>OY282558.1:338172043-339372043 GCA_958295665.1 Tipula vernalis | reverse complement strand
CAGCTACGATAATTGGAATAATATATTGGCGTAAAAATAAATCAATTCCAAGCCCCAGTGAGCTAGCCAGAAAAGTATCAACTGCACCGAAGGAAATGATAGAAATTATTAGACGAGTTTCCATTGCGCCAAGAGACATAGTCAGACGAGTTTCGGTTGCACCTATAAAAATCGCTAGGAGAGTTTCAAATGCATTTAACAATGCAACAACTATACAAAATGCTCGATCTAGATTAAGACGTGCCGATGGTCCGCATGGATTGTCTAATAGCAGAGAGTTAATATTAAATGTTGATGATCTACAAGAGATTAATGGATGAAGATAGAGATGACGTGTTATATTATGCTTTTTATTTTAATTGATTTATGTTTTATATTTTGGCTTAATTAAGTAATAAATTTAGTTTAAAAAAACCTAATTGTTGGTGTTTAATTAATTTATATACTTACTGTATTCCGAGGTATTAATTTTTTTTTACTTTATATTTAGGAAGGACCGCCAGTTGCTAACTTCCTAAATTTACAAGTTTCTGTGTGTATTAAACGACCCAAGAAGTACACCCATCCCTCGATTTACGAAATCTCTTTTTACGAATTTTCGGAAAATGTACGAAAAATTCGGTTAACGAAATTTCGTTTTATCTGCAAATTTTTAGGTCGAATTAATTCGTTAAGCGATGGATGGGTATAAATCAAAATTTCGCTAACCTAATTTTTCGTAAATTTTCCGAAGAATCGTAAAAAGAGATTTCGTAAAGCGAGGGATGGGTGTACCTATGTACATTGAAATTTAATTTCGTTGAAATAAATCAAAAGCAATTATATCTGCACTGATTGGTATAATTAAGTTGATACTTTAACTATAATTTTATACATTGATAGTTACTTTTGATCTGAAAGGTTGTACCTGATCATAAAAAACAAAATTATAATTAAGTGTCAAAGTTGTTGTGTGGTAAATTCAATATAAATGAATAATTGACTTTGTATAATGCTGTGTCCCAATGATTCTTTGTGAAATATCTTTTATTTTAGGATTCGCCTTAAACATAAATAAATTGAAGGTCGTTGAAAATAAGTGACCCATCAGCTGGTGAACTTGGGTAAGTATCATTCGGCTTAAACTATTGATTTTATACTCATTCTTTTCCTCTTTTAATCTCTGGGATTACCGGCTTGAACACCTTGTGTAGTACATTCCATGAACTTGGTTGGAAAATTTACAACAGATTGTTGCAATTTGAAATAAAAAGAGGAAGGAAAAGGAAAATGTTTAATGGTGAATTGATTGATGAATCTGAATTACACAGTAATCAGAATTTTAAAACCAAAACATTTAATGTTATAATTTCATGCCTTAACAATGCTTAAACGCATTAGCTAGCTGTATTGTCAATAGAAACAGAATTTACAATGAATATTAATTATACTAAAATAATTGATGCTTTCGCTGCCAAAAAGCTAGAAGAAAATTATTAAATGAATAAATTAACAATAACAGCAAATAATTAGTTTTCATTAAAGTTTATAGCTAAATTTTTTTTTTTTGATGCTCTTAAGGATTAAAGGGCACTTCCGTACGCTTTGCCTAAGGCCGTAAGCCTTTTTCTACATTGACTGGTTTATTTATAGGCCTTCTGCGTTAGAAGTTTGAAGAATTTTCGAATCAGCCAATGAAGCAATTCGAGATATATGTTCTAGGTGAGCAAGCTGCAAAGCCACCAACATTCGGGACAACACCTTTCGGTAATTTCAAATTTCAATTTGAAATGGCGGCCAATCAAAATCATTGAAATGATGAACATCTTATTGCAGCTCTAATACTGGTCCTTAAAGTTGAACAGCTGGGGCTTTATAAACAATTCTGGAAAAAGATTGCAACAGCTATCTCGAAATTATGAGGGCGCTAGATGAGAAGTACGGCAGTGATCACAAGCAGGAAATATATCACTTGGAATTGAAGCGCTACCTAAAAGAATGTCGGCCGATTACATAGAAAGGCTTAAAATTGACGCATTCATTGACGGCGTTCGAGATCCGGAGACATGCAGGGCGGTAATGTTGTCACCTAAAGCAACCTCCGCGGAAACCATTCCTTGTACCGTTGATGAACGAAACTGCACAAGCCATCACCAGACCGTCAATGAAAATACGCCGAATGGAAATCGACACCAGCATAAATAACGAGCGGTCGGGACCAAAATATCGAAATGGAAGCAGCATAATCAGATGTTGGACATGTGATAAGGTGATCTCCTATGCTGCGACGACCAGGCAGATGACCAGATGACAACAGAGCCGTTAAACTCAAAAGAGTCAGCTTTAAGGGGCATAAGCTAACTTCCACAACCAACTGCCTCATAACCTCCATCCGCATTTCGAAAGTAACAAGAGGCAGTGACAGCTTAACAATCACAGGTGATATTGATGGTACGGAATGCATCATCACCCTGGATACGGGAACATCGCACGATTGTTCGTAAAGATCTGATCTGTGGAGATGTAAAACCAACTAACGGGTTGAAGTTACAAACGGTAACAGAGAACTCTTTTCCAACAAGAAGTGCTGATTGCAGATACTGTGGATGAAGTCATTTTGGGAATGAAGTTCATGAGGGCATAGTATTAACTTAGGATAACATCAAGTTGCCACTTCAAACTAGCAGTGCAGCAGCAACTACCAGGTGAATTATTGTTGATCATCTGAAAAAGCTGCCATTGTATTCGGAAACTATCGTGTGGGTTGTGGAAGCTAAGGAAGAGGAGACCGGGGCCAGAGAAATTATAATCGGGAAAACTCTAGTTAAACCAGACAACGACTATAGAGTTACAATTAAGACTCTAAATCTCTCGGATAACAAGTCAACAGAAAAGTCCGATTGGAAAAGCCGATATGCAAGGGCAGAAAGAAATGGTAGAACAACTCAAGCAAAAATGTACCGAAGATCTCATCGTGGCACAGTAAAATTCCGCACATCAACTACTCAAACGGTACATATCTATAATGACCATATTTTGCTGTACATCGGATAATAACGGAAGGACCTCAGTGGTAAAGCACCGAATTGATATGGGAACCGAGATGTTGGTTCGTCAACCACCAAGGAGGTTACCATTAGCAAAACAAGCAGAAGTCATCAAATGGTAATAGATATGCAGGCGGCAGGTATAATCGAACCATCTAACAGTCCATGGAGCTCACCAGTAGTGTTGGTCGAAACGAAGGACTCAATGCCGTGACTAACCCACTGCCAAGGATCGACGATAGCCAAGCGGCTATTGGCAGGTGGAAGTCCATGAGGGAGATCGCGAGAAAACGGCATTCATTGTGGGTAACGGGCTTTCACAATTCAATGTTACGCCGTTCGGATTATGGTACGCCCCTGAGACTTTTGAACGATTAATGGAGCGCTTGCTAAAGGGATTACATTGGAAGACGTGCCTTATTTACTTGGATGACAAAGATTTCGATGAGCATCTAATAAACTTGTCAGGCCAAGACCTAAATTGCAGATATTATAGAAGGTTTGTGCCAGGATTCGCCAACGTCGCAAAGAGTTTACACGAGTTAACCAGGAAAAAACAAGGTATTCGACTGGAAAGATGACCAGGAAGAAGCGTTGGCCAAGAACGAGTTATTGCGTATTACTCCAAAACATTATCAAAACCTGAGTGTAATTATTGCGTTAAGCATTTCCATGGTATTTTTATGGAGAAAATTTCATTTACGGGACCCAGAGGGACAAGTAGCCCGATGGATCGAACGTCTTCAAAGCTATGATTTGCAGATCGAACATCGCAAGGGAAGCGTACACGGAAATGCCGTCACATTATCAAGACGACATTGAAAGCACGGATGGCAAAGTGAAACAATTGTTGCTGGTGATACCAAAGAGTCGAATTACTGGAATCCTGATACAGTATCAAGGAGGAGTAAATAGTGAGGGTTACGGTCACCTAGGAATTAATAAAACTCTAGCCAAGATACGTAAATGATTCTACTGGGCAGGATGTACACAGTCTGCATGGTGCCAAAAATGTGACCAATGTGCCGCGGTGAAGAGACCCGCACGTAAAAGTCGTGGAACCATGAAACAATATAAACGAAACGAGACCACTTCCCCCCATCGAGAGCGACAATAAATATGTCCTGGTTCAGCAAATGGCTGGAAGTGTACTTCATACCCAATCAAGATACAACAACAATAGCTGATGCCGTGGTCAAAAACTGGATTATAAGATTTGGAGTGCCGATGGAGATTCATACCGATCAAGGGAGGAATTTTGAATCGGTGGTATTGCAAGAAATATTCCAGATACTCGGTATAAATAAAACGACAACAACATCTTTGATTCCACATTCCGATGGTATGTGGAAAAGATTCAATGGCGCATTGGAGGAACATCTAACAGAGGTCGTGGAGAAAAACCAATGCAACTGGGATCGGCATACAGCGATGTTTCTGATGGCGTATCGATCAGCAATGCATGACACAACCGGAATGACATCATCTAAAACCATATTTATAGATAATCTACGATTACCGATTGAGGTTTGAAGTTTGGGGCTGTTCTATCAGCATCTTTATGTGGACAGAATTACGTAGATCGGATGAAAGAAGAACTTAATGAAATTCATCAATTTGTATGGTGGAAAATACGGATGTCAAGTGACCGGATGAAACCTCGATACGACATACGAGCAAATAACCAAGGCTTCCAGGAAGGTCAATTGGTATGGTTTCACAACCCGCAACGAAAGAAGGGATTATCACCGAAGCTGCAACCAGCATGGGAAGGACCTTACATTATCATCACTATAGGAAGAAAGACGTGGTTTATCGGATACAGAATGGATATCGAGATAAACCAAAGGTGGCGCATTTAGAAAGGCTGAATAGACTTAGGTGAGGAGTAATGTTATAGTGACACCTAGGGTAGAAAAGAATAAGTTATTTAATAGCGAAAATATTACTGAACTAAAATGGAATTTTCCATGATAAAGCTGTTCTAAATGTTTCTAGACTATTCTTACTGGAAAAATCATGAAATTTCTAGAAGTTTTCTTATATAATAATAAGTGACCACCCGCAACCGCTGACCAACCTATAATGAGGGAGTTGCAGCGGTATTCGCCAAAATACCAATGCCGCGAATGAATAATAATGATATTGAAAGTTGGTTGTTGTCGCTGGACTTCTGGTTTCCCGCATCTGGAATAGTAGCTGATAAACAACGATATAATACAGTATTAGCGGCTATAGATCCTACAATACTGCCACAATTGCGCGGGAAGAGTTTACAAAAAAAGCCGACGCCATTGTCGACGTTATGCAGATGCGTATTATCAATGCCGTCGATCGTGATACTGAATCGACTCGGTCATTACCAAACATGTCTGGAGTTAAAAGCCGAAATTTCCCAACTAGCAAGGAAGATTGAGGACTTATGGTCCCAACGCGGACGAAGCCGTAGCCGTAATTTATCACGCTCTAATTCGCGCACGAGAAGCTCAACACCTGGCGACCCCAATGCAGAATGTTGGTACCACAACAAACAACACTACACTCAAAGAAGATTCATCAGGATGACTAGCACCGGCTGCTGATATGAGTTTAGCCGATTCTACATATCCTCATGCTAACATTAGACGTCTGTCCATTACGGACAAAAAATCAGCTATCAAATTCCTCATTGATACGAGCGCTGATGTTTCCGTCCTACCGTCTACGCCGAACAAGAAAAAAGATTCAACCGATTTGAAACTATTCGCAGCAAGACGCCATTTCGAATGGGAATTTTTTATTGCGGTTATTAATTGGACTCCCCCGCCGCCCTCTCATCGAATTTCGCGGTAGGAGCTGTGTTACATCAAATCGTCGGTGGAAGTTTCGAGCCAAAGGAAGAATAAGCCGTATATATACTGACCATAAACCTCTAGTATTCGCATTCCAACAAAAATTAGACAAAGCCTCTCCTCGGCAAATTCGTCATTGAGACTTCGTTGGTCAATTCACCACGGATATTCGACATATCAGCGGTCGAGAGAATGTCACAGCCGGTCTTTTATCAAGAATCAAACAAATAGAATCATTCGACTACGACCAGTTATCCAAAGAACAGGAGCTGGACGATGAATTTAGTCAAATTCGTGAACATAATTTAACATCACTAGTATTTAAACAATTTTCTATTCTAGGTGGCGAATGGATGCTTTGGTGCGACACATCAACTCAAAAAATTCAACCCATAAACTATCGAATCCGGGCATTAAAACTACCATCAAACTGGTTACAGAACGATATGTTTGGCCAAACGTGAGAAAATGCGAAAAGATATCACAAAGTTCGTTTGCGGCTGTATTCAGTGTCAGCGCTCAAAAATACACCGTCATAATAGAACACCGGTTAGCCAGTACAAACCGCCAGATTGCCGATTTAGCCATATAAACATGGATTTTATTGGTCCATTACCGCTACAACATGGCTACATATATTGTTTAACGATCATTGACCAATTTACTCGCTGGCCAGAGGCCGTTCCATTATCTGATGTAACCGCTGAATCAGTCGCTCGAGGTCTGATTAGCTGTTGGGTCGCACGCTTCGGATGCCCAGATTTCATAACCACTGACCAAGGAAGGCAATTTGAATCTTTTCTGACGAGGGAAATCTACAAAATCATTGGAGCGGATTGAATTCGAACTACGCCTTACCACCCGCAGTCGAACGGGTTAATAGAACGTTGGTGAACATTACATTCCCAAAACGAAAGGTGAACATACCCAACGCTATCGTTAAAAAGGGGAGTACTTGTGGTGTTTTTGCAGTCTAATTAACATATTCTTTCTAAGTATTGTAAATGAATTCAAATAATGTTAAATTTTGGTAATATAAATAAATTTATGATTGGATAGCCGATGCACTAATATCTGTTAGCGACACAACGACAGGTGAGTGTTGCACGACGATCTCTCCTCTCACGAGACGAGTAGGTATGTGTGTGCAGCACTATTGTCCCGTACGATGATAAACGCATTTTTAAGAAAAACAGAGTTTAATCCATCGCCAACGCTTATTAGAATAATAATAAATTCAAAGTATTTAATAATTGCTTAAACATAAATAAATGGCTAGTAAAGCTATATAACTTTCGCGTGGTTCGTTTACCTTTGTCGTATTTTTTTTTGTCCAACTTCAGCGGTAGATGATTTCATCACTAATCAAATGACTAAAAATTTGTTTTATAGTTGGCTTTGGAAATGTTCCTTTTTTTGTTTTTCATTTAAACACGGTAAAAAAAATTTCAATTTTACTGTTACACGTGAATAAATCCAGTTCATTTTCCTTTCTTTTGTTTAGTTTTATTAAAATAAAAAATATTAAATAAAAATTAAATTAGTGTTGTAATTGTTTTTTAAGAAAATGAGAAAAAACAAAAGCCTAAACGATGTTGAAAAGGGAATAATTGACGCTTACACCACGATCAAAGACATTCGAGCCGATTCATAGCCGAAAAACTATGCCGAAGTCAGACTGTTGTGCTAAATTATTTAAGAAATTCTGAAAACTATGGAAAAAATATGAAAGGCTGTTCTGTTCGTAAGCGTAAAATAATTCGTATTGCCTCTCGCAGAATCTTCTCGCAGAATCAAGGAGAAAGCCGGTGTTAATGTCTGTGTACAAACCGTTCATCGCGCCCGTTCATCGCATTAAACGAAGCTCGAACAAACAGTCGGCTTCAATTTGGGAAAGAGCATATGACATGGAATAACCAGTGGTACAAAGTCGTGTTTTCGGATGAGAAAAAATTCAATTTAGGCGGGCCCGATGGTTATAACTATTATTTCTATGACCTACGCAAAGAAGAGCTAGTTCTCAATCGACATCATAGCAGGGAAGGAGGGGTTATGGTCTGGGGAGGGGTTATGGTCTGGAGAGGTATTTCATACTACGGTGGGATTGAGTTAGCTTTTCAAAATCAAAAAATGACAGCTAGCAGAAATGGCCCCCGTACTTTCCTGATTTAAATATTATGGAGAACGTTTGGGGATGGCTTTCTCGCAAGGTTTATGAAGGGGATAAGCAGTATAATGATAAGGAGTCGCTTATTGAAGCCATCAAAGCTGCTTGGGCCGACATTTCTTTGAACTATTTGAAGTCGCTATACGATTCAATGCCCAATAGAATATTTGAGCTTATTTCAAAGAATGGTGGTAGCACTCATTATTAAAATAAATAAAAAAATATAATATTATAAATAAATAAACTTAAATATTTAAAAAAATTATAATTTCATAAAAATATTTCGTGTATTTATTCAAATTCTGGCGAGGATTTATTCACATGTAACAATAAAAAAATGCATTTTTTGGTACTTCCCAATAAAATAACAAAATGTACGATTTTAAAACTAAAAAAAAAAAAAAAGGGTTCAGCCTTTTATTTTAGTGATTAATGTTCTTTAAATTTTAGTAAAAACCCAAATAATAACACAGGGGTTAAAATTAAATCATACAAGGGTATTTTCTACATTGTTTTCATTGGATTTAATCAACTGTAACGGACTGTACTATTGAGATACGTATTTTTAAAAATTTCCCAAATTTTCATTTAGTACCCCATGGCAGGGATGAAAAAGTTGATCCTTTAGTACTTTTCTCGGTCCTTTAGAAAATAAAACATACTTCGATACTTTTGATCAACATTTCAGTTCTTTCGAAAAAATATTTATATTCAATTTTTTCTTATTATTGTATTGAAGTATTTTATAAGGTAATGATTTTTAAATGCGTTGCGTATATAATACGTATACTCAATACAACGATAACATTGGAAATATCAGAAGTTCACCTTTTTTGCGTGTTTTTACCAAAATGAGAAATCTTTGATAAATACGTTGCCTCTTGTAGTGTTTTTTTATTCGCTCCGGATAGCTGCTATCGAGAGCCGTCATATGAAAAGTGGCTCCGGATAGCGCTCCGTATAAATAGGTAGAGCCAAATATTTTTTATATCAAGTTTTCGCTAAACAATTGAATTAAAAATGATAGTTTGATGTTAAATAAGTTTAGTTTACCAATAAATAGCGCGTCAAATTTAAATTTAGGCGTATAAAAATGACGGCTCTCGATAGCAGCTATCCGGAGCGAATAAAAAAACCCTACACTAGTTAGCAATTTTCGGTGATCGAATCGTTTTTCGTTGGACAACTCTTCGAAATTCGACTAAATTCAATTCTAACGGCTGAGACGACCGAATACCGACGTCAAACAAACGTAATAACGCTTTCTCCTTTTAATTATGGTGGGCAAGGATGGAGGTCTTGTTCTTGTAATTGTAACTTGTGGCGGTATTCGGTTCGGTGGGAGGGAATATATTACTTATACATAATTAGAATGGATAAGTAAATAATATTTAATCTATAGTTAGTAAATGTCATCCTTTATTTAAATTTTAATCACAACACCAAACGCGAATTCTAAAAATTCGTAAAATAGTTTTCTCTAATTTTAAAGTAATTTTCAGATTTAATTAAATTTAATGTGATTGAAAACATCACACAAATATTATAAATAGGCAAAAATTGTATGTCCAAGTGATTTTAATATCATAATTGTACAAAAACTCGCATTCGCAATTCGTGCTTGATGTGGATTTACCTTAATTCTAAACAAATTATCTGGGCCGAATTCTAATTTAGCAACAGAGTACCTGTCTCTAATGCTTCACAAAATCAGCATTTAACCTTTTAACTGAAGTCTCGTAAAAAGAAAAAAACGTTTAAACGCCTTTTTGTTACTTTTAGTGACATAAAAGTGAAGGGTCGTCAGTTAATGAAATATCGTTGTCTTAGAATTATTGTTGTCTATGTCCAATTTTTGATGAGTTCTAGTTATATATATATAGCTGGGGTACAAAATGTTCAATATTTGACAACATGGGTTCTTATGTGAAATCGTATAATGTATCCCCCTTAAATTAACCTTCTTTTAAAATTGGTCTGATACTGACGGATTGTATATCTAGGTGCTTTGGGTAAAACGATCATAAGGAATCCGAACTTTCCATTTAAATTCAGCTACATTCAATTGTTTCTGAGATATTTTTGAAAAACTTCTATTTCCAAAAATTTTTACTGTCGTTGTTGTCTGTATATTCATGTTATTTGGTCTACATATGTATATCCGCTAATCTTTTTCTTCAGTTTAATTTTTTTCTCTATATCCTTGAGTTTTGCTGTACCTTAAGGGGAGCTCCCATTTCTAGGTGTACGAAACTATTTGTGGCCGCGAAGGTACTCACACTCATATTAATTCTCATCCGAAAGTACAAACCATCATTTTTTGGTGAGATAGGTGTGCTGCAAAACAGGAGTTGCATTATGTCCTTTGCTCCACAGCAATTTTTAAATAAAAGCTCACCGCCTGAGCAGAACTGGATTAAACAGAAATTTTCGAAAACAGGCCACAGCAATATACAAGATATTGACTCTGCGTATAGCGCTTTGGAAAATTTTTTTAAAAATAAATAGCATACAAAACCTAAACATTTAATTTATAAGAAGGGGTCACCCTACATAGATTAACGCTGTGGTTATGATAGTGATTTTATTTATGTGAAAATATCACAGAAAAAATCAAATGATACCGGAAAAATGTATTCACAAAAACTGAAATATTTGTTTGACATGTTTATCTATGTACATGCGACCTGTGGATTAGGTGTTTTATAAGAATATAATCTGGAATAGTCGTCCATCGTCCTATGCGGAGGGTATGTTTCACCTTCAGTTCAGAGTGAGGAATCAATAATTAAAAATAAAAGAGTCTTCAATTTTGTTAGTTAATTTAACTATAATTTTTAATCATGAAGATATTACACGAATTAATTAATTAATTCAAATTAAAGTTAAAAAAAATGGTAATTTTTATTTTAACCATTTTATTTTAATCATATTACGATTGTATTTTTTCCGCAATGAATTTGTGGATGGATTTTAGAGTTTTGTTTTTTATTATTAATTTAATAAATATTGCCTGGTGTATACTAAAAATTAGTACGTATTTCCAAAACCCGAGGATATAGACTAAATGTTATTGACATAGGAAAATCCTTTTAAGAAAAGTTGGTTCAAAACTAGACATAGACAACACTATTAAATTTTAAACTTATATAAATAATTAAGATACTTTTTGAGTTTGAAGTCTTGCACTTTGTACACCTTCATCTAACAAATCTATTTGTAAACCAAAATTTAGTAATGAAATCGCTCAGAAAGATCTCTAAATATCCAGCTAACCTCAAATGCCGTTTTCTCTAATATAGGGAAAATGCATATCAGGACAAGGATAATTCTGAGCCAATGATATGTAAACACATCAATAATTTAAAAAGTACTTTAAAGCCAAATTTAGTCCTCTATTGCTCACCATTTTAGTACTTTGGAATTTATGACAATTTCATCCCTGACACATGGTACATTAATCGGCACAAAACAAAACAGCTTCTCAGTGAAGACCGAACATATAAATTCGATATATAGTGTAATAAACTACTAAAAAAACGCATATACAAATTTCCTTTTACGATACGTAACCCCATCTGCATTTTGAACTTACAACTAAATAAATATCGCTTCCATTATTTCTTATAACTTCTATTGGCAATGAATCATTTTGTCATCTGGTACAATTTTTAAAGTAAACACAAAAAAACAAAAGTAGTACAAAATATTTTATTATTATTCGAGAGTTGTTGTGTTGAGTTGACTAATTTAAGTACGAGTTTTGTGTTTAGAACGTAATGTGTTAGATTTTCGTTTTATTTTATTTTTTATTTATGTTAATTAAACAAAAAAAAAAGTTAATTACATTTTATAATTATTAAATTGTTTTTGATGTGTTTTGTATTTTATAAAAATTTAACCAAGTCAATATAAAGTCATAGTTTTTATTTAATAAGTATAATGTGTAACTACAAACAAGTAAAATAATAAAAATATAAAAATAATAATCAAAATAGTTTTATATAAAGTTTGAAAATAAAATTCAAAAGTGAAATGAATTTTTTGTGTTCTTTATTGTTACATATTGAATACCTTCATCAGTTCATTTTGTATTCATTACATTTTTTCTAATTTCTTGTACGATACTACATACAAAAGAAAAGAAAAGAAAATCTTGTGTTGTGTATGCACAGTGCATTTAGTAAATTAAAAAGAAAAAAAAAATATGGTCGAAGATCTATTAAATTTACCTAACTTAACTAATAATAGCGTACATCTAGTTAAACAAAATAATTCTAATGTTAATAATAATTGTGATTTAATTCATAAAAATTGTGATGAATTAAGTGGTGCAGTAATAGCAGCAGCAGAAGGGGCAACAACAAAAACAACAACTGTTGCAACAGATTCACATAATATTTGCTGCAGTGACAGTGGTACTGTAAAGTACAGTAGTTATATTAATAAAAGTGATTGTGGTGGCAATTATTTAAAAAATAATATATTTTCGAATAAAATGAATTTAAAATATTTCATTTTAATTATTTTTATTATTCTGCTGAATTTATTGGATTACACCTACGCGCACCAGAAACTAAGCCACGGAGGAACAAGTACTAAAAGTAAGTACCTAATCAATTTTCTTATTTTGAAATATCACGAAATTCAGCTAAAGATATTAAATATTATTTTATCTTTTTTCTTGTTATCAAAACACATTTTTTTTTACATAACTTGTTGATTTAATAGAATGGTGTTAGAAATAACAATGGAAATGTTATTGTTTTTATTTACAAACATTTTGATTCAACTTCTAACCCGAATTACTATATACCTATTATACTATATTACTTACTTACTTATGTATGTATGTCTTTTGATTTGATAAGAAATAAGTATTTGTATGTACATACGCTGTACGACATTAGTTTAGTTTATTGACATCGGTTTGTTTTGGATCTATATTTAATCTTTATTTATATAAACAAAACGAGAACAAGAAAGTTAAGTTTGTGTTTTTTATACAATGTATCTAGGTAGTAAGAAAACATTAAAAGCGATCCGAACCTTGATCTCCGATACTAATAGTAGTAATAGTTTATTTTGTTTCCCTTCCGAAAATATTTTTTGGAAAAATTCGCGTTTCAACTGGTGACCTTTTCCAATTCGATCAATTTTATAAATTCAATATACGATAAATTTGAAGGTTGATAAATCAATGATAGATCACGGATTCCGCGTTTCGTACAGTGACATGTTTCAATTTGTATAAGTGTTTTATAACTGTGCAGTCAGGTTTTTTAAATTTTGTCAATAACTATCAAACCCTAGATTTTATTTCGGCAGATTGAATCTAACATAGAATAAACAAAATGAGATATGTAAACAAATGTACATTACGTACGCGTGACAAAATTGATGTAGAACTAATGGAATCAGTGAGATGGCAAATCATCCTTAGATTTTGCCTTCAAATTCGACTTTTAATGTAATTTAATGGAATTTGAATCGGTACTTGATTAAACCTTTTTGATACAGGCAAGGAAATGAGGTCGCAGGAATTCAAAATAGTTAGTGAAAAACTTGTCTTAAAAATGGAATTACGCTCGGGAAAAATTGGAGATTTAAACTCGAAAATTTGCAAACCAATGGCAGCTAATTTGCAAACCAATGGGACTAAACGGGGGAAAATTACGGAATTAAACTCAAACTATTTATTTTACGAGATTGTCGGACTTTCCTTCCATTTTTGTTCTACGGATTAAAGTCGGAACCCCATACAAATTTTGCGAGTTTAATTCCATTTTTTACGAGTCTAACTTCTGCGATCTTATTTCGCTGAGCAAATTGATAAGTAAAATCGTTTGCTTTACTAATAATCTAAAATAAATGTGAATCTAAAGCCTAAAATCGAGACATGATCTTGTTTTAGAATTGACTTCCATCATAATTCAAATTTAGACCTCTTTTAGAATAGTTTAATATTCTATTAGATCCGATTACAATGATCCGATCACAACTTATAATTTGATTGGGATCATTTCTGCGGGATTGATTAAGTAGTTACTTAGTTATTTCATTTTAACGCAATAAAACAATAAAATTAATCAAAGTCGAAGTATACACCTAAACTATTGATACAGGTTTGGTTTCTTAACGGTAGTTAATGACGTTTGTGCTGGCAGCAATTTTCCAATATCTGGAAAAAATGATAATAATTTGATACAAGGATTAAGCTGTCGCGTTTCTAGGCTGTTTAATCGCAAAATCCTCATTATTTCTTGCAGCTATTTGCAGTAGACCACCAAATAGAAACTATTAGCTTTTTTAAATATTTATTCGGTGTCGGACTGCGTCACGATTGTCAAAAATTATTAATATTTCATACCAAGTAAGAACACGTTGCAAAAATGGTTTGCCTTTGGATGATTTATCTTTTGACGCTCGACCATTCCAAATATTACAATAGACTGGTTTTACTTTTTTTTAGGTGTATTACAATTCCAATATAATTTTCTTTAGCGAAAATTTTGGCATATGCATTAGTTATTTTCGAACCTTTTCTATATTTAATATCGTAATTATAACCAAATAGAAAAATTGCCGATCGTTGCAAACGGTGATTGGCCATTACAGCTAAACCATTCGGCGGATTGAAAATTTCTTTCAAAGGTTGATGGTTTCCGTACAAATACTTTGGCATTTCCCAAGCTTCCCGCTGTACCCTACATGTTTTCCGAATTGATCACTAAATGTGACAAAACACCCAACACAATACTGAGATTGGCTTTGTTGGATCAAAAAAAAGTGACAACACTAAATATCGGATGCAAGCAAATTTTTATTGTTTTTCGAATGGTACTTGACATTGTTATGTCCATTCAAATTCCGCACCTTTCTTAAGAAGTGTTGAATACCAATCATAAAGAGAAAGGAGTTTCAGTCAAAAATTAAAAAGTAACTCATTCAAAATATTTTTAGTCTGAAATGTCTTTTCAGAAGGTAGTTCAATCGAGACAAATTAAAAAGGCATTGAAGTCAAAACTTTTTGACTGGGATTCTTTTTGGATTTGTGACTGAAATCACGTTTGAAAAGGAAATTGAGTCAAACAACTAAAAAGGAATTCCAGGTAAAATTGTTCTGCTGGAATACGGCCAGAAACCTTTTAGTCAAAAAAACGAAAGGAGTTTGAGTCACAAAATTTCCCATACAAAAATTATGATAAAATTATGATCTATTTAAAAAAAAAAAGTTGTTTTGATCAGAAATCTGTTTGGTTGGAGAGCTTTTTGTCTATTTGGACTGAAAAACTCTTGCAAGGTATCTCAGTGGCACATTTTTGGACTGTAATACCTTATGGCAACTCATTCAAAATAATTTTAGACTGAAATGTCTGTTCAGAAGGTAGTTCAATCAAAAAACTGAAAAGTAAGTATGTCTTATCAAAATTTTTTTGTCTGGATTTTTTTTAGGATTTTTGACTAAAATTCTGTTTGAAAAGAAGATTCAGTCAAACAATTAAAATATAATTCCAAGCAAAATTGTTGTTAAAAGTAAAATTAATGTTATAGTTCGTTCAGGCTATGGGTGCGTTCGAAACGGTTTTAAAATATTCTGGAAAATACAGATTTCCAGTCTAATATTAAAAATAAATCTCCATTTTCCAGAATTTCTGGAAATGGACCTGCAAAAATGTTTCCAGTCCAAAAATTTGTGACTGAAGTACCCTTCAAGAAGTTTATTTAGTCCAAATAAACAAAAGGGATTTCAGTCAAACTGCTTTCTGACCGAAACACTTTGTTTTTTTTTTGGACTGAAGTTTCCTTTTAAAGGGAGTTTTAGGCAGGACACAAAAATGAAATTGACTGAATGGTTTTTGACAGTATCCGCAGAGAACAATTTTGCCTGGAATTCCTTTTTAGTTGTTTGACTGAATCTCCTTTTCAAAAGATATTTCAGTCACAAATCCAAAAAGAATTCCATTCAAAAAAGTTTTGACTTGAATGTCTTTTCAGTTTTTTGATTGAACTACCTTCTGAAAAGGCATTTCAGACTAAACATATTTTGACTGAGTTACCTTCTAATTTTTAACCGAAATTCTTTTCTTTTTTTTTTCATTTTTTTGACTGAACTACTTTTGCCTGGGGCCCGGAGCAAACGTATAGGCCTACGAAGGCAGTTCAGCCAAAAAACAAACCAACCAAAAGGGTTTCCAGTCCAAAAATTTGTGACTAGAACACGTATGGGTATTATTAATTGTGAGGAATTGTTTAGCTTGATCCGAAACTTTTACTAATTAATACGCACCAGACACAAAAAATTTTGCTATCCAATAGTTTAGCAGAAATGTTTTCAAATTTTGGTGGTGGATACTTGTCCAGATCCAAAATTCTATTAATGGAGGACAGGACTTGTGGATTTTTGTTAGTATGCCCTTAGAAGGCAAGACGAATTAAAGCGGAGTTCGGCAGGCATCCGGATTTCCATCCTGACATTAAACTGTACCCATGGCATCCAACCTTCGGCGCACGAGTCTCACCTTAGATTGGGGATTATTTTATCGAAGTTGTCTCTTTTAGCAGCTTCTGTAACTTTCTTATTAAGTTTATATTTTAACTTTTTAAGTTAAAGACGAAGATGAGTATGTTTTCAATAGCTTTCAAGGAAATACAAATTATCAGTTTAATTTATATTGCCTTTGTTTAATCTAAATTACATGCTGCAACGCATAAGTATGGGGTTTTTAATAAAATACATTTATCGCAAATAACGTGCAATTTATAGTTTTTTTTAAAGTAAATAAGTATTTAAGTATTTTTAAATAGATTCGTAATGGAAAAATATCGAAAAATTGCATATTTAAGTTATAACTACACATTTTAAATAAAGAACTTAAGTATAGCAAGCTACAGTGAAATCAAATATTTTATTTTATTTTTATTTATTGTTTTAATTAAGTCCACACAAAAATTTGACAATTTTAAATATACTTATGTTACATATGGACCTTAATTTACTAAGTTAAATTTATTTAGGACTTTTCCCATTGACATTCCATAGTGTCAAATAAAATGAAATACACCTGTCCCTCGATTAACACGGTAATTACGTTCCGCCAATTACCGTGTAACTCAAAATCGTGTTAATCGCGACTAATACCTGTCCCTCGATTAACACCGTACTTAGCTAAACTTCTGTGCGTGTTAATCAAGACTTTGTCTCAATTCGTTGACCGTGTTAAATCAAGTCCGTGTTAATCAAGTACCGTGTTAATCGAGGGACAGGTGTACTTAAACCACATTGTTATAGGATTTTAAACCCACACACAACGCTGTTTACTCTAACAATACCAGCCAATAGTAACCAGCTCGAAAAGTCTTGTTCTTTTAATTCTGCATAATGTCTCTCCATTAAATGTGTACCAGGGTATATCAATGATGTTCCTTAATCCTATTTGTTGCTCTCCAAGTTTAATTCGGTTTCAATAGTTGTTAATAGTATGTTTACAGAGAAGAATTTTCTTTCTAAATTTATTCTACGATATATTTCTCGATTTATGGCAAGTAACAGGAATATGTTCGATTGGCTTGTTTTGAAATAATTTAGTTTCATTTGTTTAATTCGTCGCCTTAATTCACCAATAATTAATAATAAGTTTTTGTTTGGATTCTGATTAGTTATATCTGGTACGTTACAGTGCGAATTGTAAAAGTGGGATGCAAGATTTCGTTACTACGTTTAAAAAGGCTTTAGAAAGATAGAGAGGGAGAGTGAATGAAGAATGTTCGTTTCTCGCGACTTACATACAAGTATTTACCTTAATATTTTTAAGGCGCAGTCACAAGAAGCTATTATGATTAAAATAGTAACCGAATTCCAAAATACCAAATTCTATGGGACATAGAAAAATATGTTTGGTTTGACAACGTATGCCGAATTGGATTACATTCTCATTTCGTACGCTAATATTCCAGAACTCCATCTAAAAATCATTTTAAAATCTCATTTTCATTACACAAGTCGAATTTCATCCTAATCTGTTAAGCTTAAGCAACGGCTCGGATTTCATCATCGCGGTTGAGAAATGGTCACAAGTCGAATTTCATCATAATTAGTTAAGAAATGCCCAAATTCCTGGAATATTGGCTTGACTACTTAGGTCTTTTTTTGTGATTTGGGTGCCATTTATTCGATTTAACAGACACTTTTCACATTGTCCTCGCCACACCAGGAGGAGTCTTCAAAGCTCTATGTGATCTTGCTTCTTCCATTATCTTGGTGAAAAATGAATCATTTCCTATCTTTCTTTAGTTTGCTGGGTTGGTGCAATATTTATCAACATATAGTATTTCGCCAGCTTTAGCAAGTTCAAAGTAAATAATACCTTTAAAATTCCACCAGGTACCATACAAAATATTATTTGCATCACAACAAAGACGTTTTTCCTTTATTAAGGTTTTTTATCAACCAGATTATCGTAAACAACCCTTCTGTATCACATGTTACAATTCTGTCTAAAAATGGTTCACATTCTTGACGATTTAGTTAATTTGTGTGGTACCCAAACATCTAGCTTACAAACCATGTTGAGAAATTTTGAATGATTAAAGACTATTGTGTGGCCAATATAACTCGAAGGTTTGCTGTGCAAATCTCTTATCGTTAGCGGTGGATTTTCCTTTGCATTTTGCAAACAGAATTAAGCATACCAAATTTGACATGTGCGTACACTACTTCAGATTTAAAGTAGTTAGTAAAATAATATTTAGTACTTAATCATGAAAATTTTGGACCCAGAGATTTTTGGGGATTTATCCGTTTTTTGTACTCGGTAGCATCACAATTGGGTTTCGAAGTGATATTGGTCGGTCTGTCTGTCTCTGCCCTCGAGCTAAATGTTCATATTTTAGTTTTTTTCATAAATTATGGAAGGTCCCAGTGAATTTTAGTGAAAATAGCCAACCTGGGCCTGAATTCCGGTTCGGTGACAAATGATAATGAGAAATGACTTGATTTTTTATTTCAACTAGTCGATTGCATTTTTATTTAGAGTAGGCGAAATAAAACATAAAGTCATTTCTCATTCTCATTTGTCATTGATCCGGAATTCGGGCCCAGATGAGGGAGTTTCTGAATAGAAAATTTATTTTGCAAATATCTAAGAAAATATAAGATTTGAAATAAGGAATATGGTATATCTATATACGAAGAAGGATTAATCTAATATTGCAAAAAAAAGTAGTTATAAAATTTGTAAGACATTGGCTTAATAAGTTTCTCAAAATTCCCCGTACCTAAAAGAAAGTTGTGTGTTGGCCGCACCTCAATTTTTTTAAATTCATATAACATTATCGGCCGTTAAGAAATATTCCGCCGCCACCGAAATTTAACAACACCAACAAAATACTTATCTGTACTTACACCACATCTCCAATGAAATACTTTTGCCTTCCCGTAAGGCAAAAGTAAACAGTATTTCATACGGGATACGGTGTTACCTAGTTAGATTGTGACAAATGTTTTACTTCGGTCTAAATTCTGCCAAAAATGATCAAAAATTTGGTTGGTCCAAAACCACTTTTCTCGACGTTTTGAAAGTCCCTGAAGTCTAAAAAAGCAAAAAAAAAAAAAAATTTCCGCCTGTCTGTCTGGATGTCTGGATTTCTGGATGTATGGATGTCTGTATGTATGTACCCATGATATCTCGAGAACGGCTTGTTCGATTTAGAATATTCAAGTCCGAGATTTAAAAAGTTTTTGGAACCTGTGCGTCAAGTGGGTTTGGTACCTGCCATACGAATTGACGCAAAATACCTGGTTATAGAAATACCATATTTAGCAATTTTTTATTATAAGCTGGTTTGAATATTGAGTTGGGTATTGAGTTTGAGGTTGAGTTGAAGGTTTAGTTAGGGCTAAACTTTGCGGGTTGAGTTGAAGTTGAGTTGGGGTTGGCTATAAAAATATTTACCAATTTTTTATATATGCTGGTTTGATTATTGAATTGGGCATTGAATTTGGGGTTGATTTGAAGGTTAAGTTAGCGATCAATTTGCGGGTTGAGTTAAAGTTGAGTTGGGGCTGGATAGCATAAAGTGAGTTGTTGATCAATATTTTATATATGTATGCTGGTTTGAGGAGTGAGTTTGGCGTACAGTTTGCAGTTTAGTTGAAGGTTAAGTTGGGTTCCGTTTGCGAGTTGAATTAGGGTTGAGTTGCGGCTTAGTTGGGGTTGGATTAGGGCTTAGTGAGCAGTTGAGCAATCTATATATAAAGGGAAATCTCACTAGAACGGAAATCGACAGGACCAAAAACGATATCCGTTAAACTGAGAATTTGTGATTTTGATGAAATCCAGCATTTCCAATGGAAATGGGCTATTCAAATGATTTTTAAATAAAGTTCTGGAATATGGTCAATTAGGATGGAACTTAGCTATTCCTTAACCAATTATGATGAAATTTGACATGTGCGTTTTATATGGGATTCTAAAATTATTTTTGGATAAAGTTCTGGAATATGGCCAACAAGGACGGAACTTGCCTATTTCTTAACCGATTATGATGAAATTTGATGTTGGTGATGGAAATGGGATTCTAAAATGATTTTTGGATAAAGCGATTATGATAAAATTTGACATGTGAATGATTTTTAAATTAATTTCTGGAATATAGCCAATTAGCCGGAACTTGGCTATTTCTTAACGGATTTGAGTGAAATTTGACATTTGCCATGTAAATGGGATTCTAAAGTGATTTTTGTATATACCTAGTTCTGGAATATGGCAAAGTAAGATGGAACTTGGCTACTTCTTAACCGATTATAATAAAACTTGACATGTGCGATGGAAATTTGGTTCTCAACTGAGTTTTAGATCTAAAAATCAATTTAAAATTCCATTTCCAACGCGCATTATAAATTTCATTTATTTATTTTTTTTGGGCATATTCTAGAATTTCATCCAAAAATCATTTAAGAATCGCATTTCAATCATGGATATCAAATTTCACTAAAACCGGCTGAGAAATTGCCAAGTCCCACCTAAATTGGCCGTACATAAAATTTACTAAAGGTTCAATTTGAAATGTAAAAAGGTCAATTTTGAATGTTACAGCTTCAATTTAAAGTGTAAAAGAAACAAGTTAAAGTGATAAAGTTTCAATTTGAATTGTACTCGTAAAACCTGTATCATCGCAGAAATATCTGTCCACTCTAATAAAGTGTCAGCTTATCTAAGGTAGGTTTTCAATGGAAAACTTCTGTTGCATGGGTCTTAAAAGTTTGTCCGTTGAAGTGAGGGTTCCGCTAAATTGAGTGTCTGTTGAAATGAGGTTTCATTGTATTAAAAAGTGAGTGTTTATACTTGTATACGTACAGTATATACTTATGTGATATTTAAACAAATGCACTCGCATTGAACGATTTGCACCCAACTTTACACAAATATTGTTTAAGACTTAGAAAGGTCAATGTTAATATTTCAAACATTCATCTCCTTTTGAGAGAGAAAATCAGGTCTAAAGTTACTACAGAGGAATTTCTAAAACTTCAAAAATTGAGTCGATTTTTGATGACGATATGATGGTATGAAGGTATGGTGGTATGATGGTATGATGGTATAATGGTGACTGTATGCTGGCTCAATGCTATGTTGGTATGATGGTATGAGTTGAGCAGAGGGTTGAGATTTGGTTCGAGCTAAGTTGAGCTAGGGTTTAGTTAGCCTGCGTTAGGGTTAAGTGAGTTGTTCGGTTGGGGAATTATTTAAGAGTTGATTTGGAGTTAGGTTAAGGGTTAATTTGAAAGTTGATTTGGTGTTGATTTGATGATTGATTTGAGGGTTTGGTTGGCGGTTAATTTGGTGATTGCGGTTAGAATTATGTTGTGATTGAGATGGAGGGTTGATTTATATATTGAGTTGAAGGCTGAGCTGAAGATTAACTTAAGAGATTCATTTCGGGATTAATGTGGGAGTTGAATTAATCAAGACCGAAGTTCTAACCACCTCATGAGGTTTCAGTTCACACTCAAATTATCAGGTTTTCAATTTTCACACTCAAATTATCACAGCCAAATCCTATAATAATTTCTTAATATGTATACCAAATAAATTCATCTTGTGATTCACAGTCACTCTACCATTTTATTTCAACAAAATTGATTTTCCTCATTCATCAAGATGCATTTTTTCAACTGAACAAATAAAGACTAAATACTTCAGGAAAAAATATTTATGACAGATTTCGAGCACAGTCTGAATACGAATAATTATTTTGAACTGAAGTGAAAACATACTTACATCCAAATTGTTATATCCAAATATGTGTGTAAGTACTCGTGCGTATAAAAATTAAAATCAAATAAAGTTTTAATTGATCTTCGAAAGACACTTAATAAAACTGAACCTGAAACAAATCCAGTTGAAGTGAGGTAAAATTCCGCTTAAAATTTTCGTCGTGAAACAATTTCATTTGTCATTCGTGAAATTACAAAACATTCGAAACCTTTTTCCCTGTTAGAGGTTAGATGAAGTCAAAAAAGGTGCAAGAACAAAATTAAGTAATAATTTGTCAAATTTCACCATTATAAAGATGACTGTTACTCTTTTAGTGATATTGATGAGTGCGTACTCCATTAATTTTGTAAAACCGGAAGAATCATATTTTTAAGACTTTTTTCTCAAAATATTTATTATTCCATATATTGTTTGCACATGTTATCTCAATTCCGCAGAATACACCATTGGTATAATAATGTGCTAATAAATTTGTATGATATTTATCGCACATTATCTATATTACTTTATACTTAAACAAAAAACTACAAACTTATACTATAACAATTCATATTTGTTTCCCGTCTGGAACTTCCGTTTCTATTTTAATGAAAACGTATCTACTTATAATAAGCATTTAATTATGGAATATTATACGAACTAAAATTCCATTTTTCTTTTTTTAGTTTTCGTTTTTGCGTCATTCATATTTCACACTTTTCACAGAATGAATAATACTACTTTACTCATTTTCTTGAAATTACACAAAAACAAGTCTAAAACATACTAGAGCTATCTATGTTAAAATCAATATCTATATGTAGTTGATTAGTCAGCTTTTGGGCGCTGTTCTATAATGTTTAAGTATTATAATTTTTCGTATTTCTTGAAAATCAAAAATAATATAAAGAAGAAGGCACCAAACAACTAAAAAAAAAGACAAAAGAGATAAAGTGTGACGCCATTAGGATTTATGGCGCCGCGTACACAAATGTAGTGCTAACGTACCGAGGAGAAATTTTTTTACTCATAATCGTAAGTATTTTCATGTTGGGGTAGACTAGCTATTCCTGAATATTTTTTCTTTGTTTTTTGAATAATATAATTTTTATCTACGTATGATACATATTTATATGTATATACAATTTAGAAAAATTGGCTTAAATTCAAGGACGGATGCAGTTCGAATTCTATTGAATTTTAAAATCACCAAAATGTAGAATTTGTTAAATTAACCCTAATCACCATGGGTCATTTTACTTATGTTATGGACTTATGTAATTTTTAAAGAAAACGGAAAACGTTTGTTGCATGTTTTTTAAAAATTTAAAACAAAAATAAAATTCAATTTGGCAGTTACTTGTTTTTATTTGTTGAAGGTCAAATAAATAAATTCTCATAAAAAATTCTACAAAATTTAGAACTGGAATTGGTTGGCCAAATAAACACATACCCAGTAGGTGCCTTTTGTAAGCTATTGCACTAATTTCTTTATAATATTAGTGGTGTAGACAAGTAGCAGGTTTTTTTTTGAAGAAAAAAATCATGTCAGGGATGATGCAGAGTTTCAAACATCCTTTCTTATTTTAGCCTTTCTTATTAATCACGTCGATTATACAACTTGCCGGATCAATTGCGGAGGGAGTTTCATTCGCTTTTGACGTTTTACGTATTATCTATACGCCGTATAGAAAATGAACGAATGTCGGTAATGAAGCTTCAAAAAGAGCTATTATGGAATTCGCGGGTGAAACGCACTCTGTAGTGTCTTTTTTGTCATGGAGAATAGTAATGTGTAAGATTTGCATTATAAATAATCAAATTAAGTTAATTTTAAATTAAATTAAATTATTAAACAAATAAAACTGATTCTTTATAGAAAACGTACGACCAACCGGGCACAGTTTGAAAAGATGGTGAGCCTCATGATTGAGCATCCGGATATAGCGAAAAATCTAACCAAAACTGATATAGATACAGTTGTACAGTTTTGGCAAAAACTACAGAATGTCATTGCACATATTTCTTATCGCTTTTCGGGTTTGCTTTCTATTATGCGGCGGCGCTTCATCGTATAAATTTAGATAGAGGCTTACTGTGTCCATAATTAAAACACTTCTTTTAAATTTTGGACTGTACATATTTAATTTTGTGTTATACAATGAAAATTTAATAGAATAAAAACACTAAGTTCAATTATCAATATTTTGACAGCTGATGGGATTGCAGCTTCTTTGCGGATCGATAACACAGTTTCCCGGCGGATTCTATAATGCAATTAATTTTAAATGTGAAACGAATGCGGATCGAATGAACTCCCGCCGCAGTAAATCCGGCGAGTTGTATAATCGGCATGATTAATTATTCTCCATGACAAAAAAGACACTACAGAGTGCGTTTCACCCGTGAATTCCATAATAGCTCTTTTTGAAGCTTCATTACCGACATTCGTTCATTTTCTAAACGGCGTATTCGATAATACATAAAACGTCAAAAGCGAGTGAAACTCTCTCCGCAATTGATCCGGCGAGTTGTATAATCGACGTGAATATAATTTTATAAAATTGTTTGTGGCAAATAGTTTTACAAAATTATATTATTTACTTATTCGGGATTCTAGGTTACAATTTTTAATTGTTTGATTGTTTATTAATGATTATTAAATATTGAAACAAATTATGTTATAAACTTTTTTAATTATATTTATATACGTGATTTTGCAAAATAATAACTGTTTACGTAAACACAACTATCTCCCGAAAAAAAATACAAAAAAAATTCGGAAAGGTAAAATTCAGAAAAAAATTCGAAAAACGAAGTTCCAGGAACACTCAAAAAGCGTGCCCCGTTTAATTTAACCCAAATTAAAAATAAAATTTAAAAAATTTCCAAAAAATTCGATTTTCTACAGATATACCATATACCACAGATATGTCAAGTTGTGTTTTGGTTTGCTTAATTCTTTAGCTAAGTAAAGAGTCGTCGAATGTGTTGGAATTTTGCAGACATAGGCCAAATGAATTGTATCATTCGTATCGCTTCTACCGACAGATGTACCACAATATTGCTTAAAATTAATTTTTTTTCATTTACCTATATTAAACAAAATATTTTTCTTGGGAATTTCTGGATATTTTCCGGGAAAAATGTAGTCATCCGCAAAAAATATTTCCTAGTTAAATTCAAAAGAATTTTAATTTCAATTTTTGTTGTTTCCAAATAAAAAAATTCGAGAAAATTTTCAGCTTTATTCTAAAATTCGGTATTGTGAAACCGAATTACAAATTTTATTCGAAATTTTGATTTCGCTAGGTTTTAGCAGTATTCCTTCCGAAATAAGGGATTCTCAGGAATTCAATGGATTGGATGTAGAACTGTCGCAAAACTACTAAATAACGTATCATATTTGTCAAGTTTAGATCTAATGTAGTGCTTTAAAGAAATATTTCTGGGAATTGTTACATCTGAACATCAATAGTATGCAAATGAGTACTGTTGTCTGATTAGGCTTCTGAATCGTCAAATCCCAAATATTGGCATCCTTTGATTTTTTTTCTTCTAATCGTGAGAAGAGGAAAAAATGTACACTGCACCACACCGTGCGATTTATAAACCAAATATTTCATAAATTCACTCATCTCAATTTTCATTTGTATTGTTGGAATATATAATTAAAATGCATAAGATGATAGAAGCATCTTTACATTGAATTTCCATTCTAGCAGTAATCAGTAAAAGGACTAAATTCCTTTGCACAAAACAGGCTTTCAACCAGACGTGAAAAATATTTTTATTTTCAATTTTTCAAAATTTTAAATTCTAATTTGTGAATTTAGACTAGTAGAATCCATGATGTAAAGAGTTAACATAAATCCAAACAGAAACAAATCTGTATGTCGTTATTCGTCGGTAACTACTTTCTATTCAAGTAGGGTCAACCGGTCAAGATCCTTCAACTTCAGAAATGGAAAGAGCATACACCATTATGAATGAACATACCATCTTAGAAGTTATCTTGGCTGAAATAATTTATTTTTATTACATAAAATTATGTTGTCCACCTCTCCCATTTACGCACTATTACGAATGAGCTTCTGCGCTCAAAATAGAGTGTTTATGATGGAGTGGGTATCACTTGTGAAAATTCCAAATTCATGATAATTACCAAATAAATAAACTATTTCCATACTAAGTTCAAAAAAATCAAATACGTTGTTACATATATACATATTTCATTTATAATGGAAATGCTTATTGAAAATGTGCATTTAGCGAAGACACATTTAAAAAACTACATGCGATGTAGTTTTTATGTGCATTTTTATTACATCTGTTTGATGTCAATTTATATTTTAATTAACCATATTTATCGGTTTATTAATTTGGTTTTGTTCAATTTTAAATTTAGTTTAATAATTTTAATGAAATTTCCGAACTGCGAATTTAAATGCACATTTTTGAAAATGCGCATTTTTGGATTAAATTAAATTTCATTAAAATCATTAAATTAATTCAAATTGGACAACTGTGGATTTAAAAATCGCTAAATACGATTAATTAAAAGATAAATTGACATCAAATAACGTGTTAAAAATACACATAAAAACTACATCGCATGTAGTTTTTTGAAATGTGTCCTCGCTAAATCCTCATTTTACATTTCGGACGCACCAATCCAAAAATGTGCATTTAAAGTTGCATTTCGGACGCACCCCAATAATCAGACGCTTTTACGTTTGCGTTTTGAAAATGGGTAGATAGGGTAGAATAATAAATATTAGAATACATAATGCTTAATAATTCTCATACAAATTTATTTTTCGATTATTTTTTAGCTAATAAAATGAGTCTACGAGACTCAATCGATGCTGATAAGGGTTAATACAATTTTCAGGAATTTTAAATATTCCAGTTAAGTGAATTGCTTCTGAAAACGTTTGGAATTTACACTAAATTGAATTTCGAATCGAATTTCGCCAATATTGAATTAACAAACAATATTCAAAATTCTTGTCAAATCTGGGGGTGTGTCCGAAATGAAAAATGTGCATTTAGCGAAGACGCATTTCAAAAAGTTGCATGCGATGTATTTTTTATAAGTATGCATTTTTAATACGTTGTGTGATATCAATTTAAATTAATTATAGTTATCGATTTATTAATTCAGAGTTGTACAATTTCAATTAATTTAATAATTATAATGAATTTTAATTTAACTGGAAAATGCTCATTTTAAATAATGTGATTGAGACCCTAGGAGATTGAGGTCGATATTTTAAAAAATGTGTGAATTTTTTGTTTTATTTTAATTCATTTTAATTTTTGAGATAGGTTAGAATTGGATTTTTTTAATTGTTCTCTAAGTGAAAAATAATAAGACAACTATTTGGTACTTGTACGTTGTTACCAGGTCCAAATTGTTGCCTAAAATTTGAAATTTTGTTAGTTCAAAAAATTTATAACATTCTGTACTCTAAATAAAACTGGTTTAAAATTCTAAAATTTTTAAATATTTCCTATAATGTTTCCAAGGCGCAACTTTTGAGTTCAAAAGATCCAGCGAATATTTCGAAATGTGTGCGTTTTACCCTGCTAAAAGGAAATTTTTTGTGAATCTTGTGAATCTTGTGTTGTATTTAAATTTCTTTCGGTTTTCACCTTGCTTGTGTTTTGTATTAAAAATTTCGAAATGTATTCTAAATTTTAGAAGCTTTTAACGAAAAACATTTACTTACCCCTTTAATTGATTCATTGATTGATTTTGAGTGTACGACCAAGCATTAAGGACGCCGGGCTCACCGTACACCCTTTTTTACACTTACTTGGAAGGATTGAATAGGATTGAGATCGACCCGGTTGCAAACACCTTGACAGTTAATTGTTAGTAGTTACATTTTTTCTAAAAGTTGCTTTACTACATTTTTTATAAAAACTGCATTTCCGCGGATCTGCCACTAGGATTATAGGCGTCGGATCTGTGTTGGATGCTGTCCTGTAATGCATTACAATTAACGCCACCAGTAACCTAAATCAAAATGATAAGATACTAATTAGTTTCTAAAGTACGAAGTCCGAGATGACAAAAATCAAGACAACACAATTTCTAAACTACCTGTCGGCTGTGTGCTTTAATTGTAAATCAGGTTCCTCCGGCATTCTGAAAATCCAGATCAAATTTGTTAATTATCACTAGGTACTACTTTAAAATAAACTAAGAATTATTAAACTCTGAAATCCTTGTGGTTTAGTTTGTTTTAAATCATCTACATACACAACAAAGTTAAATTGTAAATAAACGAAATAAATAAATTTTACTTACAATTTAATTAACATTGTTTAGTACTTATTAATCCTATTTGCCGGTAGTGTACTAATAATAATCGAATTTATCTAACATTTGTACTAGAATAACATCGCAAATAAATTACAAATGGCGGCCGACTTCTTTTAAAGCTAAATTGACATTTCGCAAAACAATCATACCCATCATGTCAAATTAAGGAAAAATGTATCCAAACAAAGTCAAATTAACAAAAACTCCGGCTATTATTCCGCTTTAGACTTGACCAGCAGCATCACACTTGTATATCACCAGCAGCATCACACTACACTTCCTCACTAAATCCATTCGAAAACTTTACAACAATTTCAACCCTACTACAAATTATAAACCACCATTATGTGAATCTTCTTATAAATGTGAATAAAGAAACGACACAATGTATACTCACTCGCCTTCGGGACCCGATCCACAATTTGTTCAATACCCATTGGAAATGATTTTTTTTCATCAGGTGCATTTCGAAAAATGCCACGAAAGGTTCTACCAAAATGAATTTCAGAGGTCCAATTTTTAAGGAACATTTAAAAAACAAAAAACAGAACCGTTTGACTCGAAAGTCATGACCCCCTTTTTTAGGGACACAGATATGCCAGAAAAAAATGGTTGTAAAATGATTTCATTTTTTGATTGTTCGAATTGCAACATTTCCAAAAAAAACACCTTATTGAAGGATGCTCTGAGCCAACCAATTTTTTGAAACCATTGTGCCATCACTCGACTATTTTAATGACTTACCTTGGATTTGTGGAGAATTGCTTTTCTGTGAATTGCACATTTACTTACCGCTTTAATCTCTATTAATTCTAAAGCTCTTAACAAAAGATTAATAGTGACAGTCTCTAGCTTCTTAACTATCGTATATTTCTGCAAAAGATTTTTATTTAAGCATGGTCATTTTTCTAATTTCGATTCACCGATAACTTTACGAGAAAAAGATGAAACAATTTTTTTGGAAAATTATCCCGTTATGTTTTTGCGTTTGTGTTAAGAGGTCTAGGGTTAAGTTGAACGAAATAAATTTTCTTTCGTTTATTTTCGAATACCTGTTTCATGCTCAATTTATTCTTTTTTTTCGTTTTATTTCTAAAGGTTTCCACCTTTATGTACAACGATATTTGGATGGCATGTTTTTGGAGAACGTGTTATATTTTCCTTCTACTTTTTCCATAAAAAATAATTTTTTATGGAAATACAGCTTTTAGTTAAATATTAGATTTTTTGTTTTAAGTGGACATTTTAAAAAAAAGCTCTTTTTGCACAAATTCAATTTTACTATTGGTTGATTCGAAACTTTGTTTATCTTCTGTTTTTTAATGTTATTGCTTTATTTAAAAATACGTACATATGTCCACAAATCTATTATTGAAGTGTTGTTATTAAGTTCCTTCCGTTTACTTCAACTTTCTATTGTGTTCAGTAAATTGCGATTGTTTTTGTAAGTTTCAAACCCTTCAAGTATGTCTCTCTTCCTATTTGGCGAATGTCAACATTTTTACAAAACCAATTGCAATTGATTGAATCACAATATATAATCTTCGAATGACAATTTGTTTGGTCAGGTGTCAATGTCTTGGGTTTTGTTAAAATATTTAGTGTCCCTTGCCCTTTCCTTTCAATTGAGGTACTAGCAGTAATTGAAAATAATAAGCTAATTGAAGGTTTCTATAAAGAAGCTCAAAAACTACTACAATTATAAAATTTTAAGCTGGTTTAGAGCCCCAAATTTATTTGTATGTTTTCTAGGACTTGGCAACATAATCAATAATAATTTCTAAGGAATATAACCAACTCTTCGTTTGCGTCTATTATTTATTCTAGGTGCAGTTTAATAATTAAATAATACATAGTTTAATGGAAATTTTTGTTAGTTGGAAAATTATTTCGCTAAGTGCCTAGCATCGTCGATTAGGTGCAAAACTATCAACTATATCTAAAATAAAGTTATTCAGTTGACTTATCCTACTCTAAGACATTTATTCACAATCCCATTTAGAATTGTAATTAAATTATGACTTTAAAACGAAATTCGTTGGAATCATTAATCAATAAAGAAATCAAATTTTGTGAGTCACACATAACTTAATGGCTATAATCGCGAAAAGGTCAAACTATATTTATACGAGTATAGTGCAACAAAAAATTCAATATAACATTTGTGTCCATACTTACGAGTAACAAAATGACTCTTTCGTGCTTATAATATAGTATAGTTAAGTAACTTTTTATTTATTTAAAACAAAGTGTATCCGATTTGGTTACAATTATTAAATTAAAACCATTTATGAATGAAACAATAAATTAATTATTAAATATATGTAAATGTACCTGAGACAATACAAATTAGCATACTGAGCGTAACATTCCAAAGCAATTAATTTTTAATTATTTGATGAGTGTTTATATTTAAAAGTTTATATTTTATATGCACAGCCTATGTACTCGTAAATGACTCAAACATCGGAGTAGTAGCAACAATCAAATATTGGAATTTTTTTAATTTAAATTTTTATAAAATAAAATTAAAAATTCTTTACTAAAATTGTTTGCGTTTATTCTGAAAAATATTAAATTGCTATGTGTAGGGCTCATTAAAAATGAATGAATGGATATAGTTTGTGATGAATGATTGCATTTTCCTCGAATTTAATAAAAAATAAATAAAAATTCAAAACAAATTTTATTGTCTTGCATAATTAGATCAAACAGTGACTCAACATAAGTAATTACTCGTGCTTGTAATAATAGTAAAAATTTTCGTTTCGATGATATTTTGTTTGTTTCTTTATACGGGGGTCATTTCGATTTAAGAGTGTAGTAGAGCACCCTCTTTTGTTATAACAAACATAGTTTTCGAATGGTTGTAAACTCAATAAATCAATGTTTGTTATTGTGACCCCATTCGGATTTTTTATTATTTATTGTATAATATCGATATATAATGGTTTTTGTTTTTGGTGGGGAATACGCTCCCTTATATAAAACTCAACAACATCTACATGCATTACCCTTTATATATTTGTATGCTTTCTTTTATTGCCATGCAAAATGGTTACCAATGTTGCTATAGCTTATCAATATTACGATTAATCGAAAAGTTTTGTAATATGCTTGTCACAATATTTCATGTTCTCTACTAAAAATATGGCTCCAATATATTTTCAACCTTGTTATTGGTTTTTGTTTAAAGAAAATACTTTGGATCTCCCACGCGACGCGACACTTAACTCATGGTTATTTTATTAAACGTAAATTGACATGGTGCACTATATTTGCCTATACATATTTAAATGTCTGCCGCTCTGCTGATGTACATTCACCTTTATATATACTTACAAGACTAATATTAGACATGTTTCTTATGGAGAGTATAAACCTAAAACCAAATTTCATTTTAAATTAGTTAGTTACGTAATATTAGAACTCGTTAAACTACATTAAAAATCGTTAAAATACATTTATATATGTAGACCATAATGACGATGTTGAAAATAAAACCGTAAGTTCCGTTTTCGTTTGGAATCTTGTTTTTCTGACAAAACAAACAAACACATGAAAGGAGGTTCCACACAGTTTTATTGTACTAATCGATTTTGGTAAACACATTACGAATATAAAAAAAATTCATAAAACCAGATATTGTATATGTGGCAGTGCATTGACACGTGATTATTGCGTTTTTGCAAATAAAAATATTTTGCATTAAAATTAAAATATCGAAATTAGTCATTAAATTGTTTTGAATTTTTATTTTTATTATTTTAAAATTCCAATTTAATATATTTAAGAAAACCATGGCCAGTTTTTAATTATATCCAGCTCCATTGATAAAATCTATCAGTCTTCATTATTTTATAGGGCAGAACACCTAATTCGGTTTTTGGGAGAACTTTTTTTATGCAAATTTGATTTAATACGATTCAAGTAAAAATCATTCTTAACAGTCATAAATTACATTTTAATAAGAATTTTCATGATTAATTTAAGTAAGCATTTGTAGAGTTTTATGATATTATATTAGTTGATTTTTTGGGAAAGTTCCAATCTAAGTATGTACTTATTTTCTATGATTGGGGTATCTTTTGTTTATGCGTTATTCTGGAACGTACCTTCACGTAAAAACCGAATTGGGTATTATTACATAATGTACATATCAAATACTATGACCGAACAAACTATCCAGAAAGAAACTTTCTTTAGTTCGATTTCCAATATGTAAATGTTTCGTACTGCTAAAAGCGCTTTTCAGAAACAAGCATTTATCATTTCTCTGACCACAATCCATTAATCTTTTTTTTTTAATTTTTACCAGCTGTTTATAGACAAATTTATAAAAAAGAAACTAATTAGATTTTAGTTTTTTAAAAACCTTATATTATGCAATTTTTCCAACTAAGTAATTTGTCATAGTAAAGATCTCCGTATTTTTGTTGCCATAACCTTTAAAATTATTATCAGAAACTATTTGGTTTTTATAAATAAGAAATAAAAAAAGAAATTGGTTTTGATAATAATTTTAAAAGTTATGTTAATGAAAATACGAAGATTTTTAGTATGATAAGTTATTTGAAGAAACTGGCTACGAGTATGACCAAAAGGTCGAAATATAAGGTTTTAAAAAACTAAAATAACATTAGTTTCTTTTTTATAAATTTGTCTATAAAAAGCTGATAAAAATTAAAAAATTAATCGCAGACAAATACAAAATTTTCTGAAATATTTTTCGGGTATACTTAATCCATTAACCAAATAAAGCGTTAAAACCCTATTATATTGCCGTGGTGTAAGTCATTCAGGCAGTTACAATTAAGATTTTAAAAATAAAAGTAATAAACCGGTAATTCCGACGAGGTTCGGTTGATATATCTTCTTTAGATTTTATCTTATGTATTCGGCAAGTCACAGAGGGTAGAGAAAGACAGAAATTTCACTTAGACGCATTGATTGATTGATTGGAGTGTTCCTCCAAGCGATAACCAAGACCTTCATGAGATGGGCGGGCCTCACGGCACATCCTATTACACAAAACATAAAGAGGATTTGGATAGGTTTAGTTGGTAATGACAGAAATTGACCCGGTTTCAGACACCTACTAAAATACTAATTCATTTCAAATCTACTTTTAAGATTTATTGCAAATGAAAATGAATCAGATTTCTGAAATACTTCTGAAAATCGCAATCATAATTAATTAAATTTTAGTTACAGCTTGTAGAATAGTGACTCAGAGGTGATGTAAAATAATAAATATAATTGACTTGAACTGCTTATTCAAGCGATTTACTTTACTGGTGTCCGTCGCAACTCTCAACCTACAAATTACCTCAATTTTGATTGTAAATGTAGAATTTATATTATGGATTATATAAATTTAAATTTGATCTATGGCTGTAACTACATATAATTAATGTTACCAGTAACCAATATTAAAATGTTAACATGATGATTAATTCCTAAAGTATGTACATATGTATGTACTTGCTTTGCTGTTTCTCTTGTTAGAATTTTTTGTTAATAATTTACTAATTTATATGATAAAATAGTTAGCACAAGACGACACAATTTCTAAACAACGCTGAATGAAGGTTCTGGAAAGCTGAGTCAGGTGCACCCCACCGCTCCAAATTCACCTGCTGCTTTTGTCTCCTGACCATACCTCTGAAAACTCATGCCTTTCAAAACTCAGAAATCCGTAGTAACTGCTTCTCCCCTTTACGAGCCACTTAACGCAATCCCACGTAGAAACATAGTAGTCTAAATTCAACCCACACAACCCATTCACACTATCGGTCCCTTCCTTCACAAAACGTCCTCAGGCTCCAACAGTACCAATATTCACAATACAATTAACCCCGTACAATCACCAATACGAGTACAAGCAGCGCCTAGCAAGCCTCTACTCAACGATATTTCTCAAAAGAATCACAAAAAAACCGCAGATCATCCAACCCAACCCAACCAAAGTCCATAAAATCACCACCATCACTACGCTCAAGCCATCCCCATCCACATCTTTGCATGCCACACCAATATCCAATGTCATGTATAAAAACCGTTTTAAACAAAATAAAACAATTGAAAAACCAGCCGTATATCCCTACAATTATGATTGTACCTATATGTTGGTTATGTACAAAGGCAACACAAGTCACATTTAGAGGTAGAGCAATAATGCCTCGCCTTTAGAACATAATAAAAACTAAATATAAAATAAACAAAGAACCAGTTACCAAGAACACATACATATTTCTATTTTTATTTTTATTGTGTCGTACACAGTATTTTTCGTCTTGAATTTACAAAATGTACTTGTATGCTGTTTATACAAGGTATTAAGAAGGATTAGTTCCACTTCCGACTTTCCGAATTTTATTGTTATCTTAATTAAATCGAATCGTTGCCACCATTACTCCTCTCGTTATTATTATTATTATTATTATTGGAGGGCCATGCGGCCGATCAGCCACCTCGCACTGCGACCTAAAAGATCTATTGTGCTGGACCATGCTTAATTATCCGTCCAGTCAATATTCAGGTTCTTAATGAACCTGACAATATTGCCTCCCGGTACGTGATACATACTATCTGGGCTTATTGCTCTCCCTCCTAGATGTTTACTACAGCATGTAGTTCCGCCAGAAAGACGGTAGTATTGGAGCCCAGGGACTTCGAGAGGGCTGTCCCACTCCCGTATATTCCTACTCCTTCCCCGTATTCCGTTTGATTTTACTGTTACGAGTTGCTGGGAATTGCAAATCGCCTGTAGGTCACCCAGCTTTACTACAGGAAGGCTAAATGAAACTGGATGGTGCCTGGTATCCATAGTCCGCATATGTTGGATTGATTAACCTATCAGCCATTCATCCATCGGCATATGCTATTCCACCTTAGATTAGGGTTTTTTGTTAAGGTTTTCTCCTTTAGCGCCGTACTTTAGCCTGTGCCAAATGGCCAAAAATGTGCCAAATGGCCTTAGTTACCAGTGGTTGCCACGAGGAGGCAGCACGTACACTTGCGAATTTTGAACAGGTTACTCCTTACACAATTGTACCCATCCCGCAGCTGCCTAATACATGACCAGAACAGCTCACGTGATGCGCACCCTACTGGAAGGTTACGGAGCTGGTAGATTAATCTACTCAACTTTGGTTCCCCACTCATTACAACACAAAACACGGAACATCTGGTCAACCTTAAATAAAAATAAAAATAGGACGTCTGGTTGCCTTACTCACTAAGTAAATTCGCCTGCCTAACCTTCCACTTAACCAATTTTATATTCATAAATTTAATGTTATAAAAATAAAATACAGTAACTTATCGCACAATAAACATAAATGTGCGTTAATAAATAAATATTAGGTTGAGGAAAAAGTATTGAGAGATTTTTTGTCAGTGTTGGTGTAGAATTTTTTCTGCCGAATATCGTCTTCTCTGCAAAGAAACAAAATGACCGATTTGAATGACGCCGTTGCTGCCGATGTAGGCTCTCCACTCGTATTTTTGAACTGTGGCGTGAAGATAGACGCAACTGTTTATCGCGAAACTATTTTGGAAGCTGTGTTGAAGCCTTGGACACGCAAACATTTCGGCTGCAGACCCTGGACATTCCTACAGGATTCTGCACCATCTCATAAAGCGCGAGTCAACCAGGAATGGTTCAAAAACAACGTTCCACACTTAATTTCTTCAACACAATGGCTGGCAAATTGTCCGGATGCAAATCCGATGGACTTCTTCTTTTGCACTAAAAATTACCAAAGTGTCGATCATCTCAAGCAAGCTATTCGCCGGGAATGGCAACGTATTCCGGAGGCTAATATTCGTGCAGCATGCAATGCCTTTTTCGACCGACTCAAGGCCATAGTTAAGGCAGAAGGAGGCCTCATCGAACAAAAGTGAATTTAGTTATTTTCAACCACATGAAAACAATACAGCGTTTCCAAACAAAACTTTAATACACTTTTCCACACTTGGAATAGATTCATTATCCATTCTACTATATTCAAATCCAATAATCTCTATCTAAACACCTATAAAATTAATTTTATAAATTCAAGCAAAAAATAGTGCATCCACACACAATGCGTTTCCCTATTGACCAGAAATTTCAGCCGGATTGACTATAAATTTACTTAAGTAATTTCTCGTACTTGCCAATAATTATTTTATTAAGTCGATGAATTTTTAAAAGTTGAATTTATTTTGTTGTCACATTATTTCAAGGTAATAGTTTTTAACGCGTTGGTTTACTATCTTTTAAAATAAACCATCTCGAGTAAGGCCGTTGCAATCAGAAATACATTTTGACCATATTTAAAATAATACACTTGAGGCTATTCATCAATAAAATACGTTGGTTGGAAAGAAAGGATTGCGTATCAAAATATATGAACGTAGGTTTCTTTAAATACCAATACAAATGCGATGATAACAAAAATTTTTATGAACCAAAGATGACTCGAGCAAGTATTATTTTACTTAAGTAATTGAAGAATTTCATTTATGAGCAAATATGCGTTGTACAATTTGTTAAGTGTTTAAGTCTGCGCGACGAATTAAGTGTATAAGTCACACTGTATATCTATTACATACATATTATGTACATATAAGTCGAATGTTTTAAATTTTCCGTCGTTGTATATTTTAAATGTCAAATGACAACATAAAATGTGTTGACTGTTGACATATTTATGGTGTTTATTTATTTTTTCTAAAAGGAAAAGAAATGAGAACTGATTAAATTTTTGGTGTAGCTATCTTTATTTATTTTTAACTTGGATAAAAATTTAAATTTAAATTCCAAATCGATTGAAGTCTATATACAGATCACAAACTTTTGATTTTATCTTTATATATATATAAAGGTTGCGGTTCAAAGATTTGTGTTTTTCATTACCACAAACTTACTTATGAAATTTTAAGAAATCAACTTAAGATTTACACATAATAACGGTTTCGATGTACATAAGTAAATATAAAAACAAACAGAACGTGTTAAATATTTTTTTTGTGTCTTACTCGTTTATTGACTGACAATATTTACTGTGTGTGTCTCTTTATAGTTATTAAGCACGTAAACCTGTTACGTATAAAAATCACAATTTTTCCGCTAATTTTAACTAAATTTATCAGAATTTTTTACATAGTGAGTCAACTTTACGTTCCTTTGAATTCATTAGTATTTGTTTTATTAGCAGAATATTATTCACAAGATAAAAAACAAAAAAATTTCATTTGCAATAAGTTCAATTCAAAATATATTTTATTCTTAGAAAGCAGATAAATTATTAGATTTGTTTATATACATATCACATATGTATATGAATTCTTGAGAATTTTTTTTTTTTGTTTTCTAAATTTAATCAGATGATAAAAACGAATCTTTATTCTACTATAAAATTTTAATTAGCCAAATATTTCAAGATTAAATTTAGATTTTATTGTACATACAATTTACATATGTGATTATAAAGTTTTTGCATTTTGTTGTTAAAATAAGATGAGTGTTTTATTATAACAAATGATTTATATGTTTAAGATGAGAGGGAAAATGACAATGCGTTTTTAAAAATATTGTGTAGTCATTTAGAACAGAGACAATTGCATTTCGCATTATGACATATGACTGGACTGGATGGTCAAAATTCGACATAACTTTAAATTGCGGCAAAGCGTCAAACATTTACGAGGAAAACTGTTTAAATGTGTCCGAGGGTGGCCAAATGAGGTTGAAATCAGTGAATAGTTGTGTAATGTTAATAAAGCTAATGGGCATCTAGTGAGCAAAATAAATCTGGTAAGCATTTCAGGTTAATTCTAAAAAAAATTTAATATGAAAACTTGTCTGCGCATGATAAGTCGGTGAAAAATGTGCGCCGCTGGTAAGGTGCAGTATTCCCAAACGGAAATGTGACTAAGGAAAAACTCCAAGTGTAGGCGAGAAAAGCGCCCTTCCAGTGAGACAACACTCTTTCATTATGATTTGATAGGTGTTCAGAAAATAATGTATGTAATTACGGGCCGTTGATGGATATGATTAGATGGACATCGATGAGATCTGTCAAACGTACAATAAAATAAAGACGATGATTTTTGTCAAATAAAATGTTTATTTTAATACCATAGTACGTCATTAACTTTCATTTGCGGAACTAAGCGTTCGCAATGGTTACGAAGAAACCCAAGGTGTGCCAGGAGAATAAGCAAGTCAATATTTTTTGATTTGAGTTATTTAGGAAAATGTCTCACATCGAAATGGGTCTAAATCAATTATTTTGAGTTTCAAATCACATTGAATATAAATCTTTTCCCAAATATTTTTTGCTTTAATTTTAAATAGCTAATTATAAAACTAATTCTTGTAACCTCTAATTTACCACCGGTAGTTAGTATATTAGAGGTTTAAATAAACTTACATATTATAATTATTCAAATTACTTAAAGCAAACAATTTGGTAATATTAAAATATTAACTTAAGTAGGAATAGAATTGTATGAATGAATGGGTGAAGATTTTCGGTTGTATTAGTATACAGACTGTGCAAAAAAAATTAGTCATATTTTTTTAAAAACTGGAGTCTTGGTTGCTAAAATTACAAAATTTTTGGAAGCAATCGACTTATTGTTTCATTTTAAATACATACATTATGACCCAATTTTTTGAAATGTAACTGCAATTTAGGGGTAAAAACCGAAAAAATGCCAAAATATTCAAAATACGTTGATTGGATCTAAAGTAATGGAATAAAGTAAACACTCCTGTTTTAATTTTTTTTTGTTTTTTATTGGTTTACATATATCTTTAATATTAATATTTTGTTTGCCCGCTTTTTACTTTTATTAGGGCGGTACATCTCCGATTCATTGAGATTGATAAATTTTTCAAAGTCGCTGAAGGTATGGATTCCTAACTATTCATCAACAAACTTGTTAAAGCTTGAATTGATTATTTTTCACCAGTCATATTCTGGTTCAGATTTTTTTAAATGATGATAGATTTTTACGAGACAAAGTCCCTTTTCAAATCCAGCTTGCCGGGCAGCTGAGTAAAGAAATAAAAAATTTGCAGAAATTTTCAGGCAACCTTAAAGACTTTTCGTTTTTTGCTTGTAAAACTTTTCACCATTTTTTGGCATTTAATTTTTATCCAGCACTTCCGGTTTAAACATTGAATCTATCCATTTTTTTCGCCGTGTCTTCTGTATCATTGCTGAGTAATTTGCCTAAATATTTCGTATCCATCATATTGGCTAAATAATAAGCAGGAGTCAGTACACTTTTCATTCCCTTTTCGATGGAAGGCCTAATTGATATTAATTCGTCGTTATTCAGCAAACTATACCAGGTTTCAACAACTGTCGCAATCGAAATGGAATCACCTTGCAATGAGTCTAAAGCTGTGAAAATCACAGACAATTTTTATTTTTATTTTTAGAAATAAATGTTTTTGAGCAATCCTCATACGAATTCCATCTTGTATCGTTTGGCAGTTGGGGCATAATTCCATGTTTTCCTTTCAGTCATCCGTGCGGTTGGTGATGATTTCGAAAATATTTTTGTGAGCTTATTATATGTTTCGTAATATCATGAGGAATGATATCTTTATAAAGCAGATTAATGCTGCTATGGCGATCCTCTAAAATCTCTTTCATTTTTTCATTTTATTCTCGTTGTCTGTGCAACAAGCGAATATTTCCTTTTCGTATTTGGTTTTTATAAAACCAATTGCTTTTTCTGCTACAGAAACACAATATTCAGCAGTTTTTTTTTTGTCGGAACCTGCATCATCTGCACTTACTAAATAGCTTTTAACACCTGTATGAACTGAACAAGCAGTAAGCGGGTTGTTTGATGTGTTGGACCATCCATCAATAATGAGCGTCAAACTGGAATTTTCTAATTCCTTCTTTAAATTCTCAGATATCTCTTGATCTATTTCAGCGAGGTATTTATCTGCTAACTGTTTTCTGTTAGGGGCGTTAAAGGCAATATTGGTATAGGAAAGAAAAACTTTGCAACGATTTTGTTCAACTTTTCTTTTTGTTTTGATCAGGTTTTAATTGCAAAATCCTTAATAGATGATTGCATTTTAGACCGATTTGTATTTTGTTTCTTCTGTGGTGGGCTGCCAGTGGAGGAATTTTCATCCGACCTATCGGTACCAGTATCACTTGTCACAACTTTTTGGCTGGATTTATTTAAATGTGCTCTTATGCGCTCTACTTTGCCGCTAATTTCACTATTACAAAATTGACATTTTACTGTTACTTAGTTTTATTGTTTTGTATTATAAAATGTAAACTCATCTCACGAACGACACTGACTGATCAAATACTTTAACAATATTGCGCCGCACTATGAAATTCGATAAATATTTTCAACGGTAATCGTTCAGTAATAGTAGATAAAGGAAGAAAAAGGAAGACAGTATAAATTCGTATTTTTATCCTTTGCTTAATATTACAAAAGGATAACCGACAAAAATATTCCTCGAACAGCGTAGTATGTATGTGTGTACAATAGCGAGGATGTAGACAGAAAAAAAGTAAATCCCCTTTTTCGTTCTTTCTTTGTTTCATGTGGCATTTATTATTTCATTTTGAATAAAAACCAATAAACCCAAAATAAAACGCTTTAAAAACCCAATAAACACCTCAGGGTTGGGCTTTTTAAAAAAAAACCCCGGGTTTTTTCCAACTCGGGTTTTCGGTGGAAGTCTTAAAAGACATTCGTTGTTAAGCCAACCTCCAGGTTCTCTTCGTGCGAGGATTATTTTTACCATCTCCAACATGAAGCTTGAATTGGGATTTATCGGGAAAATCACGTTATTCCACATCTCTTGAGACCAAGAAACGTGCTCCTAGGCCCAAATTTTTTTTTAATGTTTTTGTTTGACTCGTAAAGCGAACTCTGGCTTCTGGACTGTTTGAAATGCTCGCAAGCCAGCTTTAACCAGTAGTCTTCTCACTAAGCTTGATGAAATTCATTTGCCCGCTGCTCATTCAAGATCCCCTGTTATGTCCTATAACGGTAGGCTTAAAAGTAAACTAAATGTTTGATCAATGTTTTTGCACTGCTCTTGCGGAGAAGTACCGCTCTAATAAAAGCAAAAGGCGGTCAGACAAATATTAGTATTAAAGATAGAACTTGCACAAACCAATAAAGTACAAAAAAACAACAAAAGAAAGTCTTTACTTTATTCCACTACTTCCACGCCCTTACGTCCCAAATAGGGTACTTTGAATATTTTAGCATTTTTTCGATTTTTCCGCCTAAATTGCAGGTACATTTGTTGCACAGAGTGTGCGGTGCGTCCTACTTTCTCCGGGAGACTTGCTTAATGCTTGGTCGTGCACTCCAATCAATCAAGCAATAAATAACATGTTTAGGTAAGACCGTAATGAAGTGCATTTTATACTTAACCTTAAAATTTTAAGTACATATACATTTTCAATTTTTGTTCATAAGACTGAATAAAAAAACCAAATTTCTAGAGCAACCGATAAACGGGATAATTTTATTTGATGAAGTTGTAAGGTTTGACCATATATCTCTTCTATTTTTAGAGGATAAATCCTATGTTTAGGCTTTGCTCTTTTACCTATTATAAGGTTGCTCGAGTTAAATTTCGTCATTTGGAATACGGAACCATTTTCGGTTAACTACTGCAAAAGAAAAAAGTGAATTGAAAAATTCATTTGAAAAGAATACAATGGGAAATAAAAAGAAATTTTTGTATTTTCTGTAACTCTATTTATTATCAAAAGAAATTAATTTACCAACATTTAGTAGGCATTTACACACAAATTGATTGATTGAGTGCTTTTTGGTCGATTAGGTTCTAGGTTTATTTATTTTTGTTTTTTCTGCGCCTTTTGTTTGGTTTTAGGAGGAAATGTCGAATATTAAGTCTTTTAAAAAGTTTCTTCAAATAAGTATTTCTTTTGATAACTTTATCAAATCACTTTGACAATAACTTAGACAATATGAGGTATCAAATTAAAAGAAATATTTTCCTCCTTAGAATATTTCGAAATTGTTCGTTTATTCCCATCACCTTTGCTGAAGCTATATTAGATTTTGTTGTTAAACAATATCCAAGAAATATTCCGATTTTTATTAAAATTTCCCAGTCATCAACCCAGGCTACTTTCAGACCATTTTCAGCCAAGTTACCGTTTACATGTTGAATTTAACTCGGTCATTTTCAGTCAGAGCATTTTCGGTTTAACATGGTGCTGTATATGGTGCAATATGTATGGTGTATATATGAATCTCTCCTACGTAGCGATTTTGCTGATGCGATTCGCCTCGTATGTGTGTATTATCAGAAGCGATTGTCGCATATCGCATTTCTTATACGAAACTTTTTGTTGGCTAATAAAAAAAATATTTTTGGCTACGAGTAAATAAATTTAATAAAATACATTTTAATTACAGAAAACAATATTTATTAACACAATCACTACGCAATTGTCAAATTTTTTGAGTATTCGCATTTGTCAATTTTAATTTCGCGAATCATTCGACCAAGAGCGCATTTTTGCGAAAATGTCATTTTATAATACCGAAAAGCGATATCGTTAGTTCTACAATACTTACTTTTAAATTTTTATGCGGTTTTAGAGGTACCATAAAACTACTAAACATTTGGCTGCAGGTTTGAATAACTCAACGATGACTACCTCTTTGATATTATCATGAATAAGTTTAAACTATTTAACAATGCAGAGAAACATCAAAAGAAAACTTAACAGACAGTTAGAATTGAGTTCGAACAAAAGCCTCTGCCATTTTTCACCTGTAAACTGGGAAAGTTTTGTAAATTTACTGCAATAAATAAAAAATTGGTTTGCAATCAGCTGAAGTAAGTACATAAATATTGTTTTCTTAAACAGAAACTTAAATATCTCAAACAATAAAATTTGAATACAACTTATATCAAAAGTTGTCATTTTTTCTTGGAGAATCTAAATCTGTTAGAGAAAACTTAAAACTAAAAAAAAATGAATCGCACCATTTTCCTTCCTCCTACAAACCACAACTTTTGCCTAAAAAAATTATTTTTGTTATCAAATGAACATCACATAACCAAATTGAAGAAAACTTACAGGAGTGACAGTTAACTATTTTATAGTTGAGTAAATTCATTTCGTAACCATTACAAAAAAATAAAAAATCTGATTAAAAAATCGTTTTAAATAATTTTGTAAAGTGCTTCAAATAATCGAATTCGAAGGCATCACTGATTTCATAGAACTCTTTGGCTATCCGGTTAAAATATAAGTTCGTTTTCATTCGTAATTTGCTCGTTATTTTTCCATATTCCTTATTTTCTTTGGAACTGCATTGTGCATGTTGAATTTCGTTTCTCTGGAGAAGAGAGCTATTGATATGATCCGATATTCGAACTGCAATGGCTTCTTTTCGAGAGAATGACATAATTTTATACTTATTTGTATTTTAATTTTCATTGATTAAGTTTACATCACCTATAGCGATGTAGTCCTGATTTCGTTCCTGAGAAGGATTGCTATATTTAATTCTAAATTTCTGTGAACATTTTCGAGTCATTATTGTCCATCGTCACATAGGCGTTTCGGTTAATATTGGTTTTGTGATTAATGAAGACATAATTTTAAAAAGTGTAATTTTCGTAGTCGTCCGTTGAATTCTCAAGACCCGGAGAGATAAAGATAATTTTAAAATCATGAATAATTTCTTCCAACTTTGAAGACTCTTTTTAGACTCTGTTTTCAAAAATTAATTTTTAAGTTTTTTACGGATTATAGGTTAGTGTTAGTCGATAACCAATATTGTACATATTTGATGATTTTAAGAGTGATGGAGTTTTTACTATCTTTGATAAGGGCCGTGTTTTCATGAGAACTACACTAGAACTCGATAAACTTTAAATTCCTTTTACTCTATGGAAACCGAAAAAAAAAAATAAATTCATAAAGCGCGAACATGTAGTGTCTTCGACACAAACACAGATTTTAAGTTTAAAAATTACCCCCTTCAGCTTTTTCAGCAATATTTTCTTATTTCTTGCTGACTTCATTACACGCAACTACACTCGATAAATACATGGGTTTATCAAGTATAACTAAAAAATAAGCTATAAGTAATTGTAACTATTTATTGCTGTAACAGCTTAAATTGTTTATTTATGTTAAATGCTCTACACGCATAAGCACTTTATGAATTAATTTTTTTTTTCGGTTTACATAGAATAAAAGGAATTTAAAGTTTATCGAGTTCTAGTGCAGTTCTCATGGAAAACACAACTAAGGTTTTATAGTTATTCTAAAGTTACATCAGTCGTTATATTTCTGTTAATCTGATTATTCGTATACCTTTTGTTTATAGGTTTAAGTGTCCAATCACAAGTTTTTATTGTTTCTTTTATAACCATATTACATGATTTTCCTAAAGCACAACATACTCTACACATCACCCCACAAACGTTTCGAGTTCAACTTTCTAAATGATGAAAAGATTAATCACCCAAGTTAACGACCGGAATTAAACTTCAGTTATACAATTTTGGTGCGGGAATAGACAGAACAATAAAGTGTTGTTTAAATTGAGATTAGTCCTTTTAATATTAAAGTGTGATTAAAGATATATGTTTGAAAGCCGGCATTTTTTTATGCTAACGTTCTAAAATATGTAATCGAATTTACATTTGTTTTGATTCAATGTAACCATAACAATATGATGTGAAAAGAAAATCAATGTTATAGTTGAATTTTCCCCTACATCATGAAAATAACCACTATGAATACGCAGGGAAATACGTATTGCAAAATTGTGTTGTAATTAGTACGTTTTATCGAGTATATATTTTCATTATTGTTTGTAGGTAAATAATTTATATTTATGGTAGTAATAAAATACAAAAATCTTAACTACACTAAAATTATAACATTAAATATTCATTACAATTTGCTTATATGTATTTTATATAGGACGAGGGTGAATTTCCAATTTAATTTAAAATGTCAAACTGTTAATTTTTCTTTTCTAATTAATTTTTAATTAATTTACCTCCGCACGCAAGTATCGTTTGTTATCAACCGCAGGTACCATAAACCAAATGTTAAAAATTTAGCTTCTATTTGCCTACACAACACAATTCAGTCATACTTTACTAATTTTTACTAATCTTAAAGTTTTTTATTTAAAACTTGGTAGGTCACCCACGTAAAATTTCTTTCTCACACCAAAACAATCATCACCGATTTATTTATAGTTTATGCAGAACTAATTGGTTAAGATTTTTTGTTTTTTTTTTCGAAGACAAATATTTAAATTTTACCTTTAAAATTGGAAATACTCAAGAAAGAAAATTGAAATAAATTTGACTCTGGAAACTTGCATGCACCGAAATAAATTTATTTTACTGGTGCAACAAGACGTAAATAGAAATGTTACTTTAAATTGTTATTAAAGCTATGTGTATAGTCAAAGATAATAATTTATGCTTCGTTGTGAATAAATCTTGATAATTAGATTAATAAATCATGAATAATAATATTAATTTAATGCCTTTGTGCTTTTTCTGTTTATCTATTAACAATTAATCAAAACTGTTTCCATCGAATAACAAATTGTAAAGGTAGTTTTCATAAAGTCTATTATTGTCAGGCTTTTTACATCAAGACAAAGCTAAAAACAAACATTTTGTTTTGGTTTTATTGAACTTCTTTTATTGACTTGACTACATAGTATTCTTGAAACTTGTTTAAAAATACTGTAATTTTATTTCACCAGACTTTTAAAACTATAATTTATTATTTTAGTAAATTTACAATCGATAATTAAGAATTAAAAATTCACTACAGAAATGTTAACTCAGTAAATTATGACGTTAATTACAAGGTAACGGGCTCAATTCCTTTTAAATATTCCAACTAGCTTTTCTTCTATTCTGCTGTTTTCTGTGAAATCTCGAATTGCATTACAAAATTTCCACTATATCGATCTTAGGTTAATAACAGCAAAATAGAAGAAAAAAATATTTACATGAAATCGGGCCCAGTAGAAAACAAAAATTTTTATATAATTAATCATCAGCATTTCTAAACTAATTTATTGACATCAGGGTATGTAATTTTATTAATTTATTTAATAAAAAAATCAAATTTATCAATTAAGTAGTATAGGCGATGTAAATAGTTCCCACCATCCATCAGCAGTCATCGTTTTAATAACCCTTTCATATACATATGGGCGAACACCGTTGGATACGAACTTGAAATTTTGAATAAACTGGCATATATTTTAACGTATATTCATCCTTCATGTTCTCCAACTGCCAATTTTTCCAATAGTAACGATTAATAACAAAAATGCAACAGAAACATGAAAATTGGAAGCACCCCAATATGGTTTTAAGTTACTTTTTTATATCGTTTTTAAATCTGATTTATATTAATTATTTAAATCAAATGATGTAAGAGAGGTGGATTAAAGATACGACCAATTTAATCAGCGTAAGGCGGGTTTTACCAGATTTAAAAATCAGGCGAACGAAAGATGTTTTTTAGGAATTGAAAAAATCGCAATGCGAAGGCTTTTCTTAAAGATGGGAATGGTTTAACTTTCGGCACTGTTCTTGATAAGGTTAGATGTCAACATATCTAGTGTCTGCCTTTTCCAGTACCTTAGTGTGTGATGATAAACGGCCTCAAAATTGAAAAGTCATCGGTGAAGGAAACCCAACTACTTTCCTTATAGTTTAAGAATTTCGAATTTTATTTTTTGGATTGGAAGTCAAATCAATTTCGATCAGTAAATAATTGTAGTCAGCATATAGGATCCAATTTAAAGTTTAAAATATTTTCGATGGTAGCTAGTTTATAAATATTTAGTCACCTTCAACTAAAATCTAGTTTACATTTTAAAAGTTTTTGTTAAGGTGCAATTTGTTTGTAACACATTCTGCTAACGGTATTTGTCAAATTTGGTTATTAAAACATCTACAAACAACTCAAAATGAATTGCCAATTTTGAACTAAATTTAAATGGTAGAACTAAATTAAACCATTTATAACCGTACAAAGAAAGGCGACGGTTTCATAAAAGTTTATAAACTTTTTGAAATGGTTTGAAAATTACTTAAAATAAATATTTAGGCTTTCAATATCCACATCCTATCTCAACTCATGGTTCTCATTCGTTTCATAAAAGTTGCTTAATGGTCAAAATTTAACCAAAATCACAAACGATGATATTACGAAAAACCATTCGAAGCTTGGGAGGAAAGGACGTATAATATATGAAAGCTAATAAAGATCACTCAGTTGTAATCCTTGATAGAGCTGAATATGACGAGAAGTACAACTGATGATTGACAGTTGTCCTTATATTCTAATTAAGACAAAACTACATAATAGCTTGAACAAATTAGATTGATTAGCTAGTAGAAGTATTATAGAAAATGATAGTACCAGTTTACAATGGAGATTAATGGTATCTAATCCGGCCATCCCAAATTTGTATCTCATACAAAAGAATACAAAAGCCAGGTCAACTAGTGAGGCCTGTCGTCTCTCATAACAAGAGGAATTCACAAAACTATATTCTCTCCCTGACACAGCATACAAAATTCAAAATGCAAAACGAAGAATTGTCCTGAAGGAAATCATGGTTTCATTCGATGTAACAACATAGTTTCCAAGCAACCTAATACTCTCTCATCCAACTTACTCAAAAAGTGGCTTCTGTTTGTTTAGGCATCGTGATATGCAAAAAGGAGAATAATTTCCACTTCAAAATTCACCACAAACCAATTTTCACGGATAGATATACGCTCAAAAGTAATTTTATAAACTAAACATTTCTAATCTCTTCTCGCATTTTATAGTTAGGTACCGTTATCTTACTATCGTTGTAAAGGGTTGTTATTTTGACGAAATATAAAATGTGAAATAGAATAATAAGGAAAAATTCGAAAATATTCCATTAAAGCGTATTTGTAAAAAAAATAGTTTGTAATTTACTTTTGAGCACCACTTTTAAACGAACGAACCTTATCCCGTCCAACAAAAGAGAGCAGCATTCAACAGTGTGATCTAACGTTTTATAAACAACATCCTCCAAAAACATTCACAGTTATCTCCATTTATTGATGAATTTTCCACTGAAATTGATATTATCATATTGAACTAGACCCATTCTATCCTTACCATTTTATAATTACCCTCCACTCATTATTGAGTTTTCCACAAGAGTTTTATTCGTTATTTCTAAGAGGTTGATATGGCTGAAATTCATATTTTCATATTGAACTACAGTAGAATTCGTTTATAACAAACCCTTCTTATAATGAACACACGGTTAGTATGAACGATTTTTTAAGTCCCTTAAATTTACATAATCAATTTTTCTTGTTTCCACTACATATAATGAACTTCGTTTATAAACTTATAATGAACAAGAAAATGTTCCTACAATACCTGTTAAAGTACAAAAATCTACTGTTATAATGAACATCGATCATTATTTGTTTCGTTTTTTTAATTATATTTTGGTCTATTCATTCATATTCACACACATAATTTTGCGTACATATTTTTTTTTTAATGTAATGTGTGTATGGATTCGTGTATAGTGCATACATATACTAGATTACTAGAAACAATGTAACGGAAATAGGGAAATATTTTGAGTTTTTTTCTGGTGTCTATGTATTTTTTTTAACTTTCGTAAATTTTTGGAAATCACAGTTACATAAGTTACATATGTAAGTTAGTTTCGAATGCACAAACCAAGTATTTACGGTTAAAATGAACACACGTTTATAATGAACAAAATTATTTGTCCCATGACCGTTCATTATAAGCGAATTCTACTGTATATAGACGCATTCAATCCCAAAATTATCACTTATCCGTAAAATCTCAGGAACAAATGGGTTATATTCCATGTTTACCTCCATTCAATGTTTAGTTTTCCACAAGAATTTTGCATTATTTGTATTAGGTTAATATGGCTGAAATTCATATTTTCATATGGGACTAGACGTATTCAATCCAAAAATTATCACTTATCCGTAAAATCTCAGGAACGGGTGGGTTATAATTTCAAATTTACATATCTCCATTCATTGTTGAATTTTTCCATAAGAGTTTTTTACACCGATTCTATCCAAAAATGATCACTTTTGCGTAAAATTTTAGAAACGAGTGGGTTATATTCAGGGCCGTAAATTATTTCTGCTGTAATTGTAAAATTCTGGATTTCAGTAGATTTTCAGGCGCAGAATTGAATAAAAAGTATTACCACCCTCAAAATTATCTAAGTTTTATGGTTTAAATTTAACTTATAATTTACTAGCGACAGATTCCGGTTAAAAGCAGGTAATTTTAAACAAGTTCAATTCCTTGTTTTTAGGTCCAGAAGAACTACCAATGACTAATATTTCTTTCTTATTCTAAAATCTACCTGAAGTACCGGGCGTCACCCGGGGTAAATAAAATATTTTTATTTTAATTTTAGCAAAGATGGCACCAAAATCCCATTTTTTTAAATTAACTTATATCGTTTTTCCAGTGTACTCTTCAAAAGGTGGAAAAACTTATTTTAACTCCCCCAAATTAAAGAGACCGTCCCCTTCGGATATGAGACGATTAATATCATTTAACCATTTATTTTAACTCAGTCCTGCAATTTTTTTTTTTAAATCGAAATTTTAGAAAATATAGTTGGAGGCTCCCAGACTAAGGGCATAACTAATCTACAACTCATCGTTCATTGACATCCGGTATCCATAAAATAGAAGAACTTTTTCATATAAGTAATGCAAGATGTTTAAATTCAGCAGATTAATAGCAGGGTTAAAATTCAATTGGTGTACTTCAACAGGTGTTTTTATTTTAAATATAAACAGAAATTCATCAAGGCGCATTTGAATACAATTTCTCAAGTGAATTTAATAAAATCAAAAAAAATAATTTGTTGGGTTTACCACAATGCTTGCTTGTAAACCACATTTTTGATTTTGCTCCCAGAGTAAAACACACAAAGTTTTGGAAGTTCCTACTCTCGGAATGAAGGTGCGTTCTCTTTTATGTAGCCACATACCTAGAAGACCCAATGAGGAAGAACGAGTACTGCTAATTTGTTGACTAGAGATCTGGCTATGCTCTGGCGGTACCTTGTTGTCAGTGTTAATTCCTAATTGATTTATAGGAAGGTGCCTTCCCAGGAATTAAATATTGAGTATGCGCATGTATGACAGAACTCCCATACCAAAAGACCATCATGATACAGGTAATTTAGTTCAGTGTTAATAAAAATGTTTCCCTCAAGTTCTTCATTATGTTTACCTTTTTGCTTCACATAATCGAAGAAGTTGGCGTAAAAACTCCCGCGTGCTGTCATTGAAATTTTTTTGACTTACCTCCAAAGGCGGATTTTATGAATGATACCGATATCAATAATAATCATATAATTATAACAACATACTACCGAACTATCATACAACCATAAAATAATACAGCATACCATTATACCAAAACACCATCATACTATCATACCAGCATACCACCATATCCTAATACAGTCACACCATCGTACTATCAAAACATCATACCGCCTTATCGTCATACCATAATACCATTACACCACCATATTATCACGCGCCATACCATAATAACATCCTACCAGCTTGCCATCATTCCATACACAATTGTACCTTGTTACCATCGTACCTTCATATCATCTTACCATCATAGCATTATACCTTTATACCATCAAACCACCAGAACCATCACACCATCATCAAACCATCTCACCACCATATCTTTACATCTTCATATCATTCAACCATCAAACCACCATACCATCACACCATCATTCCATCATATCACCCACCACTGTATCATGATACCATCGTACCTTCATATCATCATAGCATCCTACCTTTATACCGTCATACCATTATACCATCAACATCGCAATCACCATCATCATCATCATCCTCGTCATCAACATCATCATCACCATTCCTATCACCATCACCGTTAAAAAAAATGATACACGTCTTAATTTATTTTTGATTATGCACTAAATAATCAAAAATCAGCTCAATCGGTGAAGTTTCAAAAATACCACTTGTGAATGCCTCCTCACAGGGGGGCATGAGGAATGGGTAACAATGTTTGACCACTAACCCCCCTATGTTTCTTCTCGACTGCTATAAAGTATTCGTGCAACATTTGAAAACAATCGCTAGAGTGGTCCAAGAGTGGACTAGAGTGGACCAAGAGTGGAATCGCTAGAGTGGACTCGAGTCACTTTGGGTGATCATCGCCGATGAAAATATGTTCAACTTCTTTTACTGTTCATTTTCGGCAATCATTCTTTATGAAAGATACTTTTATATGGATCATTGTTAATTTTCATTTACCTCCAGTAAACTTTAAAGCTTTAACTTAAAGCTTTAAAATATTCAAATTCCTGTGTTTTTTTTTTTGGAACCATTTCAACAAGCTTGTAATAATTAGGTCCTGCACATTTATTAACTGAGAGAGCATTTATGCTGGAAATCGGTTAATAAATTTAAAATTAAAATCAATAATAATAATTATTAAAAAATAATTTGTATTATTAAAATATCAAAAAAAAAAATAATTTTCTTCAAACATAGGCATTCTCGCTTTTTATATTCCTAACGACATGTTACTATACCATGTTTCCATGAACCGAGTTAATTTAGGTTTGGGTTTCGTTGAGTTAAAAACTTAAAAACATGGCGGCGTTATCCCTTATCGTTTCTATGAACAATTTGCTTTTCTTTAAAAATTGAAAACAAAATTTGAGACATTTTGCTATAATGGATGAATGTTAACTAAATTACGCATTTAAAAAATTAAAAAAAAATGACATTTAGAATCTAACCCGACCACACTAGTTTCGTTGAGTTTATTTAGGTTTAACGAAACTCTACCCTAATTTGCGTTTCCATTGCATATAAACCTGAGTTAACCTAGGTTAACTCTATCATGGAAACATGCAGCATTTTACTGTTCAAATTAAATTTTTCAATTTCAATTAAGTTTTACTTAAAAAAAACATAAAACAATTTTGCCGAATCGACCATTTTTGTAAATAATGTCTTTTGACATTTAATTTTTTTTTTTAATTACATTTGAATATTATATGAGTATATTAATGGGTTTTATTTTATAGACTTCCGTTAGGAATACTAACTTTCCCTAATATTTCGTTATCAAAACTGAAGAAAATTTATAACTATTTCAGCAGTAAACTACATTTATTGTGTGTTCGAAAATTTAATTACTTGTCACTTACTCAAATTTGTAATAATAATATTTTGGTTAGATTAGAACTTGAAAAATGTCGTGTTACTTTTTTTTAGGCGACATGGGCCCTGGTCAATGTACCTTAAAATATAAAATTATTGAGTTGAGTATATTCAAAATGTTAGTCAATTTAAAAAAATTAAATTGATTGTTTTAGTTAGAATAATATGTAATATGCTCGAGCATTGATTGTTTGTGATATAAAATGTTTCTTCCATAGCTTTGTACAACTCTATTTAAGATAATAAAAAAAACTAACAGAAACTATGTTTTTAAAAATAAATTTGAAGGAAAATTTATCTCTTAAAAAAATATCTCAAGAAAGCGGATTCAAAACAGATGGTAATAAAAAATAATATTTGTCTTAATTGAAGGAGGGATTATCGTTTAAAATAGACAGTGTATTGAGTTCATATTGTTGGTGTTTTGTGAATATTTTGAAGGTTTCTTTTATGTACATGCATGATTATATGATTTATAGTGAACTTTATAAGATTTACACTTTAATAATAAAATTTGATGAATGGTTTGGAAAATAGCTAACTATAACTATATTTTTTACTATCGCCGGTTTCAATAGAATAAATAATCAACCCAAATTTAACACATTGTATATTGGATTTTATATTTTGAAAATCTAATTAAATATTAGGAAACTAAATTTTATTGAGGGTGTGCTGTTGCCACTCCAATTTCTCCATAACAATAAAAGAATACAAAAAAAAATTTACATTATAAATCAATTTATTATACAATGAATTTTTGAGGGCGACTCCTGAGGGTTTTATAAAATAAATAAAATTGATAGAAGATTAGTAAGAAAATACTTAGTAATTTGGTATCATAATATGGCAGACTTGCGTGACTTGCTACTCTTTAAAAATTATAGAGTGAATTAGCATAAAAAAGTATGTATGAGAACAATTTAATTTTATTTTATAATTAAAAGATTAAGGTAGGTTTTTTTACAATCTTTAATTTATGATAATGTCTTAAAAACACACAATGTACCTGCTGCTTAATAACCAATCCCATTTCATTATAAAAAAAAAACTTCTCAAGTGAACAAAAAATGTTTAATCACTCTAGGTAGCTTGTATAAAATAAACTGTCGCCATTTGCGATACATATAAACAAAAAAATAATTTAATTAAAATTTTTAATTAATTATACTGCACATGTAAAAGAGTTCTCAAAAGGTTAAATAATACTAGTTCAAATTGAGAAACGTAAAAACGCGAAAATTTAATAAATAGTTTTAGCGGAAAATTTAATGACTCATAATGTACAGTCATCGTACACTATATAGCATAACAAACGAACCATAACAAAAAAATTTGAAATTTGTACTCAAGTGAATTTAAACTACAAATTTTGTTATAATAATTCAAAAACATGCATACAAATTTGGAACCCCGAGAGAAATACATACATACATATATATGTACATAAATATGTATGAATGTGTTTTCCAAAAATAAAATATTGTTAATACATTGTGGATTGCCTAGTGAAATTGGGTAAGGTCACTCTAATTTATTTATTATGTACTTTAAAATTTGGATAATACCTATTGCAGCTGCCACAAACCCAACACAAAAATTAAATAAGATTCCAGGAAATGAGAAAACTTTCAACTTAATAACCTGTTTATCGCAAAAAATTAACAAACAAAAAAAAATGTCAGTTTCTTTTTAAATTAAACAATAGGCATTTTACCTGTCCGGTTTATAAGGTATCCCCGTAATATTGCAGATCATATAATGAAAGGAATTTAATTGTACGTCTGTTAGAGTATAACACCTACTAAAGTCCTTTTTTTTGTAAAATTGTTCTTTATGTTATTAATTTTAAAATTTATTTACTATTTTGCACAGCATGATTTACAGTGTCGTATACTTGAATTTTTCTTTTTCCTTTACATAAAATGTTGAGGTTAACAGCATGATATTTTCAGTTACTGGAATTGGGTTGGATATGTGAATTGTACAAATGGTTACAAGTTAATTAAAGAAAGGATATAAATTTGGTACTTTATCGGGATTGCAGCAATAATTTACTAACCAGATTGAGATTATATTAATCGATTTTTCTGTTTACTATTCCCCCAAGTAATAAATCTTTATAGAATAAGTTTTGCCTATTGTTTAAATACATAAGGGTGGTTGGTTGGTTACTCGTATCTTAGACCTACAAAAAAGTTTCTTACAAAAAAGAATGGTATAATATGCTTTCTTAGGATTATTTCTTAAGTCCTCTATAGAATATCAGTTTTTATGTAAATATTAAAATTTAAATTAATTTATCTGATGACAAATTATCAAAACATGCATATTTCATAATTTCATTTTTAAAGGAACAATTTTCTTTTAAAAACTTTTTCATAATAATGTTAAAATTCGTCGTTATTTACGTCATTAGCAAATAATTGGAATGAAAGTTGGTGAATCAGACCGAAACAGTCAATAGAAAAAGTTAAACCATCATCACACTGAACGGACATATTGGCTTCTTAGTGAAAAACTGGACTAAATATTTTATCGAGTCTAATGACTCGTATCATCAAATATCAGTGAATTTTATAATTCTTGATGTGGTGGGATTGTGAATAATTTCATTAAAAATCAAATTCTCTTATTTACGTTTAATTTAATTATATTGTTGGATCGCGGTGTCACATTTTTCGTTGGGCCTGCAACTAATGCACATAACTGCACCCAACTAAATAACAATAATAAAATTAAATATTGTACAAAAATGTTTCAAGAAAAAGTTTGTTTGCTGACCTTGAAATTAGATGTCAAGATCAAGTTCATTTTTTTAATACAAACCTATATTTTTTAACGGCAAATTATTTTACGGTGAAACATTTTTTTGCCCGCCCTTACTTACTTTCGAAGGGGAACGGGCAAGTTTACATGAGCATCATAAAGTTAAACTTGATCGACCAATTCAAGATCATCCAGAATAATTTAGTTGTGGTTCCCCTCAAAAACAAACAACTTTCTACTAAAACATTTTTTTTATTTTGCTTTATTTTCTCGACTGTATTCCTTGTTTAATAAACTTCAGAATCTAATTTAATAGCACTGAAGCCATTACGCAACTCAAATTCCTTTTTGAAATCTTAATTTATGGTTACGGTCCAATTTAAGCTGCCCATTTGTTTTTTTTTTATTTTCAACTGCAATAAAGTTCTGAAAAAAACGTAAAACCAAAAAGAGTAAAGAAGCGTAGACAACATTATTTGGATTTGTTATTCGAAATGTCAAGTACGTCAAAAAAGTATTGTTTTGTGATGGAACAACGCTAAAAATTTTTTTTTTAAGACAATGGTGCGACATAGAAGCTGAAATTAAATAAAATTTGATGGAAGAAAAATGTCCTAGTGTGTAGACTGATACAAATGTAAAAAAGTTAAATTTATCACAGATAATATCAGATGAACCAAGGCACGCATGTTTTTGGCGGTTTTTGAACTGGAACCCAATATTAAATATGTCTATAATATTTTATCATGGCCTCAAAATAATACAAAAATGATTCAAGTAAACCATCTTTTATTTGTTTTATTATATTTTAAAGTTAAGTTATTAAGACAGACAAAATCATCTAAAAAATATCGACATTATTAAAATGTGTCTAACTGTCTTTCTTTTGTTAAAGGTTAGATGGAGTCTCAGTAAAAATAATTTAAATTGGTTTGAGTTTCAGGTTTGGGTTCGGGCTCACTTTCAATATGTACTACATTGTCAATAGGTTAGAAAATTCTTCTTCTCTTTTTGTGACTTTCGTCAATAAACATCACGTTATAACTTTTAACAACGATGTCTTTCTTTGCATCATGCAGACGATTTTGTATCCCATTTTTGTCTCTGTTTCCTCACCATGGAAAATATTCCAAACAATTTTACATATGATAAGCCTGGTAGCTTACCGGTTTATGTTTGTTCCGGCGTCATATCAATTTCAGCTGACGGAGTTCGAATCAATAAATACACTGTATTTACACAGAATTAACCTGTTAACCCATAAATTTATTTTCAAGTGCAGCATCGAACAACATGTACCTTGCTTTTTACTACTGACCGGTTTTTGCGTTCGCCTAAACCATTTTTTTCTGTTGTACATATATTCACTTGATGTCTGATGTACGATTCCTTTTTGCTTCAACATTTCTTTAAATTGGCTATTTGTTTACTCAGTGCCGTTGTCTGGACGTATGATTTTTACGCTCTTTCCGGTTTGACGTTCGGCTTCACATAGGAATTCAATGAATTTATTTGCCCTCTCATTAGCTGCTTTGGACTTTAAAAAATATACAATGAATGATATGATCGAATGTACGAGATGAGATCAAGCAAATCATCAGGTCGAGATCCTGATTTTTTTAAACTTTCACGTCTTTGTTTACCAATGGAGCACCTTTGGATGCCGATCGATAATTCCTTCTCCAGTTTTTCTAAACTTGTTGGGTTCTAGTGACCCATTCTCTAATGTCACAAATCAAATGATGCAGTTTTACCCACTGCAAACGCCTTACCTTTTAGAGTTGCGTTGCAGTTGCTTCGTTTAAAACAAATAAATCATTTTCATTAACACCTGTAGCAATTACCCGACCTTTCACTACTTCATCTCAGTTTATAAGCTTTGACACCTATATTATAGAATATTACCTTGTGATTTTTCTTCACAATTTGACTGACTGACAAAATATTTGCAGTGATTCTGGTATGTACTGAACATTTTTCACTTCCATAGTAGGACCATCACTATGACACACTGGAATTAATGCCACATCACATTTTCATCACATGACATTACCGTCTGCTGCTTTTGCACTGCCAATACTATTACTAAGCTTACAACAATTCCAGCATTCCAATGGTTTCTTAACTCTGAAATTTGTATCGCCACTCGTAATTTTCATGCCGAGTTCTCTAGTGCCATAATCATTGGTCTATTAGTTTCAGGCAAACCAGCTAGCAACAGAACCCTAATTCACTCATTCGGAAACATTCACACTGATGCAATTTAATTGGTGTGCTGTCGTTATTACAATGAAATCTCGTTATAACGAACTTAGAGATCCGGAAAAATTGGAACTGGAAAATTATGAATATTGCAAATTTAGCTTAATTTTTACGACAGTATTCGTTTTAAAATTTTCGATGGCCTGGATGTTTTTGAAATGCTTCCTCGGGAGCATTATTTACTATTGACAAATAAAACTTGACATAGCTTAAAGAATCCAGAGCTGTAGAAAAACCCTTTTTGGTTTTATTTTTAGGTTCTTACGTAGCATCGCTGTCACTATCGTGGCTTGCAAGTGTCAATCCCACTGAATTAGATGCATTTTTAACACTTCATAATTTCGTCATTAGTTAACTCATGTGAAATAGAAGGTGATTGTCGGCATCCACAAAATCCTGAAAGGTGATACCAGGCCGACTGAGAAGCAAAATTTTACATTAATTTTTTTCCAGTTTTTATTCGACAAGCCACTCGTTGAAAAGGTTTTGTGTCATCCAAGCACTTTTATTGGCACGGTATTAATTTTTTAGTGATTTTTCAATTTCTAGTGGCTTTAATTTTTCCGTTTCGGTGGCGTTGCAACAGAACCATACAGTAAGACGTTGTTTAGATTTCGTTCCAACTTTACAAGAATCAACTTGTAATGTGAAAGTTTTATTAGACATAAGCTGACTAAATACAACTGTTTCGTCCGCGTTAAAAATGTCCCTCTTGTCATAATTTTTTTAAATTGCTTGAATTTCATCTTAAAATAATAATTAAAAACCTGGTAACCCGGTCAATTACCTGTCAAAAGTATTTACCTGCGCGCCATACGGTCACTTTATCCATTGGTTTTTTCTTCACCGTAAATTATCTTAAAAGAAATGCCAAATCCCTCTTGAAAACAATTTATGGCCAACAATTTGGGAAATTCTAAGGCCTTTTCAGCGATGCCATTGAAAGGAATGTTTCTCGATCGCACTTCCTGAAACCACTTTTAGCCTTATCAACGTCTTCAAATTTAGCTGCTCTAATTTTTTTTTCGTTTTTGACAAATAGCGCCGTCTCTAATTTAATGTTCAATTTTATGTCGATGTACGTTGACGGAGCGATATTAAATACTTTCGCCACACTGTGTTTCGCCTGACCAGAATCAATTTTTTGTAGAATTTTTAATTTCTGTTCTAACGAAAATAGTTTTCGCTTAAAATTACTCATTTTTATATAAACAGTGATTTCCCATATTAGGCAGTTACACAGTGTTAAGTAGATGAGAATGGCTTGGATGATCGATTTGAAATTAATTTTAATTAAAGACAAATTGAAGAGTACGGACAAATTTTTTTTTTGGCCTTTTATGGTCACTAAAGCGGCCGGAAGGTGGCATTCTCGAGTAAAGGTCACTAGGCGGTTGACAGCATAACTCCAGTTCCGATTGTCTGAAATAAAAATTTCAAAAATATTATTAAAATATACATATAAATGACTTTTTCAAGTAAAATCACGCAGTAAATTGTTAATAAAAAAAAAAAAATTGGCGATAGCAACACATTTCCTGAACAGAATCCATTTTGAATTATTTCGATCGGACTAAAACTGTATGTGCTATACTGTCAACCAGGTCAAAAAACCTGATTTTGAGAAAAGCGCGTTTAACGCCAAGAGCAAATACAGCGAGCGCTTTCGAGGCATGGGCATATGGCGGTCATTTCTAATTCTTCTGTTGGGAATTGAGTTTTGGAGACTAAGGTACACATTCTTAGGATCAAAAATTATCCATTAAAGCAAAAAAAAAAAATGTTTTTGTTTCAACACTGTGTAACTGTCTTAAACAAAGAATCAGACTCAGACAAAGAACAACTCACAACATGTACTAAAACATTGATTGTCCAAAATATGTCTAAGGAAATTGTGAGGGAATTTACATGTATTTACATAAAAAACTGCATGTAAACTGATTTTATTTCATTTTAATGATTTTTGTTTTGCTTAATTTTTACGTCCTTACACTGAATTTACACTTCGCTACAAAGGAAATTTTTCATTAAGGAAATGCACTACGGCCAATCAAACAAGTTGAAAAGGTTCGTTATACTGGAAATTTCATTAAAATGGTATTTGTTATAAGGAGATTTCACTGTTTATCATATACGTATAGTTGTGTTCATATTAATAGCAGCGCTATACAGAAGAAGAAAAAACTCGTATAAGTTTTCAAAAACGCAAGTTTGATTAAGATTTATTCATGAAATATATTTGATATTGTCATATTAAGCTATAAAAAGACAAACAAATATTTATTCTTTTGATTAAAAATTAATATAAATAAAAAATTCCATTTCATGGTGTTCACAAAAATAGCAGTCGAAAACAATGTTAAGGAACAAGGAATAATTAAAAAATTCATCAAAAAAAATTAACGCGCACCACTTCTGTGTATTGTTTTTTAATAAAGCAGTCAATATTTAGTTGCATGCCCATTATTACGAATGACAGCCGCGGATCTCTTTTTCATAGAGTCCACTAAGTATTGACATCTCTCAGTGGGTATTGTACTCCATGCTTCTTGCACTGCCTCCCACAATTGCTGGGCATTTTTTGGATTAACTTTGCTCACTTTATTTTTGACATCAGCACACACGTTTTCTATGGAATTGAGGTCCGGTGATTGCGTTGGCTAGTCCATAAGATTAATTTTGTACTTCCGAAACCATGACTTCGCCTGTTTGCTTGTGTGTTTTGGGACGTTATCTTGTTGAAACACCCATTTCAGGGCCATTTCATACTTAGCATAGGGTATAGCATGGTGTCTTCAACTATTTTAATGTATACAAATTTATCAATGATGCCCGTTATAGGATTTATCGGCCCAACACCATAGTATGAGAAGCAAGCCCAAACAATCAATTTTGCACCACCATGCTTAACAGTCTTTACTGTCTACTTTGGATCGGGGGCAGTGTTTGGAGGTCTCCTTACATATTGTCGATGACCTGTGGAACCCCATAAAGGGCAATTTTACTTTCGTCGCTCCATAAAACATTTCGCCAGTTTTCTAGGGGCCAATTGACGTGCGCCTTATTATTTTTACTACGTGCCTTCTTCTGAGCAATAGTAATTTTCTCGGACTCCTGGCGGTCAATTTAACTTCTAATAGGCGCCTCCGTATAGTACCGCACCTACAGGTACCTGAAGTTGCTTCTTTATCTTTTTTGAGCTGATATGAGAGTCGTTCTTTACCATTTGTATGATTTGTCGGTCAATAAGCTCAGTTGTTTTCCTTTTTGGCCCATGTGTTTCAGCCTTATCAGTCCATTTTACTGAATTACAGACCATTTTCGCAGAACATCAGATAATTTCTTCTATTGCACGGTAAAATTTTCCTTCACATCGAAGTTTTTTTAATAAGGTTTCGCTTTTCTTCCGTGCAGTGCTTGAATCAACCCATTACTTTTCTAAAATCCACTTAAATATGGTTTTTGCACTTTACGAATTACGAGAAAAATTTGAACTTACCAATTAGTTAAAAAGTTTCAACTCTTCGTTAAAAATCTTGCTTAAAATTATGTTTCTTGCGTTGCTGCTATTATTATGAACAGCTTGGTTCAAACACTCGCTAACAAATATAATCTGATAAAAAAGAATTAAGCATTTTTTGAAACAGTAATGATATACCGTTAATAAGAGAGGAGAGAAGAAACTTTCAAAGCATTGCCACCCTTGGAAAAGAGTAAGCAGTAAAAAATATTAAAGAGTTATTAAAGCAAGGTAATGCGCTGCTATTATTATGAACACAACTGTACGTGCCCATGAATTTTGAATTCGCCAATGATTTGTAACTAACTTTCATAGGAGACCAACTCGTAGTACGCTTCAAAAAAACGCTGCCATATTTCAGCTGCAGATTTAGATTCTTGGATACGAGAATAACATGCAAAACATTAATTTGTTTCGTACTTTTGAATCTTTTTCCTGTTCTAACTCGTTATCATCGACAATTTCCACAACATTTCACCACAAATCATCCAAATCTAAAAACTCATTCATGGTATTCCGGTCAATGATGATTGACTTTGCGAAAAAAAAAACAAAACAAATATTTTAAAACCGTGTGTTTCTTATGAATGCTCAAAAAATATGTTTGGCGTTTGGTATAACTCCAAAAGGTTAGAATACAAAACATCACAAAAAGTACCAAATGTCAGAAAAATGTCAAAATCAAATTCTATTTGCAAGAACTCACTTTTCTCACTTTCAGCAAGAAAAATAAATTTACCTGAATTTCTGACGTAAAAATTTCTAATATATTGTAAACACTCACTCGTACAAATATTTTGTATCCACATAATTTGTCTCGTTTTACATACGTTTTACAATTTCCATTAGATTCAGAACAATCTAGTTCTATTTTTATTGCAGGACCATACTATATAGCTCTAATTTCAATTCGATCATCTGAAACAACGTACGATTTTCTAATTTGCTTACTTCGAACGAAGCTACTCCTAATTGCAACTGTTTCATTATAACGAGTTTGAAAATAGTTTAATAAAAAGAATTTAAGACAATTAACCATTTAACCTTAATACATATTGATTTTTTAATTTAAGGCTGAATTAAAATTAAACAAGTTCAAAGAGATTTTAGAATAAATTAAAATATTCCATTTGGGAAAAAATTGAAGCAAATTTGATAGAAATTTGAATAACTAGTTTAGTTCTACTAGTAGTGTATTAGTTAAACTATACCTATATAGAGTGAACTCTTACTAGACTGAATTCAGGTTCCGTTAATGTGAGGATTTTGCAATTGCCAAAATATCTGCTCTTACGTGTGTCCGTTTAACCGAATGATTTTTTTTTTGGGGAGAAAAGTACATTTTCGTCTGGGACTTACAAATTTGGTCATTCATGTGAGGGGTCCGCTTAAGTAAGTGTCCGTTAAAGCAAGATTTCACTGTGATTTTAATTTGAGAATTGATACTGATCTTGAGAGAATTTTAAGTTTGATTAGTTTGCTGTAATGCTGACTTTATAATTTTGGAAATCAATAATCGTAAATAAAAGTGATTACAAGAATTGAATGGTAACTTTGATACCATTTTAATAATTAAATTGTTAGCTGGGGGTTTAACGAACCGATCGTTCCTTGTTTAACATTTAGTCTTACATTAAATAGCTTTAAAAAACATAAAATGGATTAATCCGAATCTTGAAAATGTTGTATTGGCAATTTGATATCAAATTGCAGTTTGTTAAAATATCAGGTAGAGGCGCGTATGTTTTCCATTTTGATTTCTTTGAAAGTTTTTGATTTCTTATATTCTTAGTTAATATTTCTTGATTATCAAAACGTTAATCGCATAAATCACTGAAAGTTCTGTCCAAATGTGCAACTAAAACAATTAATAATAATAGAATATTTACGTTTGAATAAAGCAAGAAAAAGCAAAAAAAAAAAAAAGAAACTTGAATAACCACTCCAATTGTGTACGTACATTATACAATATAAGACAAAGAAAAATTTTGTCTCGAGCACACAATAATATAATATAAGCAAATGACTAAAAACTAAAAGTAACAGTCTTATGCATATATACGAATAAGTATTTTCTTTGTATGTTGAAGTTGTATGGTTTGGTGCAGAATGAAAATTAACATTTTAATTAGAATTTTTCGACTAATCATTATGAGTTTTTCATGTTTTTAAATTATGAAAATTGTTGTTTATAAAAGGAGTTGACTTGTGTGGTTAAAAACAAAAAATCCTAGCGCCACTATTTGTTTTTAGTTTTACATCTAAAAAATGTTATAACAAAAAATATGGTTATGCTCAAATTTCATGTATCATGTATTCGTAGTTTTTGTTTGGTTTCTTATCAGATGAACATCCCACGAAATATATTTTTTTTTTTTCATGTAGAATATTTATGGTTGTAATTGTGTCAAACAGAAATATGTATTTACAAACGGGCATATATCGTATGCATGATTGAGAACTTCATGTTTTTGATATGTAGAAAAAATAAATGGGTTGCCCAATTTCTGGGTGTGTAATAACGAACTCCTACGTGGATATCCTGATATATTTAACACTAAACAATATTTTTCAATTCCAAAAATAACTTCCAATTGAGATTACAGAAGATAAATTAATTAAGCTCATAAATTCCTTGCAACAAAGCGGGATGTCTAGACAATTTATTAGCAAGCATATTTTTCCTGCCACTGCAATATGTGTTTCGAGGAAGTTTTTATTGTATGAATGTACAAAGAACGAACACACGATCGGGATCACTTATATGTAAAATTCTCAATTAAATAAAATTATCTTAAAAAAATTTTACAAGATAAGTTGAACAGGTGCCAGATACCTATATAAACTAAACTAAACAAATGTTCTTTTTTTTAGTAAATGTCAGATGCATTTTAACTTATTTGTTTGTTTCGCGTTTCTTGTATTGCAATAATTTTATTAAACAGTCTTTGCCTTGCGCCAAGGTGGTTGGTTTTATTAGTCTAACAATTGAATATTAAATTTTGGTTTTTAATATTTTTATCGATTTGGGATCTAGATTATCTAGATGTGTTCCTTTTACCACATGACACAATTAACACAACTGCTGCTTAAGGCGGCGACTATACGCGTGTTAAATATTAAATGTGATTACGTAAATTGATTCTGTGGAATGATAATAAAATTTTGTTTGTGGTTTGTAGCTCTATTTATTGTAGTTGTCGGATTAATTAATATTAAATTGCCAAGTTGTCATCATTACAAAAAAAAAATATCTTTGAAATGAGGAATTTATTAATTTATTCTTTAATTTAAATTAATAGCTTTTTGTTGTTGATATTATTTGTATTCTAAATTGAAAAAACCTCAATCTCAATTTTTTTTTTGACGAAAATATTTGTACAGGCCTATCTTATAAATATAATAAATGGTTTTCCTTTGGGTTAATGTATCTACATAAGTTAGATTTTCTTTTGTATCGTTCTGTTGATGATTTTATGTTGCCGTAAGTAGATCATTTCCGCTTTTTTATTTGTGTGCTATATAAAGATATGCATTATGTAAGTGTGTGCGTAAATACTCGTATGTCACTAAATTTTATTTTTAAGATTAGTTAGCTTACTTCACACATAAATATTTGATTTTTTTTTAAATATTAAAGTTTATTTGCATAAATTCCTATTCGCGCGCGATATAATATAAGAATACTAACTAGTTGATTATAGGATTAGTTTTCCGAGGCCTTTAAACATAACTGCAGACATGATTATAACGCTTACACATAAACATATTGAGGGACCGTGAAGAAATTTTCAGATTATTTGAAACTTTTCAAGGCTGTTACACGCGTAATATAATAACATAATTTGCTATAAAATCGTTGAGACATACCATACTTATTATGTTTATAAAATTGTAATTACGCTCTTTTTAGTTTTAACAAATATTAAAACATGATGACACACAATTACTCAATCATAACGTACATATGTATGTCTCGGAGCATACGTGTATACGTACGTAAGAACATTTATAAGACTTTAAACATTTCGTGTTTGAAATATACAGTTTTGCATAAAAACAAATAGTACAGTATTTTATTATAGCGGGAAAGATATATAGTAAAACTGTTGATAGCTGAGGTTACGCATTAAGAAATTTGTCACTCCAATTGAGTGCTTTATAGTAGATTTTTAAAAAAGAAATCTGGTTGGTTAATTATAGTTTTGAGAAAATAATACTCTCAACAATAAATCGATCGTTGAAATCGACAGATAAAAATAGCCGCAAAAATATTTGGTAGTATTAAAGAACACTTGACGATTAAAAATGACAAGTACCAAATTTATTTTAAATATTGTTCGGCTATAAACTAATGGTTGCCAGGGTTATTTGTGAATACGATACAAATTCGAACGTATAAGATTCGAACTTGATTTAAGGAGGGACAACCATTTAGAACGCCGAAACTGAGCAGATTTTTGGGAATTTTTTTTGAAGGGGAAGAAATAAATAGATCTATTTGAAATTTTGACAGTTTATTATAAATATTTTAACGAGTATTTTCCATTTCTTATTATTAGAAAATATTGAAAATTGACGGAGATGAAGCATGACGAAGCCTCATGGCCGCGGAGGCATTTCTTTTACGGTACCAATTGTAGCGCCGTAAAAAATGATCTGAAACTGAAGGGAAAAAGGATGTGGCAGTATATGCCTGAGGTCACTTGATAAACCTAATCTTTTAATAATAAGTTAAGAATTGGAGAAATGGCAGACATAAAATCAAAAAAATCGATATTTTCGATAATATTTTTTTCTTTTTCGCCTATCAAAAAAACTAGTTGTTTTGAGAAATTTAAAAGTTGTTCACCAAGTGGTCTTTTAAGTTACGAAAACGTGTGCAAAATTTTAGCCCGATCGGTTCAATAGTCTCTGAACAATCTTTTGTACCTGGGTCGTAACCTAATCTAACAGTAGTGTTTAAGAGTAACTGGTGTTTTAAAATAACTCAAAAGAAGCAGGAGTTTAAAAATATCTGAGATTAATTATTAGCATTTTCAAAATTTCCCAATCAGGCGAACTTACTCAAGCGAATTGCTTTTTGGATCATTAAGAAATTGAATAAGAGAAATGAAAGCAACATTCCCCCTATTGGCATTTTAAATTTTAAGTGGATGCAAAGAACTTAAAAGTCAAATTACCAAAAGAAGGAACTTCACTGTTGAGAAGATTTGAATCAAGTCGGGACAGTATGTCGGCGGAATCTGTACTGGTTTTTCAATTCAGAAATTGTACTTTTGTACGTCGTTCCATAAATAAAAAAATATATCGTTGAGTACATTCTTAAATGATTCAACCAACATCGAGAAACGCTTGTGAATTTTTTTGGAAAATTTTACAGAATTTGGATTTAGTCGCACTATTTTGTGTGTAATTTTGAACCGATACAAAATCAATTAACATTGGATACCGAAGTTTAAACTAAGTCTATACCATCGCAAACATCGTCCAAATCGAACCAAACTTTTGATAGAAAATTATCATAAGCGATGAGGCGTCCTTTATCTCACCAGCAGCGTCAATAAGCTAAGACGTTACGGGGAACCGAAACCCCTCGAATTATTCATGAGAAAGTTCAATTCGTCAAAAAAGTGACTGTCTGGTGCGGAATTTTCTTTGAACGATCCTACCTTCTGAAGATCTGAGGACGACGAGGCAGGCGTTTTACTCTCAATGGTAATCGCTACAGAGCTATGCTGCACAACTTTTGCTCAGAAGAAGTGGGCGAACTTGTGTGAAAGGTCTTTAATGTGAACAGGATCGTGCCATATGCCACGCAGCCGGTTAAACAATAACCATTTGGTGCCAAATGCCATCATTTGACAAGAAATTGGCAACTTTCAATAACCACAATTAACAAACTTACAATACATTCTGTCAAAAAAGTACCGGGAATTGTTAATTTGAAATGCCCCTGCTGAAGGGATTTAAAATTTTTTTTCTCCTAGATTGGTAGGATTGTCTTTCTTTTGAGCGCGATCTGTCAACCATTTTGTTTACAGCAGTTGGTTAAGTCGGTCGACCTCATTAGTGCACGGCGATTTTTACGATGAATGAAATTATTGAACAAAGAGTTTACCTTAAATTTTGTGTTGCAAACGAAATTTCTTGTGCTGATGCGAAAAATGTGACGGGAATTATGGGGAAAAACCTCGTGGATTTTAGACGACGATAACCCGTCATCACACCGAGCTGCGATTGTGAACAACTCATTAGAAACCATCGATCAACCACCACATTCGCCTGACTTAGCACCAAGTAACTTTTTCCTGTTTCCCAGACTTAAATTGCTACTCTGTGGAACTTTGGCTCCATTGAAGCCATAAAACAAAATGCAGCGCGGGAACTAAAGGCCCTCAAGGAAAGTACCTATAAAAAATGTTTCGATGATTGGAAAAACGCTGGCATATATTATATCCTCGAATGGGGAATACCTTGAGGGCGACGAAATAAATTTTTATGACTGAACTTAACATTTGTGTTTTATTTAATAATTCCCGATACTTTTTTGACAGAATGTACACATATTTGCTTTTTAAATCAGCTGCTAACCAAAATTATACGTAAAATTATACGTGAATCTGCATCTAGTTTTGAATGGTAACAGCTGTTCGTCAATAGCTTGCGGCTGGTTTATAACAGTTTGGACTGTTTTCAATGAATGTGTCCCATATACTCGAAATACCAAAGCAAATTAGCGAAAGAGGATACTCTTTCAAACGATGACTTCGTTCGATTTTTTTTTTATATCCAAATGCAAAAATCTTAGAATTCCTAGTAAGCAATTTCGGGTCACAAACGAAGCTTGACGTTTTTTTACTCGTTCCGAGTACAAAAGAGCTGTAAGTGCCTCGTAATTTATCTCTAGGTAAACTCCGCTATGTTCCCCAAACTCTTAGTGGATCCAATTCTGTTCATTTTGTTATATACACAATACGATTGTCAATTAATTGTATTGAAAATGCAATTCTTACTTTACCTTTATAATTTCATTTCCCATTGGACATATCGTTGAAAATAATATGAACTGCTGGTCATCCAGGCGAGGAACTTATCTCGATTTTTTTTCCAAGCTGTTACATTTCATTGTTTTCTTTACTATCTTATTCAGAATCTGTCAGCAATCTCATTGTCTTTTGGCTACATGTATTCAAAATATTGATGAGAAATTCTCATATTCGCTATCAATTCCATCACCATTTTCGAAAAATTCGAAGAACCCCCTTTTTTTATTTCTGGAAACCCTCAGAATTAGGAATAAATTAGAATAAATAAACCAAATAATGAAAGTAATTCCGATTAGGAGTCATAAATATTTTTAATATTTTACTGCATTGGCAATTCCAGAACTGTTTGTTTCAAATTTTTAAAGGTTCAAGATTTGAAATGAACTCAATGTGAAGTAATTTTTTTTTGTTATACCAGGGTGAGGTATGAAGCCCCGCGCACCGCGACAGTTGAAGTCAATTGTGTATCCCTAGAAAGATTTTCGTGTGAAGTGAAGGTCCAAGTCCTTGTTAAACGCCACCAATTGATGCATATCTGGGGTCATGGGTCAGCGTTAGATCGAAATCTTCTTAGGATCACATATAAATAGTAAATGTTCAGATGTCTCCTTTTGCTGGTTGCAGAATCTACAACGGTCTATAGGGGATCTGCCCATTCTTTGTAGATGGCCATTTCAAGAGCCATGTCATGTTAAATGCAAAGTGTGTAATTTCCTACATTTCTGTTCCGCAACCTGGAACAAAAATGTCCAGTTCAACTGGGATTTAATTGTGTGTTGAATTTACAGTTGAAATAGAGTTAGCTTGAGTTGAGTTCATGTACGCATGTAATTTTACGGCCATGTTGATTTGGGAGTTGAGTTGGGCCTCACGCCCAACTATCCATCTGTGGATTGAAGAGTGGTTGACTTAAGGGCTGGGATGCAGGTCGATTTAAGATTGAGTTGAGGTTGGACTAGGGTAAAATTGGTGTCAAGTTGGAGCTGAGTTGGGACTGACTTGACTAGGTGTCAGCGGATTTGGGTTGAGCTGACAGTTAGCTTGAGTTGTTTTAATTGAGTTCATATAATAATGAACCTTTTCAAGTCGCGTATGTTTGAGGATTGAGTTGGACGTCAAGTTTAGGGTTAAGTTGAGGGTTTAGTTGGGGGTCGATTTATAGGTTGAGTTAGAATTGAGTTTGTGTTCCTAGACACACATACAGTTTTCGAACCATAGGACGGACATCCTTGAGGTTTAGTGTGGAGTTTAGTTGTAGAGTTATTTGGGTAGAGTTGTGGGTTTAGTTGGAAGTTACCTTGAGTTGAGTTCTTGTACCCATGTATTTCATCGGTCCATGTTGATTTGGGGATTGAGTAGGACGTTGAGTTTAGGGTTGAGTTGAGGGCTGGACCGTGTTGATTTGTGGATTGAGTTGGACGTTTAGTTAAGGGTTGCGTTGAGGGTTGATTTATTGTCGAGTAGAGTGTTGAGTTGGGGTTGATTTATGCGGTTCAATTGTGCATTTATTTGGAGGTTGAAATTTAGATTAGATTAAGTTGATTGAGGGTTTGATGTGTCAGGGCTCAGTTGGAGTTGATTTAGGGTAGAATAGGATTTGAGTTGAAGTTGAGTTGGACTTGAGTAAGGGATTCGGTTAGGGATTTGGGTTCAACTCGAGAGTTTACTGGGACGTTAGATTGAGTTGAGTTACCGTTGAGTTAACACATGTAGCTTTCGAATCGAGTTGATTTTGGGATTGAGTTAGCCATTGAGTAAAGGGTTGGCTCGAACTAAATTGAGTTCAAGTTGAGTTAGGGTTGAGCCAATTTACGTTGGAGATGAGTGGGCGTTCGGTTGGATAATTATTTGAGGTTTGTTTGTGGATTGAATTAGGTGTTGTGTTTGGGATTAGGTTAACGGTTGATTTAAAAGTTGATTTGGGATTGCATTGGTGATTGAGTTGAGGGTAGGAGTAGCGGCTGATTTGGTGATGGCTTAGGGAATTGCGTTGCGATTGTGTTGTAAATTGAGTTGGAGGTTGTAGGAGTTGGGAGTTGAGTTAATTTCATCGTTAATCGATAAATTATTTGTAAATTGCATTAATGTCCTAATCCCAATGGGATTAATTTGCTACTTGCAACTACTTGTGATTATGAGTCCTTATGAGATATATCCAATGGAACGCAAATTTTAATAACACTTGTAAAAACCACTACACCATCGATTTATTACAAGAAGAAGCAAGTACTTGTTAGCAATTTGCTCACGTCAATGGAACACAGCTAATGGAATCGGTTTCAAAGGTGTTACTTCCGAATTGTAAATTTTCTTGTTATTAAGGCTCGTACGTAAATCTTAGTAGCAAGTTACTATACGACAACCTTAAATGGTATTACCCATTTAGGATGGGCGAGGTAGAGGGAAGAATGGGAGGAAATGGGCGTCGGCTACAACAGATAATTAATATTAACTCTGATTTTCGAATGGTCCACAAAGATGCTTCAGTTTGACGCACTGAGTGAACTATGAATTAGATCCGCCAATTCCCACGTTGCTCATATAATGTTGTTATCTGAACAAACGACACTAACCTTTAGAACAGAAATTGAAAACATTATGGATGCCCTTTGTACGGATTAATTTAAATGCTTAAGAGTTTTCAACAGTGTATCAGAGTTGAATAATATAGAATGAGGTTTTGACTGCTGTTCAACTCGTCGTAGCTTCAAATAATGATTAATTAATTGTGAAATTGGTCAAGGGATGTCCAAATTTAGAAAAACCGTTTCGTCCGAGAAGGCGGCTAATTTTTTTACAATTAATATGTGGATTCCCTAATTAAAATTAAGATTCAAATGGTGTTGCCACATGGTCTTGATATTTTTGGGTAAAAAGACGTAGGTGGGGGAACAAATACCGCTAAATTAATTTAACAGCATTAAGAGAAAAGTCGAAAAAATTGGGTAAAAATGATTAAACTTAAAAAACATAATTTTACTTAAGTTAAAATTTTAAAAAGGTGTCTTTTGGCATTTTTAATAGAAATAGTGTTAAACGTAAAATTACCATTACAAGTATGGAGCACCATCTTGGTAACGTAAATAAAAAAAATAAAAAATTTTAAAACAGTTCTTATAAAAGAAAATGTCATTTTTAATGTCATTGTTATTTAATTATGAATTTATTCGTGAAAATTTGTTGATTTATTTGATATAATCCATCGAAAATGGTTTTTTCCACATCATATGGTGTGGGCCCAATAGTCGGAATAAATACAGTAAATTTGGTAAATACGTTTACCTTTCTCAAAAGGAGGGTAAACCGAATAAAAAACAGTACATGTTCTATGTATAGATTATTAAATTTATGTAGTTTTACGTATTGAGTATGCGAAAAATTGAAATAATGCCTATTTAAAAACAACCTGGATGCTTAAAGTCGAGTTTTATGGTTGTAATTAATTTAGTTTATTTTTTATTACGCAGTCTTAGTTTATTTTTTTACTAAAGATCAAGTTATATTAGAAAACTTCCGTTTGAAATGAAAACGTGTTGTAAAGATATAAAATCTACTCGCAAAACTATTTTTAAAATAAAACTTAAAATTATAGCTTTGGTTAAGGTTATTCAAAAATACTCTGGAAATCGACTTGCATACTAAGTGTATATGCAGCAATTTGTGTATCAACCGCAATTTTTCCTACTTTGCTGATTTAATTTCTGGTAGCATAGCCATATACTTACATATATTATTTATAAGTATAAAACAAAAATGTTTCATTCTGCCTCTGCGTCTTGCATTTCATCAACATCTAAAATTAATCTAGCCTTGAAAATATTCATTTTGTTACTGTAATTAGAACTGAAAATGTCCGCAAATAGAGCATTATGAATTTTGTTTTATGTCATTCTGGATGATTATGATCATATTCTTATGTATTACCATTATGGCATTATAGACTAATTTAAAGGCGTCCTGACGAAAGATTCAACGTTTTGCTGTCTTAAAAAACATCGTCGCTTTTGTAAATTTTTTTTTTTTTTATAATATAAGATTCTGTTATCGGATATTAAAAATCATTATATATTTGTATGTACTCGTATACATGTACTTCACTTATTTCTGTATAATGTTGTTTCTGTATAAGTTTGAGTGTAGTGTACTACTTATTTATATTATAGATATATGCGAGAAACGGTTATTCAACTTTTTGTTTTCCATTTTTATACTCCAACACCACAGCACCGCACATAGTAATTAAAACTTAAACAAAACTATAAAAATACAATCGAACACAAATTTATCTTTTAAAATGTATTCCATTTTCTTGTCATATCATATAATTATAAAGAAAATCAAATATTGTATAAATAATAAAAAAAAAAATGTTTTGTTGATGGATATGTTGGATATGACGAGGGTATTTGTTATGAGTAATGAAGTTAAATATGTTTGCTTGAGAAAGGGTAACTTATTTAAATGTTTATAGATTTGTATATGCTAAGCTAGAAAGGCAATAACAATTAAAACATAATTAGTATACACATACATAGTACTCATTATAGATCATATCCAGGACATTCGTATTATTATAGCATCATAAAACTTATTTATTTATTTTCCCATTTGAATAAGCATCTCTTTTTAAATAAAATGTGGTTAATGTCTTTTTGTGTTCTAAAAAGATAAATTTAATAGCATATAATTAAGATTTGGTACTTTAGAACAGAAATAAAGGCTTATGTTGTGGTATTGTACTTTAGTAGAGCTAAGTTACCGAAAAATACGAAATTATATAAAATAGTTGTCCTAAGTAAAATTTTAAGAGTCGGCTGCGTTGGGTTTGTAGAATAAGTTTAGAGACACCCTGTATACACTTGATGGTAATACAAAAACAATTCTGTTTTTTATTTTTGCTCTACAAGCGCTATTTAAAAACTCAAATAAATATTTATTTGCAATTATTATTTATATTGAAATTTTCTTATTATTTTTATTCGTTAAACATTAAGAATGCTTATATTAACTATAAATACTCAAGGTGTGAATAATTACATGAATTCCTGTATAGATTAGATATGATACATAATATTTTACTATTTATATAACCTGTCTATGATTAATTTGCATGTATCTCAACAATGAAATTCTAAATATTTTTTTGTATTTATTTATTATTGAATTTTTCATTAGTATAAAAATTAATTACCTAAGCATTTGATTTATAACTTACATGTAGTTTAATTAATTTCCTTTGTATGTACGCACCCGGAATCTACTACAAGGTCACGAATGAACTCCACGGCCGAAAATATTTGTTTGGCGAAATTAATTCCATTGTCAATATGAATTAAATCCGCGACATGTAATATTTTAAAAATTAATACATAATTTCGCCCGAATTTAGCTTAGTAGGTAGTAGGTCAGTTTTAAAAAAATTTAATGTCGCGGATTTAATTCATTTTTCAAACGAATTAAACTCCGCTGATAAATATGTATTTATTCCAATACAAAATTAGAAGGTTGAAATACAAATATTGTCATCGAAAATGAAATGAATGTAACATCTTGAAATTGATGTGAACCGACCCGTTCAGGAAAAAGTAGTAAAAATCTTATTGGATTACAAAAGTTTGAAATGAATTTAACGTTACAACACTGTAACCCTTTGAGTCATGAATATTAATCAGCTGATGAAAAAAAGCAAATTGTGAAATAACGGGGCCCAGGTTAAGGCTCCTCAGGATGTTCCGAATTAGGAACAAATTGCCACAAAGGGTGAAAAACTTCAAAATACATTTTTTTTTAAGGCAACGGAAATATATTTATTTCAAACATAAAAATAGAAAATAAATGTTTAAATCCAATTTAATTCAAAAAGTCACATTAGAAAACAAGTTATTTGTCATACCAAGTAATTATTTCGATACAAAATAATAAAGAATAATATTAAAATTAATTCACTATTCAGACTTTAGAATTCAAGTACAGTCTTAGGTTTTACAAATATTACAAAATTATTAGAAGTTTAAGGCTTCCGATGAAAATCTGAAAAGCAGTTCCTATCTCGATTAAGGCATAAATGGACTGTACACTTTTTACAATAAAAATGGGATTTATATTTACACTCTAGCTGTTTGCATCTAGGGCCCTCTGGTTTTTGATCAGGCTGCGGCAGATGATCTACGTGGTCATATTTTAAATCGTCAAGCGGTCGTAAATCACTGCGATTTCGCTTCATGGGCTGGAAAATCTCCTCGGTGTTTGATTGCCGCCCACGTCGTACTTGTGGCATAGTGCACGTTTCAATAAGAGCTCGTGCCAAACATATTCTAAAATTTAGTAAATCCATATCCATATTTACAAAATGAAATATTATTCTCAATTGTCGATTTCTTCGACTTAAGAAAAACGCGATGATACCTCATTATGATTTCTAAAGAAATCATCTGGATAATATTTACTAAAGTACATCAGAGGTTTCTCCAACTCTTCTAAAGGATCATCTTCCACCTGTATTTGACTTTTTCGAATTCAATTTTCCTCGATTGGAACATATCACTCTCTTTTCGCCACTGTATATCGGCTTTTTTAGTAAATTCAAATTCCTTCCCTTGAAATTATCAATAAATTCAATTTTTTTCTATGTTAGCTTTTTCCGCCACCGACTGCAACTGATAACTGCGAACTTCTGCTTGGTTTTCATCTATGACGAATTATTCATCATTAGATTCGTTTTATAAAATTTATAAATAATTAAAATTTAAAACTAAATTTGAGATAAATTCGGCATACCTTTACTAGAATGTTCCAAGCAAGGAAATTGAATATCGTTCAGATTAGTTTGAGAGGCCAAATTTAGTAGCCCCTGAACTTCTTCATCGCTCGAAAAGTTAAATTCCGAGTCGGATCCATTTAAAATTTAAGCCAACTCATCCAACGTGAAAAATTGTTTACGTTTTTTTCATTCGAAATCATTTTTGAAGTTCTATTTGATATTGAATATTTGATAATATATAAATGTATAACAGCAAATATGAAATAATAGTACTGAAGAAAATACAATGTTCCAAAATCGGAACATGAATGTTGTGTACGTTTGTCCCGATTTCGGAACATGTATTTTCTTACCAAATTTATTCAATTTCCATAGATGTAGTGCTCAATTTTTTATTAAAATGATATTTGTCACTATTAAATTGAATGAAACACTATTAAATTGAATGAAACACTATTAAATTGAAACACTATTAAATTGAATGAAAGTAGAGATCATCAAGAGGAATAGAGGAAAACCTCATATTTTAACAAAACAGCTGGTGAAATCCGAGAAAGAACCCCTAATGTAGACTTTTCAGAATGTTCTTTCAAACATCGATACAAGCCCAAAAATTACGACTGGCCACATTTTTTGTTTAAATTAATTTTTTGTCTGTAAAGACGAATTTTTTCTTTTATGTAAATGTCATGTCTTAACAGCGATTTAGCAAAACAAATCCTATAATTACCGCGTTCGATGACGTCCGCTTTTATTATGTTAATAAGAATTGAAGCAAATATTGATTTGAAGTTAGATTTTTATATTCTAAGGCCGTGCCCGAATACCATGTTAAATAGTAACACGTAATAATTTTTGACATAAAACACACTCATTCGAATTATTACAATCGTTGCCTATGATACATTTTGACATATCCATGTGAAATATTTTAGTATTGAATGTGATTAGATATAGCAACCAACAAAATAAATTTGAAGAAAAAAACATGAGTCCCATCGTCAGTTCCGACCACATTTTTCAATACAGGTGTACAACTTCTTCGGCTACTTAATAACTTGAAACATAATTGATTCTGTAAATGTTTGGCTATGCATTTCTATTACTGCTCCCACCGTTCTACGGTTTGTCTCACTGGCAAGCCTCAATAAAATAAAGTCATGAGCTCTAACTAAAGTTACCATCCATGCATTTTGCGTGATAAAAAATCTGTAATTTGGTGAAACATACCCCAGAAATCCTTAAATGTTTCTTCACTTAATATTTGACTAATAATCGGATTGCGGGATCGCGGTAATCGCTTGATAATACTCGTATTAATTCCCGAAGCATTTTTACATTACAACAATAATGTATAATAATTTTGCTTACTTCGGAATTTTGTTCCATTTGATTTGGTTTAAAAAAATTGGGGGGGAAATTATCATGCAAAAATTATTATTGAATTCGGGCAGTAAAAATAAAAAAATATCTGCGTAGGGGAAAATTTCTCAAGTAAATGTCATAAATTCTTATTTATCACGATATTATCACAGTATTCGGGCACGGCCTAAGTAGAAATATAAATGCCCTTCGTTAGATAGGCTAAGTCTTTATTTAATTATTATTTTATAAATATGTATATGTATTCAAAACATTTATTTGGGTTTCCTTCTAAATCTATCGAATACCAACAATTTTTAAAGCTTTTCATGTATCAATTAAATACGATATTATTACTAAATTTTACCTTAAGATCATAAAAAAACTCAAAAATCGAATAACATATTTATAAGTAAACTCGAAATTGCTTGTTCAAAACAAAAACCAATTCAAACTTTTTTTCGCTCGTTCTGGTCTCTGAACCAGTTAGCTTTGAACCAAAACCAGAACTTAAAAATTTTAAAAACTAAAACCAAGAACAAAAGGTTGATTTATTTTTGAGCTAAAGCCGAACCATATCCAAATATTTGTTGGTTCCCATCTCTGTTTAACATGTACCTAAAAGGGCAGGTAAATATGGACGAATTATCTCAAGCTGCATTCGCACGTTAATTTTGATAATCTTTCTAATCGACCAGTTTCAGAACAAGCATTTGGCATTACTTGTTTGTTTTTTTTTGGCGTTTTTACAGACTGAGTTATGATCAACAACAAGCCTATTTATCTCATTTGTTCGATTAATTAAGCACCGGCGATCATTATTATTATTATTGAAGGGCCATGTCGGCGATCAGCCACCTCGCACTGCGACCTAAACGATCTGTTGTGCTTGGAACCTGCTTAATTATCCGTCCAGTCAATATTCAGGTTCTTAATGAACTTGATAATACTGCCAGCCGGTACGTGATACTTATTATTTGGGTTTATTGCTCTCCCTCCTAGATGTTTACTACATCATGTAGTCCCGCTAGAAAGACGGTAGCATTGGTACCCAAGGACTGCGAGAGAGCTGTCCCACTCCCGTATATTCTTACCCCTGCCCCGTCTTCCGTTTGATTTTACTCTTACGAGTTGCTGGGAATTTCAAATAGCCTGTAGTTCACCCAGCTTTACCACAGGAATGCTAAATAAAACTGGATGGTGCCTGGTATCCAGAGTCCGCATACTTTGGACTGATGAACCTATCATCCATCGGCATATGCTGTTTCACCTTAGATTAGGTTTTTTTTGTCAAGGTTTTCTCCTTTATCGCCGTAGAGCACCGGTGATGAAATGAATCTTGAAGAAAACGGCTCAGAAGATGAATGGGTATCCCTCCACGTCATTCAGGTCTTCAGGGTTTGATGAATTAGATGACGTTGAAAATGCTTACACGAACTTGTTAATGTTCAATAATCCATTTAACGAACACTCTTCTCAGTGCATGGGCATTAGGCTTCATTTGTTGTGTTAATTGAATTTTGTAAGGATGGAGACACAGACCTTTTGTGAATATAAGCTGTAGAGAGCTTCTTGAAATTTGTAATTCTTGTCCACGACGCCGAATTGATATTCTGGGATTTTCACCAACACTCTTACGCACTGCTTCGATATTGACATTTGAACGGCTTGCTTTGGACGACTCGTCAATCAATGATTCAATGGTTCAGCATTAGAATTTATTCTAAAGAATAATATTACAATAATAATACCCACCACAAGAAAATATCCCAAATTGAGTGAATTTAATGTTTTATTAATTTTAATTTTTTTTTAGATAATAAAAATCTAGTTATCGAGTTTTGAAATTTTTTTTTATCTCTTTTAATATGTAATAAGTATTTGTTGTAAATAAAAACTAATTTTTCCTTCTCTTTTTTTTTTTTTTAGGTAAGTTGAGAACAACTCTACATAAATTACAAAACAAAACAGCCCTCCAACTGTTGTAATTCAATCATTAATTTATCGTAAGTTGAAATTAAATAAGAACTGCATGAGATGCAATCATTATATTGCAATTTAAACCGCACTTGTTTGTTTTTCATCGGTTATCGCTTGATTCAATTTTTTGTTGTATTAAAATTTATCTAACTTCTTAGAATTCTTATCGTTCATATGTGGAAAATTTTGGTAAATAAATGACTTAGTAATAATAATAAATAATCGAATGGAAAATTGCTGCAATTGTGATTTGTTTTTTGCTGTGTGGTTTTTTAGGAAATTAAGATTATGAGTAATTTATTTCTCCTAAACACTTTTACATGCTTAACTAATATCAATAAAATTTGTTACTTAGATTAATTGTATAATTTTTGGAATACGAGAACCAACAATATTATACAAGAATTATAACTTTATTATAACTGATTATTTAAGTTACTGGGTAACTATGTACACTGGGTTTTGTACAATACATAATTGATTGTATGGGATTTAAAAGTGGTTCGGAATAGTAATAAAACATAATTTATATAAAAAAAAAATGTCATGGAAATCATTGAATTAAGTAAGTTTATGCTCCAAATACAGCTTATCATTTTTACGCGAGACAAATAATTTCTTTGTACAACACCAACACGTACAGCATTTTATTTCCATATCAGTTACTACATGATTGTTTATTACTTTATTGTCTTTAGATTCTTTGATGTTTCAAGTTGGTTGCTTTGTATATAAAAGCAAAGCACCTAGATATACAAACCATCAGCATAAGACCAATTTTAAAAGAAGCTTAATTTAAGGTGGACTCATTTTACGGTTTCTCATAAGAACCCATTAAAATTGAATGCAAAATACTCGATGGACGACGATATGTGACACATCATGATGAGATAAAGATTTATTTGTAAATAAAGGGGTTTTAGTAAAACATTCATTAAATATCTATTAACAAGATTTTATTAATATATTTTCAAATCATTTATTCATCAATTATTCTTCTTGATAACGTAGAAATCAAAATTCAGTTTTGAGAAAAATCCATTTTTTTTTGTCTTTCTATCCCCCCTTACATTAAGTTCGAATTTGATGCTGATGCCTTTGTATCTAGGTGCTTTGATAAAATATTTCTAATTTCACCACTCCCATAAATCTGAACATTTTCTTTCGAGGGCGATGTAAAAGGCATTAGAGTATGCTGTCTTTCATAAGTTTTTAATTGGAATTTTCTGTTATAATTTGTCGTTAACAACGAGTTATGTACAACAGTTTGAACTTTGGTGAGTAAATATATTTCATACATTTGAAACTTACCCCTATTTTTTGTTTTACTTAAGAGCGAGTCTTCATCAATTTAATACAATTTATTTAATTTAATCAGTATTACTTAAATCGTTTTTGTTTGCTTTGAAGTAAAATTAAAAAAAAAATTTACTTTGCTTCTTGAGCTACTAGAAAAGTGAGAATGATTTGACATGGCGGGATTTGTGTATGTATTTGTTGGTTGATGAAGTCGACGACCAAACGATGTCTTCACAAAATTTTACCAATTGTTTCTTCTCCCGTAGAGCTCCGTGAGCCCAAGATCTATAAAATGCGCTTGTGATTTGCTCCACCTGTTTCAAACGTCTAAGCGTAATATCTCTTGTAAGAATTCGACTTTATAATCGCAATAAAACATTTCATCTTTTGATTGAAGGAAATCGTACTTTGAGGGGTTGAACTGCCATTGAGGTGACGGATACGCGTCTATTTGGGCCATAGTGTTAGCTACAAATGCAATATTGTTGAATAGTCCGCTGAAAAAGTAAATAAATCGACCGAAAAGTGCAGTTTAACTTCTTTAAACGCCGATCTCGATTATCTTTATGGCTATGATGTCAGCTTAGACTAGACGGGCCTACTTTGAAAAGTGTTTTATATTTTGAGATGCTGTTGAAAAAGTAGCTTTCCAGGAAGACCTTTCAGGAGGTCTGGAACGTTGTATCATCTCTTGAACGGGCCACAGACGCTACGATTTATTGTACAATAAACCTAACGATTTGGCTTGAATCGATTATTGAATAGATAATCTGAATGTATGTGGGGTTATCGTACAACGAAAAGTACGATTCAATGGCATCTCATATCAGTATGGTCAATATAGATCGATAGATAGCTTTCGTAAATCGCCGCATTAAACGGTCCACGTATATGAATCCCGACGGAGGTCACACTTCATCGTGGATTTCTTTGCTACGAAAGCATCTAATAAAAACATCATATTCCGAGGCATTCCTAATTTCAATAGCCTTCCATCTGATATAAGACATATAAAATGCCTAATACCCTAGACAGGCTGTGGTTTAATAAATCCGATTTAGCTAAACCAGTTTCAGTAGTCTATGGAAAAACAAAGGGATTAGCTAAAATCGAGGTTGACACACTGCGACTAATCTCGAAAAATTCACTAAATCGGTTTTACTAAATCGCAGTGTGTCTAGGGTATACGACATTTTAACTTTAAAATAAATAATTATCTGAGATGAATAGATTGTGGTTTCTCTTGTAAAAAAGCTTTATAATATTATGAACAGTATTAAACAGAATTTTGGATTTCTTTTCACATTGTGTTCTTTTAATTTAATTAGTATTTTTTTTTTTTTAATCCTAATTTAGACTTGATTTGTATAAAATATAAATTTATAGTGAATTAAGTAAAATCAGTAATAATTCTCAAATAGAAATTTGAAAATTTTTAATTATTAATATGTAAGGTTGCGCGCGCTTTAGCCATTTTTGGTTCGAGCAACTGAATTTTTAGTTTATTGATAAATTGTCAAACATTTTGATAATTTTTGTCAAAAATTTAAGAAAGCAAAAAAAAAATAAATAAATAAATAAATAAAAACTGGTTCGAATATCGTTACGTGTGTGCGATAAATTGGTTGCAGTAGAATAAATTATAGCGTCTGTTGCCCGTTTTAGGTAGTAAAATTTTGTTGTTGTTAGTAGCTTAAAGACTGATTTACATTCAACGACAATCGACGTCTGCAAAAAAATTGAAATACAACATAGGAAAAAGTACAAAGACAAAAAGAGAAAAAACAATCATCTGCTTAAAAAAGTCAATTGAAACCCGAGAAACAAACCCAAAAAACCTCGTCTGCTTTTTTTGCAAATGTCGAGTTTCATCTTTTTTCTGTAAAATCGTCGATGCTTGGAAAAATAACTGTAATAAGGTTACATAAATAAGAAAACCAATCATTTGTATTGGTTAATGACATTTTTTGTTTAAATTTATTTCTTATGTGTAAAGAAAATGAATTTTTGATTTGACATCTGCATCTGCTAAAATTTTTGAATGTAAATCAGTCTTTATCTGCTTGATTTAATATTCGTTATTACCAGGCACTCAACATAACAAGTAGTATTTTCTTGCGTCGGATTACAGCTAGCTGAGTATTGTGTTTGAAAAGGCTTAAAACACTCGTTTACTGAACTTGTAGTACTGTATTTTCTTGGGCTGTTACGAAAAAAGGGCAAATCTCCATCCTACAGCGTCAAGGAACTTTATTGTTGATGAATTTATTGTGCGCGTGTGTTGTTATTATATAAAGAAACATATCGAAATACCTGCAATGCCCTTCTTCAGTATCTCATTAAAAATGATGTTCGCCTTAACTGTAGCACCCCACAAAGCGTCTTATTCTGCAGGGTAAATTATTGTTGCATTATGACTTACTGTGGTGTTTGTTTCGGTGCTTACCCTTTCTCGAAATAACTTAGAATCTGTTGGTTAACTGTTTGGGTGAGATCAACTTTTGTTTAAAACAGATCACCTCTTGGGTTTCTTTGTTGATCTTTCAAAGGTTTTGGGAACTGTCTCAATGACGGTATGGGTTTGAATCCAAACATTTGGGCTGATAAAACTAGTCTAAAAAACTGTGGAGTGAAATTTTGTGATCTAAATAAATCGCGCAATGTCGGCTATTAGATCGTTACTTCTTTCGATTACCAATTTCAATTTTGTCAACATCTCTTACCTCACCAATGTTGTCCATACGCAACAAAACTCACACTCTTCTCGATCTGACTCACAATTCGCAGATACTTAAATGTTTTCGATTCCAATTTGATGGTGGCATTCTACAAACCATGACCGGGAGATTATAAATAGAAAGACCTTGTCTGAATTCTGAATACGACTTCTCAGTTTGTTTTCGGTTTCTTTGATGATAAAAATGATGAATTGGCCATTTTGCCTTTCATGATGATTGTTGAGAAATCTGTGACCTATCAATAAAACCTCCCGAAGAAATACATTTTTAAAATTAGGATCTTTGTTTAATATTTATTTACGGGCAGTCTATATTGGGGGCCACTAAAGTTGCGGCATCGGCAATTGGACTCCCAAAATACTACATAATCACAGAGCGCTACTTAGTTGAAAAAGCTGGATAAGCTTAAGAATAAGTTTGAAATCTGGCTAATCCAAAGTCAAGATACCCACGTGCATTATATCAAAGCATTCCTAAATATATAAGCCGTCAGGTTCAGATCAATTTCAAAAGAAGCTTAATTTAGGATACATTTTACGATTTCCCATAAGAACCCATATAAAATTGAAGATTTTTGATTAAAATTTTATGAATGAAAAATACTCGTAACAGAAAATATTTTTAGGTTTATAATTAAATCAAACCTTTAAGTATAACATATTTTAAAACCAATGACTTAAATTTAGTAATTTCATTCTATAGCTTCTCGCCAAATCACCAAATGCCTGTTTCAATAGTGTTGTAATTTTTGAATGTTGAAAACAAATGCATCGTCCGAATTTTTCATCTTCAAATCAATAATGTTCGGAAGAAATAGATTCGCATGGTCGTTAAACTTTTTATTTACTAAATTATACTCTTAACTTGCTAAAAAATTATTTTGAATTGTTTTGCTGAAATGTCAATTTATTTCAATTTTTTATTACCGCCATCTGATTTCAAACACGAAAACTACACGTCAATTTTGTTTTTTTTAAACATATTTAATTAGTCGAGTTTACAAGTAGGTGTCACTAATGGCTTATTATAAAAAAAAAACATGAACGAAAGGTGTGACGTTATGAGGTAGACAGATGTGTTTGCAAATAAAGGGGTTTTATTTATCAATTATTCTTCTTGATAACGAAGAAATCAAAATTCAGTTTTGTAAAAATTTTCATTTAAGAAAAACGATATTAAAAAACATAACTTTTTTTATGATTTGTATGAAAAATCCATTTTTTTTTGTCTTTATATCCCCCTAATAGTAAGGTCGAATTTTATCCTGACGGCTTGTATATCTAGGAATGCTTTGATTATATGTATTTACATTCATTGAATTATACTTTGAAGAACTAAAGTAATTTTTTTCTTATATGACACCTTTTTTTGAAGTTATTACAATAAATAAATAGGTAAAACCTGTTTACCAATTAAACAATAAGATTTTAGATTATTTTGTGATAATATGCACGTGGGTGACCTCTGTTGTACCAACAAAGTAGAGAATGATGGAAATTATATGTAGAAATCACGACAGCAATCACAATATATAGACTGCGTCTAGTTGTAATGATCAATGATTAAGCAAACAATAGAAATTGTATTCTAATGAGTCTACAAAGAAAAAAACTAAGATTAGCTTATAATTCTATTATTCATAAGAAATTGTGTAAACAACAAAAATAAGAAATAACATTTGATTATTATTTTATTGAAAACGAATTTCAAAGTCAAATAGTATAATTACACAGAGTTCCTATGTCGATAAGCAATTACGGGAGCGAAATGATCTGATTCATTGATCACATTTATTCATATACAGTATATTCCACAAGAAAGTATCTCAATTTATTCTTTCTGTTTAACCTACACCACTCTATTACCTTTTGTGCGTTAACTTCTTTCTTCAGTTCAGTTTGAACATTTGAGTGGTAAACAACAATTTTTAAGTGAGTTCCATGTATAAAAAGTGAAGAAGCGAAGTAAAACAAAAACTATGAGACATAATTTGACATTAAAATTGGAGCACCAGTATAAACCTTTGTTAATAGAGCGGCACATCGAAAAAAGGCCGACTTAGGCAAACGAAACAGGGGTTTTATGAAGACAAAACTTAGAGGAAAAAGAACAGCAACCACACAGCGCATGTGCGTTTTCGAAATTAGTTTTAATGTTTACTATATAAAAAATAAATATCAATTAGTTTGTTGTTTTCTTTGAGAAACTTTCTTGTGCAACATACTGTAACACGTTTGTAAACATTAAATTAAGAAAATAAATTTCTTTGGTATACAAAACAATGCTAGAAATATTCTAAAAATACAACATGGATAATTCAAAAGTTTATTTATTTTATTTACGGTAATAATTTTTCAATCAAGTTTTTTTAAACCAGTAGTTTTATAACATCCATATTTTTTTCGTACGTAGAAGTATTTTTGTATTTTCTAAGAACGGAAATATTTAATTGATCACATTACAAATAAAATTCTTAGCAAAATTCTCTTTTAAAGTTCTTTTGTAAACCTTATATCTCTGTATTTAAGATGATATTTTCTTATGATAACATTAAAAATTAAAAAAATTGAAGAGGTTGGCGACCGGAAATATCAGAATTGTATGTCATATACATATTTCACAAATAAGTGTAGTAAATGCGATATTCTTGTGTCGCTTCTTTAAATTCAATATACATATACGAGTGTGTAATATTGAATTCATACCAATAATAAAATTACGAGCATTTAACGGTCAGAAACCAAAAGTTTTTTTTTTAACGTTGTTGCTTTGTAAATAATATATGAACGATATATACTTAATTGTAATTTTAAATTACTACACAACCTCCTCTACATGCAAACATTGAAGAAATTCAAGAAAATATATCAAGTTTAAAGTAAGAATGTAGGTACCGGTTTAAAACCTTGGTCTTGACTAAACAAATTACAAAACACATAAACATATGATATAGATAAAAACAAAATAAAAACTGTATGAGAGTTTATATGTTGCTGGTATACATTATTTTTATAATTATGTATTATAAGTAGAGAAATAAGGAGTTATTTTTACATTTTAAACATACACTTTGCATACTTATTTTAAACAAGAAAAAAAAAAAATGTTTTGCTCTTTAAAAATAGCACATCGAAAAATTATTCTGCGATTATCTCTTAGTAAACACCTCTTTAGTGTGGTAACAAAAAATAAAACGTATAACGGTAAACGTGGGTTAAGATCGGTTTAATCCCTTCTTAATACCAAATTATCTGAAAGATTTTATAGTTTAAAAAATTTCTTGAATTCATTAACTAAGAACTAACATACATGGTCATACAACAAATTTATTCGAGGTATCAGTTTGCAAAAAAAATAAAAATAAAAACATTTGGTTTCGGGCGTTTCGTACAATATGCTTTAAAATATATAACTGTGACCTTTCTTGAATACTATGATGTAATCAAATTTGTGAATATACTCATAAAAAGCTATATATGCATGCGCTAAAATTTTTTATTATTCATTAGAGAGGAAGTATTTTCAATGATAATTTTCAAAATATTCCGCCTTTCTTGCATGCAATCTAGTATTTACCAATAGTGTACAAAAAAAAAAGAAGAAAACATCCTATGTCTGCTAAAAAACTTCAATGAATCATTACAACATTTATGTTTTGCAACAATTATGATCTCATGATCAATTTCATATAAATTTTAAAATTTATTAAATTTTACGCGAAGGTTATATTTATTATGATAGTGTATATGTAAAACCAAACGTCAACTTGCCAATAAAATAACACAATAAATTTTATTTCCTAAAACAAACTTTAAAAAAAATGGAATATTAACAATTATAAATCAAAAATACACATATTGAAATGTTAAGCCTACGAGTATATAAGCAAATTCGGCAAACGTGACTAAAATAATTTTTTTTTAAATTATTTAGGATGTACATGAAGTGTAAAATATTTGTTCTTCGTACGGCACGAATTTATGATTGAATTTATTAGGTAAATCATATTCCAATTGTTTTAAATATCCTGAACGAGCATATGCTATAAAATGATTTAGTCAGTCGGTAATTAACATTCTAGACATTGTAAACCATTTGTTTCACTTAGTACTAAATAGCTCAAGTAACAAAATATAGATGTTAAGTAATATTGATTCTGTAATATTTAGGTTATTTTCTAAAATTTCAAGGGCGACTGACTACACATGTTTCACGTTTTATGTTAGCTATAGCTTAGGTTAGGTTTTGGTGGCGATCCACCAGTACCAGGCATAGACACAAAATGGTCCGTAGCCATACCACGATTTACTTATTTATCCTCCAACTCACTGAAACCATTTTGAGCTGCTAACGAAACGCTAAATACTCCTGACGTCCATCTTGCTAAGGGCCGTCAGGTCATTGAAGAGGGGTGCCCTAGAAACGTTAGTCTGTTTCGTGCCAGATGAGGGCAGCTTTTCAATTGATATTTGTAAAGGAGGTCCAGGTCTACAGCGACTTTTGTTTTCCCTGCTGTTTGAAGAGTTTTTGCATTTTCGACGTGCTTGTTGAATCTCCTTAGACCACCAGGGTGGCCGAGATTTAGCCCTAGGCCTGCTAAGAGGACTAGAGCCCAGTATCGCTTCATTAAAAGCGCCGTACCACTAAGCGATAGAGCCCATTTTCCTTTTGAAATTCGATAGTAATTTGCTATTCTGTAAAATCAATAAATTAAATTACAATCACATGTAGGTACTTTTATTTGCTTATGTTTGTTACCTGATCTGATTCAAATAGGTACTCCAAAAGCGAGTTTAATTCATGATTTTATCCAAGTGTTGCTGAAATATCTTGATTTGCAGGATCGGCAAAATTTGGAATAGTAAACATTTTCTTTCAGGCGGACTATAATAAAGCAGAGGTATTACTAACACAATAATAAATCATATAAATTATAAATTTACACATTATTTATACAATGAATTTTAGGGTTTTTCATACAAAAGTGTTTTCGTTTTAATTTCACGGAATTAGAATTAATCATCGATCACAAAAACGATGATTTTATTTAAATTCTTATTAAAACGAAAACACGGACATAAAATGCCATATTTACCTGATTTCCTGATACACACAAAACAATTATTTTAATTTGTCACGATTTTTCAAACTATGTTAATGGTCCTTTCGGGCCGCACGATAATAGTTAATAATAAAGCATATGAAATTTATTTATTTTCGTTATCCCGATCATGATTCAACTTTACGTTATTTTCGTGGATGCTAGAATTGATTCATCCAATCATTAATAATACGAACAAATTCATATACATTATGTCATTATGAAATTTGATATATTCGGACAAATATAAATGTAATGGAATCATTAAGCATATGAATTTATTCGTAATATTCAAGTACTATATGTAGAGCCACTTTCGTTAATATGATGAACAATAAGTATTTAAAATAAATTTTCATCATAGTCTTATTCATAAATATTATGAACTGTTCATAAATATGTTTTTTTAAATAAAATCATGCAAGTTTCACTAATACGCAAACAACATGTGAATGTATTATACGTATAATACAATAAATTAAACCATTTTTTAGTTTATGCACTGTGATTCGTACTATTAACGCACAAATTTTCATGAATTTTTCTAATTTTTTTTTTTTAACGTAAATATAGTAATTTTTACTTTAATAGTACGAATTATGGTTAATGAACGCCATTCGTAAATAAAATGCACTATATTTTTTTCAGTGTGTTTTATTTGTAAGTGAGGAAATTTTTATGACGAGTGGCTAAATAACTTAGGATTTCCGGTTATGTTATTTATAGGGCGACCAGGTCAAAGTCAACTAAACCTGGACTTACGCTGCAACTAATTCAAAATATCATGTTGGCTAAGTGAGGTACTAAATTTCAGTGAAATCGGTGCATAATCATAGTAGTTTCTTTTGGGGTTGATGGAGTTTCTTAAATAAAACGAGCAGAAATTAACAAATATTGCGGGACACTATTAATGATATTTCGGTCATTACAAAAAAAAAAAATTGGGAAAATTAGATTTTCGAAAGAAAAGTTTGTTTTTTATTTTTATAACCAATCCAGATCTTTACCACATTTCCAGGTTCGAGAACCAAATGGAACACGTTTGTCAATGGATTTTAGTGAAATTTTATATCTGAGCTATTTTATTAAGACGATTCTATCAGTAGTTCCTAATATAAAACCGAATTATTCGCGCTCTGAAAATGTCTATGGTCGTTTCATTTGGGGTCGGATTTTTTTATGATTATTATGGCTGGTCCATTAATTAAAATTATTGTTTCACAATTTGTTTTTACATAAACAATCAATTCAGGCAGTGTGCTACGTTTCCAAATCCAAATGGAACTAGGTCGCATGTTTGTGGATGGATTTTAATAGAATTTTATATCTGAGCTAGTTCCTAGCATAATTATTCTTTGACTCAAATTTAGGAAGTACTGCGGGCCACTCACTACCACCTAGGATATTTTGGTTGATACAAATTTATTTGTAAATAAGTACTCAGCTAATTCAGACTACCTTGATTAGGTAGTCTCCAGCATCAGATAAATGGAAAAAGCACATTTGTTGATGGATTTTAGTGAATTTGTTATCTGCAATATTTTATAAATTCAATAAATAGTTACTATTACGAAGCCTTCTATTTCATGGCGTCAACAATTTTTCTGACACAAAGTAGGGCTGTGGTCAGAATTTCTAAAATAAAACATGTCCTAAAGACAAAAAATATTTTCATACACTACTCGTAGCAATAAATCAAAAATTAGATTTGCCAATTTTGCTTAAACTTACAGACAATTTTCTGGGCTTCAGCGCCAAATAGAATGCACATAGTAAGCCAATCTATGTATATAAATAAATTTTCCTAATCTTAAATAGATTAAATCACGTTCAGAAGAATTTTTTGGGCCAGTCATTTGGGCTGTAGTTTGATTTTTTAAATAAAATATTACATTTTTTTGAAATTATTATTTTTAGGGTTCCTCTGGAGTTTTGCATCCGGATATTTTCTTGGAGATCGCAGAAGTTTGAAAAACCAGAATATGTCCAGAAAAACTAGGACGTTTTGTCACTCTAGTTACACACTTTAGTTTTCCTATAATCATTTAAAAAAATTTATCGAAAATGGCCTTGTTTTATAAAATGTTTTTGGTTTTTAGACTTTTTCCAGTTATAAGCAGTCAACGATTACCTTTTTATTTCATGTGTGAAAAACAAATAGAAAACTCACTGATTTTAGGAAACTAGCATTTTGCGCGCAAACCCCTACTTCTGTGTTGATTGTAGGAAATAATTATTATTATATTAGCATTTCCTAAAACCCTCAACATCAATTTCAATCGCAACACACATAATTTGTAATCGTCATTATTAAACTGCACTTAACAAATTGTTCTAATTACGAAAGAAGAAACATAAAAAGATTTATTTAAAAAGACATATCTATAAATAGTTCTTTTAAATTAATCCTATTAATTTTAATTTTAACAACAGAAAATTATACCATAGCGCTTAATATTTCAGGAAACATTTAATTATACAGAATTAATTTAATGATCAAATTAAAAAAAAAAAAGTAAAACTTATTCGAAATTTAAGAAACACATGTATCTCACAAAATATATCTAAACCGCGCCGATGTGGTCATTTCTACTTGAAAATAAATATTTTGGTAGAATAAACACATTTTGATAGCAATGTGGGAGATTCCGCAAACCATAAGGGTATCATAATTTTTTTTTAAGTTTTTAACCCAAAGAAGATTAATATCCTAATGAATCGATGTAAAATTAACCAATTTTGTGTCCCGTACTAATAAAGGTAGCTTAAAGATTACAAGTGTAATTTACGTAAAGTTTTACAGATATTTTGTTTCTTGCTTAGTCAATTAAAATTCCTGCAAAAATTCACGGTTAAAATCATAATCATTTTAGAACATTAAAATATTTTTCGCAGTTTCATTAGATTGCTATGTAATTTGATTTTAATTTATTCTCAAACACGATCTCAATATTAGTCAAAGTAATCAAATATTCTTAATTTTATTGCTAATTATTTTAGACTCTTTTTAAAAGTCTAAATCTACATATTGATCGTTACTGAACTTTCGTGGAATAAAGTTTTTATTTTATTTTTAAAAAAATATAAAATTAGTAAGTACTTAAGTACTGAAGAATATTAACATTGGAAATGCTTTCTTTTATTGTATCTATCCATCTTTGTTTATCATATACAGCCAATTCCCATCACCTCCAATCAGGTTGAATTTACTCTCATCCACCCAAATTATTAAATTACAAAATGCCCTAGGTTTTGCTAAATGCTCATTAGCAAAAGTAATTCTTTTGGCTACGTTCCGGTTGCTTAATTGTGATTTCTTTTTTGTTTTTTTTGCTCTGTGGCGTAATTATAGTGGCTTGAGCCACACAGCTTAACTATAGTGGCATTATAATTAAACTAGAAAAATATCCTAATTTTAATAATAAAAAATTCCAAAAAAAGGAAATTGCATTACAAATTTATTCTAGTAGGCTGAGATCACAATAGATAAAGCATAATTAAGTAATGGTAGTAAAACATGAGAAGAGTCAATAATTAAATTAATTTATGTTGTAGAATATAAAAAAGAAATTTAAGAATTTAATTACAAAATTGTTTTAAATAATTTTTGGAAGTATTTTTAAAGTAATCGAATTCGAACGCATCATTGATTTCATTTGAGTGTTTGACCATCCGGTTGATGGTTTCGTTTTCACCGAACATTGTTTGATTTTGGTTTAATTGTGTTAATTTAATCTAATGAATAACTCTTGCTGGAACGTCCAGTGAAAATGTGAAATATATATTTTTCTAGATAAATGGTAAGTCAAGTACTAAAGAATATTTTTTTTTAAAAAACATAATGGTTCCACATTGCCAGAAAAGGAAGGAAACATGTAAGAGAGGAAACAGAGTTAACTCTCATAACTCGATTTTTTCTCTAGCTCGATATTTTTTTCGGTCCTTCCATTTTTCTTATATTATGTAACTTAGTTGTGGCCATCGCTTCTTTGTTTATTTGATCGGCCCAAGAAATCTTATTATTTTATCTTCTTAAATCGATCAGTCATCAGACTTAGAGCCTCCGATCTCTAAAAATGTTCCTTATTTGCCGTTTCTATAAGTAAAAATACACGTTTGAAACTTATTCGGGTTGAATTCAATGCCGTTTCAATATATTTTAGAACTATAATGAGATCTCACTCAAATCGAGCTGACAAAGCAGATCCACGAGAGAACGCTGTTTCGCGGAGAAATAGAAACAGGACAATCAGAATAATAATGAGTTAGATCAAACGAATAAAAGTGCAAGGGATATGATGAAACCTTACACAATTATTTAATGTCATGTAAAGCGAGATAATTCTCAATTCGGGGGAATAACAGATATACGAGGGCAGAGTGAAAATTTAGCTACTTTCAAATATAGATGTCGTAAAAGATAGGACATTTAGTTTTGTTTTGAAAGCCTTCAAAAGCAGACAAGTTTGATATTTTTTCTACCTTGGAAAAAGGCCAATTTTCTGATTTGATTAAAAAATCCCAACAACTCGAAATTTTCCCAAGCGGTCACTCATCCAAGTATGCCTAATAATGCTCCACTAAATCAAATTAGAACCGATTTAAACACTAGCAATTGGGGAAATACAATGAGAACCAGTTCATTTGTTAGTTTTAATGTCTACAAACTGCGGAATGATAAAACATGGCAGCGAAGAGTTGGATAGGTTATAGTTACCCATTCTGAACAATACTAGGTTTCCAGCCATTAGGTCTTTCGAAAATACATGACAGGATAGAATAAACTTCCAATCCTGTAAGAATGATAGTAGATATTATGACTGCTGTAGTATTAATTTTAAGGAAGGCGAAAAAATTGTGCCAATCGAGAGCCGGTAATCGTGGTTTAATTATTTCAAAAGGTCTTGTTAAGGTCCAACAGGTGACCCGCCTCATTGGTTCAATCTGAAAATCTTATAGGATCAACTATGAACCCAGTCCCGAGTTAGCTTGAATTAAGAGCTAAAAATATTTGGCGGCCTCACCAGTTCATAATATGAATAGTTGCCTCAAAGTTGAAACCGATGGAGTCAGGTTGTTGATACTGAAAAAACAATCATTATTATATGACTTTTATTGAAAAACTCCAAACTTGAAATAAAATCAAGTTTTGTTATGAAAATCGCCATTTCTGAAAAGTTTTTAACATTGCTTTAGGTGGCCTTACTCTAATGAAATGACATAGCTAAAAACATACTTTGTTAGTTATTAAAATGAGAAGAAATTACAATATGTGTAACCGTCCATAATATCTGAAATTAAATTTTAATTTGCTTATTTAAATTTGCTTGACTGAAGTACAGTCGTTTTGTTAACATATAATCACTCATCTTGAACCAAAATAGAACTCAAATATAATAATAAGACTGCAACAAACTGAAATATTATAATTTCAAATGATACGCAGTGTAAACAGCTTCCTTTGGGGACAAGAACTCCTACATTTTTCAAACCACATCATTATGAATGAACTATGAATTAGATGTCGAAATCCGAAAAAAATACTCTCTTTTCTTGAAGAATCTATGTATATAGTATATGCATATCTGTAAGAAAATTACAATTTAAAAAACAACATTGACTATAAAATGGCCTTGAAACTGACCTCTGATTAAAAATGGATCAAGCGTTTTTCTTTCCCCCTCAAAATCATACAACATTTGTCTAAACATTTTTTCAGTTGTAAATTATTTATTCTTGGAGGTCAGTGTACATTAAAGTTGTCAAGAGCAGAATTGCGAAAATGAGATTGACTGAAAAATTAAATATTTACATATTCATAGCTTAAAGCATACATACATAAGTGCTAGTTCATTTTTATAATTTTTGATAAATACACAATTAAGGTACTACTTTAATCTTTTACGGTATTACCATAGAATAACTACTATAGAAGCATATTTTGTATGAGGGAAATATACCCAAATAAAATAATTTCAAATATTTTAAGTTCGGTTTTTGTGATTTTATGAGACGAGGATAATTTCTATATGCCTCTCCTTCTATCATTCATGTTTTAAATAAACAGAACGAAATGTTTTTAAAATAAATGAAATATTTACGAAATACAAATACTGGAAACCACACCCCTCACCAAAACCAACAAAAATGTTTATACATTTTTACAAGCATTTTTGTTGGTTTTGTCCTAATAATTTTTATCATTTTACCTATATGTATTTTGGTTTTGTATAAGTAAAACAAAAAATAAAAAAACAAAATAAAGAGTCGATTCAGCGTGTGTATTTTTGAACCCTTTTGTTAACACGACACATCCTTAATTTGATTTTTTTAAAAACTAGAATGAAGTTTTTTTTTATAATAAATTAAAACGACATTTAAATTATGATATCATATTTATATTATTCGAATCTACCTCCTTTTATGGAAAACTCGTGATAAAATTGTTCCACTTCCCGATTTGTAAGCGTTGACGAGAAGTAGTTTTATAATCGTGCCAAACAAGGTTAAATAAGCGAAATGAAACACATTGAATAAACATGCAACATACACACTGACACAGCACTTGTAAATATATAACTTAATTTCGATTTGCATCTTTCGTCCTTTTTTTTCTCTATTTATAAGCAAAACAAAAAAAAAATAATAATATGAATGATCCGAATCTGTTTGTTTGGGAAACGTAAGAAATAAATGATCGTAATAAAGTTAGGTTGATAATACAATGCCATGTAGTGGCATTGGTTGATAATACACGTGCACATAAAAATGTAGATGAAAAATTATACTAATGTATTTTATTTTGTGTCACAGAACGGTCATTCACCTTTTGTGTGGTCATTCACCTTAACCTCTAAAAGTGGATAATAAAATTTATGCATATCTAAAAGACAGTTTAAATTTTTTGGAACATACCAAAATATTATCAAAAAATCAAAATTATTTTAAATTTATCAAAGGCCTTCAAATAACTAACTATCAAAGCACAACTAATGCTTATAGACTATTTACATAAATTCAGCTTTTGATGTGGATTACACATTCTCGTCGGAAAAACAAACCAAGGTGGATTGGAAAATTTCTTTTCCAGACTTCGAGGAAAGGGAGGATTTAACTATACACCAACCAGCCACGAAATATGAGTTCATTTCGCTAACATTATTGTTATTAAATTACTATTCAATAGTGAATATTCCAATTGCCTTTCAGACGATGGAAGTATGATAGAGCTCGAATGGAATACTTTCCAAAATGATTTTAAAATAAGTTTAATGCAAGCCAAAGACGAACCTTTGCCTGAAGAGTGTGAGTTAGATAACATTAACACAAATAAAAACATTTTAAAAAGAAATGCAATACTGTACTATGCTGGATATTGCGCTTTTAAAAAAGTAAACTGCAATGAATGTAGTCAAAAATTATTAAAACAAAATGACAACATAACATCAACGAGTGAAACATTTATGTATAACAGAAAAAACATTTAATAAATCGTCAAACTTTGGGTCACTTAAAGCACCGCAGACGGAGTATGGTGAAGTAGCATATGTTTTAGTAGCTGTATTTGAGCAAACGTTTAGAAAAAACTGTCATTTGCCAAATATCTTAGCAAACATTTCTGAAAAATGTATGAGTATTGTGGCTCAGGATCTTCCAGGATTTTTGCCTTTAAAAGATGAAGGGCCTTGTTATGACCATTTTAAAATTTTAATACACTTTTTTATTCTTGGGTTGATCAGAAAAAATTCAAAATGGTCTTTAGTAAAAGGTGAATTTCAAAAATTAAAAAATAAACCTAGGCACCAAGCATCTACCCAAACTTCCAAAAAGCTTAGAATTTTAACTGTATAACTAACAATAAAATATTAACTTTTGTTAAAAGAAAACATGTTTAGTTTTATTTGTTATTACTTTCGAAATGAGTGTTGGATTTCTTTTGTGTTAATTTTAATAAAGAATTATTGCAAAAATAAAATGCGTATTTCCCAGGATTTTCTGCGAAAAGTGTTGGGTCAATAGAACATCACATTAGATAGAAACTATCGTGGTAAAATAATTTTTCTTACAAAGTAATCCTAATATTTCAGTGAAACCGATTTTTTATAATCTTTTTATTACCACGTTAACAGCTAACTTGCCAGCGCAATTTTAAACTAACTTGCACATTACATAAATGGCATTCACTGGGTTAACAAAATCCATACAAAAAATATTAAAACGGAAAAAAATGTTGCCCTCCAATACGGATAAAATCTAAAAAAAAACAAAAAGCAGAAGAAATTCATATGTATATACTCGTATGGTTTTTATTCGGTAGTTTTTTAGTTGTTATTTTAGCCGCTTCGAATTTTTTGTTTCTTAATGGTAATATAGTAATTAATAGTAATTAAAATAATTTGGTGTCATCATTGATTGTATTTTTTTGGCAGAGAACGAATTTAAATACTATACAGAATGTATTAATAATCCTTATATTAAAAAATGGACGAATATTCGTATAACGAAATTGAAAAAACACAAAATACAAAAAATTTTGTATTATGAATATAGCTACCTATTCGCAACGTGACGAATTTTGAATGTCACTATACTAAATGTTCTTATTTTAGTTTCGCGTTTTTATTATTTTTAAATACAGTATTTGGTTTTTTCTATTCTTCTACCAACAGTAAATCAAATATATACGATTTATAAACGATACCATTGAAATCAACTGTTTTCCTCTTTCCTTTCTAGTCTAAAAATATCGCATGCATAAAAAAAATACATACTAACCCAAAATCATTGTTTACAAAATATTATTGTGTTTGTTGTTAACTTCCTTTTTTTCGAATTTTTTTAAGGCATTACAATTTTGGTAATGCTTTGAACATTTTTGTTGGTATTGATCTAGCATTTGTGTTCGATTTTTTGTTTGTTACATATACAAAGAAGAAAGAATGAAATATTAAGCACCGCCTTTCAATTTTCCATTGTGTTCATTTATAATAATATGGGGATAGGAAACATGAGGAATAGAAAGAGGCAATTAAAATTTATATATTCCTTTCATAATATCACAACTAAAATCTCCAAACGAAACAGAAATTATTTTTCATTGCATATTTTAGCCATACAAAATCTCTCTCTATTTAAAGTCCTTCCTCAATGGTATTACTTTAATCTTTTAGAACACTAGTACCAAAGGCATTGAGTGAAAATTCTAAATATTTTTCGAATTTAGAGGAATTCTTGTGAAATACAAAAATTAAAAACGGGGTCATATAAGAAAAGAAATAACATACGAAAAACTTTCTGTTTTTTATTAATAACTTAATTAACTTAAATAAAATTAAAATCTGTTGAAGAAAATTTTGCGGTTTTTGTGGTTAGGGATTTTAGAATAACTTGAAACAAGTGGAATTTGTATTTTTTCAGAACTAGCGGATATTTGTCTCAATGGATTTTAAAGGGAGGAATTTGCAATAATTATCAAATATTTAATCTTTTAGTTTAGCGTGTAATTTAATGAAAGTTTAAGTTAAATCAGGATTAAATATGCATAATTCTGGGTGGAAATACATAATTTCATTACGGAAATGTATCGTCTGACCGCAAAGGGCGAAATTTTTACGGAGCAGAAAAAAAGCGAGACCACAAGAAGTAAATTTGTAGCATATATTGTTAATTAGACAAACATAAATTGTAATTATCTCGGCATTTTTGTCCTGTATACGCTTTTGAGACGCACTGTATTATTATGAATGTATCACACCTGGCGGTGAAAGTAAAATGATTACGAAAAATTTATTATTCAAGAAATATTTTGGCTGGCGAATTTTTAATAACAATCATAATCACAACATAAATACATAACAATATAATTCATTGGTTTACGTGCGATTGGGGTGATATCATCTCATTTTTATTGACAGTTGATTTAACTCATACTTTAATATTAACAAAAACCAGCCTCAATGTCTAGACAAGAAAGAATATTAAATATCTTTGTACGATATCACATAATATGCGTATTCATTTTATGGGAAGATGAATAATTTTATCTATTTCTATATTTATTCAAACTTTGTTTTCGTTGTAACTTAGAAATGTTGATTACTAATCGCATCAAATTTAAATAAATTTTCACTTTTCCTGGCGATGATTTTCGTCGTCTCATATTCGTTCCAGGTAAAATAAAAATTGTTCTAATGAAATATAAACAATGTACATACATATTTATAAAACCCACACTTAATTAATAAGGGACTGGTGCTTCTTTAAAAGAATAAGTCAATTACCTATAATATATTTAAACAAACACAAAATTCTAAGAAAGAAAACCATATTTATGATAATTAGAATTTGTATCTTGTATTCGAACGTAAATATGTTTGAATTAGAGATTTATATTATGTTAATTGGAATAAAAACCACGACCTCCATTTTTAAAAAATCGGGTTTATAGAATACTTACTATGTTAAAATTTCTAAACTAGCTACTCGCATTCGTCTCACATGAACAACAAGATTATGAGTAAAATCGTAATAAAAAAACGTTATGGCAAAATTTATGATCAAACTTATCCGTTGAATTATAAATTTAAAATCTTCGAGTTTAGTTTGAAGCTAGTTTTAAATTATTGCAATAAAAAGTTGTGTGCTTGAAAAAATAACAAATTTATTGAATGGAAAAAAACAACACACAAATGTAATCTTTAAATAAAACGGAAATCCGGAACTCTTACTTGAAGTTAGTCATCGTATTTTTTTTTTTTATTACACACTAGTATTTTATTTAGACATTTTTTTTTTGTCTTTCATTCTACCCCGAAACATTAAAATTATGATGCCTTTGGAAATGTGTCGTGTTCGTATATCGTTTTCATGATGGTTTTGTGTGTCAAAAATGTTTAATAAAAAATTAATTAATTTTACATTGAAGCAGTAATGTGTAAAAAAACCCGTCATAGTTATTATTGATCGAGGTACTCAGGTTACACTAATATTTGGAATGCTTCGGTTAATATGTCTATTTATAAATTTATTGTTACATTAAATTGCAGTTTAGGCGCTGATTCATTCTTATTCAATTAATTACGAAATTTGGAAGCCACCAAAATTTTTATTTTCATATTTTAATTAAGTATTTGTTTGTATTATGTAAGCTAATTTGCACTCTTATGCGGCGTGACGTCAATTTTCTAATAAGCGCTTAAGTTTTAGGAATTCGTACGTAATAATAAAATTGGTGATGGTCCCTTAAACAGCTTTTGGCAAATAAAAAAAAAGAATTTCAACGGAAACTAAGAGCTAAGTAGACAAAGATTCGTATCAGCATTGTATAGCATTGCATTCATAACAACATTGCTCTCACTATTTTGTCTTGCCCCTCGCTTTTACCGAAATTGTATTTGAGCTTCAAATTGAAAAAATCATTTTATGAAATTTTAAAATCGTTAAGGTTTCCAATATTACGAACTACCAGGGGTCTAATAGCGTTACCAAACTGCAGTTTAATAAATCCGATTTAGCTAAACTGGATCAGGTACTCTATGAAACAAAACGCGATTAGCAGAAATTAGGGTTGACACACTACGGTGAACTAAACTCGAAAAATTCACTAAATCCGTTTTATTAAATCGCAGTGTGTCAACGGTATAACAAAAGTTCATTAAGTTGGTTGGAAAACAAAAACAAGAAACTTTATCAACTCATATTTCGGCATGAAAATCCTTTATTTGAACCACCTTTCGGGACAGTCCTCAAAACCGCGTTTTTGGAGAGATTCAATTTCAACATTGAGTGCTTTTATAATCGCTTAATTTTTTTCTGGTTTTAAAATAAATTTTTGAGATCTTCTGGTAAGGAAATTTCTGTATGTACCAATTGGCAGTTACCAGTTTCAAATGGAACAGCAGCTAATAGTTTCGCCGTGGTGAAGTAAATTGACATTCTTGTGTTCATTCTTGCCGATTTTTCTGAAATTAGAATAGAATATCGTTGAACTATAAACAATCGATGAACAACTTTTATTTTCTCCAAAACTTATAAATTGACATTAGGCTAAGTGAACGTATGTTTTCCGTTCAATATAATTTTAAAAATTTCTATTTAAATATTTAATCGCCAACATGGACATGTGATAAGCCAAACCACTTAATATCAATTTTTGAAAATTTATTAATTTCGTCGAAAGTTCAAAATTTCAATTCAAATTTTGAAAATATTGAATATTTTAAAACACCACATTTGATAATAATATTTACAATTTTCAATTTAATTTAGCAGGGAATTATTTTCAAACCTAATTTTACAATATTCTGAATTTGAAACATCAATTCTAATTTTCAAATTTACAAATGGTTACATTTTTCCGTCCGATTTTATAAATTTTGAATCTTTTCTAGTATAAAATTTTGATAGCTAACGAAATCTATTTTTAGACATTCTCTCTTTTGGGTTTGCAAATCAGTTTTATTGAAAATAGAAATGACTAATGGTAGAGGTAGCAGACATTTTTTTGAAACTGTACAAACTGTTAATCAGCCTCTCAAAACGATCCGCGTTATATTTCCTCAGTTTTGCCATGCCATTTCGAATTGTACTAGTCGCATTTATGTTTTTAATGTTGTACTAGTCGTATTTATTGCCGCCAAATGATCTGGATCAAATAAAGGTTTATATTAAAAACAACAAAAAAAAATGGGTGAAGTTGACTCACGGCTTTTTGTATTCTTGCGCATTTTAAACTATAGCTTTAGAAATTGGGGAAAGCTCTAGAGGCCGGTATTTCAGGATTAGATGGGTTTATCGGCCGTTTGACGGAAAGTGAATAAGATATGTAGTGTGGGAAATTATAATGGTCCATTGATATTTGAATCCCAATAATTTGGCTTGTTCAGAAAATATTGGCGGATTCATATTTTGAATAGGTCAGTGCCTGCTCTGATATGATATTGGTGTCTGGCCAATCGATTTCACATTCTAAACAACATTGTGTTTTTGCGAGAATCTTTTTGAAGAATTTTTAACAATCATTTTAAAAGGGGTACATAATCATGGATGTGCTAAATTGTATGGATAGAATCAAAAACGGTTTCGCAAACATAGTTCTTTTGGCATTTTTTATGGTGTTTTTACAACTTCTGTGTTCTGAAGACTTTCCGAGTTATTATAACACATGAGGTATTTGCACCCATACAATATGTATGTTGAACTAATCTTTTATCTCCCGTTATATTGACACTCTTAAAGAATAGGCAAGACGGAAGATTGCTAAACGTGTAAACATAGCAGCGTTCCATTAAATTTTCTGTTTCTTCAAAATGCTCTTCTTTATTTATGATTGGTGGAACACCAAAAAGCCTGTAAAAAAGAGGTACTTTTTCATTGCACTATCTATGCATAAATCTTCTTTATTGCCGTTTGTTCGAAATAAAAGAGTTTATTTTGTGTTTGATTATTATTTTACGCGCACGAATTTAAAATTAACCGAACAAGTTAGAATAAATATTGATTGGATGTTAAAAAAAAGGACGAAAATTATCGTGTTTTGGCCTTCGAACCAATAAGTAAAGAACAGTTTCGGCATTCCACTACAATGAGATCAGAGTAAAAAAACTGTTTAAAACTCAAAACTACCAAATATGCATTTAAGCCGGTAGCAGAATTTTGAGCAATTTACTGCTAAAGGAACAACGAACAAGGCATAGAATGTTTAGAAAAAAAAATATCAGAAAACGTCACGATCATTTTTTTTTTAAATCTAACAACTTGTCCTTAATTTTGAAAAACCTTCTGTGAAGATGTTGTTATGATAACGCAATAACAGTTTATCCTTATCTGCAATTGAAGATCCCTATATTATTGCCGGTTATTTTAGGACCTTTAACCATAATTCAACAAATGGTGTGTCTTTTTGCCACATTTGATGATTAAATGCTACGATTTTCAAATGTACCCAAAATTTTGTAATAATATTTGACTAAATCGATTAGGGTTAAATAATACAACTATTGCAAATTGTGGGTTAAGTGCATAAATACATAAATACTGTTACAAGGTAGTTCCATTTACTTCTTTTTTTCCGATCAATCCAAATTGTTGAGACAAGAAAACATCAATTTCGAATGCGTTGTACGTCGGGCGCAAGCTGGTTTCAATTTTCCTCTTCGACACGCTGGAATATAAAGTTGTAAGTAATTATTAATCTTCTTTTAAATAACGAACACTAGCTAATTGATTGAACATTAAATCTGTAGTTTTTAAACATTAGACTAAACTAATAAATTTCAAACGTCAATAAACTTTATTTATAAAACAAAATGATTTACACACGTTGCAAGCTTTCTGTACATACACAAATTTATTTATTTATATAGTTCTGTGCGATATAATGGTCGGATCAATAGTTTTATTGATTTCCTTTATAAAACATTTATTATTTAAAAATCAAAATCAATTTGTATTATTAAAATGTATACAAATTCAATTTACACAAGGAAAACATATCAATAAAATAATAAACAATCATTAACATGTTATGTTTTAAAACACACGGAAATTATTTTAAGCAAGCACGTATCGTAACTGTGTTATTCTCTGCGTCATTTTCAACAGATTCAATAATTTTGCACGATTAGAAACAGTTTTATAGTATTTCACCAAATTAGGAACAATATATAAAAAAAGGGTTCATTAACATTCTGCAACACTAAAATAAAATTGATTTATTTATAAATACTTTTCTTTACAAGAACACACATTTTATAAACAAACTCTAATTGAACAAACTAATAAATTATTTATTTTTGCGCAAATTTAATTACAATTATTTAGTTTCATGTTTTGTTAGTGCTTAGAGTTTTGAACGGAAATATAAAAAAAAATTCATTCATAAATTGTGTTCATCCTAGATGGAATACATTAAATGGTTTTCCAACATATGTGAACTTTTTGTTTAGAGCAGTATAATAATGTAAGATAAATAGACAGTTGCATATAATTTGTTTTTTAGTTTTTTTTTTTATATATTGTATAAATTTGTGTATTGTTAATTTTGTTGGACCAATTACTGTTGATGTTTTCAATTTGAAAACCATATGTATAAAAAAACATGCGTATAAAAAAATTGTTTTATAATTGGAACCAATATCGGAAACTCCCGCATATGCATAGCTTTTTGTGGACGATCAATCAACAGATTTTGGTTTTAGTTCGGTTGTATTGTAGTATTTGGTATTGTGTTCTAAAATCATAACCGTGAATTTTAAATTGGAAATAATAAACGAGTGAAATTATAAATTTAAGACTGTAAGCGGATTTCAACGTAAGCTTAAATCATTTACTGCACTAAAAATACCAGTATTTCTAAAGGATCGAAAATAGTCGCAAAATTTGACACAAAGTTGGCTAAAGTCGGCTTGTACTAACACGTCAGATCGAATTTCATAATAAAAATTTCGACTTACTTACATAACTATAATTTTAATAAAATGTGTCCTATACTCGTAAAAAACCCAATTTTATATTCTGCCAATCATCAAGGTGAACTTTGTGGCAATAATCCAAAACAACAAAAACGACATAATTCGAACATAAATTGAGTTACACAGTTTTTCATATTTATTAAAAGTAATATGATTTTGTGCTGCACTATACAGTTCTTCTGTCATTTTAGTAAAATTAAGAAACTACTTACATGTTATTTTGGGTTATTGCCACATAAATTTGTCCGTCAAATTTCAGAATGGTATAATTTTTAAATTTTTAGAACTTCCAAAATCAAGATCGATTTCCTCTTAGGATGTGTTCGAAGTTTGTAATAATTTTATTTTTGTATTGACAGGAGTGAAGTAATTTTCTCTTCCATATTTTGTAATAAGTTTCATTTGTACTATTTTTTTCTAAAAATAAATTAACGTAATACGGCTATTGCGCGCTTTTGTTTATGAATATTATTACAGCGGTGTCACATTTACAACACGTAGTGGCTGTGATAATTTGGTTGCATACAAAATAATGTCATAATTATTACAGCCGGAGTAATTATCACAAACTTCGAACACGTCCTTAGTGTTTTTTTAGTTTATACAATATTTTGTCAAGTAGGATATTAGCTGTCATAATGCCGTTCGAATTTTTTCACGTGTTGGCGAATAGTTGTCAGCAATTATGTAACCAATAATAATCGCGGGCTATTCCTTTTATCAATGCCAAGCGCTTTCTGTCAATTTCTGGTTTCTGAAGTTGTTTTTGTTTCTCATCCTGGTTCGGTTCATAATACTCATACCGTTATTTGTATACTGTCAAACAACTCGATTATCAGACAAAACCTTCATCCTTCAACATAAATTTTATTAAACGGTAGTTGTTTATGTCTCTTTTGACATCACTTTGCGGTTTAGAGAAATTCGTTAACTGACATAAAAAGTTCAAAAAAATGCACAAGATCTAAATGCTAGATGACCGAAATTTAATTCCCGGAAAATTTAATTTCTGTGAAAAAATTTTGTTTATCCAAAACTACAGTTCTCTACGTTTTGAAAGTCCCTTAGTTCGAAAAGGGCAAAAAATAAATTATCTCCGTCAGTCTGAATGTCTGTGCCCATGGTATCTCGAGAACGTTTGGATTTTTTTCTTTCGACAATCTATTACTATGTTCAAGGCGGAGAATCGAAAAGGTTTTGGAACCTTTACGTCAAAAGAGTCGAGTACCTGCCATATGAATTGACCCGAAACCACGTGGTGATAGTACCACATGGTTTTCGATACATTAACCAATTTTTATATATCGTTGACGAGAAATTCAAATAAAGTCCAAAAACAATTTTATTAGAACACAGTGAAAACTATTGCACTCCCATTATTGTTTATACGCAAACACTGAGCCTAGTTAGACGTGTATGCACTACATAATGTGATTTCCTCGTTTCTTACCTCTTTCCTTATGAAAATATTCCTACTGCAATATAGTTTATAGGCAAAGATCGAAATCGAGGAAGATACATCATGCGCTGTAAACCATCATGGTACATCGTCTAGACAGGCCTAATAATTTTCTATCTAAATTTTTCCATTTATACTTTTGTCCTCTTTCTTGCACATTCTGAACTTCTCACCACTGATATGTTGGTTGAGTTGGGTTCCATTTGCGGGTTGAGTTGGGGGTTTAGTTGGGTTTGAGTTGGAGTTGAGTTGGGGTTGGGTTAGGCCTCAGATGGGAATTTATTTCGGAATTGAATTAAGGATTGAATTAAAGTTAGCTTGAGTTAGCACGATTAGAGAGCAGACTAATTATTGAATTTAATTTTGTTTTGTGTTGTGTGTCTTTCGTGTTGGTTTCGTTTGGGTTTTGGAAAAGCCGGTCAGCGGTTGGTAGTTCTTTGTCATGTGACATAGTGCTCAATGTGCTGGTGCAGGTGGCACCAAATGTGCGGTGAGCTCGTGTTTAATTGGGGTTGAGCTAGGGTTGGGTCAGCGGTTTAGTTGGAAGTTTATGTGGGGTGAGTTGAGGGTGGTTGGATGCTAGTTTGAGTTGAGTTAATATACGCATATATTTTTTCGGACCACGTTGATTTGAGAATTGGGTTAGGCATTGGATTTGGTGGCAAGTTGTCAGCTGATTCAGTCATTCAGTTGAGGGTCTATTTGCGGGTTGAATTGAGATTTGAGTGGCAGTTAGCTTTGGTTCTGAGTTGAATTAATTTAAATGGAGTTATACCGTGTTGAGTTGGAGTTGAGCGATAAGGGTCAGTTGAGGATTTATTTGTGGGTTGAGTTAAAGGTTAAATTAATTCAGTTCATGAATACATGCAGTTTTCTCACCGACCTAATTTTCTTATAGAGTTGAATGTTGAGTTTGAGGATAGATTGAGGGTTACCTACATTTGAGTTGGGGTTGAGTTGATAGTTAAGTTGAGGTTGGGGTTGAATAGTGTTGACAAGAAGTTAAAATGGGATTGAGTGAGGCATTCGATTGGGAATTACATATGTAGTTTTCGAATCGGGTTGATTTCGGGATTTAGTTGGCCGTTTAGTTTTTAGTTGAGTAAAGAGTTGAAATTTGGTTCGAGCTAGGGTTGAGTTGGGATTGAGGTAGTTTGAATTGGGGTTCAGGAGGAAATATTTGAGGATTGAGTTAGGTGCTGAGTTTGGGGTTAAGTTTTAGGTTGATTAGAATGTTGATTTGGGGGTACATTGGTGATTGGGTGAAGTTTCGGTTAGGGGTTAATTTAGTGATTGGGTTGGAGACTGCGTTGCGATTGTCTAGTTGGAGGTTGAGTTCGAGGCTGAGTTCGAGGCTGAGTTGATGGCTGAGTTGGAGATTGAGTTGGGGTTGAGTAAGGGATTAGGTGGTTCAATTATTGATTGATTTGAGAGTTGAATTGGAGGGTTGATTGAGTTGATGTTAGTTCACATATGCACGTAATTTTTCGGACCGAAGCTCCATCCTTTATTTTTTTATTGTGTCATTAGAATAAGATCACATAAGAAAATGAGTAGGATGGCTCTGATGGTTATTATTTTCACTACGTACACTAGGAAGGATGTACCTGTTTTGTTTTTAGAAGGCGAGAGAGCTGCTTCCTATTAGATCGACCTCTAATTTTTGACAGTTCGAAAGTAACTACAAAGTCGTACAAAAAAATCTTGAAAAACGCTTTCCCGCAATTTCAAAATACATAATTACCAACTCCTTGGATTTATCAGAATGATAATGCTCCGATCCACACCGCAAAAATTGTCAAGTCCTAGATCCGACCTCAAAACGTGGAACTCTCAACATGGTCACCATACTCTCTTCCACTTAAACATTATGTAGAATTTCTTTAGAGTTTTTTAAAACACTATAGACTCATATCTATGCCTAATCGTGATTTTATAGTTATTTCCAACAACATTTTTACTTTTTTACAATATATAAGCATAACTTTTATATAAAATACCGATGACTTTTCCATATACAAATATGTAATTAAATTTTATTAATATGTATAATTAAGTTTTTTCGATCCGAAATTCCGAAATTGCTAAAAACGTGTATTGTAAACATGGTTTTAAAAACAATAATGATGTTTAACTGTCAAAAGTTGTATACTACTCTACGATGTTGTCCACAAGCATTCTACAAACTGCACACAACAGTACTGTTTGTTGTACACGATTTGTCTTTGAACCCATTTGTCGCAAAAAAAATGATTGGGTGTAATCGCAGCGAAACGTGGTAGTAAGCATGGTTGTAAGCCACCAAGTAGACAAAGGGGTCCAATAACTTTAAATATACACATGAAACCGACAGGATTTCCAGGGCCGATGAGGCGGGTTAGAAAGACATACCTCGAGAAACGCGTTTCGGTGGCCATTTTATATGCTTAGTACCGTAGGGCTCGTCAAGAACGTTTTCATATTTGTCTATTTGGCTATTTCATAATTTTGACGTTTTTTTTTTGATTGGTTTAAATTATTTTCTCTGCAACAAATAAAAATAGGCAAGAAATGTCAAAAATAAACAGGCTCACAGGCTATTGATTTTCGTAAATTCTTCAGCGTAAACGCTTGTTGTTTCATTTAAAATTCTGTTTTGTGATAGTTGTGATTTTTTGAGTAAATTAAAGTAATTTATGGTTTATACTTAACTTTTCTGTTGATTGCCATCAGTATAATTTTCACTTTCTTATACAAAGTAAAAAGAGAGTATAGGAATCGTGAACATTTTACAACTCGACGTTTTAACGGAAATTTAGAGGAAGAATTTTTAATATAGATTAGCCCAAATTGACCATTTCTGGAAAATGTCTGTAATTATGTGTGAGTGTGTATATCTCTAACTCAGAAACTAACACCTCTAGAATTGTGAAATTTTGGATTTAGATGTTATATTATGTGGACATGTACACCTCCTATTTTGGTTACGATCGGACAAAGAAATCTTGCGGGACCCCTACACTAACTATTTTAAAACGTTCGTGAAACAAGACGTCATACCTCTTAGATCATACTTTGGAATCTGGAAATGTATACATTTTTGTAGCTTCAATAGCCACAGTTTCAACGAAAATTGTCAAGGGGCTCCCATACAAAATTTTGAAAAGTGATTTGAAAATCCCTAATTACCTAATGCTAATAGACGTTTTAAAATATTTTACAATAGATTTGAAAGTGATCGGGTCTTTGGACTTGGAGCTCGATTTCAAAATGTGTTCTATATAAATAAATTGAACATTTCTGAAATTTAGGCATTTACATGTAGCAAAACAAAATTGCATATTTTACAAACAATAGTTTGGCATCCCAGATTCACAAATCTTAAAGTGACAAATTTTTAGTGCATAAGATCTAGAGTTTGAATGTTAGTGTTGTTTGAAATTTTGAATTTTGAAAGATCCGACAGAAATTTTTTTCTGTGTGAACTAAAAATTTCACGAAAATGGACAGTATATATTCTTGCCCGTTTCAAGCTGAAAAACATTCTTACGAAAATAAGTGGCGCCTGTGAGTGACTTTATTTTTGACGTATCTTGCTTATTTTTAGTTTTTGAAGAAATAATTTAAATCAAAATTAAATCAAAATAAAATAAAATTGATTCAATTATTATTAACTAAAGTTTCCGAGTTTTTTTAAGATAGCTCAATAATTGTGTTTGTCACTAAGCCCGAAAAACCTCATTAGCTAATCTTGAACTTAATATCCTTGACAGACTAGGGATTAGCTAAGCTCGATTAGTGATTTTTTCAAGATTACCTGTAGGGCGTCAAGTTGAAGATTAGCTAATCTCGTTTTATTTGAGGATTAGTGACTAATCGAGACTAGGGCAATAATCTGAAAATTTTGGTTTATCTCGTTGTGTTGGGTTTAGTAGTTTAGGAAGGACTTACAATATTGTTGACAATGCAAGTGACGTCATTATACGATGTAAAATATAAAATCAATGACATTTTAAACAATTTGTGCATATATGGTAAGTGGTTGTGTATTAATTAGAAAATGAATCCCGACCGATTTACCAGCGATATTCCAACAAATTGAACACCTTAATGGCCAGGGTAGGAATTTCGAAATATTTATAAAAGAATCGCAGGAAATGGCGATATGAGCGTAACCAAAAGTTGAGCGCATTATTATTGATTATATTCTAATAATACCATTGACCGTGGAAACTGCTAAAACTCAATTAAATAAACTTTATCTTATGAAACAAAATTAGTTAAAATAAAAATAATATGTTTCTATTTATTATAATTTATCTATTGTAGGTCAGAAAAACTTTATTTTGGAAAGTAGAAGTATGTTGGGAGGAAATTACCTATAATTTCCGCTATGACGTGGAAATATCTCTGTTCGAATTGTGATCCACCACTAATTTTTTCTCTGTTCTATATAGAAATACAAAATCGAGGTACCAATATAGTTTTGCACTTTGCTGTTGAGTTAGTTAATCTCTAGCCTGTCAATTCAAATGGATTTATTGTAAATTATAGCTAAACTTGTTTCACTAATCGCGTTTAGCTAATCCCTTGTCTGTCAAGGGTATAACCAGAGCCTTCTAGAGTATAGAGCCATAATCTTAATGACGTATTTTTTAGAAGCTTTTTTAGTGGTATAACTTTTGACTGATTTCCATAGGAATCCTTAGTAAAAATGATGTTTTTAGCTTCAAGTTTTTCAATGAAAAAAGCAAAACTTTTATAAAATGTTTATATAAAAGTTTTCCACATATCTTTAAGAACAATATACAAGAAGGCCATATTGGTATTAAGTAAATATTAATTGCAGAAATATTAAAATTAAATTATTTCTAAAATATATTTTTTCGAACTTTCATTTTGAAAAATACATCAAAGTTGGCTCTGACAAATTAAAATAATACTTGCTAAATATATCTTTAGTTTTACTAGTACGTAAGATGTCTAAATGGTTACAGAAAAATACGAAAAAAAGTTATTTAATCCCAAAATTAACAAACGTTCCTATATTTTGTGAATTTGTTTTGCTTTTCCTACAATTTTTGAACTTGATATTTCCCCAGGTGGTAATTTTTGGTACGATTTTTCCAAATTTTTACGGCCATCACTGCCATCTATGTAATGTATATTGACTTAATGATCAACGAATCGTAGTAAGCTTTTATTTTAATTTGACCAGAATGCTGTTGTTATGAAATTTTTCTTATATTTTGGTTTAAATAAATCAATTATTACAAGAAAATGAAAACGATTTACTTCAACGACATTCATATATGTTGAAATTCAAACATTTATGAAAGTATTTCAGAAATTATAATTAAGAATTTGTAACGTTTTCATTTAAAAATTTGTCTTAGGAAAAAAAGTGATTTCCCATAGGTTTTGTGTGTTTTACTATGAAAAGTTCCGTTTTTTCCTCGTTTCTAATTCCCTTATAAAAGCTCAGATTTTTTGATTATGGCTCTATAAAATACAGGGTGCTCTGGTATAACCCGCTAAAAGCTAACCCCGAAGTATTATCCGGGGTAGTTCACATAATTTTAAGAATTCATCTATAATTCTAGAGTTTTGTTAATTTTAACAACCGAAATTTTGACTTAGTAATTCAAGTAAAACAAAACAATTAAATTTTATTTGGCAAATGTTTTCGGTTTTATGTTTCCAAGTAGCCTTAATGGTCTGATCCACGTTTGTTATTTTTCTCGCTAAGAACCGTTATATATGACAAGTCTGTAGCCGTGTATAAGGTCTACATTTCTTGGTTTAGCTTATTAATATCTGACAATTACGATTTATTTATATCTAAAGGATGGGCCAATAAGAGTTTCAACATGTGAAAAGTAAATAAAAAATTATTGCTTTGGAATGATTTTGATTTATTTATTGAATCATGTTTATTGATCGATAACAATATGTTCAGCTCGACTTCGGTGTAACACATCAATCCGTTTCTCCAAATTTAGGATGACATCCTGGCATAATAGCTCCTCTATTCCACCATTACGCCTTATTATCTCGTTCTTTTAGCTCTTGAATTGTTGCTGTCTTGTTGGCATATACTTTACTTTTACGATAACACCAAAGAAAGAAGTTCTAGGGTTTCAAATCGCACCCTCATCCCTGGAACTTCTCGTGCAATAAAGCCATTATTGCGTTTGCTGTGTCTCATGTGGTACTGTCTTGTTGAAACCAGATATCCATGTAATCCAATTCGGGTCATAAAAAGGAGGAATTATGCCAGGGACGGATTGATATATGCCGCCAAAGCCGTGGTGAACGTTTGGCCGATATTATCTTTCAAAATCGAAAGAAATCTAAATCATTCCAAATCAATTATTTTCTATTTACTATTCACATGGTGACACCCTTATTCGCCCACCCTTTACTTTCAATAAAAACTTTACTAATTTTTCAACAAAGTATGTACATATATCACGACTAACCTATTAACCATATCTGTTTTAAGCGCCATTTTTTTTTTCGTTGATAAAGTGAGTATTAAATCTCCCTTGTGGCGAATCATAATGGTTAAATTTAATGTGTACTTCTAATTGAAATGAGCTGATGGATTTAATTAATTAGATAAGAAAATAAATATAAAGCAGTTTATTTATGCATTTTAATCAATTGTTGCTCACTTATTTACAATATTTTATGAAATCCCACACCAATAAAAATGTAACATTGCAAATTTTATTGATATACTCAAAGCCTGTCCCTATAGAAAATGTAGTCATGCATGATAAAATAAAGAAAGTGTATTTGTCATAAATTAATTAATGCATTTGTAATTAATTATCTTCTGCCTGTTTATAATTAATCATCGGACAAGATAATATGTCGCTATATATTTGCTTTAACCGTACAAAGAGTATAATATTGAGAATTGTTTTTAGATACCATAAGTTAAAAGGCTGAATTGATTATTTGTATAAACTGGTTAGTTAATCATGTTTCGGATTATCAAATTGCAAACAATCTTCTCCGTGGGATTCTTAAAAAATAAATCAATAAGCCAAAACCTATTCAATTACATTTCGGACGTACGAGTTTATAGAGAAACAAAATTGATATGGCCTTTTCAAAACGATAAAAACACGATACAAAAAAAAAAAAAGATAAATAAGATTTATGTTGTTGTTGAAAATCAATTTGCTGGTAAAAGTGAGTATATATGAGTTTCATAAATATTCTATTAGTTAGTTCGACGTTGCGTTAAGTAGGCCCAAAAAGTATTGATTCCAAGGGTTGTGTTTCGTGCAAAAATCACTCAACGATATTAGACATTCATTATTTTTGTAAACATAAAATGAATTCCATGTTCTAAATTACTTAATATCAATCCACTGTACATATTACTAATAAATATATTAAGAAGTGTGAAAACATGTGTGTAGTTTTTATTACCAAAAATATTTTTTAAATGAAATATGTTAGAAGATATGTTATGAATTAAACATTTCACATTTTCAAATAGCAACTTTCGTGGAAAACTGAAAATCAAATAAAAATAGTTTAGGTTTTTTTTTTTTTATCAGATCAAACAGAGAATTGCTAAGAATTTAGCAAAATGCTTCAGATTATTTATTGGTTTATTAAATTTTTTTTCTATTATGTTGTGTGTTAGTACGTTTAAAGTGAATTCTATACTTAGGATATTTATAAGAGATTTTTATGATAATCTGGGGATCTATGATAAATAAGTATGATGTTTTGTATGTGGTAACTGACTGCGGTACAATACGATTTGGTGCTTGACCGAGTAAAAAAGTCATCTAAATTCCACAATAATGGTTATCAAATTTATTGTTACATCAGAAAAACTGTAATAACATTTCGAAAAGTCGTCGGATTCGATTCCCGGTCGTGCAAGAAAACATGAAGCTTCATTATTGTGATACATTTTCAAATTGCCAAATAATATTTCAGAATCGTTGCTATCCTTTTGTCGCCATCGGTGGTATGACTTCCGGTGTTGGTAAGAAAAAATTTGTCACGATTGGGTGTTTTATATGTGAATGTATTGTTTTGGTGAAAAAATGTACACAACAAGATGAGATGTAGGAGTTGAAATATTCTCAAATACAAATGTCGCCTTATATCCACTGAAAGAGAAACGTTACATTTAAAAACAAAACAAAAAATCTGGCATTTGAATTGGAAATTAACTTGAGTTGTTCAGAGTTGAGTAAGTTGGGGTTGAGGGTTTATTTGTGAATTGAGTCGAGGTTTGAGTTGGAGGTTGAGTTGGTGATTAAATCCCCTATTCCCTAAGTCGTGTCACTTCATTCAACGCGATAATTGTCGCGTCACTTCAATTTTAAATTGGTATTCTCTTAGTCGGTCGAAGTGATAATATAAAAGAATGCGACGTAAAAGAATGTTCGTCACTTCAAACGACGATTGTCGCATCGATCGACTAAGAGAATATCAAAATTTGATTGTCGGACAAGTGACACGACTAAGGGAATAGGGGTGTTAGTTGAAGGTTACGTTGGAGATTGGAGTTTCGGACCGAAGTGCTGATCCTCTCGTGAGCTTTCAACATTTTATATTTTTTACTTTCTAAGTAAAATAAATTTAACTAATCATGAATGTTTACGAAATTCATTATGGGCTGAGTCAGAAAAAGTTTTCCTAAGTGGCATCTGATGGTATTCGCCTGCCCATCTGATTAAATTCAAAATATCGAACCCAAAAACAAAATTATTTTTAATTTTTAAAGCTTTAACTATTGTGAAAAACTACCAAAACAAAATTGAAAAACTATCTTCTCATATTGACTATTGAAATTCATAATTTAGTCTCAAATTTTAGCCAAATTTTAAGTGAAGCATTAATTCATGGCGGAGTTTTTTAAAGAACAGTTCATCCAATCGAATGATCAATTACGAAATATTTTGAGCTAAACCACCAAACAAAATAATTTCAAATAAGTCTGTCTTTAGTTGAAGAGTAAATTTAATCCTGATTCTGGTTAAATTGTACGGTGAAATGGAGAAAGTGTCGCTTAAACGGGCTTCTAGCAGCGAATTAAGGGGTTTGATTACTAATAGGGATATAGATTACATGATCGTAAGCCGGATCAGCGGGCGACAGGAAAAAACACTGAAAGTAATAGTAAACACAAACCTGAAGAAGAAGAAAATTAAACTCAACGCTCTATTTTAATGAGAGGAAAATTCAACGCTTACTGGCACGTCTGGGTGTCCCAAAAAAATGTATACCCACTTTGTGTGATTATAAAAACAGTATATACATATTTAGATATACTCGTATTACAAACTAAATGTACAAATGAATGAATTAGCGCAAATATTCAAATTGATGCCCATTTTTATCCAAACATTGCTGATAACGCGAAGAAATAGAATCACAAACGTGGCGAATAATTTCAATAGGAATTTCGTTGCATTCTCTATCAATTTCCGCCTTCAATTGATCGACTGTTGCCGGTTTTGACAGATAAACTTTATCTTTGATGAATCCCCACAAAAAAAGCCATTGGCATGAGGTCTGGAGAGCGCGGGCCTTTCGATTTTCATCGAGATAAGCTCTCACATCACGATGATTGTGGGGAGATGCTCCATCTTGCTGAAAATAATAGTCCTCTTCATCCTCAAACTGCTCACGAATACTTGGCATGACATTTTCCTGCATCAAATTCAAGTAAACAACACCAGTAACAATGTTTTGAAACTGTGACTCCTGGTAAATTTAAATCATGTTCTTCTGTAAGATGAGGATTCTCTGGTGCCCAGTAGCTAGAATTGTGGCGATTGATCGACCCGTTTAATTTAAATGTTGCCTACCGCTCCAAACAATTTTGTGTGAAAACTGTACATGCTCTGCACATCTTGCTATATACCACTCACAAAACTCTACTCTCCGATCATAATCAACTTTATTTGAGGGCGTGGATTAATCTTGGAATGTAACCCTTCCAATGTGCGCGCTTCAAAATGCGATGGATACTCGATTTTGAAATGTCTACCTCATACGCCGCTTGCGCCGAACAGATTTTCTTCAAGTTTCGCGATAAGTTTCCAGTGACCATTAGTTCTTCTTCTCTTCACGCAGCTACCTAAAGACAAGACCAGAATAGCTCACGTGATGTGCACCCTACTGGAAGGATACGGAGCTGGTAGATTAATCTACTCAACTTTGGTCCCCCCCTCCAATAGACGCCAAACCACCATTTTGATAATTACACTAGTTGTTCAATATTTGAAAATGAAATTTCAGGCCTTGAAGTTGCTCAAGTTAATCTGTCAATGAACAATAAAAATTCTTTGGGTTTCCTTCAAAACTACTATAGTCATTCCAATAAATAAAAAACGCGACCTGTGCCCAAATTCCGGTTCGATGACAAATGATAATGTGAAATGACTTGATTTTTTATTGCAACTAGTCGGTTGCATTTTTATTTGTGTGCTGGCTTTGTTTCAAATTTAAAGACCCATACCGTTATTGTCTGGTTTCTACCAAGTTTTCGAAAAAGTAATTAAGCAGCGTTTGTAGAACTATTTTGAGAAAATAAAATTTCTGGATAATCGACAATTTGGTTTTCCAAGTAGGCGTAGCACTGAAGATGCCATAAAAAGCCTCAAGGACCCAGGATTCATTCCACCTTAGATATTGGCGATTTTTGTTCGGCATCCTTTATAGATTTACATCCTTTCGTGGATGCATGTTTGACTGGTTTAAATCTCATTTATGTAAAAGAGAATAAATGGTGAAAATTGATAATGTACCGCAAGGCTCGGTTCTTGGCCCAACTTTCGTTCGGTTCTTGTTTATATTAACTCACTGTTTTCCCTAACACATTGTTTTCAGAAATTTTAAATAAGTGGCTTGCAACTCATCTTTTAATGGTGACTCCGAAGTCGAAAATATTGGTTTTTAATTTAACATTCTGTTGAATTCTGCGGTCGATAGTCGTAATAGTGGCCGTTTTCTAATAGAAACAGTTTCAACATTTAAATATTTAGGGATTACTTTAGATACGTTAATTGGAAACCATAAATAAGTCAGCCCAAGAAATCTTTCTCGTCTATTAATATATTGCTGTACAGAATTAGTATGCTTTGCCGTTCAGACATTATTCGTATATATTGCTTCGGTTTATTTAATGCTAAATTACAATATGGAATTATGTCTTGTACTTAATATACAAATTAAAGAAAACTACTTCTATTCGGGAGTATTTAAGAAAACTGTACGTTTATACAATTTTAAGATGATTTTTTAGACGTTCTAGTAGCATTTAGATAAAAAAAAAACGAGTTGCGATTAAATAAGTATTTATTTAAACCGCCTAAATTCCATTTGACACACTTCCCTAGATATCGTTTAATAATGTCTTACATTATTTTCAATCGTCTTCCGTTTGTTATCAAGGGACATCTTATTGGAAAGAAATATGTATTGTTTAAATCTTGGCTTACAGAGAGTAATAAAATTGAATATTTATTTACGATTTTAGAATACGACCCTAGATAATAAATTATTCAAGATGTATTTGTTGCTAGTTGAGGTTATTAGTTTGTTGCTGCTAGTATACCTAACTGCTTAAATCTGCACATTATAATATAGTTAACTTCTTTTGTTGATATGTTGATTTGGTTGGATGAATAATAATAATTTAAATAATTGTTTTTTTGGAATGTAAATCAAATTAAGCTCGAAGTTGTGAAATTAATAATATTAATAAAATAATAATAAATGGTTTTTACAGGCTATTTATTGGCCCACTGGTTCAACAGTCTAACCCCTTCGGTTTCGATCTCTAAGTAGCTCTTCGTAGTGCCCAAGCCTACCGATGCCGAGGAGCATCGCTGCTCACCATGACCTCTGCGCCTAGCAAAAGGTGGCTTACTTCTCAGAGGTTGATACACTATTCGTTTTGGATCAGCACGCAGAACCTTGCGATTATAAAAACTCGGTATGTGCCCTGTACAACTTCAGTTTGTCGTCGTTTGGAAAATATTTCAACTTTAGCAGTAGATGTAGAGGAAACAATGCACGGCTGCCAGCGGCAACACCTCCCTGATATCCTCCTCCTTCCTTCACTCCATATTCATGCATTCAAATCATGTTTATGTCATCTGCGTAGGCGAAGACCTGATGTAACTGATGTAACATGTTGTTCTGAGGCGTTTCATCAGGCGAAATCAACAGCTAGAACATAATAAATTGTATTTTATACATTTCATTATTTAATTATAAATTCATTTCTTAAAAATATTTTGTCGTATTCTGCCAGTCGCACATACCATCGCCGCCATTTCCCATTAACAATTTTAGATATGACATATGAAAAGCAAAATACATGACTATAATTTACAGTACAATTAAATTAATTGTGCTTAATTGTAAAATATTACGATATATATTAACAGGGTGAAGCTATAGGTTACAGAATTAAAAACGTATTCTCGTTCATACTTATGTACTTACATACTCGTATGTATGTATGTTTATAAAATATCGTCACAGTTTGTATATCATAAATAATGAAATAAAAAAACGAATTTGCAACCGCGAGGAATAGCTTCCGTTGAAACCATAAAACACAATACCACTTCTATATATACATAACCATACACTTGTTATTATGTTAAAATTCACAAGTTCTGTAGTTTAAGTTTTACATTCAACCACACCCAGCAGAATAAAACCAAATTATTTCTCCCAACTATTTATAGAACATTTTTTTGTTTTTGTTTTTATTAAGTTAAATTATATTCAAATTAATTGAATAAAGTATGCGGTTTAAAAAAAAAATCGAATAAAACTATTTGACTTAATTGTATTAATAATAATTATATCTAAAAATAGCTTTAAAGGAAATCAATTTCACGTTCATTGATAAAAAATTTTATGCTGACCATTTTTAATGTTTTGTTTGAATTTTTATGTTTTTTTTTATTTGGCCGGAATTTGTTATTTTGTTGATACTTCAATCAAAATGGTATATACATATCTGTAATCTACAATGATTATTGAATTTATAAGGTCAAATTAGATTAAACATATAACCGTGGCGCCGACTCTTTATGCCTATTTTTATAAAATACAATATTGTTTATTTATAGTAATGGAAAATGAATTTTTATTGCTATGCAATTTCCGATATTTTTTTGGTAACCCGCAGTTGCAATTAAGTATTATAGTTTGAAAAAATTGTATCATTTCTAAATTTAAATTTTTGGTTGGTTCTTACTCGCGATATGCCACCGAAGTAGTATAGAAAAAATTGGAATTGAATGAAGACATTGAACTACATACATAAAATTGTTGTTAAAATACTTTTATTATAAATAAAAACAAAAAAGAAATTGTAATTGAATTTGAAAAATAAATAAACAAATTGTGTTTATATTTAAAAACAGTAAACTTAAACCACCATGTAAGGTCAACAGTAATACTATAATGCAAATTCCTTTGTAAAGAATAAAATAAAATAAGTGGCGAAATACAAATGAATTTTAAGAATTTTTTTTTTTTAAATCGAATTAGCAAAGAAATCGAATCGTGTTATTCGATGGTTTTTTATTTAGACTCTGTAAATTCTTCTTGTTCGAAAAATTGATTTACACACGTAAATTGTACACATCTGTTTGATTAAAATTCTTTCAATCTTGATAACAAGCGAACCTCCTCCAATATTGTAGATTAAATACTTAGATATGTAATAAAATCTGTGTTAGCAGCTCTTCAAATCATAAACATTAAAAGTGACAGAAAGAAAATTCTATTTGACAGAATTTAATTTTTTCAGATTTATCATCAAAAATATCAACTAGTTTATTGTGTCGCCGAATTTTTATTTTTAACGGACAATTACATTTTTTCCTTCCAAACCATATAAACATTTTACGACCACATTATCAAATCAAAAAACTGATGGCTTACAATAAATAAAACTTGCGGATAAGAATCGTGGTGTTTAATTTCAATGAGTTGAAGATAAAAAAGTTTATTGATCTTTGAATTTAGTGGTTTTTGTCTAGTCAAAAACGGTTAAATTCAATTATATTATCTCTTGTGCTGGTCTCCAAAAGTGATTAATATTAAATTTTGCGACATTGTAGTAATTTAATTAATTTGTATAGACAAGTAACAAAAAGTATACGCATATTTATTACACAGCGATTAATTAAAGCAGATTATTTTTTTTTTATAATTAGACCGCGGATTAATTTTTATATACTAATTTCGGAATGTATTGCATATTACACATATGTGCGATGATTATGTGGTTAATAATCTCATCCAGACAGGAAAATTAAACGTGCGCAACAAAAGCTCTTAATCGTCATCCCTGATTTTGGCCACTGAATATTTAAGACGAAAAGTGAAAATTTTGTGAGATAGACCATTTTAAACCTCATTGACATGGCTGACCGTTCTATCATCAAATTCGATTCGCTCGGGGTCCGATGATGATTCTAAAATTAAGAAAATAAATTCGAGAATATGTGAAACTGTAAAGTTTCGATGAACAATGTAAGAAATACGGAACTAATAAATTATTAAAAAATTGTTTCTATTTTGAGGTTGAAAATAGCAAAGTTTGGTCCATGGATTAATTTTAGTCCAAATTTGTTTATTATGAAATGTTGACCCTTATCTGGTAACCGACACTATTGGGTGGCTCATTTCAGTGATTTGACATAATTTGTCATTAGGAAGTGATTAGTCAGTTTTACCGCGAAGAATAATCCTTCAATTTTCTTGCAAGAAATCTAGAGCAATGCTAATTGAATATACTTGACCATTACGAGGACAAACGAGGTAATATTTCAATTGCAATCATTGTCATAAGATAATTCTTAAAATTTATTCATAATACATAGTAATGGAAGGTTGCATTGTAAAATTTGATTTTAGAACTGTACATTTTTATTTTAAAATTTGCTTTTTATGCATTGTCTAAATCATCCAAAATTTCCTTTTAAAATTACTCCAATCTGATTCAAAAGTCACGTGTCCGAAATCAATGGTTGGTATCAATGTTTATAATTTTTAAATTCAAATTTTATTGTGATTGGAACATTCTTGTCCTACTAGACACACCAGAACACAATTCTCAGGGCAAATAATTTTAGAACGGTTTTATTTAACTTTATGAAGACACTGGCAGTTTTAAAAAAAATACAGCTTACATCCCAAATTTAGTTGAGACGAAGAATTTTCCCAATTGGAAATTTATTTATCATAAAGCAGTAAAAAGTTCGTTTTGAATGTTTTAGTTTTGAATGCAATTTTTTAATTTCTGATTCTTCAAAGTTCCAACTGGTTTTTTAGCGTTCTAGCAAGTGAATTTGGAAAAATGTGATTGGTTGAAAACTTAAAGAGTTTGAAAATAAGATATTGAAAATCTTTCGGAATTCGATTTTTTTTTAATTTCTATCTTTCTTATGAAGACTAAAATAAATGACTTCAAAATACTTTAATTAGGAAACATTGTACATGTTAAACCACATACACTCAGAACATTCAGAAATGTCAGTTTTAAATTGAAAATATAAAGGGCTGAAACCTCATGAGGTGATAAGAACTTCGGTCTTGATTAATTCAACTGACAAATCTATCACGAAATGAACCTCTTAAGTTAATCTTCAACTTAACCTAAAACTCAATTTACAACTCAACCTCTATCGACCAACCAAACCATCAATTAAATCTCCAAATCAACCCTTAATCAACTTGGAAATCAACCGTTAGCCTAACTCCAAATCAACTCTTAAATAATTCCCCAACCAAACAACTCACACCCCAATGCGAGCTAACTAAATCCTAATTCTACGTCAACTCAACTTAGCTCGACCCAGATCTCAACCCTCAGCTCAACTCTACACTTATTTTTCAACTCAATCCCAAAAATAACTCAGTTCGAAAGCTACATGCATGTATGAACTCAATTCAATCTAACCTCCCATTAAACCCTAACCGAAATTCTCTTGCAAATCCAATCCCATTACCATCGCACATGCAAAATTCCATTAAACTCCTAAATTCCACCTAACTCACTATATTCCAGAATTTCATCTAAAAATCATTTAAAAATTCCAATACTAGTCTACCTATCTACCATCATCATTATCGGTTGAGAAATAGCCAAGTTCCATCATATTTAGCCATATTCCAGAATTTCATCTAAAAATCAGTTTAGAATCATATTTTGAACGCAAATGTTAAATTTCACCATAATCGGTTGAGAAATAGGCAAAATCCATTATACTTGGCAATATTCCAGGACTTCCATCATACTTGGTCATATTTCAGAACTTCTTCTAAAAATCATTTTTAAATCCCGTTTCCAATGCGTAAGCCGAATTTCATCGTACATAATTGGATGAAAAATAGGTAAGTTCCATCAGACTTACCCATATTCCAGAACTTGATCCAAAAATCATTTTAAAATCCTTTTTCCAATGTACAAGCTGAATTTCATTATAATCGGTTGATAGATATGTAAGTTCCATCGTACTTGGCCATATTCCAGAACTTCATCCAAAAACCATTTTAGAATCCAACTTCCAACGCACATATCAAATTTCATCATAATCGTTTGAGAAATATACAAGTTTCATCATACTTGGCCAAATTCCAAAAAAATCTTCCAAAAATCATTTTAAAATCACATTTTCAATGCACAAGCCGAGTTTCATCATAATTGATTAAAAAATAGCCAAGTTCCGTAGAATGGAAGATTAAAATCCCATTTCAAACGCATACTATATGCCAAATTTCACCATAATCGGTTGAGAAATAGGCAAGTTCCATTATACTTGGCCATATTCCAGAACTTCATCCAAAAATCATTTTAGAATCCAACGCACATGTCGAATTTCATCATAATCGGTTGATAAATAAACAAGTTCCATCATACTTGGGCATATTCCAGAACTTCATCCAAAAATCACAATATAGAATCCCATTTCGAACGCACATGTCGAATTTCATCATAATCGGTTGAGAAATATAAAAGTTCCCTCATATTGGCAATATTCCAGAACTTCATCCAAATCATTTTAAAATCCCATTTCCAACACACATATCAAATTTCATCATAATCGTTGATAAATAGACAATTTCCCTCATACTTTTCCATATTACAGAACTTCATCCAAAAATCATTTTAGAATCCCACTTCCAATGTGCAAGCCGAATTTCATCATAATTGATTAAAAAATAGGCAAGTTCCATAGAATGGAAGTGTGAATCCCATTTCCAACGCACCTATCAAATTTCACTAAAATCAGTTAAGAAATAGATAAGACCATCCTAACTGGTTATTCATTTAATTTGCTAAAGATTTAATTTGAAATGTAAAAGGTTCAATTTGAGGTTTGAGATATTAACAGTGACCGTTCTTAAGTCTTAAACAATATTTGTGTAAGGTTTCGTTCAAATCGGTCAAGTCTTGTGGATTTGTTTAAATATCATACACATTCTGTACATACATACAAACACTCACTTTATTTTATAGATTGCTCAAGTGCTCACTAAACACTGGTCCAATACCATCTCAACTCCAATTCAACCCGCAAACGGCCCCACCGCAACCGTGAACCCAACCGCAAACTCTCTTTCCAGTCAATCCTTAAACCAGCATGTATAAAAAGAATTGGTCAACTGCTCATTGTATCTTAACCCAACCCCAACCCCAACTCAACTCTAACTCAACTTGAACTCAACCCGGAAATTGACCCCTAACTTAACCTTCAACTCAACCCCAAACTTAATACCCAACTCAATATTCAAACCAGCATACATATATAAAAATTGAGGTGTGGCCAACACACGACTTTCTTTTACGAACAGAGAATTTTGAGAAATTTAATTTTATTCTTAATTTTTTTTTTTTAATTTTTAAATTTTTTTTTTTAATTTTTTATTTTTTATTTTTATTTGTTTTTAATTTTTGGAAACATTTTGTCTAAAGTAGTTTTTTATAAACCTTATAGTTTTTAAGATATTTGCAAAATAAATTTTCTGGACCAAGGGAGTGGCCACTTCCGGTTAGCCGATTTGGAGTAAATTTCACTGGGACCTCCCAATTTATCAAAAAAGCTTAAATCTGAAGTTTCAGTTCGATTGGTTAAACCATCTGGGCTGTAGAGAGGACACAGACAGACTGACAGACTGACAGACAGACAGACAGACACCATTTCGAAACCCACTTTTTCGGACTCAGGTGGCCTCAAAACAAATAAATCTCTAAAAATCTCAAGGCCCAAAATTTTCATGATTACTATACTTTATTTTACTAGAGTAAAAGAAAGTAAAAATTAGTGAATATTTCTTTACTCAGGTATTTTGGTTCAATTCGTACGGCAGGTACCTGAGCCTCTTGACTCACAGGTTCCAAAAGCTTTTCAAATCTCGCTTCAGCCGTTTTCCAAATACCAAGGGTACATACATACAGACATCCAGAAATCCAGATAGACGGACGGAAATTATTATTTTTTTGCTTTTTTAGACTCAGGGACTTTCAAAACGGCGAGAAAAGTGGTTTTAGACCAACCAAAAATTTTGACAGGATTTCAATACTTTGGTCTTTTTAGACCGAAGTAATTTAGGAATAAGAATATTAAAAAGGGGGTGACAAAATCTAGCATTTAGAATTTGGGGTATGCAAGTTAAAATGTGAGATTATATAAATGAGACTTTATAATTAAATGACACAGTCGGATTGGACAGTTGATTGGTCTCTTGTATCGTACAGTCGTGGTTACATATGCGTTTGATTTTAAACTACAGTCATACCCCGTACAACGTCCCCCTCATAACGTCGTTTCGCTGTAACGTCGTTAGTAAAATGCGAACAAACCTCGCTCTATCGTCGCTGTGTTTCGTTGTAACGTCGTTTAAAATAATAAGCAAACAAAAAACTCTGAGAAAAAAGGCAAAAAACATTAAAAACAAAAAACAATGAAATTTTCTCGTCTATTCGTCTACATATGTTACATTCTTTGCCCCTTATAACGTTGTTTCGCTTAACGTCGGAACCAATTAACAACGTTAGGCGGGGTATGACTGTAATTAAATATTTATACATTTATAATTATTAACTGTTAATAGTAGTGATAATTTAAAAGTCTGTGAAGTGAATAATAGTCATTAGCAAATATTTTCTATTGAATTGTGCCAAAGATCTATTTATGTATATAAAATGCTTGTTTGGGTTAAGCACCATGAACTCGATAATTATAAATTTTCGGGCTATAAAATCTTGGGTAATTGCAACTCCTCGTCTATAGCCGGTGTTGTTGTGGTTTATCTGAAGCAATATATTAAGAATATTATAGTATCACATATCGACATGAGCAGTGCTGATATTTTACAAGTGGACTTGTTTATAATTCTATATTGTTTTCTGTTCTATATATATATATAGTTCTCATTTTTTTGAACTTGTCTATATTTCTTAAAGAATTTAATGATGTTATGGTCTCATATGGTCTTAAATGCCTAATTAACATCCCAACACGAATTGTATTGTACGTATTTTTAGACATTCAATTAAATTTGATTTTGGTTTTACAGCTGTCATTCTTAATTTAAATTTAACTCATTATGGTATGACTAGGATTCACTTCGTATCTAAGTACTTGTCGAATTCTAATGCATCTAATCTGAAGAGACTGAAAGCCAGAAACATTAGCTACTTTGGCCTAAACGTAGACCTGAATGTAGAATGTTGGCCTTCTGCTTATTCTGCAACAAATGCGTCTGGTATATAGATATGATAGTTTTATCTCGATTTTAAAGTCTAAAGCTAAAATTAAAGCAAAAACTAGAATATCAAGCCATGGGTAACGACGGATTCTTACCTAAATTTAGTTTAAAAATAAATTTTTAAGAAAACTAGCACGCCAGTCGTATGAACTTGAAAAACAGTTCAAGTTGCTAATTAAAACTGTAGAAATTTGAAGTATTTCTTGCTAAAGCCAATCATTATAAAAATAAATTTAATTCTGGTTATTGGATGAGATATTAAATAATATTAACGAAAACGCAATACAGAGTCGTGTTGATTGTCGATCGACTCGAGAATCATAATAGGCGTGATTACTTTCTTGAATTACGCACAGGTTTTCTACACAACAATCCAGTTTAGATTCAGGAAGTCCACTAATTATTTGTGTACAGGTCTGGATCGTAGAAGCGCTGTTCTTGCTATTTTTGTTTATTTCACAAAAGCATTTGATACAGTTGGAAAAGATTGAAGTGGTTCCGCTCTTACCTTTTCGAGAGATCCCAACTAGTTAGGATTGATGGTATAGTGACTCAAGGCCAAATTATTAATAATGGAGTTCCGTAAGGTTCTATGTCTATTGCTTTTCTTGATTTATTTGAACCCGATTTTTCCACTGATTTTAATTCACAAGTAATCGCTTTCGCAGATAACCTGGTATTTCTGTATAATCACCCGGAAATTGGTAAGTTGACTTGAGAATTTAGAGTAAAATAAAATAATAATCTTTAACTTTAAGCAAACACTGTAAAATTACGTAAATTGGGCTATTGGAGACCTGTCCACCTTACGCACCTATTTTTTTATGTTTTTATTTACTTTAAGTAATAATCATAAAAGGATTTTCGAACATTATTTGGTAACTGCAGCAAAATTAGGTTAACTAGCCCAATAAAGTTAAATATGGTCGAACCTGGTAATCTAAGCAACCTCAGAGTTAAGAGCATGAATAATCCACATTCTAGACAGCAAAAGCAAGAAATTTACACGAAATCTTCAAAATGACAACAATTATAATGTTGATGTAGCAATATTGACTAACAACGCACTTGTTTAGTTCGAAAATTCCAGGCAAAGAAAGTTACGAGTCAGGCAGTAAACCGCAAAATATTTCGCCTTTATGATTTAAGTCTAGTATATGTATGTAGGTTCAGTGGAAGGCTGTATTACAATATAATTCAAAGCTTGCATTAAAAAGGATTTAATACAATTTGCATTAATTTGTAATACAGCAATTACATTAAATTTTAGTACAACATTCCATTAGAATGTAAAGCAAGTTGTAGAAGAACCGTCAATCAACTGCATTAAAATTTATCAAAGACTGCATTAATAAAATATTTTAGAAGTATGCAATTTTGAAGCAAGTTGCATCAAAAGTGGCGTAAGTTTACCCCTTTTTTTCTTGGGTTTGGTCATTTGGTCTTTGCTTTTGGTGCCTTGAGGGTCGAAATCTCAGAGAGCAGTTTACTAAACTTTAAAAAACCAAACATTCATCTTTTCATTGGCGGGCTACTTTTCTTTATAGTCGGCTTAGGTAATAAATTATAAATTAAGAACTGAAAAGCTTACCTTTAACGTTATAGACATTTTCGAATTCAGAAAATCCAATTATTTTATTTGTCATTTAGTCGGTTTGATTTAGCGAATTTTATATAAGTAAAGCAAAAAACGTGCATGAATTTATTATTCATACGTACATTTAAGTCCGCTTATTTTAGCGAATTTTATGTTGGTAAAATTTTTCAATTTGAGCAGGCTACTTTAAAATGTTTAATAGTTTTAAATCTTCATAATTGCGTTAAAATTCATTTTAATGCAATCATTACTTTACAATTTAATAATAACTTGTATTACATGAGTCATAATGCAAGGCTTGCATTAAAAATTAAGCTTATTTTTTTAAGTATGTAGTAATGCAAGCATTAATTGGGAATCTGAATATAGGAAATGGTATTTTCTTCATTATTTCTCTTGGAATTCTGTATTAGTTAGCCTTTGCGGGATTTTAGGTTAAATGAATAGCAATAAAATAAATTTAAAAATCGGAAATTAATTAAAAAACAACAAATGAAGCTGTTGATCTCCTGGTTAGTTCGAGAAATCGAATATTAGTTGAAGGGCTATCTAAACGAGAATTAAAACAATTTCTAGAAGCGAAAGTTAAGTAAAAAACTTGTTTCCTTAGGTATTGAGATTATTTCACTAAGCACTAAAAATTGTCGAAGCTCAAATCAAAGGCCTAACTCGCACCTTAACTTTGTCTTTCTCTCAGAGCCTGAATACTTCGTTTGGCTCGTGTAATCATCGAAGCTGTACAAAATGATGACATTCTCAAATAACCATGTTTAGAGTTCTCTTTACGATTATTTGTCATTTGCCTTTAAAATATCATCTAAAGTTGTTTATGGTTATCAGGACTCGGAAAGCTAACTAAATGGATTAGAAAAAAAATTCAGTTAAAATGCCACTACTCCAGGGTAATTTTTCCACACGCAGTTAGTTGATCTCAGACGTCTAACAAAATTGATAAAGACTAATATCATGAAAAATCAAATCAAATTTCTTATCAATTTTTTTAAGTTTGGCTTATTCTTATAGTCCAATAGAAAACTTAATGCTTCAAGGAAATTATTCCTGTTATTTAAAATGTTTGGTTTATGACAATAAAGCCGGGCAATTTTAAATTAGTTTATTTATTAACACATTAACTGTTAACTTAAATTTAAATTATTTTTACAATTTAATTTTTGTTTTTAAACTAATAAGGGGCCGATAATTACAAGACAATCTATTTACCGTCTTTACATTGTACTAAACATTACAATTGGTTAGTAAACAAATATTTTTATAATTAACCAAACAGAATGTAAAATTTTACAGTTATGTATTTATCAACAATATAATATAAAATTTTGCGAAACTATCATGACGCCCCCATTTCTAAAGAATGTTACCCGAGTTGCGGCTGCGTTTATCCAAATACAATAAAAAATAATAAATTTAATCTAACTTAAATTATCTTAATCGAGCAACAACAAAATAACAATCAAAGATTTAATCTCATTAAACCGCGTAAGAAAAACATAATAATCTTAATTCATAAACCATAATTCTTTTATATTTCTAGAGAGCTATCTAAATATTATTATAACAAACATATTACATAAAAAAAAAAATTGTTGACCTTATCTAAACTAAATTATATGGTTGTACTCATATAGATGCTCTATATTTACTCTATAAAGTAATGAAAATGCTATTCAATCGAAATGTCGCCGACATGAATTCATTTTATCTATGTTAAGTAAAATATTTATATGAAATTCCTTGTGGCGATTTAACATAAAAAAAATTTGTTTTGTTGTTAACATAATTCTTATTACAATACAATATTTTCTTTTCTATCTACAATAGATAATTGTACACACCACAAAAAATGATAATCGTTTTATTTATATTAATTTTTTGTATTTTTTTTTTTTTTTATTTCCAGATGATAATAGAATATATCACCATTCTAGTGACGATTTTTCCAAACATACAATAATTCGACCTAAATTACAGCATGGGCGGCATAAACGACCAATGGAGAATACTCTCGAGGAGGTAAATGATTATTTTAATATAATTTTGTTTTGGCCAAAATTTTTGTCATTATCAGTTTAGCACATTTTTGTTTTTGACATATATTTAGAAAATTATATTTGAACGACAGAGTGTATAGAATGTACATGTTAAACTGAAATTAGCCTTGTGTATAAATAAACCTGAAGACACCCTATGGAAAATAATTTATAAATACTTAATATTAAATTTGATACTCCGTAACGTATCTCGCCTATGTACGTATATGCGGCAGGGGACATTAATTCTTATAATTTTTTTTTTTTTTTTTTTTTTGATTATATTATAAATAAGTCATATTTATGATTATGTTTGATTTAAAGACACAAATTGTATAGATTATATAAATTGTATTACATAAACATTGTAGAAATTATTTATTTACACTATTGTTATTTAACCATACAATACAATATTTTTTATCATTTCAGAGTGGTTTACATGTAAACTATTTAACACTAAAATACGAATATAATAATAAAGATGTGATAATAGATTTGCAACTTAATTACCAATTAATCCCAGAAGGACATTTTTTAAGTTATCAGACGCCTGATGGTAAAAAAGTAGTTAGAAATTTAACAAAGACTGAAACAGACTTTTGTCATTATCATGTAAGTATTATTGGGATTTTGTAATTTTTTTTATTTAATAATTACACAGGTATGTACAATGTAATTACTTGCATATATTTATCGCAAATAAGTTACAAAATTTATTGTTGATATTGCAAATATTTTATTTAATTACAATATACATAATTTTCAACTGATTATCTCATATGCTACATCTGTTATTGATTGTAAGTTACCATATTGTGTTTATGTTGTATCAATCAAATTTATTTAATTAAAAAAAAAATAATAATAATGCTTTTTATAGAATGATTGATTGATAGTACATCTACTGTTTGGTGAATATTAACACAAATATGTATAATTTTTATTGAGATCGGTTCGATTTTCATTTTGAAAAGTTAAGATTAATATTAATGCAATAAGGAATCAACCTTTATTGAATATGAAAATTAAAAATCCATTTATTTTTATCTGCACTCCTGGGTATAATGGATAATATCCATTTATTTTATAAGCCTAAAAGATTTGTATCGCAATAAGTAATTTTAGCGTTAATTAGATTTTAGATTTTTATTGTCAACAGATTTCGATTTTTTTTTTTCTAAAACAAAATTGTAAATTGAATTGCATTGCTTACAATTATTTAACATTTAAAGGAAAAGAGCATACGTTAGCAAAGAAATCAATCACTTAATGTTTCCACTATTTTGAGAAATGGCTTATTCAAATGCCAAAAATGAAAGGAAGGAAGTCTGATGACCTGTTGAATGATCAGAGAGATAGTTGGAAATTTGGCAGCGGAAAAGGGATCAGTTTTTTTTAGTAGTGCTTTGAAATCTTCTAAACTAGGATTGATCCTTAGTAGGATGTGCACCCTCTAGTTCTTTCTCCAATGATGGACTACCAACCATCGGTTAACGAATAAATTGGAGGGAAAATCGTCGTTTGCCGACGTGTCCGTAGCAAAAATGTACAGTTGTGTTCATATTAAAAGCAGCGCTATTCAGAAGAAGAAAAAACTTGTATAAGTTTTCAAAAACGCAAGTTTGATTAAGATTTATTCATTAAATATATTTCAAATTGTCATATTAAGCTAAAAAATGATAAACAAATATTTATTCTTTTGATTAAAAATTAATATAAATAAAAAATTCCATTTCATGGTGTTTACAAAAATAGCAGTCCGAAACAATGTTTAGAAATAATTAAAAAATTCATCAAAAAAACTTAACAAGCACCACTTCTGTGTATTGTTTTTTAATAAAGCAGTCAATATTTAGTTGCATGCCCATTATTACGAATGACAGCCGCGGATCTCCTTTTCATAGAGTCCACTAAGTTTTGACATCTCTCAGTGGGTGTTGTACTCCATGCTTCGTGCACTGCCTCCCACAATTGCTGGGCGTTTTTTGGATTAACTTTGCTCACTTTATTTTTGACATCAGCCCTTACGTTTTCTATCGTATTGAGGTCCGGTGATTGCGTTGGCTACTCCACAAGATTAATTTTGTACTTCCGAAACCATGACTTCGCCTGTTTGCTTGTCTGTTTTGGGCCGTTATCTTTTGAAACACCCATTTCAGGGCCATTTCATACTCAGCATACGAAATAGCATGATGTCTTCAAGTATTTTAATGTATAAAAATTTATCAATAATGCCCGTTATAGAATATATCGGCCCACCACCATAGTATGAGAAGCAAGCCCAAACCATAAATTTTGCACCACCATGCTTTAACAGTCTTTATCAGCCCTCGTTTCAGCCTTATCAGTCCATTTTACTGAATTACAGACCATTTTTGCAGAACATCAGATAATTTATTGTATTTCACGGTAAGATTTTCCTTTACATCGGAGTTTTTTTAAATAAGGTTTCGCTTTTCTTCCGTGCAGTGCTTGGATCAACCCATTACTTTTCTAAAATCCATTTAAATATGGTTTTTGCACTTTACGAATTACGAAAATAATTTGTACTTACCAATTAGTTAAAAAGTTTCAACTCTTCGTTAAAAACCTCGCTTGAAATTATGTTTCTTGCGTTGCTGCTATTATTATGAACAGCTTGGTTGAACACTCGCTAACAAATGTAATCTCATAAAATAGAATTAAGCATTTTTTGAAACAGTAATGATATACTGCTAATAAGAGAGGAGAGAAGAAACATTCAGAGCATTTCCAACCTTGGAAAAGAGTAAGGTGTAAAAAATATTAAAGAGTTATTAAAGCAAGGTACTGCGCTGCTATTATTATGAACACAACTGTAGTTCGCCTATTTATCTTGAATTTTTTTTAAAAAAAAAAAACTTTGTTAACATACTTTCTTAACTTTGTTAACATTCACAAAATGCCAAAGAGGTTACAGCTAAACGAATTTCATGGGCTAAATCTGAAATACGTTTCGTTTCTTGCAAACACTAAAGTTTATATTGAAAAAAGATAGCTGCCATCATCAATCAAACAACTATATACAAAAATAAATACCCTTACCGTTAGAACCTACCAAGCGCAATTGTATATCTCAATAATATTTCACATTCTTGAATAGAACATTTGGTATCTTTTAAAAAATTATCAAAATAAAGTTGCGGAAATGAAAGTTGAAAAAACGAGCACGCAATATAAATAATACAAACACACAGATTTTCTTCAAATGCCTAGAAAACACAACTAGGAGGATATCAGAACAAAAACAGAAGTTGTTTTCTTCGAACCAAACTATACCCCTAAATGCTCTCAATAGTATCAGGAGAAAATTATCGAACAACAACGCAATGGTTAAAACCAGATAAAGGGAGCACTGTCGTTGTAATTTATATTCTCGCTTATAATCAGAAAACTGTATATCGATGATAAAAACTGACAAAAACTACTATAAAACGACCCTACGAATCGTTCTTTAAAAGAAATCAACGCGGTCTAATCAGTAAATCTAACGTTTTGCTAAACAAATGTAAAATATACCAAAGTAAAATGACGAAAGCAAAAGCACCAGCAATCACAGGGTTAACCAAATATTCCATATGTAACAACTTGGATTTGGCTTCATTTGATTTTACGCACGTATATTCGAATATTCCGGTGTAGAATACTGTTTTAATAACATCAAAACTATTATCACGCTACAATGTAACGCCTGAAGTGGTAGGAGAAGTCACTGAACTGCTAAGGATTGGCCAATATTTATTATACAGTTATTATCTCAGAATTTTTTCGAATAAAACCGATTGACGTGAAATTTGGACAGTAAGTGGGGAATGGCTCAAGGAACAAAAGTTTTATAGGGCGTGTGCTTTTGCGCTGGTGGTGGATGCCACCCGTTTTAATGAGGTGAAATTTAGTACACTCAAAATAACCGCAGAAATCATTAGAGGGATGTATTCTAAGCAAAAAATGGTCTATGAAGTTTTTTCGATAAATAACATTTTTTCGAGTTATTCCAAATGTTAATTTTTTCTCCTAAAATGCTCCTTTTAGAGCGATTTCACGAATAACTCGAAAACCTTATGTTTTATCAAAAAAATCATGAGCAGCAAAAATAACGCTTTTAAATAACAAATCGATTGGTTTTTTTATTTCTGTAGATGCAATGAATTAGTTCAAATTATAAATGATACCAATACCACGTACCACCCTAATAAAAATAATAACAAAAAGAATGTTTGTTATGAAACATACTGAAGCGAAACTCAGCGAACAAACACGAAACAACACAACACGAATCGTTATGGTCATCATAATATCAAAGAGAAAAGGATGAGATACCATCTTTGAAGATATAAAATAAGCTGTGTGCCGGTTGTGATGAAGCAGGCAATATATAAACCAAGTATTTACGTACATATCTGCTAAAAGCAAAATGGATTTTCCCATTTTTGACAGTTTTATGTTAAATGAAAAAAATCTCTAATTTTAAACTTTTTAATATGTTGTTCATGGTTTAAACTTTAAATTAATCTCATTTTCTTCATCCTCCATGAAGTAGGTACAATTTTTTTTAAAATATATACAAGAATTCGCTAGAAAATATGGTTAAATTTTGGAAAGGTACCTTTTGCGATTCAGTTTTGGAAAATGTACTTTTTGAAAGCAAGCGATTAACGTAACATATTAAATTCAATAAATTACAGTTTTTCAAAATAAGAGCATTTCAATTTTCTAGTTAGGTTCAAAATAATAAATCTAAATAAGAGGAATACATAATGTTCTCTTGGTTTTACCAAAATTGTTCAATTATATTCAAAAGTCTCCTCTTCCCCTGGCCTCCGCCAGGGTTATCCGCAAAGCTTTAAGAGGTTGTTGACATCTGCAAGTTTTTTTTTTGGTTAGATTGTAGCCTTCTCTAGGATATCTGTCATATTGGATATCTAAGACTTTGTAATTGCCATTTTTAACCAAAACTCGGTTCTCTATCGGTGCTTTAACTCTTTTATTCGTTAATCATAAAATATTTATAAATGTCTAAACTTTTGCGTATGTACTACTTGGCCCGAAAAGCCTCTCGGCCCTTTCGCTGATTAGTTCATTTTGGGACTCATTTTTCCTCTTCGATCCTTAGAAGCTTTTAAAGATTGTTTACACACAAATGTGCCGTTGCGTCGACAATTTGGATGCTTCGGGAAACTTTTGAGCCGTTAGCCTGGAGTAAAATAGTGATTTTTTTAAAGTACTTACTTTAATAAAGAAATGTCACTATTTTTTACACTCCTTATACTCGGTTTTACAAAATATCTAATCTCTAGTTAAATAATATTTCCTCCCTTTCTTCTTTTATGAAATTGCGTTTTGTTTCATAATACAAATTCAATGCTAGTTGATTATTTTTTTTTTTTACAAAGAAATATTTATCGTTCAGCTAAATATTTAGCTGGATGAAATTGGGCAGTTAAATATTTAGGCTTCCAGTTAAAGTGTTCATGTAAACAAGAAATAAAATTAGTATGCGTTGGATTTGTATCATGAAATAAATGGCAATTTCATAAAAGAAGAAAGAGATGAAATATTGTTTAACTGGAGGTTGCCTCTTTTTTTGTGAAACCGGGCATAAGTAACTTGTGTTATCTAGCTTATAGCTGAGAAACAACTAAAATGATTTTCATAAAATGTTTTCACTTTTCGGGATTTGTCAATTTCGCTCTTTTTTGCTCGCTATTATAGGGAATGTCCGAAATATGTGTATCATCACTGCAACGTAAATTTTTCGCGGCACTTATTTTGCGAGTGGAAAAGATACGATTTCCATTGGAATATAGTAAATAGTAATGGAAAAGATAACTTTTGCAGCTTCTTTCTACGGGAAAAGCGGGCTTCTAATTTTTTTTTTTCCTTTATTTAATATTACAACTGATTTACAAATCATTTAGTAATTTATCTTTCTTAAATGAAGATTCACATTTGACGGGCAGTAGCCCAATGGTTACTCCCGTTTGATTTTACATAATAATTATTTTTCTCTATCCTAATTAAATACAACTGCCCAATTCCAAAGGTTTCTGCCTTTGAAGTCTTCTTACTGCATTGGTGGTATCCAACAAACTTTGTATTTCTGCATTTTGGTGCCGAGATATCCGCTGAATGTGTTTCTTCGCATGATTTTGTATTTCTTCACTTACATATTCCATGTTTAAGTCCCTATAGAGGTTATCATTTCTAATGTACCATGGTGCGTTTACAATGCCACGCAGCACTTTGTTTTGAAAACATTGAATCATTTGTACATTTGTCTTCTTGGTATAACCCTAAAGTTGAATACCGTAGATCCATACTGGTTTAAGTATTTGCTGATATAATAGCAATTTGTTATGTATTGTAAGCTCAGAGTTTCTACCTATTAGCCAATACATTTTCCTATATTTAATGTTCAATTCTTCTTTTTTCTTTTTAACATGCTCTTTCCATCTAAGCTTGCAATCGAGAGTCATGCTGAGGTATTTGGCTGTATTTGCATTTGGAACCGGCCTTGAATTAAGTTTCACTGGAATCCAGTTAACTTTCTGGTTTGTCAAGTTTACGTGAAACGATTTTGCTTCGTTTAGGCTAATGCGCCATTTCTTTGTCCAGCTACTCACTGTGTCGGTTGCTTTTTGAAGTTTGGTCGTTGCTTCTGATATACACTTTCCAGTCGCCAGAATAGCAGTATCGTCTGCAAATGTTGCTATGGTGGCACCTTCTGTGTTTGGCATATCTCTGGTGTACAGGATGTACAATATAGGACCCAGTACGCTACCCTGTGGTATGCCTGCTGATATTCTCTTTAGTTCAGAGTACTCTCGGTTATATTTTACACGGAAATGTCGGTCTGCGATATAAGATTTAAGAATTTGATAGAATTGCTTTGGTAGATGTCGATGCAATTTAAATTCAAGTCCTTGGTGCCAAACTTTGTCGAAAGCTTGTGCTACATCTAAGAAGATGCTGGAGCATATCTTCTTATTCTCAAGTGAGTCTTCGATTATATCCGTTATTCTGTGAACTTGTTCTATCATAGAGTGATTTTCTCTAAATCCAAATTGGTGTGGTGGAATCAAATTTCTCTCTTCTATTATTGGCTTGAGTCTCTTGAGCAGTAATTTTTCAAATAATTTTGAAATTTCAGGAAGTAGTGAAATCGGTCTGTACGACTTTTTATCGTTCGCTGGTTTGCCTGGTTTGGGGATCATAATTACTTCAGCAACCTTCCATTGCCGTGGGACATATTTTAGTCTGAAGACAGCATTGATAATTTGAACCAATTTTCGTAGTCCCTTCTCAGGAATGGCTTTTACGACTTGTCCAGTAATTAAATCATATCCTGGAGCTTTTTTTGCGTTCAAATTACACTTGATCTCATTTTTTAATTCCTGTAATGTTACACATCGAATATTATATTCATCAATTTTGCTAATTGTTATTATGTTTTCATCTGCTGTTTGCCTAGGTAACGGTTGAAAGGTGTCTTCCAAGTGAGCTGCAAATAAAATAGCTTTTTGCTTGTCGCTTTTGGCCCAGGTTCCTTCCCCATTTTTAATAGGCGGCACATGCGTTTTGGTTCTTTTTAATCCCTTTGTTGCTTTCCAAAGAGAGTAATCAGTATCTTTATGTTTGGTGAGACCATTTAAGTACTTGTTAATAGTTTCATTCTTAATTTCTTTTATAAGTTGTTTTAGTTTATTGCATAGAAAATTGAGGATTTTTTTGTTTTCCGGGGCGCGTGTCCTTTGCCAGGTTTTTCTTGCCTTCCGTTTCTCTCTAACTAACTCCCTGACCTCAATAGGATAATTTTGATTCCTACGGGATTCGGTGTGACTAGCAGGAGAACTTTCCCATGCTGCTTGTTGAATAGTACTGTTAAATACCTCTAGTTCGTCTTCCAACTGTACCGGTGTTTTAATCGGCACTCGTAGATTTATTTGCATTTCAATTAGTTCTTGGAATAGGTCCCAGTTAGTTCTATTATTTGTTAATTTAGGCAGGTTATCCTTATTAATTATCATTGTGCTGAGTGTCATGATAACAGGTGTATGATCGGAATATATCCCTTCGCTGTTTTCGATGCACATGTAATCCTCGAAGATCCCTTTCGTTACATAAAAACCAATGAGATCTGGTATTTTATTTATATCAGCAGGCCAGTATGTTGGTTTACCTCCAGAGTGGAACTCACAGTTATTTATTCGTCCGGCTTCAAATAGCTCTTTTCCTTTATGGGTTGTAAGTCTTGATCCCCAATAGGTGTTTTTTGCATTAAAGTCACCACCAATAATAAAATTGGATCCTAGTGATCTAAAGAGTCTATTATAATTTTCTTTGTTTAGATTATAGCGTGGAGGGCAGTAGATAGAGAAAATACTGTATTCATTATTATTGTTAGTTTCAACTTTTATGGTTTTAACTTGCATACTTTCCTCTTCTATACTAGGTTCTTCATAGTGTTTGAGATTCTTTTTCACTATTACTGTTGATCCTCCTCTGGGTTTTCCTCCTGGGTGAACAGCATGGTAACATTCATAATCACGTATTTTAATAAATGATGTTTTTGTCAAATGGCTCTCCGATATAAGGCAGATATCTATTTTTTCTAAATTTAGAAAAATTTCTAGCTCTGGAACGGGCTTCTAATAATCATATCTAAAGAGTAATAGACATTTTTGCTAGTAAAGGTAGTTTTAAAAAGGTGTAAAACATGGACATAGGTATTTTGATACTCGTTTTTAATTACAATTTGCAGACAATTGTAAAAGAAAAGCAATAACTAGTTGTGTCAACTCATTTTTTGACCTTTTGCTTCCAAAAGATACAACGTAAAAAAAAAATTTGAAATGTTTATCAGAAAAACAAAATTATTTAGTTTCGCGTAGAATTTAAAGCTACCTGAAATCATAAAACGCAAATATGTTTTTATACATTTTGGTTTTTATATACATGTTGGTATCACACTTATTGTATATGAACGGAAACTATAACATAAATAGACCTTTATCACCTCAATCTTGCATTGAATTTGAATCAGTGCTGTGGTTTCTAAAAGAGTATTTTTCACTTTTTCACGGGAATATTTTGAGGCAAAAGGGAGGGAGTGCAAATAAAATAAAATCATTGCAGATAGTTTTCAGGGTCTTATACTTTAAAAAATGGGTAGTACAGTAAGTATAGTATGAGTGAACTGAAAGTAGTAAAATACTCCTAAAGTAGTATTTTCGATAGCATTGATTTGAATTATAAAACAAATCGCAACATTATAAAAGAAGAAAGAAAGGAAATACTAGCCGTCATTTTTCTTACACCTAAACTTAAATTTGACGAGCTTTTTATTGGTAAACTAAATGTATTTATCATCATTAACTATCATTTTTATTTCAATTGCTTAGCGAAAACTTGATGGTCGGGAGCCACTTTTTATATGACGGCTTTTTATATAGCAGCTATCAGGGACGAATAAAAAAAACGCAGCTACTAAATAAATTACTCGTAAGATCTAGAGGTAGATTTAAATTTCGGAATTTGCTAAAGAAAGAAAGAATATTTCTTTTAAAGATTCATATTAAAAATTGTCAAAGTGGTCCATTTTCTTAAACGGTTTGGTATATTTGATAAAAACTAAATTTAATAAATTTTCTATGGCGGGCTAACTTCACACATTTAAGTACTTATAAGGTTGTTGCCTTATTCACTTTCCCTTGCCTTTGATAATTTCACTTATATTACACGTACATTCAACTGAAATGATCTATATTTTATATTTAGCCCATAAAAAAATAAATGTACTTTATCTGACCTTCTATCATCGAACCGAAGAAATTATAAACTTGTAATAAAAATAGATGATCTTGATGGTCTTTGTTTGATAAAATTATAAATAAAACTATCAACTAACATAATTTTCTTTGGAACCCAAATGTTTTTATTCATAACTGCAAACTAATATCGATGGCATTAATTCATTCCTTAGACAAATATTTTCTCATCATAAAATATTCCCCTCTATTCCTATTTTTGTGTTTTTGTTCGATTATAAAGTTTAACAGCCAAAATTATGTTTGCTTTTAAATTATTGTAGTTATAGTTGTAGATGTAAACTGTAATAGAGGCGAAAATTTTAACACGAGAAAATATTCATTACGGTACTTGAACACATTCTGTCTTAGGCGGTATTACTTGTACAATAAATTTGGAGATATTTCTGTTTTTTTTTTTTTTTTGTTAGAAATTAGTTAGTTGCATTTTTGTCGATTTTGACATACATATAAAATAACAAACAAGTTACATGTCGTCACTTTGTCGTTTTCTTAAATGTATTTTCTATTTTTTTAACGAAAACTTTAACTTAGTTAAAATATGTAATTATCGGCGATTAATATGTAAGATGGAAGATTAAATAATTTTAATTACACTTATTTCTATATGAGGGTTAAAATAATTGATTTATTTTCATTATTAAATAATTTAATCCAGATTAAACTTCAATTACAAAAGGGACCATTTGGGAATTTAATTTTGAATTTACTTAAGGAAAAGTTTTTTTTTTTGGGAAGAGGAGCAACATTTGGTTATAATTGCGGAATTTTATTTTAAGGTACTAAGGTCAAATAAGCCCTTTATGATAAATGGAATACACAAAATGCTGTCTATTTACAATTTAATTTTAATATTTCAATTCTTATACATTTTTATACAATCGAAATGTATGGTTACGCGTTTATTACAGGGACAGTATTTTTTAATTTTAAACTTTTTTGAATAAAGTTTCATGCAAATGGTAAAGGATTAATCAAAAATAATTCTTCAGAATTATATTCTCTCACTAAATTCTTTACATGCTCTAATTAATAATCGATACTTTTTTACTTTATAAAATCGACGCAGATAATTCAACGTGGTTGGACTCGTAAAAAATTATCAATAATTATTAAGCATTAGCTAGTTGTTTTAAGGCTGAAAGAAAATCAAGCTCTAAGAAATTACATATTACATTAATTGGCTTTGAAAAGCACGTATTGTATCAGAAAGAACTTCTTGGTTTTTAACTCCCTACAAAATCGGAAAGATAATCACTAGAATAGTGATGATAGCGATAGAGAAATCGATCGACAGATAAACCAAAATTACAAAAATTGTGAGAGAGGAACTGTGCAAATCAGAGACTTGAGACATTATTTTCATCAACTATTGTACTAAATTTACAAATGTATTAAAATAAAACCAAACAACAATAAAATATACTATATAATATTTCCATACACATGGAAATCAAAATTCTCAAATATCTTTTATGGTCAAAATCCGTGTTCTCTTTAGTAGAATAGAAGTGGTTTCAAACAACACGAATTATAAAGAATTAGCTCAAAGTGGCGACCAGCGAAAAACTATATACTTAAAAATTAAGAATTAACAATCTCGTCACTCAAGAAATTTAACAAAGCTTCGTTAAATTAGATCTGCCACTTAAGAAAAACTAAGAATGTGCGATTTTGCGTCTAAACTTAAGAAATATAATGTTAAATCCAAATAAACTTTCGACGATGATTTTTTATTCAATTTTTTAGGTTTTACTGTGACATTAATTTATTTGTTAATTTGGAAACATTTTTCTGGTGATTTTTTATCCAAATGGTAATAATATGAAAATGGTTTTATGTTTATGAATTACATAGCCCAATTTTGGTTGCACAAAAACAGTTTGTAAATTCATTTTGTTTTTGTGATACAATAAAACGTTAAATAACGTAAACGTAATAAAATTTGGTTGGAAATCAAATGTCGAAAACAATGGTTACGCTAAAATTCTTAAGTTTATAATTTTTCGCTGGTTTGGAATGCCAAACAAAATTAAGAAAAATTAGTGTCGTTAAAATTTTTAAGTTTTATTGGGTTTATGTAGAAGTAAGTTCCGTTTTTCTAATATATTGCGTAATTGTTCTTATATGTATGTGAATCTGGTAATACATGTTTTTGAAAAGTCTCTTCATGATCTTCAAAATTAAAATATAAACAACACAGTTTTTTATTCGATTTAAAATGGAGAGTTTTGTGCCAAATGATCGTCATTTGCGGGAAATTTTGTTGTATTTTTTTACTATAAAGAAAAGCGCTGCTGACAGTTATCGTTTACTTATAGAAGCCTACGGTGAACGTGCTTTTTCTGTTATTATGTGTAGAAGGTGGTTTAGGCAATTTGCAAAAGGTTTTTTCGATGTTGAAGATGCACAACGTGAAGGTAGACCGAAAAAATTTGAAGATGAAAAATTGCAAGCATTATAGGATGAACACAACACACAAACGCAACAAAAACAGATGGAATGGAGATAGTTCAAAAATTTGGTAATTAGATACCACAGAATTAACAAAAAGGCAAATGGAATGTCGAAAAATCACTTCTAAAATGCTTCTTCAAAGACAACAAAGAAAGGGTTTTCTGCATCGACTTGTGACTGGAGAAAAAAATGGATTTACTACGAGAAACCTAAACGTAAAAAAGCTTGGGTAAAGCCTGGTGAAGCTGGTTCATCACAGCAACAAAATACAACAAAACTTCCCGTGAATAACGATTATTTGGCACAAAACTCTCCAATTTAAATCGAATAAAAAACTCCGTTGTTTATATTCTAATCAAATGTCATATACCAAATTTTCACGGTTATGAAAAGACTTTTCAAAAACATGTATTACCAGATACACACAATACATATAAGAACAATTACGCCATCTATTAGAAAAACGGAACTTAATTTTACATATACCCATAGTTTTTCGCTGGTTGAGTTTTTGCTGGTTGAGCCTTTAGGGGTGGGTATTTAAGTATTTATTATATCGAAATTCATCGAATGTACTAGGCGATTTGAAAAATTCGTGGAACGGAAATGAAAACTAAGCTTTCAGTTCTGAAAATAATTTTATTGTTCAGTATATTCTCCTCTAAGCTCAATATATTTTGCCCAGCGATTCCCCGATGATTTTCCGGAAGACCTTCAAAATTCTCTTTTACGGTAGCTTTAACCTCGTCACTCGATGAAAAGTGCTTTCCACGCAGAAATCTTTTGAGGTTTAGGAACAGAAGGAATTCAGAGGGAGCCAGATCTGGTGATTAAGGTGGATGTTCAAGCAATTCGTATTATAATTACTACAATTTTGCCATTGCAAGATCACCTTTGGGAGCCTTGTCTCATGAATTTGTTTCTTACAGTTCTCTAAAAGGTTTGATTAATACTCTCCGGTTATTGTTTTACTGGTTTGAAGATAATGAATTAACAAAATTCCTTTTGCACCCCAAAAAACTTGTGCCATAACCTACTTTGCAGATTTTGACAACTTTGGCTGTTTCGGAGCAGATGTATCGTGCTCAGTCCACTCTGTAGTTTTTTGTCGCAATTTAGGATCATAGTGGTAAATTCAAGTCTCTTAAAATCAGGTTGTTGAGAAAGTCGGACTCGAAGTCGTTTTTGATCCAGATGTAACCCAAAATACCCGATCAATTAAGAGGCTCATAGCCTCAGCAATTTCAAAATTAGTCATTCGTGTGTATTTCAAAACCATATGAAAGTGTGTCTTTCATAAAAAATTATTTCATCGGTAGTAGCAGTTTTTGGACGTCCAGAACGATGTTCATCTTCAAGGCTTGCACACACTATTGATTTTGAAGGAGCAGCATCAGCTAACACAATTATCATTTCATTATAAATGCTGATCATCCCAAACCCAATGAGACGGTTTCGACGAACGAAGGCCTTAAGTAACCAACCTAGAGCTAACCAATGGGTTATACTCCTCAAACAGTTAACAATATTTAATATAGATAAGTTGCTAGATGAATTCGTATTCAGTTCTAATATTTGTTAAATAAAAAAAAATAAAAAAGTCCAAGTTTTTTTATTCTTTCATTATTTTGATAAAATGGAAGACATTTGTATTATAGAATGAGCATTGTCTTTGACTGTACATCTTGTGGAAGAAATTAATGGTTCAAGGCCAAAGGTGAATGTAAGTTTTTCAATGAACTACGAGTAACATTAGTAGTTTTAAGGATAAATTAGGACATCCTCAAATTGCTCTTCTGCGAAATAATTTTCTCATTCCGATTTTAACTTGTAGGGGTTAAATGAAAGCGGATGATTAAATTCGCGATCAAGCACGACAAAAAATTTCTAGCGTGATTCTAATAAAATCGTGTATGGGATAAGATTCTTGTGAGTTCATTAATACATTTTCTAAGAAATCTAACATAATTGAATGTAAATTAACCTTCAAAGGCATTAATTGCAATGTTTTAAAAGCAAAAATTGTGAATGTTTCGTAACCTTTGTTTTAAAGTTTGTCTGATAAATGCCAATTTTGATTCGTTTCGAACATTTATTATTATTATATTCCTTGTTAGAAGGCCCCATTATTAGTAATATGAAACAAAATTTCTACCACCTGAATATTTCAGAAAGTTTGAACTAAATCGGAAATTAATTTAAAAGAAATTAGAAATTATTTTTATCATTTTTAATTCAAAATATCTATTTGATTAAAACCAATTTAATCAGTCATAGCTTTACAGGCATGTAAAATTAAAATTAGGTTGAATGGTCTCGTTAGAGTTGTTGTATAGGCCGGTTACGGTCATTAAGTTACAGTTATATTTTATTTAACATCATTTATTACCACATATTACATATACATTCCAAACCAACATGTAAAATAAAGGGTGATGATGGTCTTATGTGTATTTTCATTTTTATTCCTAGGGGAAATTGATTTATATAGGCTCACCAGTAACAATTTCAAAATTAAATTAGAAATTGATTACAAATTTAAGTATTACTCCCATTTTAAATTTAAACCCAAATTTAATGTTTTTTAAGCCTCTGAATGGCATTGTATTACAACAATAACAATTTACACTAAATTGAACGATGTGCAAAGTTATAAGAAAATTATTCAAAATATTAAATATTATCTGTCACATTGTTGTGTATACAGAATTTTAAATGATTTATTTATTTATTGTTATTTTATTTTTTCATAAATTTATATTTTACATGAAACGTTACTTAATCATTGTTTTTTATTGTTATTTATTTTTAGGGTACAATTCGAGGAGTTAAAGATTCTCGGGTTGCTCTTTCCACATGCAAGGGAATCAATGGTATTGTATTCGATGGTGTAAATACATATCATATACAATCGGGTCCTGATAAGAAAATACATTCCGATCATTTTTTATACGAGTAAGCATAATAGTTTTCTTATCCATAATTGTAATCTGTATAAGCTTCAATTAATTTTTTATGATTTTTGTTAACAATTTTTTATTATTCTATATATGTATGCTTTAATTTAAAAACAATCAATCAAAAATTATAATATGTATGTATAATCTAAAATGTATAATACACAATTAAAAACAATTATCGCATGTCTACGAAAATTGTTAAATAAATATATTAATATTGAAATCCATCAAAATCTTGTGTGTCACAGAAACACCATTCCCAGATTTATGATTATGCATACATTACTTAGTAAGTTACTCGTATTACACCGTAAGTGTATTTATATGGTTCATTTTAAAATTTGTGAATTTAATTTTTTACAGTCACGCTGATATAGTATATAATGCTACATGCGGATACGTTGGCGGAATCAATAAAGATTTTGATCCTGATTTATCCAAAGAATCAGAATTTAATAGAGTTTTAAGGGTAAGCCAAATTGATTTTTTTTTTTTTTTTAAATTTTTATTCAACTACATATAACCACAAACCACCTTTGTACAATAAAGAAATATTGATTTTAAATTATACAAAACAAGCAACAACAAACGTGTGAAACTAGAATGACTTTCAAGAAAAATATTCAACTTATTGTTAAAATGACATAATTAATCAAAAAACATTATTGATTTGATTGATATTAAAATGTCGGAAATATAATAATTTATTTTATGTTATTCAATTTATGTTGATCAAACCAACAGAGTTGTTTTTTATACTAGTAAAAAAACATTGTTGAGAGAAATATCAATATAATATAAAAAGGGTTATTGTTTGGTTGGTTAGCAATCGATTTTATATTTGTTACATAAAATTTTATATCTGGATCAGATAATTTTATTTTAACGTCACTTCATTCACGTCACTTATACATTTATTATAAATCTTTGGTTTTTTTATTTGTTCGGATACGACTAATTAACTTAAATTTGACATTGATAAATTTTTATTTGCTTAAGCAAATTAGTAATTTCTAAATACAAATATGGATAATTGATTAATGGTTTAATGTAATGGTGGATTTTTGGTGAAGAAGACTATACATCAATTGATAAATACAGTGCTATAGAAAAAAATGATGTGAAAACCTTTAAGTATCCATTGAATCATTTCAAGCCTCTTCGATGGGCCTGAAAAACCAATTCAGATAGACGGCTGCCGTTCGCTCAGTATTTAAATTGCGTTACATTTTTGGTTTAAAAAGTCAATAAGTTATTCTATATTGGGTTTGGAGGACGAACCTTAACGACATTAATTGTTTAATTAAAAATTTAAATTTATAATTTATTTGTTGACAAAGAAAAATATAAATGACTAAATTTCAGTATAGCAATGTCTCGGTGAGCTTGAACAAAGTACAGTTCTGCTAATTTAATCATCTAAACCTGCCCTGTACGCTTTAAAATACAGTATACCATTACTCATACACGGCAATCTTGTTGAAGATTTCATATTTAGACTTTTGTAAATGGTCACGGCAAACCCGGTGAACAAAGCACAATGAGATCGCTGATTTAATCATTTTGAACTAAAGAAAGATGGTAGCATTTCTTCCTGCGGCTTCTTCCTTGCGTGCATCTTTAGAGAATGTCATTCGAATCTGTTTATCACTTTTATAGATTTTGTTTCCTATACTCGCCGTATTACCAAACTCAGCAACAGCATGAGTAATACTAAACATAGAATTCCGATTAAACAATTTCAAAATTATTATTTTATTATGTTTCAATGAATGTGTGTGTAATTTTCACAGCTCGCTAAGGAGTATAATAGTTAATACTTAAAGTATGCGTGTAATTCTGTTTGTTTCTAATGTATTTTCATATCACATTTTTGAATACCTTACACTACACATGCATAACTTTTTTGCCCTTCCATTTTGGAATAGGGCCGAAAGGCCGAATGTCGAAAGGCCTAACGCCGAAAGGCCGAATGTCGAAAGGCCGAATGTGGTCGATAGGCCGAATAACGAAAAGCCGAATTACGAAAGGTCGAATCTGTTGAAAGGCCGAATCTGTCGAAAGACCGAATAGGTCGAAAGGCCGAATATCGAAAGGCCGATTGTTTCGAAAGGCCGAATGTCGAAGAGCCGTTTGTGTCGAAATTGATTTTAATTTTTCGTCTTTTTATGAATGAAAATTTTCAAAGTTTATATTTTTATCAAAATTTTTGTAATAGTAAATCGCCTTAAACATTAAAATCTTCTTACGTTTTTTTTGTCATTGATTAAAAATTAATTAATTAAAATAAAAAAAGAAAAATATATAATTTTTTTCCAACAAAATTTGATCACATTAATATGCTACATACACAGGATTTATTAGCACGTATTTTCAATTTATATTAATCATTTTACATTAAGAAATAAATTCAATGGTTTTAAATATTGATTTTAATTAATTAAGTGAAGGAACATTTAATGAAAATTCGGCCTTTCCACACGTTCGGCCATTCGCCCTTTCAATACTTTCGGCGTTTCGACCCAATCGGCCATTAGACATTCGACCTTTCGACATATTCGGCCATACGATATTCGGCCTCTCGGCATTCGGCGTTCCGACCCATTCGACCTTTCGCCGTTCGGCCTTTCTCTCATGAAATTTTATGTATGTGTATGTTTTTTTAAATCGATTGATAAATATTTGTTAAAAAATTGTCATAACTGGGCATTTTATTCTCATGATAATTTCTTCAAACGTCAAATAAAATTCAGTGAATATTGTCAAAAAAATTAGTAGGTTTTTAAAATCGCACAGCAAAGATACTACAAAATTATTGAATTCAGAATGGAAAGACGGCGTAAAACAATTAATAAAATTCATTAAACCCTATTTCCAGATTTTTTTGTGTGTTAATTTTGATTTTTTCTCAACCATATATTTAATTCTTCAAATTTTTGCAATTTTTTGGAATGCGGCATTCTTCAAGTCAGTTCCTCTAAATTGTTTGCCGGTTATCTTCCATAAACATTCAATATTTCTAAACATATGAATTAATTTAATTGTATTTTCAGTATTAAATGCCATAATTAAAATGCGAAATATTTTTTTTTAGGCAGCTATAATTGTCTAAACACTCGAAAAAAAAATCCATACAAAACATAACCTAAAAGTGCACCCTCCATACAAAACATAACCTTAAAAGTGCATTTTAATTTGACATTTCGTAGAAATAAGGGTAGATTTAGCTGGTTTGCGAGCACTAAAAACAGTCCAGAATCCAGATTCAATCTGCTTGTTGGAGATGGTAGAATACTCGTTAAGAATTTAATTTGTCTGTCTGTAATAAAGTTGATTTTTCGGCATTTTTTATAGACAAATATATTAATTGTTCATGGCAATCCCAATATTTTCGATTTGGTAATTCAGAAAAATATAGAGGCCAATCGCTCTCAATATATCTACTGAAAAAAGTAGAAATATCTTCCCCCCTCCCCGTAATTTTAGTTTTGGCTGAAGGCCCAGAGTTATACCAATGTATAACTCTGCAAAAATGAGAACCCTCCATGAGTTCTGTTGGTAGTTTGGTTTCGTATTCGTACTGAAAAGTATGGTCTACTCATCAGGCAGCTACGACCAAACTACAAAAATTTCCACTCTAACCACATACATTAAGTATCTGGCCAGAACGTACTGACATAGCGAATTATTATTCAACTACATCAAATATAAAAACCCATGGAGAAACCTCATTTGTGTGTGTATTATGCCCACACGTATATTTGTTAAGAATTTAATTTGTCTGTCGGGTAACTGTCCCGTAACTAAAATTACGGGGAGGGGGGAAGATATTTCTACTTTTTTCAGTAGATATATTGAGAGCGATTGGCCTCTATATTTTTCTGATTTACCAAATCGAAAATATTGGGATTGCCATGAACAATTAATATATTTGTCTATAAAAAATGCCGAAAAATCAACTTTATTGGTAGAATACTCGCACGGAGAGAAACTCACAAGAGGCTTCCACAGAAAACTGAAGGATTTACGGTCCGGGGAGGTTTTTCTGGAGAAGAAACCGGTCGAATGCGCTTCTTTAGTTCCAGTCACAGCAGCTCTTTACCTGCAAGTCCTACATAACGAATTTGAGCCTTCTGTGTTTGAGCTTTTCGGTGAGACTTGCAGATTCATTTTCCAACAGGACAACACTCCATGCCATATTGCGAAAGTTTTGAGTAACTACCATTTATTAATTTTAAATTGTTAATATTGAAATTGACTTTCAGATAAACAACAATAATTTGTTAAAATCCTATTTTTTTTTACCTCTTCATTTAAACGTAAAAAAGTACTTCACAGAAAAATAAATCGATGTGTTGGAGTGGCCCCCCGTATAGCCCAGACTTAAACACAATAAAAAATGTTAAGTCTATAATGAAGCTAGAGGTAGCAAAAAAGCGCCCAGATTCAATTCAAGTTTTCAAAAGTTTGTTGATGAACATCTGGGAATCCACGCGTTCTGATACTTTGAAAAATTTATCAAATTCAATGAATCGGAGATGTACCTCCGTAATAAAAGCTAAAGTAGGTAAACGAAAATATTAATATTAAAGATAGATAGAATTTCTATAAACCAATAAAATACAAAACAAAAAAAATTAAAAAAATTTGTGTACTTTATTCCATTACTTTAGCACCACCAGCGTGTTTCAAATCGCAGGTAAAAAGTTTTTTAAAAAAATTGGGTCACAGATATATTGTATTTAAAATGAAACAATAAGCAAATTGCTTTCACAAGGTTTTGTAATTTTGTCAGCCAAGACCCCAATTTGTAATAAAATATCTTTTACCAATTTTTTTTGCACAGCACTGCATGTCTGCTTTGATCAAATTCTGAATTTTCATCATATCTCAGTTTGATCAAATAATATTATGAAACTTTTTTTTTAATTTGGTACCGATGATATCGATTATGGTAAGGAGGCACGTATTATTATTGGTTATCGAATTCAAAATTCGAGATTTTGTTTTACTGGTTTTCATTAATTGTTTTTTTTTTTTTTTTAATTTCAAGCCGGTAAAAATTATTCGATATTTTCTTTCTGATTGTCGAATTATAATTTTAGGTAACGCTATAAGCAACCAATTAATCAATAATTCTTATTCACTCAACGCAAACTCCGGATAGCAAAATGAGGATATTATTGGCAATTGAAAACTTTACGACTTCGATTTGGCTGAGTCGAAGAGCCGTGAAAGGTAAGTCTTCGTTCGATTAGTAGATTTGTCCCTATTATTGGAGATTTTCTCCTTATGGAAATTTTTTTTATTCGCGTCAGACAATTTCTATAACCCTCCCAATTGACAAGTTCAAATATGAATAAGGGGAACCACATTCGGTTTTTCCTAGAATGGTTGACTATGTTTTAAGGAACCGTCTGGATCGTGGATGCAAGCACCCCAATACTATAACTAATTTCACTAAACTCGTTTTATTAAGTACAATGCTTCATGGCTATGTAGTTTATAGTTTAAACCGCCACTTTTTTTGATCCTTCTCTACAATTTTTTCATGCTTTAGAGGTTCTTCTTTTTATTAGGTACCTTAGCTCGTAATAGGTATTCTTTTGATCAAAGACACAAAGTCCTAATATTTTATTTAGTTGATCGGTTTTGACATTGCTTCAACAATAAATACAAATACTTTTATCGGTCAACATCAGCGAGCATACTCATATTATTGTGGGTAGATTCATTGCCTCGGCTGAAAAAACAGAACCCACAACTAACACTTTTTCAACATTGTTCAACTGGCGCCGTAAATAATGCCAAAAAAGCCAAATATGGAAAATCGGAATAAAATTAGAAAAATCTTCGATGGTTCAAATAACCCCCAAATCGTTTTGGTAATTTTTTGACATAGTAAAACTGTTAATAAACTCTATTAACTCCAAAAAAAACTGGTATATTCCCAGCAAATTGGCAAGGTTAATGGAATCAGTAGTAATTGCTCAACGCCTCTTTATTTATATAATAAAAATGTGAACTGTTTGCATTTTGTTTTATTATTTAATTTCCGGCTATACAATATTTAATATTTTAAAATATGCGCGTTCAGCATATTACACTTTCACTGTGTATTTAAAATAGCGAAAATTGCAAAAAAAAAATAATACTAAATACATATTTGTTAGGGTAGCGTTAATTAAAGTCCAATAAATTTCTTTCTGAATTTAAGTTACTTAACAAAAATTGATCTAGGCATTTCGGCCGTTCAAAGTAGGAGTTACATTTGTTTGATTGAATTCAGGAATTTATATATTTTATTTAAAATATAAGTTATCTCCAAATCGAATGCAAATCACATTCTTCGAAATTTATTTAAATGAGCTTCAGTTTTAAAAATAATGTATGTATATAGTCCATAAAAATTGGTATACTATATTTCATTGAAATTTTTTCTAATTTTTTTAACTAGTATTTGTTTCTGATTATTTATGGATGAAACAACTTAAATATTTAAATTCAACAAAATTCAAGATCATTCATTATTGCGGAGAATGAAACAACAAATAAATATTAACACCAATTTAGCAAATTTTTCTTCATGGAAAAGTTTTTTATGAATACTCTGCAAACCCAAACCTGCCAGTTTATAATTTAATATGTTCCGAAGATTGTAAGAGAATTCAATCCAGTTTCGAACTGATGAACTTATGATTATGAAAAAATCAATCCTCTCATCAGGCCGCGGCGACTGGACTGACTATACCACAATTTACATTCTATATATACAGAATGTCCTGTGCTTTATGTACTAGCGAATCGTACTAATACAGATAAATTCAATTACAATTTTTTCTTCTTCACGACAATCACATAAGCTGTGAACGCTAATTTTACTTTTTAATTTTTGTTGAATGTTAATTAATTCTTGTAATTTCTAAATATGCTACCGGTCTTACGACACTTTTAAATGTGTTTTTATTAACACGTAGAAACATTTTAGTATTTACGAACGGTAATTCAACGAAAACCGGCTAATAGACAGAATTCTATTTATTTAATTTTTAATTTAATATGTTCCGAAGATTGTAAGAGAATTCAATCCAGTTTCGACTGATGAGCTTATGATTATGAAAAAATCAATCCTCTCATCAGGCCGCGGCGCTGGCAGTTTATCTTGATGAAACTTAAAATAATACTTCAACGAGTTGGAAGTATTTTTAGATTATTTGACGACCATTTTAAATATCAAATGAAACAAGCGAAGCTGGCAAAATAAATAATACATAATAAATCAGAAACGAAGAAAAAACAAAAAGCATAATTGATTTTAAGTTCCAATATTGTACAAGATAAGATTGACTTGAACAACTAAAGCTTTCCCAAAATTATTATTTTGAAATAAATTGTATCCTCGGATTTTATTTTTCGCTATACAGAATGTTCCACAAGAAAGAATCTCAATTTATTTTTTCCGATTAACTCCTACCACAATGTACCAGGTAAAATTACTGTCTTCACTCTTTTTCGCGTTAAATCCTTTCTTCAGCTCAGTTTGAGTATTTGAGGTAAACAACAATATTAAAATAATTTCCTTGAATAAAAAGCGTTTTGAGGTAGTACTAGAAATGTGGGTGGCTTACTTGGAAGACAGAAGACTTATACCCTAGACACACTGCGATTTAATAAAACCGATTTAGTGAATTTTTCGAGACTAGCCGCAGTGTGTCAACCTCGATTTAGCTAAACCCTTTATTTTTGCATATAAACTTAAACTAGTTTAGCTAAATCGGATTTATTAAACCACAGTCTGTCTAAGGTATTATACTCTTAGATAGAAGTCACTTCAGAGAAGAGCGATAAAGTAATTTCGAAGTACAATAGTACAAGAAAAATCCCACAATAAACCTGGAAATAAACATTGTATCTTACAAGGAGGTAACGACCCTAAACAATGCACTCGCCTCTGCAGCGTTTGGTTGTCACAGACTCCAGATGCTAACCCGATTGAAAGTCTAGGATCTTATGAAGACAAAGCTTAGAGCAACAAGAATAACAACCACGCAGCAGATTGTTCTCGTTCTCAAAAAGTTTTGGAAACACCTTACTCCAGAATATAGGAGATGTCACTCTATAATAGACAACAATGGCGACTGAACTACATTTTGATAATTGCGAAATTAATTTTATGCTGGAAACGTATGTGCAGAATTTCTGCATACAGCGATGCACGCAGATCTGCATTCAAAACACATGTGCTGCATGCAGTTCTAAATTTTTTAACAAATACAGTATTTGTTATACATTTAATTTTGTTATACTTTTCTTTATACATATATGTACTTATTTTTATCCTCCAATTTGCCACTTGTGACAAAAAGCTATCAACAAATTAAAAAAATTGATTGAAAAAAAAAAAAAAGTATACGTAATGTAGCCTACTGATTTGCAGCAAAATTCGAAATAGAGACAACTTGCAGCAAATATATTTCATTCCTTATACACTAGCGTATTCTAATTTCGATGCAAGCAGAATTCTGCGGAAGCGTATCAAAATCTCGGTTTATAAAATCCCGGTTTTTCAAATTTCGGTTTTTTAAATCTCGTTTTAAAAAATTCGATTTTAAAAATCTTGGTTTTTGGATGGTTCTTAATATTTTTAGTTAATTAATTTTGGTGGTATTTTTTGGAGCCTATCAAAATCATAATTCTCAATATCTGTTATCAAAATCTTGGTTTTTTGAGAACTATAAAATTAAATTACCAATTTTCCAAAATTTATAACTTTCAGTTATTTTCGTTTTAAAGTGGAAAATCCCCATTTTTAAGAATTTATAAAAAGCAAGATTTTGATAAAAAGATTTGGTCAACCAAGATTTAGCACCCAACCCCACATACACATAAACATACATATTCACAAACACATACACTTATACATACATATATCTGTGGGATAAAACAAAAACAGGATATCTGCAAATATCAAAATGTTGAGAAAACGCATTTAAAGTTTGAGTTGAGTTTTTTCTATATTTTAAATTATTATACGTAGTATGTAATGTTAAACTTTTAATTACATTGAATTTGGTTATTAATAATGTATAAAGTATATTAATTAAAACAGAAAAACAATTCAAAATATAGCTTTATTTGAATAATTACTAAGGTACCTAATTTTGCCTTCTGACTTATTGTTTCGAAAATAATGAAGATTTTATTAGATTGTAAGGTAACGCTTCAGATTCTGGAACGAATAGCAGCAAAAACGGAAAAAGTGATTTTTGCAGAAATCCTGTTTTTGTTTAATTATACAACCATGTACAGACACACATAAAAACACAAACCCGAAACCCGTTACACGAGATAATCGTAAACCTGATCTCAAAAGCTCGGTTTTGAAAAATAAAGTTTTATTAGTTTTCGGGCCGCCCGAATTAATAAAAATTTATTTTTCAAACCCGAGCTTTAGAAAACCGATATTTTGAAAAACGAAATTTTGAAAACCGAGAATTTAAAACCAGATTTTAATATAGAGATTTTGAAATCCGAGATTATGTAGCCAACCCGAATTCTGCTTCTATTAATGTCTATTACGAGAAATAAATGTCATTTCGTTTATTTATTGTTTTCTTTGGACGTGTCCGATTTCTGAAATAATTTTTTTGTGATAAATTAATGTTAAACTGTACGCAACCAAATTATCATAGCACCGGTGTATTTTAATTTTGATATATCCGTAACAATTCTTATTTCTGTGCCGGTGAATTAAACAAAATAAGTTTTATATAATTTAATTTTATTTATATAATATAATAGGTTCCAGCATTTTCTAGTGTCCAGCATTTTGTAAACAATATCATAAATTGTGGATCTTGCCATGTTCATTGCTGCACCTACAATTCTTTAACTAGTCCCACTTGTCAGCTACAGCAAAAATATCATTAGTACCATTTCCGGTCCCCAACCATGGTTTTTATTGGGCAAGACTTTGCTAATAGCGATGAAAATATTAGACGATATTCTTAAATGCATTCTCGTCACAGGATCATTATAACCAAGTATTGAATTAACAATACTGTTTATTGAGGGAATTGTGTACATTATTGGTCGCTGCAAAAAATGAATTTTGTTAATATTTATAAATACTATAGAGCAATACCTAACATACATTTATTATGTCAAAATTATTTTAGTATTCGGACAGCAAATGAACTTATTTCAAATATGGAAGGGAAAATTATTTCACTAATGTCAAATTTATCATAAAACAATTATTTCGCACAGAAATCGGACACGTCCTTTGAGATACTTTCTTGAGGATCATTCTGTATATCAATATTTGGTTTTAATTTTTTTCTCTCATAAAAATTAAAGGTGCATTATGCAGCAAATATTTGCTTTATGTATAGCCAACATTTAACCAGCCAACAAATTCTCGTTGCAATAGAATTTGTTTTTAAAAGTTGATAACATTTTGAAACTTATTATTGTAAAAGGTTCAAAATAATACTAAAAACAGTTCATAAAAGTTTTGTTTCTTAAACGAATTTAATGAATTTCTAATTGGTATTGGCTTGCGTTGGTTTGATTTAAACGAAATCACGAATTAATGAAAATTGAAATATTTAAAAAAAAAATCATAATTAGATTGTGAAGTGAAGTAATAAAGCAAACTTGTGATTTAGAAAAGGTTTGGTTTGACATAATGTAACTTAGTTTTGCGCTTTTGAATAATCTTTAAATGGCTTGGCCTTTGCGGCCAAAAACCAACATAACTGTTATCTAAAACCAAAGGAATATTTTTCAAATATCTACAACTTTGTAACAAAAATTTACAAAATTAATTAAAAATATACCAATCTTATCAAACCATCATTCATACAATTATATTTTTTGAAAAAAATTAATTTAAAATACAATATTCAACCTAATTTAATTATAAATTGACTACAATTCAAAAGTTTTTAAATTTTATTTAAATGGAATTTTTCCTAAGAAGTTTTTCGAACGGCCAAACTAAACTACCCATTACATTTTTTTTTTATTTACTCAGAAAATAAAATTTTAGTTATTTATGTCAAAAATAATTAAAATTTGGTTTCCTGCAAAAAATTACATAACTATTTTAACTGGATTTTTAAAACAAAAAATTAAATTCAATTCCTGTTCACTTCCTTCTTTCTTCCTGTTGTTTTAGCGATTTAAGACGGAATTGCATATTTATTTTAATTAATAAAACATCTCAGTTCTAGTTCTATAAAAAATTCCGAGACAGCCCAAAAATGTCGATAATTTTATAATAAATAAATGTTTTATTATATTTGGAGTATACTACCAATTATTATTTTGTGTTGTATTGGTTACTTCCAAGTATTATTTTTAAAAATGCTATGGTATTAATCTTACCATGATTAATTACCATGAAACTAGTGCCTTTAAGGGTTCTGAATTATTTTTCAATGGCACTAATTGGTCATAGAATTTTATTTACGTTAGATTTTTATTATCAATTTATAAAATACTTATAGTAAAAATTGGATTAAATTAAATTTTATAACTAAATCAAAAACAGAATTTTTAGAAATGAATTTTTGTATGGAGCTCTATGGTACAAAAATATTGATGTAAATAAAAAATATAAATGATTTGCAGCAATTTTGTGCTTACCATGGAAAATAGTATTAATTTTTTTTTATGTAAATTAATTTTGAAAAATTGAGATATTTTGCTATATTTTTCCTCCACCTTTCTTCCAGAAAAAATATAAGTTTCAATTATGATAATAATAACAACAACAAACGAGACGCCAGTTTTATAATTTGTTATTCGTGAATAAAAATTACAAAATTGTTTATATTTTTTATGACATCGTAGTCACAAAAGTTTATAGTTTCCGTTTTATATATTCTTTTTTAACAAGACAAACAAAATTTATCCTGACAGCTAACCTTAAATATAAAAAAACGATAGTTTTGTTTCCAACACAAAATAAAATTGCTTGTACATTCTATTGGGACACGTTCGAAATTATTATATTTCAAAAACCGATGTATGTTACACATTTCTAGTTTTGAACTTAGTCTCCTTGGCTTTACTTTAAATAACGATTTTCTTTTTGTTTCCTTAAGTTAAAAAAAAATGTGTGGAACATTGTAGTACACTTTTAATAAAATACCATATTTAAATTAGTAATTCGCGCCACTTTATTCTACCTTAACGTATTTAGATTTTTATAGTTTCCTCAAATTTCACAGATAAGTTCAGTTACCTAAAACATTTTAATTTGCAATAGATAATAAATTAATTATTACCTACTTCGCATCAAAATGAAGTTTGTGCTAAAACTGATTATCATTTTTATAATTTAACGTTTGTTTATTTTTTCCTGTTTATATTTTAATGCTTTTGACATTCAATAATCAAAATTTATCGATTGGTGCTTATCGATCTTTATCGATTATTTTGGATTATTTGCTCAGAATCGTGTAGAGATACATTGGTTCATTAGTACAGTGTAATTTTTTCAAAAATTGTAACTAGATTAATGTTACAACAGTTCACTCTTAGGGGCGAATTTTCAATCACAGCAAAACAAATTGGTTTGGTTATTTATTATGAAAAAGAATTTTTTTTTCGAATGACGTAATTTTTGGAGTGAAAGCGAAACAACAGATGCGCTTGAGTGTATTTTATAATCAGTTTATCGTTTGGTAAGACTAGTAATTCGGATGAGTGCGTTTTATACCGTAATAGATGCCAACAACTAGTACGACAAAATAATTACCACGGTATACGAACAGGCCCAGTATGAATAGAATTACTTAACATAATTTTATTGATTCACTTTTGATTCAGAATTCTGAATTAATTAAAATAACTTATCTCTCCTTCAAATTACAATCTAACTCAAATTATTTTGACATAAGTTAAGTAAATTGTAAAATTGTAAATGAAAAGGAATAAATAAATAAAAATAGGATTTTTGCTTTTTTTATTCAGGCTAAACTGAAACAATTAAAGGTCGAAGGGCCAAAGGCTTCGTCAGAACTGTATTTTGAAACATTACAACATACAAAAGGAAACAATTGTTGTAAATCAAAGTAGGGTGGAAAACGACAATTTATTTCCATACAATTTGGATTTTATGAGTCCCCCACACATATACGCAACATTTTTTCGCATTTGTAAATAGTACGTTGTGTCATTAGGATTAAAAGTGATACTTGGACCGAGCATGTGGAATGATTGCGAGTCAAACAAAGCCAACTTTTAATCTGAATAACACATACTATTTCTTCCCCAACGATTATAAGTATAAATTACACGCATTTTAAATTTCAAAACTGAAAATTTTATTGAAATATTTTGTGTAGCTTAGGAGGCCTTGACTTTTTTCCGTCTCTGTATTTTACCAGAGCCTACTTTACAGTATGTATTGTTTTCGCCCTGCGTTTCGATGTTGATTTGGACTTATCGTGGTACAACAACAAAAATTATTTAACTTTTTTTTTAAACTGATCGTTTTTTGCGACGAATCGTATTTAGATTTGGTGTTGTTGTTTTTATAGTAAATTCAGTGAAATTCCCTTATAACCGAATGACGTAATATACGGATTTTAATTATACGAGTAACATAATAAATCAGTTCAAATTTCCGGCGTTATAAGCGAAAGGTCGTTATATCCGAGGGAAGTGAATTCACTGTACTTGTAAACTCGTAATTTTTGCTGAAATTTACATCCAAATGGGCATATGAGAAAGGTAATTGTAAAAAAATCTATTTGAACAAACAAATATTTTTTTATGAAAATATTTTGTTGTCAAAACACAAACATTTTTCATATACATAAGTAAACATCTACTTAGCGGCGTCTTCTATCACTAGCATTTTTGACATGACTGTGCGGTCTTAGTTCTGTAAGTATACTCCAACTGATGCTAGTGAAGTTGAATTCACCTAATATCACGAATTGATAATCATGAGGAGACCGGATAATTTAGATCTCCGGATATTCCAAATTAAGCTTAAAATTCAAAAGTTTAAATTTTAAATCAAGGAATTCTGATAGTAGATGTCCATTACAAAAAGTACAATAACTAAAAATGCAAGAGAAAAAAAAATTAAATAAACAAAAAATTATATTTTAATTACAAAGAATTTTTTAACAAATCCAAATCTGCTGATGAGGTGAGGTAATCTCAATAGTGTCACCATTTTAATCTTTCTTAGCAAAAATCATACCATTAGATATTAGAAGCCCTAAAAAATTTAAAATTGAGTTGTTTTTTCGAATTTTAATAAATTTTGGTCTCATGGAGTAACACACGCTTATATTTAGGCACATTAGAGGTTATAATAACATTTTAGTTGTGATCGTTGATTTTAAACGATTTTAATATATTTTTATTTTGGGTTAATAACATTCTAAATTGCCGCTTTTGAATTTGATACTCCATTCAATAACAATAACAAGTTTTGATTTTTCACGATAAATTGTTTTTATGCTAGCTTCCATAAGATCAAACTTTAACGATTGACAGATAATTAACAAACAGGCAGTATCTTCTTTTAATCTGACAATAGTATTGGAATTGTTTAGAATGGAGGGCTCAAGATCAGCGAGCTTGTCACATTTTGATGTAATTTTCCACAAGATTATTTTTATTTTCAAGCTGAACATTCAAACATTTCTTCCTTCATATCCGCTTGTTTGGCACAAAAATCCGAAATCGCCTTTTTAATATCGCTCAATGCATCATCAATGGTAATTTCATCATTTGGAACTACTGACGGCATTAAGTACCATTAAGTTCTCGGCCGTGACAGCAAGTAAATTTAGATTTTCTATTATCAATGCCACTTTTATTTAGTTTCAGTATTTGATAACAATTTAGTTGATAGTTTAGAAAACACTAATAAACTTTCGACGATAAAATTGGGTTTGAACATTTTTTACAGGTAACCATTATATTGTCCACTTGAATGTTTTTTAATTAGAAACAGCTGAAAAATATATTGAAAAGTTCACTATCGTTATCAATGTACGGGTATGTACGTACGGACAGTTATTAACAAGAAGCACATGTGATTTGGTACTAAACAATTATTACAAATCTTAATCACAGACTAGAGTAGAAATGTTGGTATGACTGTAATTTTAATTGAGTTAACTTATTTTTAACTCCGTTATGTTGCACGTAGGTTGACAAGCTCATTCGACAAATTTGGTGAATCGGACTTTAAGACTTTTAATATCACATATTTTGTTTAAGGCAAATATGATCTGCTTTTTTTTTATCTAAGCTAGGGTTCTACGAATTATTTTTAGTAGAAATAACAATCAACATTTTATTTGACGAAGATTAATTAAACGAGTTAAGCATGTATTTTGTACCTTAGACTTAGTCTAAAATTAAAAATAAAACTTAGTTGTACTCGTTTCGTGGATATAGAATTCATATAATAACTCGAATACGAATTTAAGTAGATTGCAAATAAAATTAGCGAGTTCGAGATTAATCGAGATCCACATAATAAAGAGATTATTGGAATTTTTATGGGGTAATCCAGATTGTTTCGCGGTTTATTGTATATTTCTTAAGTTTTGCAACATTTCTAGGATTAATCGAGATTTTTAAAGATTTTCAAAATGTACATAAACTAAAAACCTTTGCCTATAAATAGCGCACTTTAGATACTGATTTTAGTTGAAAGGAAATAGCTAAAAATATGAGCTGCCCACTAAAAATGAGGAAGCTGATAGTACTGATAGTACGGACATTTGCCAAATGAAATGCAGCAATGAGAGCAATTGCAGCAAATTCAAAGAAGGTGCCTATAAAATCTATAATTGAACTAGGATTTTGAAGGATTAAGGTAGAACTAAGAGTGATCCTTTTTAGACCGCTAAGAAAATAAATGGATTCATTACAATCTGCAAATTACGCAGAGTTGGTCGAATAGGTCTATTAGACGTCGTGTGTTCGAATCTGTGTTGCATGGGTGCATTACACGCAAAAAGCGAATTATTTCCAAATAAATGATACATCTAGCAACAGTACCTACACGGATCGTTGGCGATCTAGAAAAAGTCCTCTGATTTAGTTTGTTTGCGTTGAAAGGCAAGGTGTACGTGAGACGCCCGAAAAATAAAAAATTCGAACCCAGATAATCATTATGGCTTTCAAGAATTTTCCTGATGCAGCGATAATAAGCGAATGTAACACATGTACAGATATATCTTGGAAATGTCATTGATCCTAAACGTCTTTGAAAACATGCCAGTTTCATTTATCTCCAACGTATAACGATCCTAATTACACGGCAAACTTAGTGAAGCGTTGGTTCAGTACAAGGAATAAAAAAAAAAGTTCCTGGAATTTAGACGAGTTGTTCAGTCAGATAACCAGTCGAAATATGGAGAGTTGAATTAAAATTGAAAATAGCGTAAGGAGACTCATTCATTTATTTATACAAGAGAAAAGTCTACAAATTTGACTTGAATGTATAATCCAATACAATGGAACAGGGTAGAATTAAAATTAAATTATAGTTAAAAAAAAGAATTAAAATTAACATAAAAATATTTTCGTAATGTTATCACTTGATAGGTTTTACATCGAGTAGCATATCACGGTAAGTCTTATTCGTAATCCCATCCATCTTTCCACGTTATACCATATACCGTATAAACTTTTTTTGGACACTCGATTTTTTGGATAGGTTCGTCGTAAAAAGAACAACAGACGTTGACAACGTATTCAAGTTGAGGCCTGACGTAATACAGGATCTTAATTGTATTAAGGTCATAAATATCCCCAGTCCAACACTTATAAAACCAAGCATGGAATTAGATCTAGCGACGCATTGCTCGACGTGCTTAGTAAAGAACATGTTTTCAACGAAAGTAGCCCCTAGGTCTTTAATCTCGAATAATTTTTCGCCGATGTTTTCATACCAAGCTAACTGATCGTCATTAATAAAATTTCGCAAATATTCGGTTAGCGTAAGATGCGAGCGTTTTAAAGCACCGTTCAACTCAGGATGGTAAGCGGTGGTATTAATTTTTTTAAGTTTAAGGATCTTGCAAAGTTAACTGAACATTTCTGGCATGAAATTTGATCACAGAGTCACTATAGAATAAGGCGAACCAAAGCTACATAAAATGTATTCGGAAAAAGCTTTAGCCACTGAACATTGAATATTTTGTAAGATCGTCTTGCATCGTTAATAAATATTTGAATGACTTGATACGCTTATTCATATTAGGAAACTTGTAATATTGCTTGAGCCGCTTTATTGTTTTTGAATGTCACTGATGTTCACCAAAGGGAGTAATACGGTATTAGTAGTTTATAATTGTATTTATGTCTTCTTCGGATGGGAGAGATTTTCGTGTCGGTGCATTGCTAGAATTAACTGGTAAATGTAACGAACTACCAAAAATAGAACTATCGGGATTTTTTATTATAGATCGTCAGATATGTATATCACCAGTTGTACTGCTGTAATTATTTTAGCGGAATTAAATGTGTTGAGGCTTCTATCCTGGTTTATATTCTATTTCATACGAATATTCATTTAATTCGAGGCGCCATCGGTGTTAAATGAGAAGAAGGTTTCGGATTTTTTTTTCAGCCAGATTAAAGGATGAATATCAGTCCTTTAGATAGATTCGCTCCGATTGTAATCATTGAAAAAAAAAAAAAAAATATGTGTGACCGAAAAGTTTAGCTGATTTAAAAAGCTTCTGACCATTTACCGATGAAAAGGGGCTCGGTTAATTTAAATTTTACTACCGGTTTTAAAAAATGTCAAAAAGGGTGGTCGGACTTATTGCACTTATAAACATCCCCCAACTAAACTACAAGGGACATGTTACGCATCATCCCAAGGGATGACGATCCCAAACGATGTGTATATCCCCCCTTATAACACACACTAGGGAGATGTGAATTCATTATTTTCGTGTTACTTGGTGTGGATGTGTGTTTCATATAGAAACAGTTTTTATTTTTTCTGGTTTTTCGGTTTTTATAGATTATTTGTTTGTTTTTAAATTTGCTCAGGGTCAGATCTTTCAATCCATAAGACGTTTTTGTAGATTTTTGTTGGATTGTTTATTAGATTTTGGCCTGTAAAGTAGTCCACACTGGCCCATGAAGTAGGCCATACTTTTATTCAATGAAGTAACGGACCATCCCAAGTATAGTACAAAAGTGAATCTATATATATTTAAACAGAATGTACGCTAAGTTCTAGTGAATTTTAATATTTCTGTTAAAAATAAAAATGACACATTTATACCATAACGTACATGAATATTGTTATGATACGCAGTAAACATTTTAATTTTTTTTTGTTTTTAGAAAAAAAGAAAAAGATGCGAAAGAAAGTGACAAGCCAACATTAAATGCAAGTGGTATTATCGTGTTGGTGTAGGGATTTGTAACTTTTGCTATATTGCTTTGATAAATTTACAATACAATTGTAAAAAACAAAACCGATGTTTAGTACCAAACAAATAAAATTTGTTGCTGTTGCCTCATTAATTTTAAAACAACAAAAATGTATTTTACCAAAGCAATTTCCTTCTCCAAGGCAATTTAGTTAAAAAGTTTGTTGTCGATGATTCACACTGAGATTTTATTTACATGTAGACGACATGCAAAATATTTAACGTACTAAACCACCAAAGGTTGAATGTTACAAGTTTTTTTTTTCTAGTTGTTCCGCTCATTTTATTGTCGTCTTACTTTGTCACTGGAACAGTAGTTGTATAAAGGAGGAAATGCAGATTATGATCAAAATAAAAACCGAAAATAATTTCCATTTTACTATTATCAATTGACATTAAAAATTAAATTAAATAACAAAAAAAATGTTTCAAAATTATTGCTGGAATGGTTCTGTACCAACAGGGACTTGGTTATTCGTGAGAGTCCGGGAGATCCTGCTATAATGCTTGGCCATATACTCATAATCAATCAATCATTAATTATGTCAACAAGATTAGTAATATGAAAACATTAATAATAATAATAATTTTGATGTCCTGATTTAGATTTAAAGAATCCTGAGTTCTGGCATTGGATTCCAGAGGAACGAGCATCTAGTCATGTAGTTAAAATGTGCTATCTTGTGCTATAACCTGTTTATCATTTATTGTTCTAAAAATTTATTATCTATTAATCGCTTAGGAGACTGCAAACGGGTTGAATCTGTCCCAACTAATAATCATATCTTATCCATCGGTTTTAGTATGTGTAAATGGGTGTACGATTTGTGCTTGGGAATACTGAAGATCATGTTATAATAATTATTCATTTAAGTAATAAAATTTGGTTTTATGGTGTTTTATTAATTAAATTTGGTTTTCAGATTTGGTTTTTAATTTTTATATTAATTTTATTTGTCGATTCTTGATATACTTCTTATAGTACCTAATTGAATTATTGATAAGTCTAGGTGTTATGGTGCTGTAACATTATCATTTAAATCATTTTATATAAATTTTATAAAATAATTGAATCTATAATTATGTATTTTCTTTTTCTGGATCGGTATGAAGTTGATGATTAGTTTTAAGTTGAATTTGATGTTTAAATGGTTTTAAGGTTTATGTTAATTCTTGTTACAGTAGGTAATAATTAATTGATTAGATATACCAGGAATAAGGAAATAAGCGTTGTTATTTTAAATTTTTCTTAAATATTTTATCAGGTAAATTAATGAAAAGCAGACAGGGGTGAAATTATAACATTAATAATTTTTAAGTTCTGTTTTAGATTTCGGAAGTCCTGAGTATCCGGCCATGGATTCCAGAGAAATGATGATCTACTAATGCAGTTAGATTGTGCTGTCTTGTTATATATTATACTAATTATATGTATTTATATTTATTTACATATATTTATTATATATTGTACTAATAATTTACACAACACAACTAATAATCCTATCCTGTCCTTCGGTTTTGTTATATGTATACGGGTGTACGGTGTGTGCCCGGGAGTCCGGGAGATCCTGCTATAATGCTTGGCCAGACACTCATAATCAATCAATCAATCAATTGCAAATAAAATTAGCGAGTGAATTGTATTGGATTTAACCTAGTATTACGGATTAAACCAAAAATGGTACAAAAATTTAAATATTAAGACAATAAGTAATCGATATTGCAATCACTACATATAATTTGTAGTGATTGCAAAATTGAATTTCGACAACAAATCATTGCAGAAAGCGGACTTTAAGTATACGTTAAACTGTAAAGTTATTTGTACAATTATTTTAATTATTATATGATAAATCATTCAGAAACTAGAAACGGGATTAACGGACGTTGTCAGAGCAGTTAATTAATTTTTTTTGAATGTTTTTTTTTAAAACTTCGAAACTTTATTCAGAGAAATTGGTACAACGTATTTTATTCAAAGTATTGTCCATCGTTAACTACGACTTTTTCCCATCTTTCAGGCAGCATACAGATTCCGCATCGAAAAAACTCCTCGTCTTATAAGGCGATCCAAAAATCGACCCAATTTTTGGCTTCTTCGTATGCAGTGAAGTGCTGCTCGGCCAGGTCATGAGTCATCGACGGGAACAAGTGGTAATCGGAAGAAGCAACGTCTGGTGAATACGGCGAGTGGGGTAGGGCATCCCACTGAAGCGCCTCCAAAGTTTCCTTGACGACTTTTGCAACATGTGGCCAAGCGTTGTCGTGCTGAAAGATCGCTTTGTCATGTCTTTTGGCGTATTGTAGCCATTTGAGGTTTAATGTTAGGCTTAATTGCATTGCTGGTTGATAACGTACTCCAGTGATGGTTTCTCAATTTCCTTGTTTTTGCCCCATACCCATGGCCTTGAGACGGGTTTGAATCGCTTATTGAGTCACTTCCAAAGTTTAAGCCATATCCAACAACGCCTCAAACTCACCGTCTTCAAACTTTTCTGGCCTCCCTTCGCGTTCTTTGTCACGGGTGCCAAAATCGCCACTTTTAAAACGCCGGAACCAGTACTCTCATGTTTCTATTGCTGGATCATGTTCCCCATATACTTCACACATCAATCGATGTCCGTCAGCTGCATTTTTCTTCAAATTAAAGCAAAAAAGCAACGCTTCCTGCAAATTGTGTTTTGTTGGTACAAAGATTGACGTGGTTTGAGCATAAAAAATATGTTGTTTACACTTCAGCGAAATGACAGTTACTGATTTTTAGAGCAAAAATGACGCTTTAACATGAATATAGTTATTAAGAATTTAAATTGTCTTTCTGTAAATCAATTGATTTTTTCGGCTTTTTTTGTTGAATATAGTAATAAGATGGTCCGATGCGACTTAATACTAGTTACGCCATCTTTTGTAAATCTCTCAAAACTTATACACCCAATAGCAATTGTAATCTTTTTTGCAATAAATAAATTAATATAAGCTTTTGACATTGCTTATACAACTTAAATTAACGGGCAAATGAATTTTTCACTTTTTATAGTTTTACTTAAAATGTAAATGATGTAATGTATTTGGTGTGTTTGGACTTCTAATTTTAAGAATAATTTACATAAGTGAGAAGCTCAAGCCTAAAAATATTTTAGGCTCTCAAAATCATCCATATTGTGTATTGCTTTGTCTAAGTCAAATTTATTCAATACACTTTCACTAATTAACTGATGATGCAAAATTTAACATGAATTTTTCACACCTTTGCAAAGTTGAATTTCTAATTAATAAATGAATGAAGCACTTTGAAGTGCCGGTATGGTTCGGAATAACAGCGACCAAATTTGAACCCGGTATTGCAATCCCTGATAATAAAAATGCCACTGTCCCGAAACATTAGATAACGAGACGCGAAAATATATATCTGTTTTTTAATTAATATTTTTTATGATTTAAAATAAAAATGCTACGAGTTTTGTTATTCGAGATTTTTTATTAAATATTTGAATCCATCTCTTGCAAATGACATTTTATTGTATGAGTGGTTATAACATAAGCGGAGGAATAAAACAATAAACGTAACATTAGTTTTAACACCTACAACTGCAACAAAATTAAAGAAACAACTATTTTATATTTTATTTATCTGCGGTAATTTTTAATCAAACTTTATAAGATAAAAAACGAAAAACTAACTTTTTCTTTACGGTTAATAAGAAAGCAGATCAATAAAATGAAATGGTACGAATGCAAACTTACATAATTGACAAAATTGTTTGTCACCGAATAAGGTATACATTAAATTTTTGATTGAATGAACAATAGTGACATTGTTAACAAATAATTGTCTGTACTGATTACAAATTTCCTCTTTAAATAAATTATGTTTTTCCTCATATAAATTAATTTCAAAAGCGATTTAATTACAATGTGAAATTACTGTATCAAATTGAATACATTAATGTGTAGGTATCTACATAAAATTTAAATTAAACTGATCGTTTATGTTTATGAGACATATCTAATTGTTATTTTAGCAAATATTACTTGTTGTTTGAAGAAAGAAAACCTCATTTGAATTTAAATATGAATGAGCTTTGCTCGGTAGACGGCGGACATTACAACAGCAATATTTAAAATACATTTCGTTACTTCACTTTGATATTTTTATACCATAAAGAGTCAATTTTAAATGTTTCCTAAATTTTTAGTCTTACATTAAAAAATGATTAAACCCATAAAATATTTTTAAATTACGTTAATCCAAGTGGAAAATTATATTTTTATAATAGTAAATTAAAGTTAAATTCATATTCGTCAAACAACGAGGAAATAGTAAAAAATTATTTACTTTGGAAATGTTGTTAGGTCACGATATTCAGTTAAAATTTCCAAATTCTAAACAAAGCTCTTATAATATACAGTAGGTGGTACTCCCATAGGCATCAACATGTAGAAAAACAATGAACTAGATTAATGGTGACGAATAATTCAAAAAGATAAAATTTTAGGATACGATTTTTTTTGTATCTAAATTATTTATTATCATTAAGCTTCGAGAGAATGTTTTTCATTCTTTGCTATCTTTCACAAATTTATACTAATTGACCCAAATTCTTTGTATTTCAGTTAATTTTTTAAGTTTGTTGCCTTAGAGCAGACATGCTTCGTGTACATACATACTTTATCCTTAATTAAAACGAAATTGCTCCTCCTTTCGTAAAGTATACAGTGGCTAATCAAAAATAAATATAATTATTTTGTATAGACCGTATTGTCTTTTGTGGAAAGAACAAAAGCAAATTTTCCAAATAATCAACAGTTTTGTTGTTGATAAGGACCTTATTCAAGGGCAAAATCTCAAAAAAAAGATTAAGATTTTTAGGCCCTCTTAGGACTTTGCTACATTTATTTGTTTGGTCTGGTGCTAATTTATTTATTAAAGTTCTCAATATCACTCCATTATGTAGATTAAAAGTTTCGAAACGGAATTACTGCACAATACGAACCATTAGATGGTAGTGAGTCGGACGATTTTACTGGACTCCAATTTTTAATTTTATCGATCAAGATAAAAATCTGTGCTTCCATAATTTGTCAAATTTTGATGGGCTATAAATAAAGAAGCCCCGCCCCGTCTTTCCGAATTTGAAATTAAGACTGAAAACTTTGAATCCTTCATTATTTGAACGAACAAATTTGATTTGAATTTGATACTAACACATTACCCAGACATTTTTCTACAAATCCCTCCAGTCAAATTCCTTGGCTGACATTAACTGACTGAAACATTTTAGATTTATTCAAACTTTTTTGACGTGATAAAAGAAAATTTTAGAAGATTACAAGCGATTGCGAACAGATTTCTTTTTGTTGGCGTACACAGCTCATTATTATGTCCATTGCAACAACCTTTTATTCAAGGTGACGTCAACTTAAAGAACAGAATTACTGGCGAATAGCTGCGATAAGCGTTTCAGGGCCTAAATATAGAACTTAAGTAAATGTAAATGTTAGGATAGAAGACGAATGGAATATTTGATTGTATTGGAAAGAGCTTCATGGGATAAGTGGCCCTCACCATGAATAGTATTGTTTTCGTCAATGAAATGTTTGTCACGTTTGAGTTCTGCTACACTTCTTGTTGAATTATCATCTTCAACTTTGTTTTTATTTATTGTATTTTATTTATAACAAACAGTATTAAAAAGAAAAGCACACATGAAAGCAAAGAAATCGGAGCAAAAAAGATATGAAGGTTGACTCCATACCGCATAAGAACATCTTAAATTTCTTCAAACAACATCCACTTCATTCAACACTTAAATTAACAATAGTAATATTAATGAAAGTAAATTAAAAAACTACATGTATTGCCTTTAGTCACGCTACTCGAAAAAACTGCTTTATATACTATATATATAATATTACGAATCCTAATCTTTTAATTTGCAAAGGAACTTAATTCCAGAGCGAAACTGTCCTATTAGAGAAGAATTTGTTTAATGACCAGAATTGAAAATCAATTTGGTAGGGAAATCGAAAATCCAAACTGAACTCTGTAATTTACAGAATCAAAAGCCTTATGTCTAACAAAGTTAAAGAAGTCTTCCCTATTACTCATTACGCATTAAAATATGATCACATCAGCGAAGCAAAACTCGCTCTTTATAAATCTATATATTCATTCCATAAGGAGTGAGTTGTTGAAATTTCAAACACTTATTCGTCTATTAACTGTTTCTATTCATTTTTTTACTTGTGATTAATGTTCGTTCAAATAACAAGTTTTAATCTCAATACACCTAACCGAATTTTTTGATTTTTTGTTTGCTATTCTCACTCTCCTTTTTCTCATTGAAGAAATGAAGATGTTGAAGGAATGAAACAAAATTAAAAAATATAAATATTCATATGGTCTCGATCTGATGGTTAAGGTTGATGTTTGAATTGAATTTAAGAATAGGTTTATTTTTATATTCGACGAGTAAGTCTTTACAAAACGGGTTAAGAAATACTCCCAATTGAAAGAGTAAGACTAAACTATAATTTTTTTCTCTCTTTACTCACTTGTAAAAAGAACGAAGATATAAAAGAAGCAAAAACAAAATTGTGTGAGGATTAAGAATAGATAGGACTATTTTTTTTAACCCTGCATTTAATAACGCATTAAAAGAAGTGCTATGCAATTTTTTAAACCCAGATTGAACAAAACTAACTAAACTATTGTTATTTAGATGCGACTATTTTACTTAGCTTCCATTGGTCTTTATAGGAAGAGGACGTGAGAATACAATTGAAAATATTTAACAAATAATTTGAGACGAACAGGAAAGCTCGTTTAACGAATTTTAAAATGACGTGGTCTAGCTAGCTCAGCAAATTCTGGGACCTAACTAGGCAATTCGACGACTATTTTCGACGGCTATCGTTTTGTATAAGAAAGTGCAAGAAGGAAAAAGAAAACGATAGTTATTGTTTTCCTTTTTCTTCCTCTACTTCCTAATACAAAACGATAGCCGTCGTAAATTGTCATCGAATTGCATAGTTAGGCTCCCGAATTAACCTTTGAAATAGCAATTTGTAAATCCTCCAGAGAAATACTTGAAAACGAATTAGAGGAAAACAAATCGACGGTACTACTACTTTTGAGTTCAAACTAGAGCAAATGTAGCTATTGATGCCATTGGGTTTGAAACCCCCACTAGTACTATTCTTCCGTCTACCGACGCCTAAGTTGAACACCAGAAAGGAGTGGTCTAACTTATCCTTGAAAAATTACGTTTAGCTATTCGAATTAATCCTGCAAGCGAAATTTACTGACTCTAACACTAATGGCATTCGAAATTTCCTGAGACAATCAAGGCGGAGATTTCGCTTTAAGAGTAATTTTTTAAGTGGAATACAACTATCAAAGACCAAACTAATGTACAAGTTGAAAAATTCTATTTGGTTAGTAGCAGAATTAACGCAAAAATATCTTGCCAATGAAACGAGTTACAAACTAATTAAAGGCGGGAACCATCTAAACAAAAAAAATCTCGAAACTAAAGCTAAAACTAAAACTACTAGGTTTAGGTGAAGAGTAACATTTCACAGAAAAACTGAAAGAACAGAGGTACTAGTTTTTTGAGGGTTAAAGACGGTACCGAATAAGATTTTACCACCGTTTATGAAAACATTGTGAAACAAAAAGTTTTTAGTTCCGCGTCGAGCGCCTTAATGGTGAATCCGCAGGTTGTTCTTGATATGTGCTTGGCGGTAACACACTGGTTTCAGTTAGTGGCATCTCAAGATGTTTGGTAACTTCCATCTCCTTAGAAGTTGTCAGCTGGCTGCTCAACTCAATTGGTTTCCTTACAGGAGAAGTAATATCTGCAGGTGGAGATATTTGAACCGGTTGCTCCGATTTATGAACCTCGAATCCCCTAGACCTAATCTGAGTTTGGTAAAGAATACGTATCTGATCTCCAGCCTTAACTACATATCGACGTGGACCCAAAATTTTGAGGATGACACCGGGCTCCCAGTTATATGTTGCATTTAAACGAATATACACATGTTCGTTTTCTGCGAATGGCTTAGAAGGATTAATATTAATTGAATAGGGTATACCTTTTACAGGCGTTGCTCCAAAAGCCGGCCTTAACTGCGTTAAGCGTGTCCTCGGGTCAAACTTGATGGTGTTTCGGCATTTGTCTTACTTGGGGTGTTACGATAACTGAATAGCACGTTGGACAACGCTCACTTCCCTAATAACTTTTAGAGACTCTTCTTTATCCTCTGCACGGCTCGCTCAGCCAACCCGTTAGCTTGAGGTACGTATACTGGACTTTTCAATGGTGATATGCCATTACATTGACAAAAATTGATGAAATCGGATGAATTGAATGGTGGCCCAAACCAAATTGTTGAAAATATAAGCTGAAGTTTAACGATAATGCAGTTGTTGTCCCATTCATTATATTTACTTCGATCCACTTTGATGTCGAATCAATTATCAGCAACAAAGTTCTTCTCCAAAAATGGAAAAAATCGGCATGAATTTGGTACCACACTCTCTTCGGAAACCGTGCATCTTTGAAATCAGCTGGACTTAGATTTTGATATATTTGGCAAACTCCGTAAGTTTTGACGGTATTTTCGATCGATTCTTCGATGTTTGGTCACCAGCAAACAGATCTCGCCAACATTTTCATCCTCACAACTCCCGGATGATCTTCGTGCAGCAACTGGAGTACATGCGTTTGCAATGACGATGGTATAACGATACGGTTTCCCCACACTAGGTATCCACTTTCGAGAGTGAGCTCATTCTTGCGGACGAAATATGGTTTCATATTCAAGTCAGTCATTGAACTAGGCCAACCTTTTTTAACATTTGATATCGTTTTCGCTAGCAATATATCTTGTTTCGTCTCGCGGGCCACATCCTCAGGACCAATTGGTATCACGTTAACTTTCGAAAATGCATTGACTGAACAGATGTGTGGATCACCATATTATCGCTAACGCCTCCTTGTCAAGCTGTGAATAGTTCTTTTCGGCTGGTGATAGGCTCGCAGACGCAAACATTAAAGGGCGGTCGTCTCCATCCATTTCTTGACTAAGAACTGCACCCACTCCAAATGAGCTCGCATCGCACGAGAGGTACAGATCGTTCTTTGGATCATAGTGAATTAATAGGTTGTTAACCTTAGTCGCTCGTTAGAATGCACTTTTTTTAATTTTATTTTATTTTTTACGCACATTAGCAATTATTGATTTACCACTGTCGATTACTGTATTGTACCGTAGTACCAGATAACAATTTTTTTTGGTTTTTTTTTATCCTCGTCGCCAAATATAATGTATGTAAATGAAACACTAGTGAATAATTCAAGATTCGAGTATAAACTGATTATTTATTAGAACATGATCTGATTTTATAATACAGAGAACGAATATAGAAGCAATTTATTATTTACTATCTTCATAAATTGAATTGGCCATTTGATCCGAACCTTCCAATGTGGCTGAATAAAAAGAATTTGCCATCCTACGGTGACCGCTGTAGAATTACTGATTTGGATTCATTGCTTGTAAGACATAGATGTGCTGCTTCAACATTCATCGCTGATCTGCTTAACAGTTCGATTGACTTCACTAAACTACTTGCAAAGATTGATATTCATGTGCCCTGTAAACCTACTCGGATTAGGAATTTTATATATTTGCCGACATTTGAATCTAATTATGCACATAATGCTCCGGTCCCGGCGGTTTGTCAACAATTTAATTGTAATTTGATGTGTTTGAATTTAATATTTCTAAATGTTATTTTAAAAAATTAATAAAAACTAAATTGTAAAATTGAAAAATAAAATTGGAATTGAATTTTTATCCCGTTGATGGTAAATAAATAAATAAATAAATAGAGAGAGACAGAGTATTAAAGAGATGACTATATAAAAAAAGCTTAATTCTATATTCTATATAATTTTGCACGAAAAATAGTACACCAAATAGCTTTAATAAGGAATTAAGTATGGCCGGAATGGATTGGGCCACGTCTTTTCACGACGTCATTCCGAAATTAGTATCAAAAACCGTAATCCTTGTCACTTAATCGTGCAACCTACCAAAGTACTCGCCCTGAAGGGAAGACGGTCAGTTTCTACTGTTACAAGTGGAGAAAGAGACATAACAGTATCAGCAGTTTGTTGTGCTAATGCCGCTGTTCAAATGACGGACTTACGGACAATGCTACTGCTGAAATACTACAGTGTGTATCCGTGTAGTTCCTTAACATTTTGTTAAAAATGCTCGTTGTTCCTTTTTGAAAAGGAAAGTGCTCCTTATTTTAGATGGACACATGATGCATACATAAATTTAGATGCTATTACTTATATACTATATATGAGACTGGCATAATCTTGTTCTCGATACTACTCAGAAAATACAGCCACTCGATGTGAGTTATTTTCAGCCATTCAAAACAGCTTACGATAAGGCTTGCAGTCTATGAATGAAAAATCATCCTGAGCGAAGAATATTGATCGAAAACATAGCTGGTCTCTGTAGATTGGCGTTTGAGAAAGCTGACACACTCAGCGCTGTAGCAAATGGGTTCAGTGCTACGGGAATTTGGCCGTTTAACCCCGATGTTATCAAAGACTAGGAATATGATTTGAACGACCTACCAGTCAATAATACGGGGTGAAACGTTTGCTGGTGCAACGGACGTTGCTGGAGCCGCTCTACTAGAACCAATGCAAGACAGAAGACTTGATTTCTGTTTAGGTAATTTAGAAGTTATATTTGAAGATAAGCTTACAGCCGTTAGTCCTAATGATATTGTCTTATTTGAGGAATCAGTCGAACCGATGGGGAATTTGTCGCCCAATGGCAAAATTACAACCTTTACTTTCTCGGATATTTCACCAACTCCAACAAGAAGAAAAGTAAGCTATGTGGTACAAGTAATATTTTAACAAGTAGCCCTTACAAAAAAAGATTTAGCTTCCAAAGTTTTGGTGAAACGTGAAAAATTATATAATATGATGATTAAGCAAAAAAGAATTAAAATTGGATTTGAACTGAAGAAAAAAAACGCAAACCTGCTGAGTCGCAAAAATGATGATGTGTTTATTGGAGAAAAACCATTTTTTTTATCATTTTGCTCCGCTCTACCAATATTTGTAAGATTTGGCTAGAAAATTTGATCTATTTGATGGCACGGTTTTTGGAAAGAGCAAACGTACTCGGTTTCAGCAGCGTAAGTTTATGTTATTGCTGGTTTTGTTGTAGCGGTGGTGTACATAATTTCTTGATTGAATAATTCCCAAAGGAAGTTGTTAAAACATTGATTTACGACTATGAGCAGGCATTGTTTGAGGAATATCCTTATTAACTAAATTGAACACCAGGTTTCCACCTACTTTCAAAATTTATTTGAAATGAGGTTCATGAAACAATTTCTTTTATTTTCACGTTTCAACAGCAGTAAGAAGAATCTTTGATGTAGTCAATTTCATTTCAACAAGATTTGTTGCGTAAACACGATTTGTTGCGTATTTTACAAAATCGATTCATATACTCAAAAAGACCCCTTTTTGAGGACCCGCTGGTATTAGAACAATGTTCTTGGTCTTAAAACGTTCTTATATGAATTTATACAAACAAAATTGTGTAACACTTTAACTTTGTTTTGCATAATTTGTTTATTTAGTATACATATTTTTAATCAACATGCTCTGAACAAATAATACAGTTTATTTAACCCTGGGAAAAAATTACCAGTCTTGAATTTTAAACTTTTGTTTTTCACTTATTTAATACATTTACCGAACCATTGTAAAAAGTTTTAAGAGTTTAATAAAATGTTCATATTGTGTGTTACTTTCATACACATTTTTTATAAACAATAATATACGAGGAGAATATAATGTAAGAACAAATCGTGCTTGGGGGTTGGTTTTCTGACGTTATGTGTTATAAGAACATTTTGTACGGAAAAACTTATTATTTTTTATTAATAAGCTAAAGGGGCAAACGAATATCTGGATTATGTATGATCCAACGCTAAATCACATAATGCTTATATTACATATACTATTATGTATACAACTATATCCTTAAGAGACTAATTTTTCTGTGCGGTGTAACTCGAGACCAATTTATTATTTGAGGGTTTTTTTTTGTAACAAACTTCAAAATATAGATATCACAATGCTGATACTAAAAAAAATAATACCTCTTTATTTTTTATTTTTGTCCTGAAAATCTAAAGTGAAAAATAATGTTGTTTGAACTTTTAAACCCAATGGAAATTACTTAAATATTCCGCATGTATATCACGAACATTAACCGTAATGTTAAATAATTTATGTGAGACAAAATTACAAAACCAAGGTGTCACGCATGTATGTATGTTTATCGGCTTAGAAAATAGCGTATACCTAACAGAAATCTTCGTCTATACGTCAATTAATTCATTTCCTTTTCCGCTTATTTTTTGTTGTTGTATTTTATTTTTGTAAATAATCTACGACAAAACAGGATGATGTCAGCTTTTTAAACGTACATACACACTTTCCAAAATTATATATAATAGTAGGTTTAAATGAAATATAAAAATATTAAATACAATAGTTTTTATGTAGGTAAATAATTGTTTTGATACTGGCGTATATTTTTGTGAAACATGATCCTAAAATTACAAGTAGGTCATATAAGAGGAAATGTTTGTTATTATTTCTGAATTGAACTAATATTGATAATAGGTTTTATTATTTTATACTAAAAACAATATAAATAAATATACATTTCCCATATAATTTGTTGATTTCATTCTCAGTGTTTCAGGAAGATGATATAGATATAATTTTCTCGGCTAATAAAAGAAATGTTCTAATGCTGTTAGTTACAGTAATTATTAGAGGTGTGCTACATACCTTTTATATACATATGTCTTTGGCGGTAGCAAATTTGTGTCATGAAAATGTAATATTAACGTGATATGCTTATATGAATATAAATTAAGGTTATATTCATTAGCGAGTAAGTAATTAAAATTAGCGCATAGTTTTTTTTAACGAAGCGTAGTTTTAAACTAAAATTGATTGTAAATACACTGTATCAAAAAATTGTCCGTACAGCACTCGATTAACATGTTCGCCCCTCAAAGACACAAGTTTCCCAAAAAACTCATGTTACATACATATATGTGTCACAAATTACTGAAACTTTACATAGGTATAACTTTGGAATGGTTTCGCCCTAGTCTTTATGAGTATATGACACACATTTGTGTCACATGGTTTCAATGAGAAAGTTTTATTTATTGAAATAATTTCATATTTCGGGAAACCCCCGATATTGGTTCAAAGAAAAGGGATAACGATTTATTTAACGTTTTTATGTTAGTTTGTCGACAATTTTTGTCTAGTAAAGAGGTATTTTGTTTGCATTATAATATTTTTACTTAGAATTTTTCGTATTATAGTGAAAAATTAACGATTTTTCATTCAAAACTAAATTTTTGAAGTGTAATAAAAATTATTCAAAGTTATTTGTGTAGCATATAAAGTTGTAAGGTGTAGTAATTTTATTATTCACTCTCCGATTTTCTGATTTGGATGAGTTTCAAGTTAATTGCAGATTTTTTTGTTGTACTGTTATAATAGGTTCTTGGTTTTAAAGGAATTTGCGCATAAATCTGACGAATCTGAATCTGACTCCAGCAACAGTGAAATATACTTTGAAGATTCGGGCAGCAGCTTTCGCATCTATGATACTGACAGCATGTCATCTGAATGCTCAGTAGAAATTGACTTGCAAGAGGTACCAGTTCAAGAATATGTTGCTGAAAATAACAATGATGAGTGGACTGATGTTGGGTCTGAAACAAATAACATAGTTTTTACTGGAGCAGAATTAATATTCATAGATCTACCACCAACCGCCGAACCAGTAGAATATTTCAGGAAAATATTTGACGATGTATTGCTCGAGAAAATAGTTACTTGGACTAACGCACGTGCTAAATTCATTATTGAGCATAAGCCGTTATCAGCAAATTCAAACCTTCGCAGATGGAAAGATGTCACCAGTAGCGAATTGAAACCAATGCTTCGCTTATGTCTACTAATGCCGCTAAATAGAAAACACTATTGTGTATGTGTATGTGTTTCTATGACGAGCAACACGACGTCAAAACTAATAGATTGTACAAAATACAAAATTTCACAAATCACGTTCTGGCTAACATAAAAAAATTGTATAGCCCACCTTAAAACCTTTCATTAGATGAAGCTCTCCTGTTATGGCGAGAAAGACTGTCATTCCGGCAGTATATACCGAATAAGAGGCACAAGTACGAAATTAAATTCTATGAATTATGCAATCTCGAAGGTTTTTTAATAAATATGATTATATATACCGGAAGAGGCACGGTGTCTAACGAGAAAGGGCATGTATTTGGCGTTGTTGTTGAACTAATGAAGGAATATTTGGATAAAGGTCATACGTTGTATATGGATAATTACTACTGCAGTATTGACCTGGCAGAGCACTTGGTGAATCATCAAACTAATGTATGTGGAACATTACGTTCGAACAGGAAACGCAATTCCTCTCAAGTTATAAAGAGTAAATTAAAGCCAGTACAAATTTCATGGCGGCGAAACCGCAAGAACATTAAGGTGTTAAAATGGAAAGACAGGCGAGACGTTTTGATGATTTCTATCTAACATAATGCCGAGCTTATTAATTTAATAACAAAAAGAAACAAGGACATAATAAAGCCAAAAGTGGTAGACTACAACGCTAATATGCCGGGGATCGCTAGGACGGATCAAATGATTTCATACTATGCTTGCCCAAGGCGTTCAGTGCGATGGCACATGAAAGTGTTTTTTCACATACTAGACATAGCAATATGGAATTCGTGTTGGATATATAACAAACAAACCAAGCAGCGACAATTGCCACATCTAGAATTTAGAGAAAAAAATTATAACCTCGTACTTAGGGGAGATTTTAGCGCGGCAAAAGAACCCAAAAACCGCAGGAACTTCAACTTCCAATACAGCATATTTCCCTAGCATGGCCAACAGCCGTAGGATGTGCCGCATGTGTTACAAAACTGGTAAAAGGGCTGCGAGTAAATACGTTTGTGACACATGCAAAGATGCTAAAGGCGTGTTGATCGGTCTATGCCCATATCCATGCTTTCGGCTATGACATACCCAATAAAAAATTTGAATTTTTTTTATAAACTGTAACTGATTTACGCTTATATAATTTATATGTAAATCATAATTAACTCTTTAGAAATATAAACCTAATATACTGAATTTTGCAATTTCTTGTACACCTTAAAATAATTTATGTTCCACCTAAACCTCATGTCACACATATGTGTCCTTTTTATTGTCAAAATGAAAGACTCATGTCTCACATATGTGTCGTAGAAGCAATCAAAAACTCATGTCACATATATGTGACATGCCAGCTTTCCACAAACTCATGACCCATATAGGTGTCATAGAATTGTTAATATGTGAGTTTTTTCCGAACATCAAAAAATCGTTTGAGGGGCGAACTTGTTTAGAAAAGTTTTAATTTTTTTTAAAACTCAAATTACATTTAAGAACCTGAAAATAATAATAATCATGATATAAATTAAGTTACTTTCACGTTTGATAAGATTTACTATTTAAACCGCCTAAAACGATCGGAAATAATTGTCCATACACACAAAGAAGTTGAGGGAATTTGGTAAAAAAGTTAGGTCTAATATTTCGTGTTGTAACCTATTCATGAAATGACACTTTGCTACCTTCTTTTCATTGAGAAAGCCAACTTCCGAGTTATTTCGGGGGAAATTTTTGGCCCATTCCTCCACAATGACCCATTTTAATTGTTCCAGATAATGGCATAAATTATCAATAGGGTTGAGATCTGGTGGCTGGGGAGGATGAGGAAGTATTTACTTTACATTGTGCAATAACCACTCCTTTATCAGCTTTGACGAATGCTTCGGGTCATTGTCATGTACGGAGCGAAAATCTTGCCCATGTCCCATTTTCTCAGCACTTATTAACAAATTACCCTTCAAAATATCCAAAGTCAAATGACCTACACCCCTTCAGCTAAAACCTCTTCAAACCATTATACTTCCATCATGCCATCATGTTTTACTCAAGTTCAGTGTTGCGCTTCCGCCACACCATAACTCGCCCATCTGAATCAAAAATGTTAGATTTTCTTCCGTCTGAGGGAATAACATTTTCCGAGAACTCTTCGGGCTCACTCACATATCCCAATGCATATTCCAAGCCCTTTTAATATTTTTTTTGTCGGCAAATACATTTCTGGCGTGTCGCACATCGACGATACTCTTGTTTATGCAAAATATTGCGTATTGTCTGAAGTTCTATCGCTCCTTTTTTGCGTTGATAAACTTTGGGAGCGATCGTTGGAGCACTAAGCTTTCGATTCTGTTTTATTGCCTTCTCTATTAGAAGTATTTGAGGTGTGGTCAGCTTTTGGTTGCGACCACGCCCAACAACCATCTCTAGTGATTTGGTTTTTTGTAGTTCTGGATGATATATTGAATCGAAGATCGCGGGCGATTAGTTATTTTGGAAATTTCCTGTAAACTTTTACCTTCACTCGCCAATTTATTATTTATTTATTTATTTACTAACCAACAGCATGTATATGCAAAAATGGCTTACATAATTAAAAAACATTATAAAAAGTTAAAAAAATGTATACAATAAAAGCATAAAAGATATAACGACATCAATAGATCAAACAATTAACCACAAAACAAAAAGACATTTAAAACAAAATCTTAGCGATTCGTTTTTTAAATTCATCCCTGGAAATATTGAAATCGAAACAATCTGCTACGGCGTTGAGATCTCGTTGAATGCGCACTATAGGACCATGGGAGCTGTAGTTGCTACTTGCAGTCGGAATATGAAGAAGTTCCCGGGGGCGTAAGTTGCGTTGAGGAGCATAAATATTAAAACATGAAAGAATGTCAGAACAGTCTATTTTACCACAAATGATGTCACGCGCAAATGTGGCACTTGCGCATGTACGTCTAGCACTTAGAGATTGGAGATCCAGAAAACGGCATCGGTCTACATATGGTGATAGTCTGAAATTATTGTTCCGCTCGAAAGACGGTAATTTTCTGAGAACAAATACCAAAAACTGTTTCTGAATACTTTCAATTCTGATTGAATGAGACTCATAGAACGGAGACCATATGACAGTCGCGTACTCAAGCTGTGAACGAACAAATGAAGTGTACAGTGACTTGAAAGTTAATGTGTCGTGAAAATCCTTCGAATTTCTTTTAATAAACCCCAACATCGAAAAGGCTTTATTAACAACCGCATCGATGTGAGAGTTAAACGTTAAATCCGAGCTAAAGATAACGCCCAAATCTGTAACCATATTAACTCTCTTCAAACTAACGTCATTTAGATAATAGTTAAAAACTACAGGAGACTTAGATCTGGAATAGGTGATCACGTGACACTTATCAACATTCAGAAACATAAGGTTAGTAACACACCAACCGCAAAATGTGTTGAGGTCCCGCTGAAAGTGATCGCGATCCAATTCACATGAAATATTTGCATATATTTTCATGTCGTCAGCAAATAGAATACAGTCTGCGAATTTGAAGCAATCAACAACATTGTTAATGAACAATAAAAATAATAATGGACCCAAGTGACCACCTTGAGGCACCCCAGATGTCGCAATAAAACATTCTGAGAACGTATCGTTGATCTTGACAAACATTTTGCGATCCGATAAATAAGACATAAGCCAATTTAAGGGAATAATGTCGCAATTAAGTTCACTGAGCTTATTCACTAATAACCTGTGATTAAGTTTATCGAAAGCTTTAGCGAAATCGGTATAGACCACATCGACTTGAACTTTCGAGGCAACAGAATTAATTAGATTATTTTGAAAGACCGCTAAATTTGTGACCGTTGAGCGGCCAGGAAAAAATCCATGCTGACGTGTGCTAATAAGTTGCTTGGAGTGGAAGTAGATCACTTTGTTAACCATTGACTCGAATACTTTAGGAATGCAAGACAGTATTGCAATTCCACGATAATTTGTTACATCACTGCGGGAACCGCTTTTGTGGATCGGTATGATACTTGATGTTTTCCACAGATCAGGAAATTTACCTTGGCTGAGGCTCAAATTAAATAAATGGCATAAAGGAGCGGCAAAACCAAATGCGCACTGCTTCAATAGAGACACTGGTAAACCATCTGGTCCAGGACCTTTAGAAACGTTCATGTTCATCAAAGCCGTCATTACGTCAAGTTCTGAAAAAACAATTTTTGAATTATTGGTGTTAACTACTTTAGGAGATAATGAGCTATCCTTAACAAAAACACTGCTAAAATATTCAGCGAAAAAACCACAGATTGCGTCTGGATTATCTGATTTTCGACCATGGAATTCTAAAAATGGCGGCAAGCCGTTATTATGGTTCTTATTTTTGACAAATCTCCAGAAATTCTTCGGATTACATCGCAAATCGTCTTCAATATCAATTATGTAATTGTTATAGAGGAATCGGTTGAGATAGCAAAACTGCTTGCGCAAAGACTTAAACTGGATAAAGTCATGGGCCAACCCTGTACGCCTATACTTCCTATGACATTTATTACGTAGGACTTCAAGTTGTTTCAGTTCTTTGGTAAACCATGGGACGTTGCGGGTATGAGACTTTCTAATTAATTTTTTAGGAACAAATTTTTCAAAAGCAATCTTCAACAATTCATTGAAGGTATCTAATGAACTGTTGATATCAATGTTTGACAGTGTACCAGCCCAATCAACTTCAGCTAAAAAATCATTTAATGAGCTGTGATCGGCGTGCGAAAAATCAAATACTGTACAATTTTTGGTAAAGTTTAAATTATTAGAAGTTTTGTAGAACAACTGAAATGAAACCGGGGTATGATAAACACTCGAAGATCCGGCAAAGTCGTCGCATGATTCTAGTTTAAAAGAACTATTATTAGTGTAGAAAACCAAATCCAGATAAGTGCCGTGGCTGTTTGGTACACTGTTTATTTGTGAAGTACCCATGTTTGCCATAAAATCACAAATTAAGGCGGAAGAATCATTCGTATTAGCAGGAATGAACATATTGTCAACCATCATCCAAATTAGATCTGGAAAGTTGAAATCGCCGAAAATAACAAAGTCAGTGTTATCAGAAATAAAAGGTAATAAATTACATGAGAACTTGTCAACAAAATCTTGACAAAATATCGAGGATGGCTCTAGAGGAAAGTAGACTGTGCTAATTATTAAGTAAAATGCACCTAGTTTGAGTTTAACAGCAATGAACTCAATGATTGGGTCGGATTTAATGATCAATTTTTTAATTACTACACTATTTTTGGTACGAGAATAACACATTTTTAATTAACTGGACAATATTTCATTCTCCATGAAAAAAGTACGATTAATTAACTTTTACACTAAAAAAAATTTCGTAATTTACGGTTAGTTGAAAATAGGAGTACAACAAATAATAAATTGTTAATGTGCTAGTGTTAATTTTCACCAAAGTGCAAGCGTACGAACAAGTATTTGTAGAGGTTGTAGCACTAATAATTTCACGGACACTCTTGTGGTTTCAATTTATTAAATGCTAATTTATTTTGTTTGTGTTAATACACGTTTTAATTTATAAATTCAGGATTACACTTGATTTAATAAAATATAATTTTTCACCACTATGTTTAAACACTCGTTTTTTAAAGAGTAAAAACAGAAAAATATAATTTAGTGTTCAATTATATTTTCTATTGTCCATCTAATTTCGCTAGATGACAGTAAGCCACACAAAAAATATTTTGTGCGCTAACCCTATATTGTCGTGGTGAGCTAATGTCAATTTATATAAGTAAACAATTAATTTATATAAATTGAATGAGTGAGCCGCTACAGGACTCCCCCGCAAGTAAGTCCCCCTTCTTAAGAAGTTCAGTGTTAGGCTGAAAACGAACTGATTTATGTTGTCGAGAAACTGATTTCGCATCAGTGGAACATAGTATGCCGTAAGCCGGTTTGAGCCGGTCAATTGAAATTGTTTGGTTTTTTTAATTAATTGACACGGTGAATTGCTTCCGAAGGCGTCGAATAACTTTAAACGGCCCTTCATAAGGAGGAGATAAGCCTGTGCGAACCTTGTCCGTTCTTACGAACACAAAATCACAGTTGGCAAGTGACTTGGGAACAAAAACGTCATCTTGTTTGGCTTGCCGAGTTGATTTTGGGATAAGGTTTTGCATTGTGTCACGGAGTTGATCGATGACTGTGTCGCTAGTTGGTAAAGGTGAGAGAGGATTTTCAACGAAGAACTCACCGGGTAGCTTGATGGTTTGTCCATAAACCATTTCAGCTGGTGAGCACTTCAGATCTTCTTTCACTGTTGCTCGAATTCCCAGTAGTACGATGGGTATTTCCGAAGACCAATTGATTGTGTTCCCTCTGGCCATTAACGCGGCTTTGAGTTGCCGGTGAAAACGTTCGACCATGCCATTGGCTTGAGGGTGATAAGCCGTTGTACGAATACGATGTGAGCCAAGGAGTTTTGTTAACTCGGTAAAAAGCTTTGACTCAAACTGCGTTCCTTGATCAGTTGTGATATTAAGGGGCACGCCGAATCGTGAAACGTAATTGTTGACAAAAGTCAAGGCAATGGTTGCAGCTGACATATTAGTCATGCAATAGGCTTCGGGCCAGCGAGTGAATCGATCGACACAGGTGAGCAGGTAAGTATATCCATTAGATGGAGGAAGTGGTCCTACTATATCTATATGGATATGTTCAAAACGACCTGATGGTATTTGGAATTGTCCATGGGATGATTTAGTATGCCGTTGAACTTTGGCACGTTGGCAGGATAAACAAGACTGAGCCCAATGGCTTACGTCTTTGTTCATACTAGGCCAAAAATATCGAGCAGTAATCAACTTACGAGTAGCACGGACACCAGGATGCGAAATGTTATGTAAAGTGTCAAAGATAGTTCGACGCAGTGATTCTACGATAAATGGGCGATTGTACCCAGTTGATGTTTCGTAGATGATTTCGAGGCCAGGCAATTTATAAAGCGCCAGTTGCGTTGATGAACCGGAGCGACATTCGGAACCAGAAAATAAATTCTGAAGTTCTAGGTCAGCTTTTTGTGCAATTGCGATTTTGTTTAAGTCGAATTGTGTTTCGACTGCGGCCGTTTCATTGTCCGTTGTGCGAGAGAGTGTATCTGCAACAACGTTGTCATGTCCGTGAACATGCTGAATGTCCGTGGTAAATTGACTAATATAATCCAAATGGCGAGCTTGCCTCGGATTACGTTCAGTTTTAGACTGAATTGCTCTAGTCAGAGGTTTATGGTCGGTAAAAATGGTGAAGTCCCGACCTTCGACAAAATATCTGAAGTGTTTTACTGCCAGATATATTGCGAGTAATTCCCGATCGAATGCAGAATATTTTTTTTCAGCATCCGAAAGTTTCTTTGAGAAAAATCCCAATGGCTCCCAACATTCGTTATTGTACTGTTGCAGTACTGTCCCAACGGCAGTGTTAGATGCGTCAGTAGTTAAACTTAGTTTCGAATCGCTCAATGGGTGTGCAAGCAGTGTTATTTTCGCAAGTTCAGCCTTAAGTGACTTGAATGCTTGCTCACATTCGTCAGTCCAAGAGAAATTCTTGGGTGTTTTGGGTTTACGTAGAAGTACGACCAAATGGCTGTGAACTGGTGCGAGTATCTCAGCGAGCTTTGGTATAAATCGGTGGTAGTAGTTTACCATCCCGATGAACCGCTGAATGTGCTTAATTGAGCTTGGAGTTGGAAATTCTCTAATGGCGTTAATTCGTTCTTCAGACGGCAGAATACCATTAGGGGTTATTTTGTGGCTAAGGAAATCAAGAGTTGATACGCCAAAGACGCATTTGGAACTGTTGATGTGAACATCAAACTCAGTTAATCTTTGGAAGAGTTGTTCCAGGTGGAGTTTGTGCTGTTCCTCAGTTTGCGATGCCACAAGAATATCGTCAATGTAGACGAAAACAAAATCTAAGTTTCGAACGACTTCGTTCATAAAACGCTGAAACGTTTGGGCGGCATTACGTAGACCGAATGGCATTCGAGTGAATTCGAAGAGGCCAAAGGGAGTTGTTATTGCCGTTTTGAAAACGTCTTCAGGTGAAACGGGAATCAAATGATATGCTCTGACAAGATCGATTTTTGAGAAAATTTTGCATCCATGCAAGTGCATAGAGCAATTTTGAATGTGGGGAATCGGATAACGATCCGGTATAGTCACGGTGTTCAACCGTATAATCCCCACATGGTCTCCAATCGAAATCTTTTTTCTTAACCATGTGTAATGGACATGATACGGGAGATGCAGATGGCCTGCAAATCCCTAATTCCACCATATGCTGAAATTCCGTAAATGCGGCTTTATGGCGGACTTGATCTAGTCTTCTTGGTCTTGATACAGACAGATGTCCTGCTGTGACAATGTGATGGACCACATTGTGTCGGACTGGCAATTTATAGTTCGGCTCTGCTGTTAGTTGAGGAAACTTTTTTAGCAAAGTGCCGTAGCCGTCGGTGATAGAATAATGGATCGGGGTCGGTGTGTCGACGTGAACCATGTTGGCATTGATTGACAGCTTTGTCGCTGAATCAACCAGCCGTTTATTCTTAAGATCAACCAAAAGTCCGAATTTACACAAGAAGTCGGCGCCAATGATGGGACGATTCACAGCAGCCAAAATGAAAGCATGCGTGAAGGTTCGTTTTAGTCCCAAATCCAACTGAAGCAACTTTGTGCCATAAGTATGAATTTCAGTGCCATTGGCGGCCGACAAAACTAGATTTGAATTTCTTTTTAGAAGATTAAACTCACTTCTATAATTGTAAACTGGAATAACCGAAAGGTCAGCGCCAGTGTCGACTAAATAAGTTATTTTGTCGATTACAAATAAACGAGATGTATATTGATTGGGGTTTATTGGGGTCCCTACCCTGTTTGCTGGTAGTTTTTTGAACTTTTCTCTTCAGCATCAAGCTTGTTGATATGCTGAGACGTCGATGGTTGCGACGTAGAGAAGTTGCAAGGTGGCACGCACTTCTTTGCAGCTGGACCAAACTTGACGTGGTACCAACATCTGCCGTGACGGCGAGAGTAGTTACTTGAGCTGCGCGATCGCGATCGTGAACGAGACGATTCTCGTTGTCCCATTGATCGGTCTCGGAACAGATTGTCTAACTTTGCCTCGAGCCGAGCGATTCGATTCTCCAGTGAGTCAGTGTTCTGACTGCTAGATGGGACACGATCAATGCGTGTTGTAGACCGAGATTGTCTATTAATCTGATTTATATCATTATTTTGTTGGTGAATAGCAATATGTTCGAACATTTTATCGGCGGTTCTAGCCAGAGCATCAGTCCCTAATGAGTCTGGCTGAGCAATGAGAGCGATTTTAATGATCTCTGGCATCTTCCTGATCCAGAGTGATTTAATTATTGATTCATTAAAATTCCCTCCGGCCAATGTACGAATTTGTCTCAGCGCGTCAGATGGCTTACGATCGCCGATATCTCGGCCCGTGATGAGAGCTTCTAACTGCCTCTCAGACGACGGCGCTAATCTTTCCAACAAAGTTTTTTTCAAAATAGTGTATTGTTCTATTTGTGGTGGATTCGTCAAAAAATCTGATATACTGTCGCACGTCTCTGGCGACAAAGACGACAATGTGTGTAAGAATTTTTGCTTTTCTGACTTCACGCCTTGGAGATCGAATTGGATCTCTGCCAACAAGAACCAGTTATTCGCTTTATGCGGCCAGAATGGTTGTAGCTTTACTTTGCTACTTGTGGCTGAAATCTCCAAGGGTGGTTGACCACTAGTATCCATGTTTTGGGGTTCTGATTGATTGTTCTCTTTGGTATCGTTACCATTGCCCATTGTGACAAAAGCAATGAAGCAATTTATGAGCAGAAATAATTTTAATAAAATTTTTCGAAGTACGAGATTAAATACCCCAAAGATTTTTCTAATTGATACTAAGTATACCGAGTGATGTTACACACTTTTCGACCGACTGACTATTATTATTGGTGAAACAAGAATGAAAATGTAAAAGAACAATAAAATGTAATAATAATTGTAAATAACAGGGATGGTTACCTTAAATTGAAAATTTAAAAGATCAGGGCACTTGGCCTCGAGATACCCTCCAATTACGGGGCGAGCGTGCCACTTCGTATTGGAGGGGCTCGTTGAAATTTATAATGATGATAAGAAAAAAAAATTATTAAATAAATAAAAATAAATAAATGCACACGTTGTTAATCACAGAAATAACCAGACTTAATTGTTACAACAAAACAAAACAACCCTATCGCGGAACTTTTCGCGAAATCAAAATCAAAAAAAATTAATTGACACACCGTGGTGAAAAAAAATTTACAATATAAGAATGAGAAAAGAAATTTTGGACAATAATCTTTGAATATTGTTTCGCATAAAAATTGTTAAATAATTTTATAAAAAGAAAATTTTTGAAGAAGTTTTTAGTTCTATTTTTTGACTTGGAACGAAAACGCTGTGGAAACAAATCTGGCACAAATTTTCATTCACTAACATATGATCGGTCAAAGAAAATGCGTTCCGTCTGCTTCAAATCATTTCAGGAGTATGTTTAGTGACGATGTGTCAGGAACATAAAAAATTCAAGCAAATTTTCAGGGTTTCTAAATGTATGTATATATTCTAAATGTTGCGCAAGGTAAAGTAACTCGCAGTGGATTTTAATTTAGCTTCTCTTAGCAAGGAAGTACAAATATGGTTTTATAGCATATCCTCATCTGATACACTCGAGTGTAACCCTTTTCGATGTTACCGTACTACTAGGAAGTTGTTTTTTTAAATTAATAAAAAAATTAAAATTTAGAATCTGTCAAGCAATTCAATTAAATAAACACGTTTAACGTTTTATTACAATAAAACCCCCATTGAAATAATAAATGACAAAATCTGCAAATCTAGCCCACACTCTCCTAATTAATAATAATATTTTTTTTTTAAAGAAACGAATGATTACAATTAATACTCCTATTTAAAAAAAAATTGCAATTTAAGTTAAATCTTTAATTTTTTATTTTTATTTTTATTACAGTATAAACGAGCCGCATCATCATCCGAAGATGGTTTAGTGCGTGGGCCCTACAATTCCAATAAAGATTCAGCGTATGTTGAACTAGTAATTGTTATTGATAATCAAGTGTACAAATCCAAAGGTGAAAATTTACGTGAAGTTTATACATATGCCAAAGATTTGGTAAACATTATGAACTCGGTTAGTGTTAGACGTTTGCGCATATTGGAATTTTATCCTAAATTAATTCGTTCTTTTTATTATTATTTTAGCTGTACGTTCCGTTAAATATATTTATTGCTTTAGTCGGAGTTGTGGTTTGGACTGAAAATAATGAGGTCGAACTCTCAAATGATGGCGATAAAACATTAAAGAATTTTCTACACTATCGTAAGAGCAAGTTAATTAAAGAGCATCCTAATGATAACGCACAGTTACTTACGAATGAAAAATTTGACGGCGGTGTAGTCGGAAAAGCGCTCAAAGGACCAATTTGCACGATAGAATATTCGGGGGGAGTTTCAATGGATCATAGTAATGTTATAAGTGTGGTGGCAACAACTATGGCACACGAGTTGGGACATAATTTTGGTATGGAACACGATTTAGATGATTGCAAATGTGTTGATGATCGATGCATTATGGCCGCGTCCAGTTCGAGTGTTTCACCAAAGCATTGGAGTTCATGTAGTATAGATCAATTAAATTTAGCATTTCATCATGGTATGAATCATTGCTTGAAGAATAAACCAAAAAAAATGTTTGACACTCAGACATGTGGTAATGGTTTTGTAGAACCCGGAGAACAGTGTGACTGTGGTGTGCCCGAAGTTTGTAATAATTCATGTTGTGATCCAAATACCTGTATGTTGCACGCTAATGCTTCGTGTGCAACGGGAGAATGTTGTGATTTAACAACGTGTAGGCCACGAGTCCCAGGTTATGAATGTCGAGCGGCCGATGGCGAGTGTGATTTACCTGAATATTGCACCGGCGAATCGGAATACTGTCCAAATGATGTTTTTAAACGGGACACTGAATCTTGTGGAAATGGAAAAGCGTATTGTTACCGTGGATCATGTCGATCGCATACCGATCAATGTAAAGTGCTTTGGGGACCGTCTGGGAAATCTTCAGACCAATGCTACGATAAAAATCGAAATGGTTCTGCATACGGTAATTGTGGTCATAATAAGCTAACCAATACATTTACATCGTGCAAATCGGAGGATATTTACTGTGGCCTACTTCATTGTCGACATTTAAATGAAAAATTAGAATTTGGAATGGAAACCATTGCGGTGCTTTCACATACGTATATAAATTACAATGGTAATATAATTCCATGTCGGACGGCTGTTGTTGATTTGGGATTGGAATCTAGGGATCCGGGTTTAACACCGGATGGCGCAAAATGTGGGGATAACAAAATGTGTGTCAATCAAAAATGTACATCAATAGAGAATTTACAAGCGGCTGGGAAAGGTGTCGCATGTCCAGAGGATTGTAATGGCCACGGGATCTGCAACAGTGAAGGTAATTGTCATTGTTTCCTGGGATTTGGTGTACCAACATGTAAAGATCCGGGTGCAGGTGGTTCTATTGATTCAGGGCCGGCCAGCAATATTCAAGGTTAGTTTATTTTAGTTTTCTATTTATTCCATTTGCGAAACTAATTTTTTAAATTTTATTTTCAGAAAATTCTCACATTGTTCGTATTATGACCATATTCTTCTTGGGCGTTGTTCCAACAATGTCACTGATTGCCTTTGCAATATTCTATTGGCGTCAAAATCGTTTGTTACCCGGAGGAATCGGCCGAAAAGCATCAAATGTGTACGTAGAACCAACTATATCACCAATTCAACCAAAGAAAAAACTACAAATCTCTGGCACTAAATTATTATATAGCACTAATCCGCATGTATTGTCTAACAGCAGAGAACTAATACTGTGCGTCGATGAACTAAATAATTAAAACACTTTTCATATTAATTTTTGTTAAATGTTTTCTGGCAATTTAGACTTACACTTTTATTTCTAATTTCTTTGTATTCATTTTGCTTGTATTGACTGTTTTATTCTGTTTTTAATAATTTATTGATATTTGTGTTGAATCTTTGGATATTTTTTTATTATTTTAATTTTGTACGTTAATTAATTATTTTGTGTATTAAATATTATTTTGATATTGTTTTGTAGTGGTTTTGTTTCATTTTTTTTTATTAATATTACTTTATTGTTATTGGTGTTGGTTTAACACAATATAAAAATGCATGTATCTGTAATTAATTTTTCCTAAATAATAATCTTTAATTATTTTATTATTTTATCCTAATAACAGGTTAATTTCAACAACAAAATCGGTTCATCCACGACATACACAATTATCACCAAATCAACCAACGTCCACCCCGAGCAGCCCAGACGATATGAATTCTGCTTTATTAAAGACTTCAAACGATGATGCACTAATAACAAACAACACTATGTTTGGAAAATTTAAGGGGTTCACGTTAAAACCTTTATCAAAGGATTTACCTAGTCAAAATGTTGGAGTAAATGTTGCATTTGTCACACCAGTCGCCAAAATTACAGACGATGCGAATCATGTAGCACCAAATCGGTCTGCACCTCCGGTTCCCAAACATATTAGTAATCATAATCACACAGCAACTTTACCGAGTGCAGCTAAAACATCACAAAATAAGTCCGTGGGTCGAGCGAATACAACCGCTACTTCTACGGTATCTCGTCCGAATTTAATAAATCCAACGTCACCAGCGCTGCCGCCATTGAACCCTGGATCAAACCCTCGACCCATTATTTCCAGCCCAATTCTAGAAACGTCAACGTGTACGGCAAAAGAATTACTATCGCCATTGCGAAATAATGCATCAAAATATCCAATTCGTGCTGCACCAGTCGTACCACAAGTTGAAGTTACTCAGCCCGTACCAACCGTTAATATAGAGAACGAGAAAGAAAAACGTAGTAAAGATAATGGTGGTGGAACATTACAGAGGATTGCATCATTCCTGAAAAAGGATGAGAAAAAAGAAGAGAAGAAATCAAATTCACTAAAGCGAAACGCGTCAATAAAACGGACAATTTCGATTGACAAAGAAAAGCTGAAAAATATTGAAATATCAGCGCCCATACCACAGCCGACACCAGAGATGCCTCAAAGCGAAGAAACTGACACGAATGAAAACCGTATCAGTGTGAATCGAACTCAAAGTATGCGAGATACTCAAACTCAGAAGAAACCAGTCGTACAAACGTTTGGTTCGATGCGCCAACCGGCGGCCGCTCGACCTAAGAGTATAGTCGGTAGTCGGCCGAAAAGTCCCCCTCCGCCGCGTCCGCCTGTAGCTCCAATAGGCAATGATATGAAATTAGCAAGTGTTTCGGGTTATCATAATCCACCAGCTCCGAAAAAAGTCCTTAATCTCAATGATTATGATGATTGTGAAGCTGTGGAGGCGCCTTTGGCACATATAAGTGAGGAAAACTCACCAATTGGCGATAACATTTATGCTGTTATCGATGAATCGCCACCTAAAGTGCCGCAAGCTCATCCGCCTATCAATAAAAATATTATTTTACCAGCAGGAGGGCGTGGCGGAAGCATTGAAAGCGTTAATATGAGTCTTTTAGGCGAAATTGTAAATGAAATAGAAAATCGAAATCTTGATTCGATTTACTCAGCGTCCACGCTGAAAAAGAAGAAAAAAGATCCTAACGATACAGCATATGCGAACACTTCAGATAATCAAGAAGAATCAGACACCGAATACTCGAATATGAATATAAAATCGAACTCAAGTACGACATCTAGCGGATATTTAAGACCCTCAGCTATAAATACACATACACCAATTGCTCGGGTTGCCCCTTCCAAACCGGAAGCACCGCCGAATGTGGAAAAACCGAATCCAAATTATATAACACCAGTTAACAATTTTAGTAGTTTTAAGACGGTAGATAATAAAACGCCGAATACAAATAATTCATCAGCATACCCCCGCAACGTAACAAATAATAACAATCGTAATAATAATCTAAACAATAAAAAAGAGTCCACACCAAATAGTACGGTCAAAGGGACAACCAACAATAGCAGCAGTAAATCGAGTCATTTCCCATCAACATTTAAATCCAATCCACAAGAAAATACTCCTAACAAGCCATTAATGTTAAGTCGAACAGTAACGCCACCAAATTTAAAATCAAATACATCATCATTTCGTACACCATTACAAAAAGCGGCACCAACGGCAGCCACAAAACCAACAATATCATCACCAAAAGTTTTAAATCCCGATTTAGTATCATCGACAATAAAATCAAAACCGCCCGATATACTAGCCACAAATAATAATAATAGTGGTGAAAATCAATCTTTAAATGCAGCAGCAACCACTACAAATAATACGACCACCGCCAAGCCTAAAACACTACAAAAACCAAAAAGTGTTCCTATAAATAATAATACAACAACAAAATCAAATCAACCAAATACCGGTGATAAATTAGTGATTAATAAAGCAACCGCAAAACTACAACATCAAAATAGTAGTTTGGGCGGTGGTGCAAACGATATTAGCAGTAAGAATAAAATAACACAAAATGGTTCTATTACGCCACCAACAACGCAAATAACGGCCGGTATTAATTCCCGTAGTGGAAGTAAATCATTATCGACGGTCGCATCTCTACAGCAGAAATTTGAAGGTGGCAATAATAATCGTAAATTAAATAGTGCAGCAAGTGTAAAAAAATGAGAGTTTAATATTAGATAAGTGATTATTTAAATTAATTTTTTTATTTTATTTAAAAATATATATACTTAATAAAATGGTTTTGTTTTATTGACCAACAAAAAATAAATGGAAACTGGCAGCACAACACATTTAAGAACTTACGTTGCTGGCGACATCAAAATGCTTGAAAAAGTGATTCGTTTTTATGGAGTTTTCGATTTCGATCCAAACTTTGCGAACAATCATCACGTTGCTAAAATTACGCAGTAAATTACACCTGAGAGACATGAGATGGGTTTACATTTCTCAATTGTAAACATAAACACAAAATTGATCCAGCTCGGTGTACACTTGAGCTGAACTATGCGGGCTATGTTTTTCTGTTTCGAGGTTTCCTGTATTTATTATAACCGAATAAATAAAAACGTCAATGTACAATATGCTGCGGCGTGAGAAATGTACAGCGCGGTGAGCTAAAAGATTTTCTAAGCAAGAGAAACTGAAATATGTGACGGGCTCAAACCTTTGATTTTCATAAGCGATTTACTCCAAAACGTATTTTGTGACAAGGTCACTGGCAAATTCATTCTTCAGCCTTAACTATATTTGGAAACAGAAAAAGGTTGAGAATAAATAGCTAAGTTTGTTTCTGTAATCATTAAAATCTTCACCAAATTGAACAAATTTTAAAAAATACGAACGTTAATTTAAAATTTATGGTTTTAAAACGCTGACTTAAGTACATAAATTAGCAAAACATCATTAGCCGTAAAATAAAATTAAAATGCGCTTTCAATGTGCGAACTTCTGGCTGGTCTAAGCGTCCAACCACCATAGTCTCGATGTAGGACCTCAGGATAGTGGGCCCAACCGTCACTCCTATTGGGTCTTGGTCGCGATTAAATTTCATTAATCTCTTATTCTTATCTTGTTCCTCTAATCATTAAGTATAAATTGCCAAACATTAAGAATTGATTTAACGGTTCTCGTTTATTTGAGTAATGACCGACCGGTAGGCATGAGGAAATTGATTAATTCAGTGAAAGAAATCTTCATTTCTCAATCATAATAACCAATATTATGATTGACGAGTCGATCAACAATCGACATGACTCTGTATTGCATTTTTATTTTATCATTTGACATTATCATTATGAAAAATGAAAAGGCAAGACAGAGTCGTGTCGATTGTCGATCGAATCGGCACTCATAATAGGGGTGATAATAATAAACAGATTTTAAAAGCCATTGCTGGCCCGTATCAAAAATCATTCAGACCCCATCGGCTTCAATACCGAGGTAGCTCTTCGTATTACCGTACATAAGATGCTACATCATTATGCACCTACCAAAAGGTGGCTCATTTATCTATCAGATATCGCTCCACTATTCGTTCGTCAGGATCAGCAGATATAATGTTACTGAGCAAGCGTACTCGCTCTCCTTTAATTTCAAGCACAAGATCAGGACTTCATAATGAATCTGTTCATAATGAAACGTGTGTATTTCATTTGGGGGTGAAGATTATGATGATTGAAGTTTTTCTAAAAGAGATTTCACCACACATACATTTTATAACCAGTGGATGATCCTCGCCGCCAAAGTAGTTTTATATAGCCAGTTGTTAATCAAATGCATAACAAATTTTAAGACTTAATAACTGTCATAGTTTTTTAAGTTGAAGTGTTCTGGGTTTTCAAACTTTTTCAGACAGTGCCCGAATTCCGGTTCAATGAGAAATGACTTGATTTTTTATTTCAACTAGTCGGTTGCATTTATATTTAGAATAGGCGAAATAAAAAATAAAAACCATTTCTCATTCTCATTTGTCAATGAACCGGAATTCGGGTGCTGGTTTAGCCATTTTTCTAAATGGCGCCCGTGTTTCTAAATGGAACTTCTTAGGTTGAAAGAATGCGATCGCAAAGTATATGATTCTCTCACCATTATCGATCGTAATTTCGTGTCTAGAGCGCGGACCTATGCTTTCGCATTAGTGCCGTGTTTATCTTTAAAAAACGCAATTCTCTTATTTAATAAACACATTACGACGATTTCATGAATCCAATCTTTGATGGGACCGAAAATTATTCTAATGAATTATTCTTGGCCCCTAAAAATTCTTCTTGTACACTACACTCGACGCGCGATCAAAAATGATTGTGAACCTGCGGTCTATTTAATCTTTCGGAAGTAATATTTGAACGCTTGAGAACTAATATTTGAGCCCCCCACGGCTTGGGCCCACCCGCCGCTGCGGGTGCCTAGTTACGCTATTGACAACGACCTTCTATAATGGTTTTAATTATTTTTTCGTAAGGGTGTTTGTCATTAGCATTACAATTATTATTTACTACTTAACTGACACGAATAAGTTCTTTGACCCGTTCTGTGCAAAACAGTGGAATCCATCCATTTTTATTTATTAGGATCCGAATAATCTTTAACCAACACTGCGCTTCTGCTTCGTTATACATTTTATGTATCTTACTTTTGTAATTCGCTTCTGCAATTTCTTATTTCTTTTTCACTAGTTCGTCCAATCTTGGTGGTTTTAACTAAAGGGATTTTTATTTCACGAATTTGCGTTAATTTTGTCGGTGTTTGAATTGTTTGAAGTGTTGCATCAATATCAAAATTACTTTCATTCCTTTTCGTTTCCCATAGTGTTTCCTCATTGGTATCCAATGGAATTCGTGAAAATTTATCTGACGTATATTCTTCACTTTCAACATATAGTACGTTAAATAATCATATCCAGACAAGAAATGTGCCCATTGTTGTAAACGAGCTGATGGAATTTGTGGTAATCCTTTTTGTTCCCCAAACGGTGATATAACAAATTTATTTCCAACCAGAAAAAAATTTATTTCGGAAGCCAGAACAATCTGTCTAAAGTGTATATGGTATAAGGTAAATTGCCATGTGCATTTTGCATGTGACATATTTCTTACTTTCCTCGTCCAGCCCTAACTGATTGTAAACACACGATAAATAAATCCAGTTTTGTAAATTTATCACCTTTACCACCACTATTATATCTTTAATTCGTGGAATCGGAAGGTTGAAACTTTTCAAAAATTTGGTCTCGGCTTCTTTGTAGTCACCGCAGATACGGATTGCACGTAAGGTTAGGTTAGGTTAGAGTGGCTGCTATCGCACACTTAGGCCAATAGTGGCCCATTGTGATACCACAGGATCTTATCTCCCCTTTACCCCTGAAACCATCCAGTGCTACTTATGTAGCGTAAAATATCTCGTACTCCACGGTTCGCGAGTTCCGAAAGGCTGTCCATACCGTACACACCCAAGTATTTATGTCTTCTGTATGATAGTGCCGGACACGAGCATAGGAAGTGATCTATAGTCTCTTCCTCCTCCTCGTCCATGCAACTTCTACAAAAGTAATTTGTCTGTAGACCAAGCCTTCTCGCGTGTTCCCCAAAAATGCAGTGTCCTGTCAGTATCCCTAAGACCAATCCTAACTCTCCTCTCAGATTATCTGGATACTGAAATACTCGCTCATCTCATTAAGAGATGATTAGCAATCCAGTGCCACCTGTGACCTCAGACAAACCGCCTCTAGTGACCTGACCGCCGCCTGACTGTCCACATAAATTGCGATATCCCTTACTGATACCACATTATGCTTCAACCATGTCACGACTTCCCCGATCGCCATCATTTCAGCTTGGTATACGCTGCAGTAGTCAGGAAAACGAACAGAAATATTAACATTAAGCTTCTCACAGAAGACTCCGGCTCCTATCTTACCATCTAGCTTGGAGCCGTCCGTGAAAAATTGCACTGCCTCGTTTTCCAGTATTGATCCGCCCCTCCAGGATTCGCTTGAAGGAAAGACGGTCCGGAACTCTTTTAGATTCACCAGTTCTTCCCTTAGTGATCCAACTATCGTCGAGTGCCCCACCTGCAGACACTTCCACTGAGAGACAGCCGTAAGTCGCATAGCCACCTTGGCTGAGTTCTGCTTACCAAAAACCTCTACTGGAATAAGGTGGAACATAACCTCCAAAGCGCGAGTAGCAGTCGTCCTAAGCGCCCCGCTTATAAGCATGCATGCCGTTCTTTGCACCCTTTCCATTTTACTCCTGTATATGTTACCTTTTCTAGAGCTGGCCACCACACGCCCACTCCGTACATAAGTACAGGTCTCACTACGGCAGTGTACAGCCAGTGTATCAGTTCCGATTTCAAACCCCATCTCTTACCTATGGCGTTCCTGCGGCGTTCTCTCTAATGTGATAGGCATCCAGCTGAGTTTACTGTCCAAGAATATGCCCAAGAATCTCGCTCTATCAGAAAAAGTCAGTCTAGTGCCGTTTATCGTGTGAGGGCAAACTACCGGAATTTTATACTTCCTGGTAAAAATTACCAGCTCTGTCTTGGACGGGTTGATCTCTAATCCACATTTGCTGGCCCATTTGGTAACGATCAATAGTGCATTCTGCATAACATCTCTAATCGTGTCCAAATATTTACCTGATACCGCTATCGCTACATCATCTGCGTACCCTAGAACCAATACCCCTCTCTCTCCAGTTCCAACAGCAATTCGTTAATCACTATACTCCAGAGAGAAGGGAACATACAACCTTCCTGCGGGGTTCCTCTAACCACCCGCCTTCTAATTGTGGACTCTCCCAGTTCTGAGGTAATAACCCTGCTTAACAGCATATGATTAATCAACCTACTTATAGAGTAATCCACCTTCAAAGCTGACAATCCCTCCATGATCGCCTTCGTCTTTACGTTATTAAAGGCACCTCCAATATCGAGGAATTAGACCATACAGAACTCCTGCGAGTAAATTAACTTCCCAATTGTGCGTACCAAAGCATGCAAGGCTGTGTCCACCGACCTCCCTTTACAGTACGCATGCTATGACATTGCCCAATTGCTGGGTTGAATTTTTGATCGTATAAATACATCCACCATCCTTTCCAATGTTTTCAGCAGAAAGGATGATAGAGTTATAGGCCTCAGGTCCTTCGGATAATGCATGCGTGCTTTTCCCCGCTTTCGGAATGAATACCACCTTGACCTCCGTCCATTTTCTAGGAATATAGACAAATTTCAGACATCCTCTGAAGATCATCTCCAGCCAGGGAAGGATGACTGCCAAGTTCCTCTGGATCTCTGCTGGTATAATCCTATCTGGGCCAGCCGATTATAAGGCTTAAACCCGTTCATTGTCCACGCGATCCGTTCCCTATCCACGATGCCGTCCATTTCTATTGAAGGTATTTCTCGATGAGCCCCCGGCTCCGTCGAGTCATTGAGGCTTCCCAGAAAGTGCGTATTTATTAGAAGCTCCAGAGATTCCATACTAGAAGCTGTCCATGACCCATCCGGCCTAATTAAATAACTAGGACTGGTTGGGTTGGTAGAAAGAATCTTCCTAAGGCGGGAAGTCTCAGATACCTCTTCCATTTTACCACAGAAGAGTCTCCAGAACCCGCTTTGTGCCTTCCTCAACTCTCTTTTATAATTCCTCAGGTCCTCCTTATATGCGTCCCAATGCCGAGCTTCCCTGGTATTCTTGGCCCTATTAAAGGCTACCCTACAAGCCTTCCGATAGGTCTCCAACCCAGTGGACCACCATGTCGGCTTCTGTTTGCCCCTAGGTTTTATCAGGGGGCACGCAGCATTAAATGAAAGATTGCATGCCTTTGTGTCAATATGTACCATGCAATCCAGTTCTTATACTGTCGCCGGAAGTTCTGGAACCTCCAGCGGCAATACCTCCTCTAACACCTCCCCATATTTGTTCCAGTTTGTCCTTCTAGGATTCCTGAAGGCTTTCCGGCTAACAGGGTTGACGTTGAGGTTATAGATATATGATCAGAGAATGAGTGCTCATTCTCCACTCTCCATCCCCTGATCATATGAAAAATAGTATCTGACGCAAATGTCACATCCAAGACCTCCTATCGATTCCTGACAATAAATGTTGGATTGCACGTTGCACCATCTTCTTTTAACACTGGTCTAAACGTACACTATAATCTGGCGACACTATAATCTGGCTTCGGATCAATCACTTCGAGTTTTACTTGATGAATTACCGTTATTTTTAATGTTTTTACCTTCTGACTTGTTGTTGATGGTTGATATCTTTGGATTATCTTCGCCTTGTTGAATTTACTTTCTCGATGCTTCATATAATTTATGCCTCCCTGTTCTTGCTGTTGTTTTACTTCGTTGGGATTGGATTTTTTTACTACATCCTCTAACGTTAATTCTCATCTTCTTCAAAAAAATTTAATTTATATTTCGCCAATGCCTTTTAACTAACGTATTTAGCAAATTGGGCTTTAAATGATCTCCGAATTTACAGTTGACTGCTAATTCCTGAAGAAAAAATCAAGCTTTTCTAAAAAAATTTACCAACTGTCTGACCGCTACGAAGATATCCAAAATGCTGGATCCAGATGATCTCGCAGTGACTAATTATTATCAAGCCAGTCATTAACTTTATCGCTTTTGGAGTATCACCAAGAAGTATTTACAAAATTACAAATAATACTTGCTGTTAAGTGTTGAACGTAACCTGAATGTACCAGTCCTTACATTCACACTAAACAAACTACATTGCAAAGACGTTTTAATATCAATTTGCAAAATTTGCTCTGTTTCTCAAGTTCAACAGGCAAAAATCATTAGGCAAGTGAAATCGGTCAGTACAAACCTTTTTATTTGGTGCCCTAACGGCAGTTGTCATAGTACCTTCTATTTCTTTAAGCAGGTTATTAAAAACCTTGATCTCGAAATTTAATTCGAATCTTTCAAAATTAAATTTATTTTACAATTGAACCCTTATTTAAAAACGTCGGGAATTATAAACTTAAGAAATTGATAAATTCCTAAATCAAATTCATAAATTGATTTATTTTTTATTAAAGCACTTAAAGGCTCCAATTATGGAATATTTTCCGAATAGTCGTGGTAAATAGTCTAAATTCGGTAAATGTATTTACCTTTGTCAAAAGAAGGTTAAACGGAATAAATAACAGTAAATGTTTTTTGGTTCGATGTATAACTGCAAATGAACACATTCTACAAGATTTAAGAAGAAAATTGTGAGAGAAAATTATTTTCTTGTTATCCGAGCATGACTGCTAGTTTGAGGCAATAAAGTGGTCACCTTTCAAAGAGACAATATTCGGTAAAAATATCACAGCTTTTTACCGAATTATCCCTTTAAAAGGTGACCACTTTATTGTGCCAAATTAGCAGTCAGTTGATAGAAAAATCAGATCCTTGATCAGTTCTTAAGAAAGCTGGAATATCAAAACGAGAAATCCATACTGATTAGAATGTACTTATACAGAATAGCCAAAGCAATTGTAGTCGCCGTTATTTCAGAAACAGGCACAGCTTCATGCCAATGAGTAAAACAATCGATTAATGTAACACAATAGTGTTGTGATTGATTATCAAAATTTTATAGAGGTGATTTTTTCTTCTATTGGAAAACATAGCAATCCAGGTTTTCTGTTATTGGGTGCATGCATTAAAAACCGGAATTTTTTTATGAAATTTGAGCCTTTATTATGGAAAAATCTTACAAGATTTTTTTATTCAAAGTATTGCCCATCGCTACCCACTACTTTTTCCCATCTTTCTGGCAATTTATGGATTCCATCCCAGAAAAACTGCGCCGGCTTGGCAGCCAAAAACGAATCGAGCCAATTTTCGATACCTTGAACTGAAGTGAAGCGTATTCCTGATAGGGCATTCTGCATGGATCGAAATAGGTGGTAGTCGGAAGGAGCAAGGTCTGGGCTATAAGGCGGGTGAGGCAGAATTTCCCATCCGTTATTCTCCAGGTAAGTTTTGACCGGCGCCGCAATATGTGGCCGAGCGTTATCGTGGTGGAAAATGATTGACTCGTGTCTGGTCGCATACGTTGGCCGCTCTGCCTGGATTTTATGCTTCAATCGGATCAATTGTTGACGATAGAGATGGGCATTGATGGTTTGGCCACTCGGCAACAGCTCATAGTGGATCACACCTAGCTGGTCCCACCAAATGCACAGCATGACCTTGGCCCCGTGAATATTCGGCTTTGGTGTCGATGGGCCGGCCTCGCCTTTCTTGACATACGCTTTTTTGCGCTTGGGATTATCGTAATGGATCCATTTTTCATCGCCAGTGACAATACGATACAAAAACGACTTCTTTTTGTGGCGCTCGAGCAGCATTTCGGACATGCAAAATCGTCTTTCCACGTCTCTTGGCTTCAACTCGTATGGCACCCAACGTCCCATCTTTTGAATGAATCCCAAGGCTTTCAAACGTCTAGAAATTGTTGCTTGATCAACTCCCAATGATTCTGCAAGTTCTTCTTGCGTTTGACATGAATCTTGATCGAGTAATGCCTCCAATTCTTCATCCTCAAACATTTTCGGCTGACCAGGACGCTCTTTGTCCTTAATGTCAAAATCACCACTTTTGAAGCGACTAATACCACGTTTACATTATACGTACCTAATATGTTTGTACTTTTTTGCTATTTAATTATTTTTCCGCTGCAGTTCACATTAGCTTTGCGATTTGTAGTGTGAACGCATACTATAAAAGTTTGTTGTTTTGACAGATAGATTTCTGTATTCAATTCAGTTTATGTTTTGTGAATTTCTACTCAAACTATATTAGATTTGTCGGCAAATTATTTGATTAACACCCGAAATTGTAGTTTAACAAAAAAACGTATACATTTTTGTTTTGACAACAAATATACGAATGACATTAACATATAGTTATTAGTTAGAGTTCACATTACAACGTAATATACTAATACTTTTTTGATACATACTTTACCGAAATATCAAAAAAGTATGTGATAAAATATTTAAATATTTAAATTTGAGTTCACATAACGATACTTTTTTGCTACATACTTTTATTCTACTAATGTAAACGTGGTATAAACCACTCAAAGCACTATGTTTTTGCAAGAGCATGCTCACCATACAAATCCAAGAGCAAACGATGACTTTCAGCTGCAGTTTTGTTTGCAAAAAGTTGAAGTTTGCTTTTTGTAATTCCAATGTCCTTTCGTTATTATTGTTGAATCGTTGAAGGAAATTTTATTTTGTTTTCAACAAGAATAATCGCCGTTCTATATTTCGACCTACACAATAGCACGAGTCCCATTGATTGAAGTGTCCACGCAAAGTGATTAAACTGTGCTTATTTTTTAGAGTTAATGCGTACAATTTCTTTTAGCTTCATCTCCAATTGCTTAATTAATGGTATCGTCCCTAAAATTAATTCCGGCAATATTACGCATCACAATTAATGTGCACATTTCACAATAAAAAATGAGGAGTGTGTATTAACCTTTACAATATCTTTTTAATTTATGGTGGCGCCATCTCACAAACGTAAAACAAAATCATTTGTTCCATAACCTCAAACCAGATGTCAAATATTTTGACATAAAAAAAACGAAAATAAATACAAACATGTTTCATAAATCATCATTTCTACTTCGATATTATTGTACAAATATAAATAAACCATATTTCGTAACAACCCCTATATTTTACGTTAATGCTTGTAAGTTTTTATTTTGTAATTTATCATAAAAATCATTTAATATAATAAAACTTTTTTGTAGCTCCACATATTGGCCATGTTTATTCAGCGGTAATAGCAGATTGTGTTTATCGATTTCAGAATCTGTTGGGTAGCAGCAGTAGATCGGATGGCTTGTTCACTACTGGCACTGATGAGCATGGGATTAAAATACAGCAAGCCGCTGCGAATCATAAACAAAATGTGGATGTTTATTGCGATAGCATTTCACGGGAATACATGGCGTTGTTCAAACAGATGAATGTAACTTATACCGATTTTATACGGACTACGGAGAGCAGACATAAGCTTGCGGTGCAAGAACTATGGGTAAGCAAATATTATAGTAAATCTTCTTGAAAAAATTAACCATAATTAATGTTTTCGTAGAATAATTTAAAATCGAAAGAACATATATACTCGGCCAAATATTCTGGATGGTACTGTGTACCAGATGAAACATTTTTGACCGATAGTCAACTTAAACTACGCAGTGATGGACAGAAGGTATCGATCGATTCTGGTCATCCGGTGGAATGGACCGAAGAAGAAAATTACATGTTCCGATTGAGTAGTTTTCACGATGATATTTTATACTGGATTAAGCAAGGGTAAAGGCAACTCGGAGATTTTTTAAAATATGTATTTATGTTTTAATTAATTTTAGCAATCGTATAAAACCAGCGAAATTTGAAAAAATCCTTTTAGATTGGTTCAACACTCCATTAAACGATTTATCAGTATCACGCCCCACGTCTCGTGTTCATTGGGGAATTCCTGTGCCTGGCGATGATACTCAAACCGTTTATGTTTGGCTTGATGCTCTAACAAATTATTTAACATGTGCCGGTTATCCATCGCTGAATCAGGTGAAACATAAATGGCCACCTTCGCTTCAAGTAATTGGAAAAGATATTTTAAAATTTCATGGAATTTACTGGCCTGCATTTTTAATTGCAGCCGGACTTGAGCCACCCGCACAGCTGTTAGTTCATTCCCACTGGACGGTGGACGGCGAAAAAATGTCAAAAAGCAAAATGAATGTTGTCGATCCAGTCGATAGGATAAAACACTATTCATCTGATGGATTAAGATATTTCTTGTTACGTGAGGGAGTTGCGCATAGTGACGGAAGTATGTCTCTCATAAATAAACTTATCTTAAGAGTGATAAAATTTAAAAGTGCTATTTAAAGATTACAGTGATACCAAAATTATGCGGATACTTAACTCAGAATTGGCGGACACACTTGGAAATTTACTATCTAGATGTTGTGCCAAATCGTTAAATGTGAACCAAATATTTCCTGCTCTGGATGAAGATTCATTGAAAGAGTTGAATGCTTTAGATGTAACCAAAAAATTATTTGCTCAAGCTGATGAAGTGGCAGGTAATTCACACAGGCACAGTTGCTTATAAACGTTAGTTAATTAATCTACAATTTTTGATTTTTTTTTTTAGGTAAATCTTTCCACCACTATAAATCTTACAATTTTTATTCAGTTGTCGACACAGTTTTCGCCTTACTTCATACATGCAATAATTTTGTGGAATCAACTAAACCTTGGGAGCTAAAGAAAGGAAAGAATCCCAAAAAACTCGAAACAATAATTGGGATAACAATGGAAGTATTGCGTATATCTGGAATTATTTTACAACCGATCATTCCAAATATAGCGTCAATGTTGTTAGACAAAATAAATATACCGATGGGAAATAGACAGTGGTCTGATTTAGGCGAATTTAAGTGGTGTAGCAAGAATTTCAGTCAAGTTAGTAAGTTAACCGACTCGCACGCTATTTTATTTAGAAGAATTATTCAAGAAAAAACGCAATTGGCTCCGGACATTATTAAACAATAATATGTAGGAAGATCGAAAATATAAAGTTTATTGTACTAGTACCACTATTGATATTCTTTTGTTTTATGAGAATTATCATTGGCACAATGGGAGCACAGGAAATAAGAAAACCCCTTTGATTATTAATGAATACCCCCGAGTAAGACTTTTAGTCGAGCATTAAGCATTAGCGTAACAAAATAAATGTTGAATAAAAATTAAGAATTTTTTCTCTGACTGCAAGTTGCAGCCGATCAAGGCCAACGGAAAAAGTTATTCCAAAAAATACCAGATTGGGTAAGTACATATTCCAAATTTATTGTTAGTTTAAGCTTAAGCATTTATATTTTTTATTTCCTACAAAAAAACTTCAAACAAATATTATTAATAAAATTTAATATTTTTTGTGGACAATATTCCCAATTTGTTTTCTGGGAGTGATGTCTTTTTTTATAGAAACATGTTCACTTACAAAATCCATAAATGAAAACCAAGACAGAAAATGTGGAAAAGGAAGATTTACTTTTATAATTATAGTGGAAATCAATTTTGTTTGGAATTTGTTCTTAGGTTTCATGTACGTCACTTTAATGTCACATTTGTTAACGTTCATGCTCCCATCGAGCGCTTCCTTCTAGGACCAACTCGAAACCGCCTTGAGCAAAATTCCGCAAAATGACGATAAATTCATTTTGGGTGATTTGAATGCTCTAATTGGCAGTAGATATCGTAGCACTATTGGCCCGAACTTCTTGTACTCTGCCTCAGACAATCATTTGATATGCATCAACGAGCTACGTTAATTCTACAACTTAACTTAATGGTTGAAATTTCTCGATTCATAACAAATAGTCAACATAACGCAACATTTATAATCAAAATGGAAGATGAAGATGAATAGTAAGTTACTTATTATTCTAAAATGTTTCATTTATATATTTACAAATGTAATATTTCGAAAAATGTAAATTTTGTTTTCCACTTCCAATAATTAAAGCTTTGAAAAATGCTAAATGTCGAATCAAGCAACTAGGCTACATCTACAAGTCGTTTTAAAATGCAGCCGCAATTTTTTTGGTTACCGGATACTTTTACATTTTCTGTAAGGCGAAAAGTACAGTAACAGATAGTTTGAACTTAGAGGAACAAAACGCTGAGAAAGCGTTAGATTGCATATACGACGAAATTCTTCTACGTAAATTACCTAGAAATGTGATCAGTCAGTTTTTTAATTTACAATAATAATATATTTAGAATAGAGTTGTTTGGTAGAATTCAACTATTTGAAGATGATTTAGCCACTGTTCAGTGCAAGTTTACGTAAATATTCTGCTGAAAAATTTTCTAATGATTTTTAGACGAAGTTCTAGAATATGGCCAATTAGGAAGGAACTTGGCCATTTCTTATCCAATTTTGATGAAATTCAGCAATGTACGATGGAAATGGGATTCTAACATTATTTATAGAACAATTGATTAAATAAATCAAATAACCATTTTAATATCCCATTTCCATTAGCTAATCTTCATCAAAATCGATTAGGAAATGGCCAAGTTCCTTCCTAGTTGGCCATATTTCAGAACTTCATCTAAATATCTTTTCGGACTCCAATTTCCACTGTACATGTTGAATTTAATCATAATCGATTACGAAATAGACAAGTTCCTTTCTTATTTATTGGCTACATTCCAGAACTTCGGCTAAAAATAATTTTTCGTATGTCCATCATGCGTGCTGAATTTCATCAAAATCGGATAAGAAATGGCCAAGTTCCTTCCTAATTGGCCATATTCCATAACTAACTAATGTTGCTATTATCGCAGAAATGTCTGTCCGTGTTCGCTCTAATAAAGTGTCTGGTTAACCAATGTGGGTTTTCACGAAAACTTCAGTTTTGCATGGGGCTTAAAAGTGTGTCCGTTGTAGTGAGGTGTACATTAAAGTTAGTGTCCGTTGAATCGATGTTTCACTGAATTTATTTATTTTATAAATCTTTGGTTTTACCAATCCCTCCATTATTTGGTGGCGAGTGGTTAAATTAAAAACGTCTTTAATCAAACTTAAAGCACAACAAAATATTGCTTGTAGAGGCATTACCGAGCTCTGTCTTCTACTCCACTTCTTGCTACGGAGTCAATTTTGTATCTGCTCCAGTTGAACACCAACATTCTAGGCACTGCTTGCCCTGCGGTGTTTCGCTTGAGATCCATTGGTGGATGTAGTGTTTTAGGTGCAATTGTAGGGCGTAGACTAATCATTAACAAATACGTTTCATTGATACCAGAAATTGATAAGGTTAATGATAGGCTATTGCCTGCGTTCAACTTCGAAAATTTATTCTCCATTGAGGGACTTGTGGTTCTTGCAGTAATTTCTTAAAACTTTATCGGAATCTTCTGTCTTCTTTGTGAAATTGAATGTAATGAGATCGCCGATTCCCTAGCCATGTATGGTTCGTATTATTAACAATAATCGGCTCCGAGTTAGCGGCTTCCTTATTTTTTAATAACGTGTAAGAAGGCTATAAAAAACCGCTCTCAAAGAGCTAAGGCTGAAGTGGCGTGCAACTTCTGGTTGCCGTAAGGCGAAGCACTTTATTTGTTAGCCAGATCGGAAGTTTACTAAGATTGCTATATCTTTAAAAAAAGACCAGCTGAGAATACTGGTCGGAATTCTCACTGGCCATGGCTGTTTTAAATATCATCTACATCGCTTGGGATTGGCTCAAGATGATATATAGTGTGTGGTGACTGCCTCGAAGTGATAGACAGCTGTATTATGCAGTTGTGCGGCTTTCGAATGTATTCGTTTTCAATTGTTTAATTGTAGGACTATCGCTTGCAATCTCGAGCTTGATTTTCAATCCCGGGATTTCGGGATTAAGATTTATCAATCCCGAGATTAATGTATCTGTTAAAAAAATGACACATTATATTGCAATTACATTGAAATTCAATTATAACGCCGGAAATTTAAACTAAAGATTGATTTGTTACGTTAATCGTATAACTAAATCTGTATATTACGATATTCGGTTATAACAACGAATTTTCATTGTTGTTATAAACGAATTTTATTGTATTTATTATAAAATCGAAAATTTAATTTAAAATAGTTGTTTTATTAAATTTAAAGGAATTATATAAGCTTAATATAATGAATAATATAAATATCAAAAAATTATTATTCTTTGGTTTTAAAATAAGTTTTAAGGAAGCACAGCATGTCTATTGTTCGTTGCCCCTGTTTCTTATTTTAGTACCAAATAGTCCGGCCGAAGAAAATGTCCGCTCTGACTCTACACTTGTAGGCTTGATCTCATTAAATAAGAATAACATAATAACATATTTCCAAATAATCACCACGTGTTCCTCCATTTTCAAAAAGCGACATCTCCTTTTGAATTTTTGAGAGCATTGTCTCACAACTAATTGCTCAAATCGATGCGCGTCCTTGTTTAATGGCAAAATCCAATTGATCTACGATACTGAAACATTTTTCGGTATAAATATTTGAAATTGAAATGTTCATCAATGTACACTAAAATAATTTTAATAAAACCAAAAAAATCGTTTTCAATTATAGATCTTTCGGTCAAATTTTCAATTTTTGACAAATACAAATTGTTCAATTCTAAACTGAAGCTTATTTTTAAAACCAACAAAAATGTCATGTAATTCGATGGCTGTACAAGTATTAGATTCTAGAATTTTCGTTGTTTCGGAATAAACTTTGATAATACGCGATAAAAAAAAATGCGATATTGTTACGAACTGGGCTTCTGGGTTCGTCTGGATTTTGCAATTAAAAACACTATGTACTTTTATGTCACTTGACTTGAGTTTACTTTACTTTTATACACTTTAATATTTGCTTTTACTTATTTAAATCTGTCCGCTTGCCACTTGTGGGGCTATGACAACAGATTTATTTCACTTATTACACGATTTAAAGTAAACCAAAAACTGTTTCCTGCTTGCCATCGGTCATGTTTATATATACCAGTTTGATACTGCTCTCGAAATTTCCTTTATTGTATGTCATAAATCATCTTAATTCTTTTGTATTTTGTTTATGACCCATAATCATTCGGAAATATCGTTTAGGCCCGTTGCACACCTAAGCTAAGCTAAGCTATGCGATGTGAGCTATGTTTTTGTAATATATATATATATGTAGTTTTAAATAGATCGCTGCACACCTGAACTAAGCTATGCGAGCTATGTTTTTCTGTTATGAGCGATGCAAACTAACTTAGCTCGAGTTGTCTTTGCCTTGCTATGTCAGCTATATCGCTCACATATACATATGTAGATATTATTTTTTGTGTTGAACAAAACCTGCTAAAATTCTCTTTAGAGAAAGAGAATTTTAGCAGGTTTTGGTTGTTATTGACGCGTATTTAATACGCGTAAATAATATATATACATAATAACTAAAATTGATAATTAATTTTGGTGGAGATTAAGATTAGTATTGGTAATATTATAATTAATATTTTGAAAGTGTTAGCTCGTGTAATTAGTACGAAAAAATATGAAACTTACAAATACACCATTATATATGTATATGTATGTCAGATAAAAATCATTCCTTCAAAACATTTTTAATTAGTTAAATAGATACTGGAAGACAATGTCCATACCACAATACGAAGAAAAAGATACCATGTTAGAATCTGAGTCGGATTTATCTGATGAGGATTTTGAAGATCAGATTTTATTAAGCTTATTAAGAAAACGAAAAAGGAGCTGTTGGTCCTCAAATTGTTTGTTGAAGCGTGCGAACTACGGCGAGTTTCACTGCCTATTACCAGATTTAACGGACAAGGAGTTTTTCAGGTATATGCGATTAACTAGGAAGCAGTTTGAAGAAGTGCATACACTAATCGAAAAGGACTTAGCAAGAGGTAACAAATCATTTTATCGTTCTTCAATTTCCACAAGAGGAAAACTAACTGTTTGTTTAAGGTAATTTATAAATAATTTAAAACTATGGTGGACCAATGTGGAGTCCAATCCATTCGGGATCATCGTATTTTAATTATAAAAAAACCTTTTCAGTAGTTCTCATGGCCGCTGTAGATGCTCGTTACAAGTTTACCTTTATTGATGTCGGTTCGCAAGGTAGATTTAGAGATGGTAACATTTTTGCAAATAGCAATTTTAGCAAAAAACTTCGAAATAATTTACAACAGGTATTTCAACTGTTGTTGAAATGAACTGTTTACCATTTGTTTTAATCGGAGATGAAGCATTTCAGTTGGCGAAGCACTTCATGAGACTATATCCTGGTTGCCATACCAAATATGAAACAGATTGCAAAATCTTCAATTATAGATTGTCAAGAGCACGCCAAACAGTAGAATGCCCTTTTGGGATTTTGAGTGCACGTTTTAGGGTATACAAAAAGCCATTTGAAGCTAGCCTTAGAAAAGTCGACAAAATAATTAAAGCCACTTGTGTGCTCCATAATTATTTACGGAGCCAAACAACATTACAGCAGCAAATTAATGATTTTGAATCTGCCGATTTTGACGATCCAGACAATCAACTTGTAGATGTATCATCATCTAATGTAAGAAGTTCACATGAAGCTTTTTAATAAGGAAACGTTTTGCATGGTATTTCTCCTCTATAGCAGGAGCTGTTCCATGGCAATGAGAAGACATTAGAAAAGGGAAATATTAAATTATTTATTTAAATGTCTATAGTTTCATCTTTAGAAAAAAAAAATATAATAAAAAATTAGAAATAAAAAATTAAAGTTTCATTTTTAACATATGGAGTGTTTTTTTGTGGTTTTACAACTTTATAGGTGAAATTTGAGGCATTGTTGTCCGCTATAACGATATCCATCATCTTGTTTTGTGGTTTTGTTGAGGCATTGTAGTCGGCTGTAACAAATTGGTTGCCTCCTGCAGAAAAAAATAAATATTAGTTTATGGTTAAAACATGATAGGTATTTAAAAAATACGATTTACCTTGGGAAACAGTTGAAAGAGAACTTTCGTCTAAATATGATATCGGGCTAGCTGTAAAATTTTCTATATCTGGTATCTCAGGAGTTGAATTTATCGGACTGAAATATGGTGACGATGATTCGGCTTGATCCTCACACTCGCTTATGACGTTGAAAACTTTTCTTTTAGCTACCCTTTGTATATTAGAAGGAAAAGTAATCGCTGTCTCGTACATCGCCATAAAAAAGTTGTAGAGGGCTGGATTAGCAGGTCGAGAAGTATCACGATCCCTCATGTCATTTTTTAATATAGTCCTGTTTTCTCTCATTTTTTGGTTGGATTTTATTAATTGCAATATTTCGTCTTCCTTAGATTGTTTACATTTCTTTCTTGTCTTTTCTGTACTGGGTTCACTTTCCCCTAGCATAGTTGGATAATCTTCGGTAATTTCACTAATGTTGCTCTGCGAATCTCTTTTAGACATATATTTTTCTAAAAACGACATTAAATCGTGATATTTCCATTTTTTGTAACCCGATGCCTCTTGTCCACTTCTTGTTTTCATTCTTTTAATGGACTCTGTGAGAATCCCTTAAGTTTTTCCAGTGCCTTTTAGCCGAAGTGGCTGTAAAATATTGAAATATATGATTAATTATTATTATATTGAACAAATATTTATTTTTTAATAATAACAAAAACTACAAATAATGCTTAGTCACCATTTTCAAATAAACAGTCCAAAGCTATTTCCGCCCAAATTTCATCTTTGAATTTTGTTGATTTAAAGTTCTTATTATCGGTGTCGTATAATTTAGGATGACGTTGGGCATATTCAATAAGTTTTTCCATTTGTTCTGTTGACATTTCTATTTATTAATAATAATTCTATTAATAATAATTATTTTGTAATATGATAACTAAACTTCGATAAACTACGATTTTAAGATTTTAACTAAGTTTAGACAGAATGAAATATGAAGTAGCCTTAATTTGCGTCAATGTTATAATATATAAATTCATCAATGTATTTGTGAGCGATGTAATAACATAGTTCAAATGTGCAACGGAGAGCTATGCGAGCTAAACTAAGCTAATATAAACTACGTTTATCGCTTAGCTTAGCTTAGGTGTGCAACGGACCTTATGGCTGGCTTGTCATAATCATCATCATTCATTATTGTCGACGGGCCGTGTGTATGTATTTGTGTTGTTGTTCATTTTATTCATCAATCACTAAACCATGCTTCCCTTTGTACGCTATATCTCGGACGTTCTTGTTTTTACTAGATCATTATGCATTTGTGCATTGGTGTATAAACATGTTTCGATGTTCACAATAAATAATTGTAACAGAAACATGAGCCACGACGAGAGCATCGAACCATCGAATTTTATGTTCATAATATGCGCCAACCGTCTGAGCTATCGCTGTCCATAATGTGAACTTGTTATATAATGGCCATAATTGTCACAATATTTTGCCATTTTTTTGTCCAAAACTTGACGCATCTGTTTTGACAATTCTTCACTTGAAAACATGCAAATAAGGCTGGCCATGTAATTACAAGTTTATCTATAGCAGGTAATAAAGACAACCATCTAGGGCAGTGATGGAAAATACATTTTTGGAATTGTACTAAAAATTGAAATGATATTGTACTAAATTGAGTTGAATTGTACTTATTTTTTTTAATGTTGCTTTTTATATCAAAGAAGTACCCAAAAATTGTAGCTGCCGTTAAGAATTCGGCCGCTGCATGTTTTTTACTGCAACCTCAAGTCGGGCAAACATTAAATCTTGTAGCCGAAGCAGTGTAATCTAGAAATTGTGAGTGCTTTTGGAGAACTTTAGTTGGTCAGATTCAAACTACCTTTTTTGGTACATCTAAGTCTTGATACTACCGTTAAGCAGCAATAATACTCTATATTCAAATGCTCTTAAGAAAGGCAATGCTTATCCACTGGATTCGTTTATATCAAAGCAGCTCAAAGAAAAACGAAAAATGAAGAACTACTTTAATTCCTTAGCAAATGCACATAACAAGCTACTTGCTGAATGAACCCCAGATTGTGTGACGGACTTGTTGAAAGAGCATTCCAATGATTTAAACCTTTTAAAAAAACGTTAACACGAGTACCCTAAATGATTGAGAACACTTCCTATATTTCCTATCGTAAACATAATGTCACTGCGCAAGGTATTACTAGCATTATGGGCAACGCCTAAGTAAAGCTTAGTGATACTATAAAAAAAACATATCAGCACTATATTGTTCAGCCTAAGGTAGTATAGGGTTTAGTTAAAGAGATTGTTTAAAGTATGTATATTCAAACTCAAAATGTACAACTTTAGAAAAATTGTTAGAAAGAATTTCAATAACAAGCAGCTTAACAAACGTGGTATCAAAAAGCGTTAAGAAAAGAGTGTGGGAAGATTTAGTTCAATGAGAATATCGCGCAACGCTTATTATTTTAATTTATTTTGTTGTGCAGAATAATTTATTATCATATTTTCTCTGGATTATAAATAAGCAAATACTATTAATCCAGTTGTTTAACAACCGTCGACGTTTCAGCGGTATATTCCGTCATTTTAAAGGGTACAATTTATACAATGTATGATATTGAATATTTCCCTAAATTAACTAGGGTATATAATTTAAGCTATATATTTATAATTTGCTATCCTAATAATTTAATAAAAATTTGGAAACTTCTTGGCATTTAATAAATTTTGAGATGAATTTTAATGTTTCTTGATATAAAAGCTTTCCAAAACTAGCCTTTTATTGAGATTTTGCTCCTTATCAAGTATTTCAGCGTCATTTAAAGATAGTAGATCGGAGAATAGGTTTATGTATGTGAAGTTGGCCCAAAATGTACCCCAAAAAAGCGCAGGGGTAATACTAAAATAAAATTTTTCTTTATGATTCAGTGTCAGCCCAAAAAAAGGTATATCGTGATAAAATTTAATATGTCAGCCCAAAAAAAAAAAAAAATCCTCATACTTTGGTGTCAGCCCAAAAAAAGATGTATAACACGTCACACAGTTAATAATGTCAGCCCAAAAAAATTTCTATCATGATAGCAAAATTTATAACACAGACTCTCATCCCAAAAATAAAACTATCAATGGAAAGGAAACATACTAGAATAACTAAGGAGAACTTTGTAAATTTCCGCAATGCAACTGAGTATTTTCTCGAGTACTGTGTTGTTGGCACCAATCTCCTCATGAGTTTTTATTAGGCCTATCAATTGTTGGTACTCTGGAATATTTTCAGAATTTTGTGATGGGGATAGCATAGTCAAATATGGCTGAAAATCCTTGTGAGTCGTATTTAATTTGATTTTCGCAATTCTACTGAGTATTTTCTCAAGTACTGTGTTGTTGACACCAATCTCCTCATGAGTTTTTATTAGGCCTATCAATTGTTGGTACTCTGGAACATTTTCAGAATTTTGTGTTGGGGATAGCATGGTAAAATATGGCCGGAAATCCTTGTGAGCCGTATTTAATTTGATTTTTGCAATTCTACTGAGTATTTTCTCAAGTACTGTGTTGTTGGCACCAATCTCCTGATGATTTTTTATTAGGCCTATCAATTTTGAGTACTCTGAAACATTTTCAAAATTGCAAAAATCAAATTAAATACTGCTCACAAGGATTTCCAGCCATATTTTACCATGCTATCCCCAACACAAAATTCTGAAAATGTTCCAGAGTACTCACAATTGATAGGCCTAATAAAAAATCACCAGGAAATTGGTGCCAACAACACAGTACTAGAGAAAATACTCTGTTGCATTGCGAAAATTTACATAGTTCTCCTTAGTTATTCTAGTATATTTCCTTTCCCATGATAGTTTTATTTTTGGGCTGAGAGTCTGTCGTGATAAATTTTGCTATCATGATAGAAATTTATTTGGGCTGACATTGTTAATTGGATTATTATTATTTTTTTTGTTTGTTAATATAAATTCAAATAGGAAGCGGCGAAATAAAATAACTTATGAATTTATGGTGCCATAATTTTTAGCATTCTGTAAAATGTATTTATCTATTTTAAAAAAAACCTATCAAAATTTATTATAGAAATCTATCGTGACATTACAGGACTATTATTTTACTCTCATGATAGTTTACTTTGTTTCATAAGATTTGAAGTGGTGTTGCCAACGTTAACTATCATAATTTTTTGGGATAGAATTTTGGGCCAACTTCACGAAGGTGATAGGTTTGACGGAAGATGCTTCCAACACTTTAGTTTCCATGTGTTCAATCAATAGGTTTGCCACAGTCGGAATAACTGGCGAACCTATCGATCAACCAAGCGCTTGCCTAAAACATCTTTCGCCAAAACTAAATTAAATATGATCAATCACTAATTTTAATGCTTCTACAAAATTATTTAACTCCAAATTTGTATTACTATTTGTTTTAATGTTATTCCAAAATTGTTTAACCAAAAATATTAGCAAAGATGAGTCAACGTTCGTGAACAATGAAACCATATTTAAAGCAATTTGTTAGTAGAGATATATTTCTAATTTAATTTTTAAAATATTTCGCGTTTTTACAGTCGAAAATTATTTCCCACATAACAATTTGAAATATTAGACAAAAATTCAGATAAATTATACAATAGAGAACCTAAACAGCGTATGATTGGTCGCAAAAAATACCAACCTTGGGCACTTTTGGCAGACCATATAATTCTGTGCTCAAAAGGCAAAACAAAAAACGAATTTAAAATTCAACTTTTTCTACCTCTCTAGAAAAATTATCAAATTTGATTTAGGCTGTTTTGCCTTTTGACCACAGAATATACGCCTGGTTATACCTTGGTAATTTTTGATGGATTCAACCTATTTTTTATTAATTTTTTCCCGAAGGTTCCTAGACGGAATGAATATATTTAATTTTGACCAACATTCCGCATTTCTCTTATACTCTGTTTCCATAAGTATCGTTAATTTACCCTTATCATTTTTCAATACATACAAATCGGGATGCTCATTCAGGAAACATTTTACCTTTTAACTATCTCGAATTTGTTGAATTTCTTAAATTCCTAAAAAATTGTTTTGCTAAATAATTTTTTGACTTAAACCTTGTCAACACATTCACCATCCTATTTCGAATCACATTACGAGCCGTCTCATCAAATTATGATGTAGTACTCTTCATATCTGATAAATTTACAAACTCACCTTGTAACGAAAATCTCTTGCTCTTCTTATTTGACTTAAACTGTAACGAGTTCTCTGAATTTTTGCTGCAGATTCAAGTGTCTGTCTTATTTCCGACACTGCTACCTTTGACTTATTATTATATTTCCGTTAAACTGAGTATTTTTCATTTTAAAAATTCTACCCTAGTTATGTTAGGAAAACATACGTTATCAAAAGTTTTCATTTAAACTATTGTATAAATTGTGACAATGGCGGTCGAATTAATAAAAAATTAAGCAACAAAAACCACAAATTAATTAATTAATGAGATATGTACTACTAAAAATTTGAAGATTTATGTTTAATTTATGTATCGTACCTCGTATACAATTTTTATAATTTTCAGTTACTTGAATTTGTGCTTTAAATTTAATAAGGCAAACAACGCATAAGGAAAACTGTTTAATGATTTCAGATTATACTGAATTTCACTGTAATGTACTATTGTACTTTTACAAATGAATTGTATCGAAAAAAGTACAATTGTACCTAAAATTCCATCACTGATCTAGGGGACAACTAGGGGAACATATTCAACAGTGACACACCGTAAACTGTTAAATTTGCCAAATTTCTCCGCCAGATCATTTTTTTTTTGGTTTAATTTACTTTCGCATCCTCCGAAAGTAAGTTGAACCAAAAATAAAGTTACTTGGGTGGGAAAATTTGGCGTGTGTGACAGTCTATGGTGTGTCACCGTTGAACATGTTCCCCTACGCATTCAAAACAATTTAGATGAATACGAAATATCAAATAATGTAAAAACGCTGAATTTGACAGTTTCGATAAGGCTACCAATGAATATTTATTTTTTTGCTGAATAGAAATATATGTACCTATATAATTCTGCAGGGATGTACCTAAGAAATAAACGAATGCTTTTACAGGGTTACTCCGTAATACACTGACAGAAATTATTTTTCGATAGCGCAGGAAAAATTCAAATAAATCAGTTTATGAAACGAAATAATTTAAATATAAAGTGCAAATAAACTTTACATAACATTTTTTGTTATGTTTCCATTAAAAAAACTTAAAATTATTTATTGTTTATAAATTTTTTTGGAAACGTAATTTATTTTTCTTTAGGAGGATATTTGTGTCTTTGTGGAGGATGGAGACAATTTCTTAAGATAGGAGGACGGGTGGGCAAGCCTATGCGTACCGCAAATTGAAATTCAGTGGTGAAATTTTCATTTTCCTTTTGGCTTGTGTCATTTTAATAAATTTCATTTCACTTCAGCAGCTTACCAATCTTAAGAAGTTAGAATCTGTCAAATTCCTGTAGCTACAGAACATCCCATGAAATGTGTCTGTGAGCAGAATATAGAATAAAAATAAAAACTAGGTCTTATGGCTGGATAACAGCTGACCATAACAAATTAAAAGATACAAAATAACACTACATTGATAGTATTGTATTTGCCACTACATACTCTATACGGTAAGCTTAGATAACAATAGTGTATAAAATTTTTTGAGTGCGATAACATCTTATACGAGTACATACAAATATTACAAATTTTATATAATATGTATTTCGCAATTTGTGTATTTATAGTCGTCAGACTTAACCTTAAGATTCTCTATAAGCTGCAATTATAACTTGTTGTTCACATTTACACACAAAGAAAAAAATGTTACTATTGTGTTTGTTGTTAAACAAAATAATGAGACCGTATTGATAGTAAATACTCTATTGTTCGTGTAGAAACTCAACAAATCAAACAAGCTTACTTCTTAGATTTTACTTGAACTTAACGAATCTATGATTCTATATACTCAACAGATACAAAATTTTGTGATGGTTGATAATGGCCCTGTAATTCATATATTTATATATGAATACATACATTCATATACATATGTATACATATAAAATTCAAAATCATTACGCCATTCTAAATTCGCGTATGGTAATTATCAAGTCGTCGATCATTTCATTTGTATCGTTATCGCTATCAAGTGGGTTGCTTAGCAAAACCTCAAAAAAAGATTCGATATGAAATTACCTTAAAAAGCAAACGTTTTGAGTTGTGATAATTTTTCAAAGTGCTTATAAATTAAAAGTGCCGCAGCGGGCACATAGTTAGTGTTGTGTCGAGTTTATAGTGAAAGGATTATATAAATTAAATAAAAATTAAAATGAACTGTGTTTTCTGTTTTGTGACTACCTATTGGTACATTAGTTTGGCCGCAATATTACTTGGACTGTTTTACTTGTGGAGTATATGGACCCATGATTATTTCAAAATACGTAAGGTGCCATTCAAAAAACCTATGCCGCTGTTTGGTAATTTCAAAGGATTGGCAACCCAATCTGATACATTGTTTAATGTTATTAATGATATGTATAAATCACATCCAAATAATAAGTAAGTGTGTGAAAAAAAAATGTTTTATAGAATTTCACGTTTCATGTTGACTTGCGAATGTAATTAATGATTAGTTAAATAATTAGCTAGTGTTACTAATGTGGTTTTCGATTCACCAAATAAAAATCTCTGACGCAATCGATTGATTTTTCTGCTGTCTAGTTATTCGATTCGCCCAATAAAATCAATCCATCGAACACAATTTTTGCTCTGCTACAAATCTCGATTTTTTGGCAGATTTACCCCTCTTTTAATAATACTAACAACTAGTATTATCATTGTGCTGTCATTTGCACTATAACTGTCATTTTTTTTTGTTATTCTCATGCTGTCTTACTTTGGTCACTGGAAAAGTTATTGCTATAAAAAAAATCAAAATTATTACTAGAATAATTCTATACCAACAAAAATTCTATACCAACAAAAATACACGGCATTGTTGTTGTAAAATTCCCAAAATAAAGGCCGGTACATTGCTGAAGTGAAATGAAATTTGTCATGTAAAAATGACACAAGCGAAAACGAAAATGAAAATTTCACTGCTGAATTTCACTTTGCGGTGCGCAGTTTAGCTAGCGAAATGGGGGTTTTCGTATTAGAATACAGATGTCTCTATGTTATTTCTACACATTTTTCACTTCATTTTTATCTTGTTTGTTTGTTTTTAAGTTTGTTTGTTTGTCGATCCACATGATCGACGAGGTATAGCAGCCCGAAGTTCTAAACCACTCAAGGGTGGCTCTGGAGGGTTGAATGACTTGTTTTAGTTGATAAATTATTGCTTAAATTACTATGATAATAATAATACATAATAATATAAAAGAAAAGTAATCTTATAAAAAATAATATTAAACAAAAGTTATATAATTCAAAATTAAATAATTCATTTTAAGAAAAAAATTATTTAGTAAATTGATTAATATAACAAAAATGTAAAATTCATAAAATTTAAATTAATATTGATTTAATATAAAAATAGAAATAGAGAAAAAAAAAAATTGGTGATTCTAAGAACCCACGTTGTGTGGATCTTTAATTTATTTATAAAACTTAAACTAAATTAATGTCTTATCACAGCATATAATTGATGTCTCTTACGAAATTACACACTGTTCAGAATTCCTCTACCTTTTTATCCTTTAAAATATTTAAAAGAGATTTATTATAGAGTAGTGGGAAATTGTTTCTTATGATGTTAAATTTGACACAATCATTAATAATGTGACCGCTGTCCTTGAAAATGTTACATAATTCACAATTTGGTGATGACTCAAGTCCCATCAAAAATTTAAACTTTTTGTTAAATGCATGACCGGAAATTAATCTAAAAATCAATCTGGTTTGATACGAGGTGAATTTTGAATTTTTGAAGAAGAAAGGATGGTCTTGGCGAAGGACATATTTGTTTATAAAAATGGTCCGAAGAATTACACATAGATGCGTAAATTTCCTTCCATTTATTGTTTATATTTTTGGAGATGTTATTGATTAAATCTATATGAGTAGGTTCGTTATCTAAATTATGAGTTGGGGAGAAAATTGCTTTTTTAGCTAAACTATCAGCAATTTCGTTACCTTTGAGACAGACTACAATGGCCTGGGAACCAATAAATAATGAATTTTTTATTTGGGTTATAACCAGCAGTATCAATAATCTGGTTTTCATAATGTTTTTTGGAGTCGTGTAATAGAGCTGTTTTTAATGAGTTACAAGAATTTTTCGAATCTGTTATGATAATGGTATTTTTTTATTTTTAATAATTAAAGCTATTGTAATTGCAATTTTAATTGCGATAGTTTCAGTATTTTTAATGTCCGTAATATTGTTCAGTTGGATGGCAAATTTCCAATTTTTATCTTCTACAAAAATTCCAATCTCAGCTTTATTATTAATTATAGAACCGTCTGTAAAAATTTTAGTGAAATTATTATAATTGTTGAATTCAGCCAGATATAACGTATATTGTTCAGAATGATTAATAAGTTTTTTGTTTGTAATTCCTTCAATGCACATTATTATGTTGAGATTATTTGGAGAAGTTTTTTTATAGTGCATTGGTTTAATTTTAGAAAGAAATGGAAAATCAATATTTAAATTATTGAGTTTTGGATAGGATCTATTGTGTTTGATGTCATTGCCAATTTTAGAGTTATTAAGTAAGTTTTTTGCGATGTAAAGGAGAGATTTTTTGATGAAATCTAAATTTGAAGGTAATTCTAGTGATTCTGAACTGGAATTGGGGTGGTTCTAATAAAGCCTAAATAAGTTCTCAGGCAAGCATTTTTGATGCATTGACAGATGTTAAGGTCCTTTTTGAATTTATTGTCTGTAAAAATGTATGTATTGTACATTCTAGTTTTGATTTGACTATTGATTTGTAGATATTTATCATTGTTTCAGGATTAACACCTCCATTGAAATGTGTGAGAGTTTTAAATAAGTTAATGGAATTTGAAATATTTTTTTTAAAAATAGTATAATGATAGTCTGTTAGTAAAAGTTGTACCTGATATTTTTGTAGATGTTTTTTCTTCTAAGTTTTTTTGTTAATTTTAACTTTGAGGGATTTTGAATTATTTTTATTAGTTTAAATAATGAGATTTGTCCTCGTTAATTTGTAATTTTAAAAGTTTTAATTTATGTGTTAATGAGATTAAAGTAGAATCTGTTAATAATGGTAAAATATCATGATTGTCTGCCGAAATTAGGATACAAATATCATCTGCATATTGGAAAATTTTTGTATAAGGATTATTAATATCATGTAGAGAAGTAGTATATAAGTTGAAAAGGGTAGGGCTCAAACAACTACCCTGTGGGATACCTTTGTTTATATAGTGTTTTGTGGAAAAAGTAGACTTTTGAGTAGAATCTGTTAGTAAGAAATTGAGAGATCCAATGAGTGATATTGTTCGGAAATTTGAGATTTTTTAAAATATCTAATAGAATGTTTTATCTACATTATCAAAAGCTTTTGAGATGTCAATATTAATTAGAAATATTTTTTTATTTTGTTGTTTGAGAGAGTGTATAAAATTAAACATTTCAATAAAGTAATCTGTGATATTTTTATTTTTTCTAAAACCCAAATTATGTGGTAATATGATCGTTAATTCTTTTTAAAATTAGTTTGTTGAAAATTTTAGAAAAAATGGCTAATAGACAAATAGGACGATATATAATTTTTTTTTTTTAAAACACCTTTATTGATATGGCTACTACAATCTTAAACATTATTAATTCATTAGTAAGGTGGACATATGTACTTTTGAGATAAGCATAACCGTGTGTGGGTCTGCTGGACCAGTATCCAGTTCCCTTAAGATATAATATTCATACGGTTAGCTCATGTGGTTTGATTCGTTTGAGCCGCCTTACTTCGTTTGTACTGTCCAGTAGTTGTACGGCCTCAACGTTGGTGTGGTTAAGAAGCCTCTTCTCATGTTTAATGGCACATTCGCGGATGACGTCGTCTATCAATTGTATTTTTAGATCATTGTGTATTTCCCTGTTAGTCACAAATCGGTAAGCGTTGGTGACCATTCGAAGAAATTTATTTTGGCTACGTTGTATAATGTCTCTATTGGATTTAGGAGTATAACCCCATAGCTGTGCACCATATATCCATATTGGTTTGAAGATAGTCTGGTAGACTAGTCTTTTGCAAAACAGGTTCATTTTGGAATGATGCCCAATTAACCAGTACATTTGACGTTGTTTTAATCGTATCTGTTCAGCTTTTTGTCACACATGATGTTTCCAGTTGAGCCTTGAATCTAAATGCAGACCAAGGTATTTAGCCGATTCAGCCTGCGGCACTTGCACCCCATTGAGGTATATGTGTAGGCTGTTATTTTTGTGTTGGAGCGTAAATGTCACATGGGTTGATTTGAGCTCATTAAGCACTATTTTCCAGTCAATTGTCCATTTAGTAACGTTGTTCATTGCTCGTTGAAGATTTTCCATTGCCCTTGGTTGTGATTCGTCTACTGACATAATTACAGTGTCGTCAGCGAACGTGCCGATGAATGTTTTATTCGTTGTAGGTATATCCGCAGTGTAGATAAGGTAGAGCAGGGGTCCCAATACGCTTCCCTGCGGAACTCCCGCTAGCATTAGATAAAAGTCAGAACATGTTTCTTCATCGATGACTCTGAATTGGCGATCAGAGAGGTATGGCAATAGTTTTGTGGTAGCATTTTGCTCCTCTTGAATGTCAATCCCTCGTGCCAAACCCTATCAAAGGCCTGAGATACATCCAGAAATACGGCGGGGGCAATATTTCTTTTCTTCTAACGCTTGCTCTACTATCGTAGTTATTCGATGGACTTGATCTATTGTGGAGTGGTTATTCCTGAATCCAAATTGAAAATCAGGAACGTTTACCATTGGCTTTATACGTTTTAGTAGTAGTTTTTCAAAAAGCTTTGATAAGGTCGGAAGCAGTGAAATTGGTCTGTATGATGTTACTTCTTCATCTGGTTTACCTGGTTTCTTCAACATAATTATTTGGGCCGTTTTGAAGCATTTGGGTACATACTTCAATCTCATACAGGCATTAAATAAGTATGTGATCATGATGATTGCTTTGCGTGGAAGTTCCTTGAATAGACCCGGTGATATTTCATCAATTCCTGGTGCCTTCTTTTGACTAAGACTTTTGTCGATTTCTTCAGCAATTTCCATTGGCGTGACCCTTTTAAAATCCCGATTTGGTTGATAGACAGGTGTTACGTCAATGTTGGATTGAATGTCATGGGGTTGAAACACTGTTGCTAGGTGTTGAGCAAAGAGTTCCGATTTTTCTTTGTCATGTCGAACCCAATTGCCTTGAGCATTTCTTATAAGTGGTACTCGAACTACAGGTCGTTTAAATTTTCTGGTTGCTTTCCATAACGAGTAGTCCTTATCCATTTCTGGACCTAGCCCGCTTAAGTAGATGTCGAAGCAATCCTGTTTGAAGCTTTTGATTAGCCTATTGACTTTGTTACTTATTCGATTGAAGGTGGTTTTGTCAGCGGGATTTCCGGTGAGATGCCATATTCTCCTTGCCTTTCTCCTTTCCTTGATTTGTTTCCTGATTTCAGCCGAGTATTTTACTTCAATCTCCACTTTGTCCTTTAATTCTGGAGTAGCTAGACTGGCGGCCATACGAGTGTATTCAATGAAATTGTTTGTTTGTTGTTCCAGTTCTTAATTACTTTTAATACTAACTTTAATACTAATTCAACTAGCTCTTCCAGTTTTTCTCTGAAGAGATCCCAATCCGTGAATCTATTAGTAAGGTTTTGCTTTTTATTTTTCTTGATGACTATAGCGCTTACTGACAACAGTACAGGAATGTGATCAGATGTTAAGTTCGTTAATTCCTTCGACTCTAGTGTAACTGGATGAAATACCTTTTATGATGAAGAAATCAAGCAGATCTGGTATTTTTCCTGCATCCGTTGGCCAATACGTTGGCCCCCTTGGAGACAGATATTCACATTTGTTCTCATTAATGGCATTGAACAAAGCATTTCCTTTCCCAGGAGAAATTAGCCTGGAACCCCAAGCTGTATGTTTTATATTATAGTCCCCTCCTAAATCTTGGACCGAGCTTATTAAAGACGTTATTAAATTGTAACTTCGTTGGTGTATGCCGTGGAGGACAGTATGCTGCCGCAATATTTAGATCTGCGCCATTACTATATATTGGATTGAGATAACAGTTGCTTGCATGTAGCTTTCTCGAATATCTTCTTGTTGATTATGTTTGATATTATTTTTAATTAGTACAGCTGAACCACCTCTGGCTCTTTCACTAGGATGGGTTGTCCAGTAGGAATTAAATCCCTTTATTCTGAAAAAGCTTTTGTTGGAGAAGTGCGTTTCTGAAATAAGTGCAATATCTATGTTGTTTGTATGGAGAAATATTTCCAGTTCTTGGGCTCGTTGGTTGAGCCCATTAGCGTTCCAAGTTACAATGCGTAGGAACGAGTTAATCATTTGTGTGTATGCTAACTTTTTTTGCTAGGCGGATACAAATTAATTTCTAGTTTTGCCACCCTTTCTGTTAAGTAACCAAGTGTCTGTTGAATTTGACTAAGCTTTTTAATAATTTCAAAGTTATTAGACTCGTTATTAACTTCTATGTGTTTGTTGTTTTGGTTTGATTCATCAGCAGATAATTTGGTGATTTGCGCATAGGATAATCCAACTGTGGATGGTGTGATTGTTGTTTGTGGTTTAGCAGCTTTGGTTTGTAATCGCTGTACTACTCTTGTTCTATTATTCTGTTGACTTTTAATTTTGTTCTGATATACACAGCATCCTTTATAATTTACAGTATGTCCTTGTTGTTGACAAAGAGCACTTGAAGGCGCGATATCTGGTTGTTTTTTGCATTTTGTCGTGTGATGATCTCCAGCACATTTAACGCATTTGGTTTGACTATAGCAAAAACTCTTGGTATGTCCAAGTTGTTGACAATTCGTACATTGTGGAATGTCCCTTGTCTTGTTAGGTGGCTCAGTTTTAACTATACACTACGCAAGTTTCTTGATGTTGTTTACTTCTTTATTGTTGTCTTTTTGTTTTAAGTCGATGTAAAACAATGGAAAGTGTTTCCTGTCTTTTACACCATTGGTTGTGACCATTTTGTATATGTTAGTAATACCTGCGACTTCATGTCCCATTTTTTCTAAGTCTGCTTTAATTACATCGTGACTAATAGAAGATGGTAAGCCTCTGATAACTACTCTATAAACCTTTTCGCTCTTCAGCTGATAGGTGTGATATTCTATATTATCTGATTTTTTGCTGGGTTCTTTTTTTAATTCTTCCAGTAATTTTTTGACATTTCTGTAATCATTTTCATTTTGAAATGTAATTTTAATGTGACTATTTGAAAGCGCCTTAAAATTAGTTGATTCACTAGTGGTTTTTATTACTCTTTGTCGAAAAAATTCGAAATTTTTGATATTGCTCACGTTAATGGGTGGAGGCAGTGGTATTTTTGGGTTTTTCTGTTCAGTGTTATTGATCACAATTTGTGTAGTATTTTATGGAGGAGTTTTCGTTTTTGGGCGCATGCGTTTCCTAGCATTTCTGTTATCAGCACCGGAAACTTCTTTTTCCAGTTCTTCCTCATCTGTGCAATAATCCTCTTGACTCAGAGCACTGAATCTATTATTCTGTTGAAAAACTGGAAATTGCCGCAGCAACCAGTTGGAATTATTTGAATGTTCATGTTGACTGGATGATGGCTGAATATGGTTGGAAGAAAGATTGTTAACTCGTGCTGAATCCTTAGCTATGCTATTTTTAACCTTTTCTTTTAGTGTAGAGTTTTCTCTCTTAAGTTCAGCAACCTCATTGCTCAGTTGTGCGATTAGTTTCTCCATTTTTTGAAATTTATTTAACAGCTCCTCGCTGTTTATAATATTTGTTGATGCACTCGGCATTTGTTCTGATAATGCAAAGTTACTTTTTCAGTGGAGATTGCGTTGTTTGCAAATATTTTTTTTATTGGTGATCTGATTGTAATGGAGCCCTTTCGGAATGAAAGTTCTTCCTCGTTACTCTTTTGAGCGTTGATATCGCTTAGCTTATTTTTGGTATCATTAGAATTATATAGCTTTGTCCCCCCTAGAATCCATGGGACCGACCTTCGGAGAGAGTGGATTTTCCTGAACATCAGGTCTGCCACCTAGGGTATTAGTTTCATTATAATTGATAATGTTTCTATTATCTTTGCCTTTTTTTACAATAGGTTGGCAATTAAATTGGATGTTTTCCATTTTGTTGGGTAAATCTGATTTTGCCAAATTGAATTGAAGTACTTTGTAATTACTTTAATTAGATCATAATTTGTTGAAACTAATTGTTTAATTATTTTGTATGATATTTTATCATATCCTGGAGCGGTGTTATTGAAATTTTTAATGATGTCGCAGATTTCAGAGTCTTTAAATTCAATGGGCTTGATGTTGTTAGGAAGGTAAGGAGAAAAATCATATGAAAAAGGGAAATTGTGATTTATAAAATTGTTGGCTACTAGAGGATCATCTAAAATTCTGAAATTGGATTGTTTCTTATTTTTAATTCTATTTATATTACTCCATAGCTCTGAATTATTAGTTTTATGGTTAATGCCCATTAAGAAAAGATTCCAATATTTTTTTTCTCTTTTTTGATTATTAATTTAAGTTTTTGTACTGATCTTTTAAGTTCTAGGCTGTGAAAATGTTCTTGTTTGAGTTATACATAAGTTGTTTTTATTTTTTAATGTTCCATAATCTTTGTATCTGATTTCTTCAAGATAGTCTTCAATGTTAAAGTTTCCATCCACATTTGTTAAGTTAAAATCTTCCAATACCATTGACCAATTAGTAATTTGTTTGTTTTTTTTTTATAGTAATTTAGTTTATAATCAATAAGTATTGGAAAATGATCGCTTCCCAAATTTGTTTGATCAACTTTCCATGAAAGTTTATCAATTAGGTTAAATGAACATAAAGTAATATTTATAGCTGACGAACTATTTCTGAAAAGTACTTGTCCCCGTAGAACATTATTGGCCGTAATTATATCGGCAATTTTATCTCCCGTTCTGTCATGAGTAGGGGGCAAAGAATTGTCCCAAAGACTGTTGTGAATGTTTATATCACCAGCTATTATACAGTTATATGAATTGTGAGTAATGAGGTATTCAAATTCATTTATTATTTCTTGTGGTCTATTGATTGAATTGTTATAAAAAGAAATGATGTTAAAGTCTATATTTTTGAATTGGATGTTGATTTTAAGGACCTAAAAACGGATATAATTGAAATTTGAATTAATAATTCTCCATGAAAATTTTTTACGAATTTGGAATCCAACTCCTCCAAAACCATCCTATGTCTATCCAATGTAACCAGGTTAAAATTGTTAAAATTTAAATTATTATTGGGACTCGTCCAAGTCTCTGATAAAATGATCACATCAATGTTATTAGATTGTACGTAATGGTAAAGTAAATCTTTGTTGCTATCGAGACTTCTGATAAGGATAAAAGAAAACTGGAGAGGTAAAAAGAAATTATTTATTAACGAAACCTGCTAAGTTATTGTTTTGTTGTTTGTTTTTATCAGTACCGGAATTATTCAAAAAGGATAAAATATCATTGAAGAAAGAATTTCTTTCTTTTAATTGGTTTTTAATTCGTTGACAAGATCTGTTAAAATTTGTATTTTTTTTTCTGAATCAAATAAATTCCTGTTTTGCCATTTTTGGGTATCAGTAGAAATGTTATTGACAAAGTCAGATTCTTTGGGTAATGTTTGTTTGTTGCCAAAAAGGTGGTTTCTGGCTTCACTGAAACTTGCTTTATTCAGAATCATATATTCTCTAATCTGTTTTTGCCGTAGTCTTTCGTTACAGCGATAGAAATTTGAGGAATGTCCTGAACCACAAGATTTACATGCTTTTTTGTTATCACACTCATGTGTGTCCTCAAAAATTTTGGCACATAATTGACATCTGTTGATTTTTGAATTGCAATGGTTTTTAGTATGACCATAATTTAAGCATTTTTTGCAAAAAACTGGATTGGGGATAAAATAATTAACTTTTATAAGAATGTTGTCATATAAATTAACATTATAAGGGATGGATCCTGAGTTAAAAGTGATTTTGACCAGTTCTAAGTTTGTTGAAATATTTTTAACGTTATCCCACTTTGTCATTCTTTCAATTTTGGTTATTCATTAGAGAGATCTAAGGGGAACATTTCTAATAACTCCAATTGAAGAAGTAAAATTATTTGGGATATACATATGTGTTGTAATTATCAAATTGCTTAAATGCTTCGGATTGAACACATTTGTTTGCATCATCATAATTGTCAAAAATAATTTTGGCTAAATTTTTTCCAGCGCTAGAGATACTTTTAATATTTTGGAATCTTTTAATTTTAACTGCTTTGCCTAAATTAATTAAATTTATACCCTCTTTATTACTAACAAAGACTGCAAAAGGACCGTTATCAAAGCGTTTATATAAATTGTTTGTGGTTGTTGTTTTTGTTGTCTTGGTTAAGGGCGTCATATTTGCATCTGCAATTGTTTCGGGAGAAAGTGAAGGAGTAATTATTTTTTTATCCGATGAGTTTACTGCGCGGTTTTTATTCATTTTTCTTTTTAATTCTTTGTCGGGACATGAGTCACACTCATCATTGATTATCACGTCACCACCAAATAAAACTTTACTTTTTTTTGTATTTATTTGTTCATCTGAATCAGAGAAGTTAGAAGAGGGAGTATGAGGGGCAAAGTAACGCGTACTTTGCTTCTCTTTATTTTTACTTACTAAATGTGTAATTTCTTTAAAACTCCAAATAAACTATGAAAAGACTTACCGATAATTAGATTTAAATGAAAAAACTATTCAAATATATTACGAGAAAAAATTTTAATTTTAATTTTAATTTTTAAGACGCAAAACAAAATAAAAACGCTTCACTAAAAATATACGCACACACAATAGAGGTTCGAGAAAGAATGTTCATTTTTATCTTCTCGGACGATAAACGTGAAGATAAATTTTGACGTTTCATCATTTGAGTTTCTTATTTTTCAACCGCCAATGATTATTTAGAGATCATCAAAATTCATAACTCTCATTGTTTTTTCAAGCATTAGTATTCTAAGGGTATTATGTTGCGAATAGCAGTATTCATTACTCAAAAAATTGGACAACAATGAATTTTTTTTGTAAGTGAAATCAATTCGAATGATTTTATTTACCGATTTAAGATGGCGTCGAATAAGTCATTAAGTATGAAATAAGTATCGGTTTCGAAAACAGCCTTAAGGCATTTTTTGTGCGCTATTTTTTGTGCGCTGCGATTTTTTTTTATTTTCAAATTTTACCGGAATTAAAACAAATTTGATTGTAAATATTTGAAGAAACTATCAAATCAAACATCTTTTAATAATTTTTATTGAAAAATAATAATTATTCAAAATCCGACAAAATTTAAAATTTATAATTTATCAATAAAAATTATTAATTTACAAAAAATATTTTATAGAATGCAATTTAATTTGATAGTTTCTTCAATCATTTAGAATCAAATTTGTTTTAATTCCAGTAAAATTTGAAAATAGAAAAAACGCGTCGCGTGAAAAATATCTGTGGCAATTACTTTAGGCCACCGAGCAATCGGCGCAGTGGTTAAAGCTGCGGCGGTTGGATCGGGAGGTACCGGGTTCGAATCCCTATAGGGGCGGGATTTTTCATCATCTGATTACGATCGGTGATGAAGATGAACACATCTACGACCCCCCACCTTTCATGTCAGCACTACAGGTTGGCATGAAGCAATGCAATGTGCAGGTGGTTTTTCAAAGACGGATCTGTAGCCGCCCGTCCTCGATTTGGCTACTCCAGGCGTAAAGTAGGACGGTAAAAAATAAATCAAGAACAAACAACAACAACAACAACAATTACTTTAGGCCCTTTTCCAATTACTAGCTTATTATTAACTTATTTAATTTTTCGGTATCACGCTGTAGTATCGGTAAGAACCGAACGAATCCAAATGAAGTTATGAGCAATAGATATATACTGTAAAAAGGTGACGTTGAGAATAATATAGTAGTTAGTGGTGGTACGGCGCGGGGAATGAATTAAAGTGGTGATGTTACCAGAAGTATATGAAAATAAAGCATTTTTGATATAAAAGTTAACGAGTTAAGTGTGTATAATTGATTAGCTGAGAACCGGAACCAGTACCTGGACAACCAGAATACAACATTGGCGACGAGGATGGGATGTACGAGTACCTGGGCAACCAGAATACAACATTGGCGACGAGGATAAAAAAATAATAATAAAAAAAAAAAAAAAAAAAAAAAGAGGAAAAATGAAAAAAAACCTCAACGCTATACCACGTTTTGAGACCAGATCGACAACGGACATTGGAAGCCGTTGGATAAAATGGACACTGAGGCTAGAAAATTATTTCGAAGCGGCGTCAGTAGAAGAACCAAAAAAAACGTGCGATTTTACTTCATGTGGGTGGAGAAGAAATTTTTGATTTATTCCAATCATTACCAGACGAACTAGTACCAGCAGTAACATCGGGAAACACCAGCACCAGCACGAACAAAGAAACTTCGCACTAAGCACAAAGTACAGATGAATATGAAATTGCGAAACAGAAATTGACCAATTACTTTGTTCCAAAAGCAAATGTTGAATTCGAGATATTCAATTTCCGTAAGGCTAAGCAAGAACCAGGCGAGAATATCGATCAATATTACAGTCGATTGTTAAAATTGTGTGCACATTGTGATTTTAAGAACAAATCGAACGAAATAAAATTACAAATAATCTTGCACACAACATCATCAAATCTACGACGGTATGGTCTAAGAGATCAACTAAAACTGGAACAATTATTGTCATATGCAAAAACGTTGGAGCATACTGAAGAACAAATAGCAATAATTGAAAATCAGCAAGAAATAGTTTATGGTACAAGTATCACTGATACCAAACGGTACAGCCATAATAATCAGCACAATAAAAAAAATTATCACCCGCAGCAAAACCATAATAGTCAGAATCCAAGTGATAACAATCGTCAACCTCAGATCAATCAACGATGTAAAAATTGTGGCAATTTATGGCATACGAGAGGATTGAGTTCGTGTCCAGCTCAAAATTTAAACTGCCATAAATGTGGTCGCGTGGGTCATTTTGCTAGGTTATGTATCACATCACAACACAGAAGTCAACATCAACAGTCGAGGCTAGATCAAAAAAACCATTTTCAACGAGCTCAAAGAACAAATAACCAAAAATACCAGCCAAATCAAAATCAAAGCAGGCAGCAGCCATCGGTAAATCTGTTACATAAGGATAATCAAATGGAAAGTAGCAGTCAGGTAGAACGAAGCAACCAGTCAGATTCTGATGAAATATTTTCGGTGACAAACGAAAAACAAAGGCGTCCTACAGTCGAGATAGGTGTAAATGGTCAGAAAGTGGTTTTCATGATTGATACCGGGTCATCTGTCAACATAATCAATTCAAGTATTTGGAAAGAAAACTTTCGGGATACGCCGCTTATATAAAGGCAGACGAGAATATTTTTCCATACAATTCGGATGTCAGTTTGCCCATCGTAGGAAAATTTGACGCTAAATTTTCATACTATCAAACATCGACTGAAGCAGAAATCTTCGTAATAGATGGCAATGCCGAATCTTTGATGAGTTTTAAAACCGCGTTAGAACTAAAAGTTATCAAAACAAGTTTCAGTGTAAATTATGGGATCAGTATAGAGTTTATCAAATCAAATTACCCAGAACTAATATGCGGTGTTGGAAAATTAAAGGATTTTCAAGTCCATCTTCACATTGATAGTTCCATTCCACCAGTGACAATAAAACATCGACGAGTTCCGTTCCATTTACGTAGCAAAGTTGAACACGAATTAGAACGCTTGATTAGTGAGGATGTTATCGAAGAGGCAGTGGGACCAACACCGTGGGTATCACCGATAGTAATAGTGCCGAAGCCAAACAATCCAGATGAAATTCGAATGTGTGTAGACATGCGTGTACCAATGACAGCAATTAAACGCGAGCGCCATGTCACTCCAACTATCGATTTCGTTTTTCATATTTTAAACGGAATGACAATATTTAGTAAAATCGACCTAAAAAATGGCTACCATCAAATAACCCTGGACGAAGAGTCAAAGTCATAATAACGTTTTCAACGCACTGCGGATTATACCGGCGGTACAAACGGCTCGTCTTCGGAATCAATGCCGCCACTGAGATATTCCAAAATATAATTAGACAGGTGCTTGTCAACATACCAGGAACGATAAACACCAGTGACGATATTATAGTAGCAGGAAAAGATCAGCAAGAGCACGATAAATCACTTCGAATGGTGTTGGACAGGCTGAAACAACATAATTTAACAATCAACATACAAAAGTGTAGTTTCAGCCAAGAACAAGTTAAATTTTTCGGCTATGTGTTTACTAAAGGGGGAGTATATCCAGATCCGGAGAAAATAAGTGCGTTGGAAAAGTTAGAACCTCCGTCGAACCAGTCAGAATGCCGCAGCTTATTAGGTATGCTGACATTTGTGGGGAAATTTCTACCAAATTTAGCCAGTAACACCAGAATTTTATGTGAGTTAATCAAAAAAGATACAAAATGGATATCGACAGTAGAACATCAAGAGTTGTTTGAATTTTTTAAGCATCAGCTGGCGAATACCAATAAACTTGCGTACATTAGCACAGAAAAACAAACACATATTCACGTCGATGCGGGACCAGATGGATTGGGTGCAATTTTGTCTCAAGAATCAGCGGGAGGTGAATGCACAATCATAGCATACGGCAGCCGTTCTCTCTCACCAACGGAACAACGATACAGCCAAATCGAAAAGGAAATGTTAGCCATAAATTGGGAATTACAGCATTTTCATTTATATTTGTATGGTACTAATTCTGTCGTACATACAGATCACAAGCCATTGGTGGCTATTTTAAAAAATCCAAAATCATGTTCCAACGCTCGAATCGAAAGGCTAATGCTCAGAATCCAACAATATTCGTTCACGATTGTTTACCAAAAAGGGATACATAATCCAGCAGATTACCTTTCGAGGCATCCAACAAACCCGCCTGATGAAATATCAGCTGGAAAAGTTGATAAATACATCCGTTTCATTATCAACAACAGCATTCCTACAGCACTAACCATTGACCAGATCAAAAAATCTACAGAGGCCGATAATATTTTGAAAGAGGCTATCAGAAGCATACAAGAAAACAACGGTTTACCACAACATTGCAAACAGTTGGGTAAGGTATTCAACGAGTTAACAGTTCAGAACGGAATCTTACTTAGAGATCATCGGATTGTATTGCCAGAAAACCTTCAACAGAAGGCAATCAATTTAGCACATAAAGGACATTTGGGCATTTTTAAAACTAAACAATTACTGAGAACAAAAGCTTGGTTCCCAAATCTAGATGGGATGGTCGAGAACACAATTAAGGAATGCTCAACATGCCAAATTGTTACCGAAACGCAACATCGGGATCCCATTTGTATAACCCAGCCGGCAGAGTGTGTATTCCAACGAGTATCAATTGACTTCGCTGGACCGCTTCCAAATGGAAAATATGTGTTCATAATGGTTGATGAACACTCCAGATATCCATTTATTAAAGTAATTTCATCTACAAGATTTGAAGTAGTCAAAAATGTTCTATTCGAAATATTTACGATGTTTGGTATACCAGGAATGTTGACATCTGACAACGGGCCTCCATTTAATGGCCATGAATTTCACGATTTCCTGAAGCAACTAGATGTTGTCCATAATCGTATCACCCCATATTGGCCAGAAGCAAATGGACGAGCGGAACGACTAGTGCAAACATTAAAAAAATCATTGTTGTGTGCGAAAATTGAGCAAAATGATTTTACAGCGCAAATAAATGCCTATTTATTTAATTATCGAGCCATACCGCATCCTGCCACATTGAAAACACCATTTGAAATCATTTTTGGTCGATCAGTAAAAACAATTTTACCAGACATTAGCCAGTTTAAATGTTCGTCAGCAGGAGAAGGTGATAGTGATATAAAAGAACGAGAAAAGCAGAAGTTGTATGCGGATAATAGAAGACGAGCAAACCACCATGATTTCAAAATTGGAGAAACAGTAATATGAAAACAGTCGAAAGACAATAAATTAACGACTCCTTTTGATCCAGAACCGTATAAGATTATTGAAATACATGGAACCAAAATAAGTGCTGAACGTGATGGTAGAATAATTCATCGGAATGCATCATTCTTTAAAAGAATAACTCCAACTGCATCAAAAGCATTCAATCAAATAACGGATGATAACATACTACCAAAACAGCAACAGGACCAGATTGAACAACAACAACAACAACAACGACGACAGCGACATTACCAACATCAACAGGAATAGGTGCCAGTTTCTTTTGAAAGTTTAACATCAACAGAAGGTCAACTTCAACCGACACTTTTCATTCAACCACCGAATCCAAGTGAAGTTGAACCGGATGTTGTACCATCAAAAGCTAAGTAATCCTTCCGAAGTCGACGGATGCCAAAGCATTTGGAAGAGTACGAACTTTATTAAAGGTTGAGAGGAATGTAGTATCGGTAAGAACCGAACGAATCCAAATGAAGTTATGAGCAATAGATATATACTGTAAAAAGGTGACGTTGAGAATAATATAGTAGTTAGTGGTGGTACCAGAAGTATATGAAAATAAAGCATTTTTGATATAAAAGTTAACGAGTTGAGTGTGTATAATTGATTAGCTGAGAACCGGAACCAGTACCTGGATAACCAGAATACAACACACGCTACCATAGAAAAATGTTCATAGGCAAAATAAGAAGCGGTTTAGATTTGTTTGTAGGAAAGGGATAGAAAATAAGGCACCTCGATAGGATACTTATTTGAATAAGTTAGGTTCCACAAATCAGTATTCGTTTCGAAAACAGCCTTCATCAGTTTTAGAAATTTTAACTAAAATTTTGTATTTATTTTGATAACTTGGGTTTAACTTAATTTTAGTGTATTTACAGTGGAACTTCAGCCAACCTTTAGCCATATAATGTAAAAATAATTGAAGGTTATCAATCAAAATTCAAAATTATATTTCAAGTATAATAATGATTTGAAATATGTTATCTTCGGGCCTCGTAATCTGGTCAGATTTCACAATAATGCTTTTACTTCTAAAATTACACTTTTTACGTCATCAACGTGTTTATCAATCAATATTATTGTTATTTCAATTCTAAATAATTGCTAATTGTGATTGCGTTTTTTGTATGTACTGTAAGCGTTCTTTAAATCTTCTTTAAATTTTAAGCCTCACGTGTGCTTCTATGCAACCAAGTCAAACTTAATAGTCTGAATTGACGGTTTAAGAGATCTTATGAGCTTGGACTAACCAACCGTGTGAACGCTTAATGGCTTAGTATGCCAGTGAATAGAATATGGCGTACATGCAGAGGGTTTGGTAACTGAAGATCGTGCTTTATTTAACGCAACACTTTTTGATTTAGATTTCCATACCGAGTAAACAAAGAACAAAATATTTTCATTAGGATGTGTCCGAATTCTGTGATAATATTTTGTTTGTAATAATTTTGACGTAAGTGAAATAATTTTCTCTTCCATATTCTGAAATAAGTTCATTGACAATTTTATTTAATTTTTATAAAAATTTATTTGAATTTTTTTTTTTAAAATAAATTAACGTAATACGGCTTAATTATTGTTATTGCGCGCTTCTTTATGAATATAATTACAGAAGTGTCAAATTTACAACACGTATTGGCTGTGATAATTTGGTTGCATACAAAATAATGTCATAATTATTACAGCAAAAAAATTTATCACAGAAATCGGACACGATCTAAGCTTGGTTGATTTGTCTTAACATTACAGCATTGTAAAAGCAGGCAGAACCATTTATTTTAAAATTTAATATCCATTTTAAATATGCGGTTAAGTATTTGTTGTGTCACTTTTATGATGTGTAGATATTATTATTGATGGATGATTCAATCCGAAATACGGTTCAATATTATTAGATTTCTTTATTATTATTACAGACTGATTTCGTACACGGCCATCTTATTATACATGTGACATAACAACGCTGCCATAAGATCTACTATCGCTATCTCATCAGTTGATGGGCAACCGTCAACAAATTCAACTTACTTACTACTGGAAAAACTATTAATTGTTTTATCTGAATTTTAAATTTGAATTGAATTTGAAATTTTTAATTTGACTTTTAATTTAACTTTAATTGTGAATTTGAATTTAAATTTAATTTTAATATTAATTCATTTTATAATAATTCTCCCCTACGTAAAAAAAAATTCGCAATGCTTAAAATTATGTAAAAACTTTATAGTCGTACTGTAGATACTATATAGTCTCGCAGTCTCGCGTTCTGGCCTATTTTCTACCGTCTCGGTCCCTGGACTTGTTAACAATTCTTCGATGTTCTCCTCCAGTTCGTGGTCTGGTACTGGCTCATTCCCCTGAGTTTGTGATTGATCAGGTTCTCGCATTCTCACCTGCAACGGATCGAATTCTTCTTCTTGTTGCCTGCTTGTTATCACTTCTGGATTAATGGTTGATTCATCAAACGTAACGATTATTTTTCTTACGTCCGATGCAATAAGTTGGTTTATATGGCAGTTTTAGAGATCTGCCTTCATCTAATTTCACGATGTAATGAAGTTGGCCCAATTTCCGGGTGATCATCCCGAATTTCCACATAGACTTATTGTTTATAACAAATTTCGCTTGGAATCTCTGCCCCTCTTTAAGAGATCGTAGATGAATTTTCTTTTTTTGATGAGAAACATTTTCTTGCACTGGAAACATGGCATCGAGTTTTATGCGAATCTGTCGATTTAAATACATTTCTGCCGGCGATTTCCCATTTGCTAGGGGTGTGGCTCTGTATCGCAACAGAATTTTTAGTAATTTTTGATTCATTGGAATATTTTCGTTCGCCATGGTCTTCAGTCGATGCTTTAAAGTTTGAACGTTCCTTTCTGCCAATCCATTGGTTGCTGGATGTCCTGGTGCAATAAATTTTTGTCGAATACCGTTCCTACGGCAATATTTTTGAAACACTTCACTGGTAAATGTTGTGGCGTTGTCCGAAACCAATACGACTGGATATCCGTGATTTGCAAAAATTTCACTTAAAAGTTGAATAGATGATGATTTCTGCCCATCGAGATTTTGCGTCTATTACAACCAAAAAATAGAATTCTTGGAACGGCCCTGCGTAGTCAATATGGATACGTTCCCAATTGTTTGATGGAGTATCCCAATGGTGCGTCGGAACTTTTGTGGGTTCTTCTTGATCTTTTCGCATTCTTCACATGATCTAACTAACCTTTCGATATTTTTATCTATTTCTTTCCATATACAGTATCGTCGCGCTAGCTGTTTCATCTTAACCATGCCTAGATGCGTGGAATGTAACTCCTTTAAGACTTCCGGTTGGAGAACTTTTGGTATTACCACTCGATTATTTTTGAATAATCGAGCGTTTATTACATATTCACTATCTTTATCGGTTGATTGTAATTCTCCCTTTATTTTTGATAAGTATTCATCCTTTTCTTTTTCATTAATAATTGTATCCGGAGTTAGATTTTCAGTTGATATTTCGAATACTGATGCTGCTAAGACTTAATGAACCTCTTCATTGATTTTCATGTCGGAGGAAATATGTTCTAGGTGTACTGGTGCTCTTGATAAGCAATCGACGTTTTGATTGTCGATGCCCTTCTTAAATGAGACATTATAGTCGAAATCCGCCAAGAATGATGCGTAGCGTAGTAATCTAGCGGAAGTCATTTTTGATAATTTTGACTTTTGGTGGAAAATCCTTGTTAACGGTTGATTATCCGGGATTAATGTAAATTGTCTCCCATATAGGTAATCGCAGAAATGATCTCCAGATCTACTACTCTGACTACGTCAGATCTACTCCAAAAATTATTGCCAGAGCCTCACGATCCAGCTGTGAATAGTTCTGCTCCGCGCTTGAGTATGAACGTGAGGCAAAAGCAATCGGGCGTTCTCCCACGTCGGTTGTGTGTGACAACACCGCCGCGATTCCAGTAGGACTTGCGTCCGTTGCTAATGTTACCGGTAATTCTATGTTGAACGGTACAAGTATTCGATCACTCGCAATTTCCTTTTTTAATTTTATGAATGCTGCTTGACACTCCTTTGACCATACAAATTTTTCATTTTTTTGTAATAATTTTCGAATCGGGTAAGTAACAGTAGAGACGTTAGGCAAGAATCTTGAATAATAAGTTATCACCCCTAACAATTGTCTAACTTCTTTTACATTCCTTGGATGTGGCATTTCGTTGATAGCTTTTACATACTTTTTAAGGGTACTTTGAAATTTTTCGGTCTTCCACGACGTGTCCCAGATATTCGATTTTTCATTGATAATACGAGCACTTGTTTTTATTTAAATGCAAATCATATTTACTTAGTCTGGTTAAACATGGCCCTTAGATTTTCCTGATACTCTGTCAGTTTTTAAATGAAGATATGCTTTAAACAGATCCAATCGGCAAAAATATTTTGAACCTTGTAAGTTATTCAATATGTCCTCGATCTTTTTGATTGGATAATTGACGTTTATTAATTGATCATTTACTCCAACTTTGTAATCGACACAAAGTCTAACTGTTCCATCTCCTTTCGGAATCACTACCAAAGGTGATCCCCAATCGCTCGTGGTTGATTTTGCTATGATACCCTCTTGTTCTAAATTATCCAGCTCCTTCTCTACTTGTTCTCGTAGCGCGTATGGAACATCCCTTCCGGGTGTGAAGCTGGGTTTCTCACCTTCACGAAGTTGTAACTTGATATTAAAATTTGGTATACAGCCAACCTTCTGGGTAAAAATATTTGGAAAACATGCTTCAATGTCTTTCTCATCATTTATTAATCGGATATGCATTTCCCGATTTATTTTTGAAATTTCTTGATCAATGTCTTCCAACTTGATTTTTAAATGCCTGATCCATGTTCTCCCTAATAGTGGGTCGAACCCGTCTGGAATGACGTACATGTCCTCATTAGATCCATTCCCTTTATATTCTACTTTTACATTGACTATCCCCAGTGGTAAGAACACATTTGCTGTGTATGATCTGAATGCGATATTGGTTGGTTTTAGCTGCTTTTTGATTCCTAGACTTCTATATTGACTCTTAGGAATAAGTGTGAATCCAGCACTGGTGTCGACTTCAAATTTTTGCTGAACCCCTTCGATTTTAACACTAGTGTAAAACTTTTTTGTGTCCTGGCCCATTTCCGGTGTGGACTGGTCGTAAATATCGATAATTTTGTTTACTCCCATATCATCATAATTGTTTATCCTATTTATTGTGACAGCATTTGTTGAATTTGATCGATTCCTTTTATTTAAGAGAGATTTTATGCATACTTTTGCAAGATGTCCTGTCTTACGGCATATTGAACACTCCATTGTTGCTCGTTCGATTCGACAGTCCTTTGATTTATGATTATTCCGACCGCATCGTAAACATACATTGTCGATCTCCAGTTTTTTGTAGTCGATCCATCCTTTTGAATTTGATCGCGTTTGATCATGATTTCCCCTTGGTGTTGACTGACTTTTACTTTGATTTCTTGAGGAATAACTGTCCTTCCGTGATTGATGATTGATTATTTTGTTAATGTCAATAGCAGCTGTTGTAATTTCTGGTCTTTTTGACAGTTCTTGACAATTCACTTTTGATGCTTCCACTGCTATTGCTTTCGTGACAATTTCGCTAAAGTCAGTTCGCTCTAATTGAAGGATTTTCTCCTTTATACCGTTATTCTTTATACCTCAAACAAATTGAGCTCGAAGAAACAAGTCTGCTGTTTCGACATTGACACTTTACTTTAAAATCACATTCAGCAATGTTACGGCGTAAAGCTACTACGTAATCAGCTATTTTTTCTTGCTCTTGTTGATATGTTGATAAAAAATAGTGTTGAATCACTAACGAGCTTTTTTTCGGTTCTAGATGCTTCTCTAATTCAGAGATTAATTGATCATATTCTAATTCTCCCGCAATTTTTGGTGCTATTAAGGCTGCTAATGTATTATAATTTGATTTTAAGGCAATCAACAAACGTTACAATTTTTTTAAATTTAATTTGTATTTTTCCTTGCAGATTTTTCGGGGTATTTGAATTCCGTAACCCGTTCGTGATGATACGTGACCCTGAATTAATCAAACAAATCACTGTCAAAGATTTCGAACATTTCCTCGACCATCGTGTCATCATAGACGAATCAATTGATCCACTATTTGGAAAAAATCTTGTTTCATTGCGGGGCGATGAATGGAAAAATATGCGAAGTATCTTGAGTCCGGCGTTCACGGGCAGTAAAATACGTTACATGTTAAAACTGGTGTCAGAATGTGCCCAAAAACTAAACGAATATTTGTTGGACCAATGTGAGAAGAATGACGGTATACATACGGTGGATACCAAAGAAATGTACACGAAATATACAAATGATGTGATTGCAACATGTGCATTCGGCGTTAAAGTCAATTCGTTTACGAACGAGAAAAATGAGTTTTACACAATTGGGAAGAAAGTTACTAATTTTGGTGGACTTATGAGTGTGAAAATTTTTTTATATGTAATAATCCCACGGATTATGAAAGCACTTTCAATCGAATTATTCCCGCTTAAAGTTACTGGATATTTTAAATCACTCATTCAGGATGCGATCAAACAGCGTGAGAAAAATGGGATTGTACGACCGGATATGATTCATTTGTTAACGGAAGCCCGGAAAGGATTAACGAAAGAGATCGAAGAGGTGGAGAAAAAACAAGAAATGAATCAAGAATTTTCGGCTACCGAGGAAATTAATTTGAAAGGGAGCATTAAAGTGCACAAGAGGAGTAAGTTAGCGATATAATAATAGTAATTATTCAGTACTTTAAATATTTTTTTATTTGTAGCAATGGATGACAATGATATTACGTCGCAATGTTTAATATTTTTCCTTGCTGGATTTGAGACTATATCAAATTTATTATGTTTTGCCAGCCACGAACTAGCTGTCAATCCAGATTACCAGCAGAGACTCTTTGAAGAGGTTAAACAGGTGAACGATGAAATGGAAGAAAATAATGAGGAATTATCGTACGAAAGACTTCAATCGATGAAATATTTAGATATGATCATTTCGGAAACATTACGAAAATGGCCACCAGCAATGGTAACCGATCGTGAATGTACCATACCATATAAAATAACAGATAATGACATTGAAATGACAATCGAGAAGGGTAACAATGTTTGGATACCAATCGGTCCAATGCATCATGATCCGCAATATTTTCCAGAACCGGAAAAATTTGATCCCGAACGATTTAGTGATGAGAACAAACATAAAATAATTCCGTACACGTATATGCCATTCGGTGTTGGTCCTCGAAATTGTATTGGGTCACGGTTTGCTTTGATGGAGGCGAAGGCTATTTTATTCCATTTAATGACGCGATTCACATTTGAAGTATCGGAGCGTACGCAAATTCCATTGAAATATGCTAAAAGTGGATTTTCGGTGAAAGTGGAGAACGGATTCTGGATTGCATTAAAACCAAGATAAACAAGTTTTTTTTAGATTTTTTGTATAATCTGCGGTGATGTTTAGCAAATTATAAAAACTGTCAATAAATATTTTATAGTTGGTTTATTTTGGCTCCATGCGGTCGAGCTACTTCCGCAATAGACAATTGTTGTTGTCAAAAACTTATCAAAGAAATTCAATATGTCTGAAGTCAGAATTTGAATTTTTGGTGTTAAAACTACGACGTTAAAATTCGATAAGACATGTTAGAATATGAATTTATAATGTCAGAATTGTATATCTTGTGTGGAAAGTAGATTAATGATGACAGAATTCGATATGGCAAGCCAGAATTTGAGTTATTTATGTCTAGATCCAATACATCAGAATTAATTACGTCATTCCAATCTGTCATACAGCCTTCAGAATTCCATATATCATCTCAAAATTCGACATGTTATGTTAGTCAGAATTCGATATGTTGTATCAGAATTTCAATTTCTGATTTTAGAATTCTACGCATGACGTACGAATTCGATACCACAAGTCAAATTTTATATGTCACGTCGATATTTTAACTTTTTCCGTGAGAATATGTTCCAGCATAACTGGAAAGAATATGTTGTAGCTCTATTTGTTGATGTCAAGAAAGCATTTGACACCATTGTTTGCAAATTACTTCTTGATAAATTATGTTGCTACGGAGTTCGTGGAATATCATACAAATTAATCAGTATAGGTGTTGATGGGTTTAGGAGTAATGTTCTCGACGTAAATTGTGGGGTTCGACAAGATAGCTTACTAGGGCCATTATTGTTCCTGATATTTATTAATGACATTTCGTTTTTGCGGTTGATTGGACATATTATTTTTGCAGGTGATACTGCAGCCATCTACAAAACTAAGCATCCTTCCATTATAATTAATAATATGGAACATGACTTGAATATTTCAACTCTAATATGATTTCATTGAAGTTAGCAAAAACGAAATTTCTGATTTTTCACCCACTCCATTTAATGAAATATCTTTTATAATGAATAATATTGTAGTCGATCGTGTTGACAATTTCAAATACTTAGGAGTAACGTTTGATTATCGTATGGCTTGGGATGAACATAAAAGCATAAATAAGCAAATAAATAAATAAATCAATTTGTAATAAAATGGATCCCTTGCTTGGAATTGTAAAAAGATTTTCTTATTATGTTCCTAAATATGTATTGAGATTAATCAGTCGTATTCTGCCCATTGGTGCATTACATGATTACCAAATATCACTATATATAAACCAAGTCGTTCATCCTTGATTATTTGCTTGTATGTTATATCGAGCTTTCATCCGGTCACTTGACATCGATATTTTTCCCCATACAAATTGATGAACATCATTAAGTTGTTCTTTTATCCTCTCTACGTAATCCTGCCCACATACAGCTGCTGATGGAACAGCCCCAAAACTTTAAAACTTTAGGTAATCGTAGATTATGTCCAAATATACTTTTAGCTGGTGTCATTCCGGTTGTGTCATTTATCAGAAACATTGCTGTAAGCCGATCCCAGTTGCGTTGGTTTTCTCCACAACCTTTGCTAGATATTCCTCCAATGTGCTATTGAATCTTTCCACCATACCGTCGGACTGTGGATATAAAGGCGTTGTCCTCGTTTTATTTATACCGATCATCTGGCATATTTCTTGAAACACCACCGATTAAAAATTTCTCCATTGATCGATATGAATCTCCATCGGCACTCCAAATCTACTAATCCATTTGTTGCCCACGGCATCATCTATTGTTGTTGTCTCTTGATTGGGTATGGGGTATACCTCCGGCCATTTTCTGAAATAATCCATTACCACTAGCACATATTTATTGCCGCTCTCAGTGGTGACGACTTTTACGTGCGGGTTCCTACACCGCCGCACATCGGTCACATTTTTGTCACCATTCTATCAGCGACTGTCTACCTCCTACCCAGTAGAATAGTTGACGTATCTTGGCTAGTGTTTTATTAATCCCTATAGGTGGTCCTCGCTTACTCCTCCGTGATACTCTTTCAGGATTTCCGCGTTCCGCCTTTTCGGTATCACCAGCAACAATTGTTTCACCTTGCCATCCGTGCTTTCCCACCCTCAACACCCTTTCTCTTTTGGGGGGCTATTCCATTGAGCCCAATAAGCTCTCTTCCAAGAGGGCCGGTAATCCTTTTCCTTTAATTGGAAGATAACCGATAAATCTGTGTCATCTAATTGTTCTTTCCTGATCATTTCGTCAGTCCACTCCTCGTCAGGCAGTACTTGCGTAAGCCAAACATCGATGATACCTTCCTTTGTTTCAACGTGACCACAATGTTTACATTCTACTGGACATGGTAGTAGTGATAATGCTTCGGCATTTCCGTGTACACTTCCCTTCCGATGTTCGATCTGGAAATCGTAGCTTTGAAGACGTTCTTACGCCTCGGTTTTGATAATGTTTTGGAGTAGTATACAATATTTCATTCTTGGCTATCCGTTTTCTGTGATAACACTCCTCCTATACTGTCGCATACGTTGAATTTAGGGTATGCGAAGATTGGCGTGACGCATAATCCTCTCCTTAGTTCCACAAATGTTTCTTCCTGGTCATCCTTTCATTCGAATGCATTGTTATTCCTGGCACGAATCGTCTGTAATAAGTGCACAATCACATAAAGCTTAGTAATTCGTGTACATTTTTAGGTCTGATATGACCCAAATATTTTACTTCCGTTCTGAACAGCTTAGACTTGTTCGGGCTTGACTTTAATCCGGCGACCTGTATCCGATCCAAAACCTCTCTCAAATTTCTGAGATGCTCGTTGAAATCCTTGCCCATGACTAGGATGTCGTCCAGATATATTAGGCACGCCTTCGAATGTAAACCCTTTAGCTCCATTAATCGTTTTTCATTAAAAGTCGCAGAGGCGTTACATAATCCGAACGGCATAACATTAAATTGCTAAAGTCCGTTAGCCACACTGAACGCCGTTTCCTCGCGATTTTCTTCCTGGACTTTCACTTGCCAATAGCCGCTTTGTAGATCTAACGTCAAAAATATTCGAGCACCCGATAATGTGTCTAATGTATCATAGAACCTTGGTAGTGGGTAGCTATCTTTTTTGGTCACAGCATTGAGTTTTCGGTAATCAACTCAGAGTCTCATGCTACCGTCCTTCTTTTCGACCAACACTACTGGTGGGCTCCATGGGCTCCAAGGGTTAGATGGTTCGATTATCCCTGCTGCCTGCATATCTTTTACCATTCGATTACCATACCATTTCGACTTTTTCTTGTTTTACCAATGGTAACCTCTTGGGTGGTTGACGAATCTGCATCTCCGTTCCTGTATCAATTCGGTGGTTTACCATTGAAGTCCTTCCGTTATTATCCGATGTACTGCAGAATATGGACGTGTACCATTTGAGTAGTTGATGTGAAGAATTTTTCTGTGCCACGGTAAGATTTTCGGTTCATTTATGCATAAGTTGTTTTACCATTTGTTTCGGCCCTTGCATGTCGGCTTTTCCAATCGGACTTTCCTGTCCACACTTTACTATAGTCGAAACCTTGTTACATTTGCCGATGGCTGTTCCTTTCTTGATTGTTTCGTCTTATCCGAGAGATTTAGAGTACTAATTGGTACTGTATGGTCGTTGTTTGGTCTCCGAATTCGGTGGCAGCTTCTCCGGATGATCAACAATAATTCGCCTGGTAGTTGCTCCTGCACTGCTAGATTGAAGTGGCAACTCGATGTTATTGTAAATTAAGACTCCTCGTCCAACATTCACCACGAAGCCATTCGCCTTCATGAAGTTCATCCCCAAAATGACTTCATCCACAATATCTGCAGTCAGCACTTCTGGTTGGAAAAGAGTTCTCCCAATCCTTATTTTTACGATCTTTTTCCATTTTATTATTATAATATCTTCAGTTGCTGTTTGCAACCTACACCCATTAGCTGGTTGTATACCTCCATCGATCAGATCTTTACGGACAATCGTGCGATTTGCACCCGTATCTAGGGTGATGATGCAATCCGTGCCATCAATGCCGCCTTTAATTGTTAAGCTGACGCCGCTTCTTGCTAATTTCGAAACGCAGATTGAGGTTACGGAGCAGTCGGTTGTGGGAGTCAGCTTCTGCCCCTTTAAGCTGACTCTTTGTAGTTTAATGGCTCCGTCGTCATTTGGCCTTCTAGCTTGGCCACTGCCTGCTCCCCGCTCGGTCGTTGCTGCATAGGAGATGGTGATCTTCCCCGTTTCCTTCTTCTTATTTACCAGCAGTCCCGCGAGATGTGACCGACTTTATCACATATTTTTGCCGCTTCTGTCTCGGCATCTTGGCGCCGACCGCTCGGTGTTTATGCTAGGGTGATGGCTTGTGCAGTTTCATTCGGCATCGCACAAGCGATGGTTTCCGCGAAGGAGGCTTTAGGTGACAACATCACCGCCTTGCGTGTTCCGGGATCGCGAATGATGTCAATGAATGCATAAATTTTTAGACTTTCCATATAATCCGCCGACGTAGTGGTATGTGCTAGATGCACTAGTCGCTGGATTGCTCACAAAAATTCCTGTAGCGACTCTCCTCTCTTTTGGTGGAGGCTTTTCAATTCCATGCGATTGGATTTTTCCCGCTTATGGTCACTGCCTTACTTCCGATCTAGCGCCTTCAAAATTTCGAGATAACTGTTGCGCTCTTGTTCCGGAATGGTTTGTAAAGCCTCTGCTGCTTCGCCTTTGAGGACCACTATTAATGCCGCGACACAATGTTCATCGTTCCAATGATTTTGTTTGGCAATACCACAGCTGTCTCCAATTGTTATGTTTTCGCCTTTTCAATCAAGATTCGTATCAGTGGATTGTGAATAAAACAAAACACTGCAGTTTAACACAAACGAATTTATTTATTTAGCACCAACAATAAGTTCAACACAATTATAACAAATAATAATTCCCAAAATTACTTTATTTAATTTTCGCACAAATTTTACTGATCACTTTTACTTTTTATATCTCACTAATTCACTTTTTAATCTCTTTTAATTCACTTTTTAATCTTTATACTTTCGCTTACCAAAAACCAATGATCCAGTTCGACTTCGTTCGCCTTTTTTTTATATGTATACCATATAAGAATAGTTTTAGAAATATTTAGAACAGTTTTATCATGGATAATTACTTTTTAGTACAGTAAAACATTGAGCTATTAATTTAACTTATTCTATTACACCCTAGGTGTCACCGTAACAATATTTTAAATTACTGTGACGGTGACACCTAGTGTGTAATAGAATAAGTTAAAATTAATAGCTCAATGTTAAACTGTTCTAAATGGAATTTTCCATGATAAAATTGTTCTACACTATACTAACTAGAAAAATCATGAGTTTTCTAGAAGTTTGGTTTGTGTATATAAAAAGGCGAACGAAATCGAATTGGATCAGTAATATTTGGTAAGCGATAGTGTAAAGATTAAAAGAAATTAAAAAGTGATTTTAAAAGTGTTTTTGTGCGAAATAAAAAGTAAAAGTGATCAGTAAAATTTGAGAATAATTTATGTTGTGTCTTTGATTAACAACATACAATATATTTTATTAATAAATCAAACTTTATTACATATTTCTGTACTTGCTACGTTAATACAATGTTGTGCTCTCTGGAATCCTAGAACAATACTCCATGATAATTAAACTAGAGAGAGACAGATAACTGGCTGAGATGACAATAGTTGCAGGGTTTGCCAACATCTTCCTCTAATTTAATTCAAATCCTTCCAGTCGTCGAGGAATTCTTCGTTCTCTGAATGGTCGGCGAACTGGAGTAGCTGAATGTTGCTCATTGTCTTGTTGCACGTCAACCGCGCCTTCATGTAAATGTTCACTCTGAAAATCTGGAACTGTATCCGCTGGAAACTCAGCTAGAAGCGTGTCAAGTGGTAATTCATATCCTGACTCAGATGAGGCTGACGGTTTTTGAACCGGTCGATATCGCATTTGATTTGCGTGTGAACGAACAATTCTGTTAGAGTTTTTTAACTGGACGCGATACATCACGTTTCCCAATCGTTCCTTGATAATTGCGGATTGCCAGCGATACTTGTTGTTGTAGTACACTTTGACATCGACTGAGTCATCAACATTGAACTGTCGATTCTTAGCGCTATGTTGCTTGTTGAATTGTTCATTTTGTTTCTGCTTACGATCATCGTGATTAATCCTTGGATGTTCAGATGGTTTTAACAGATCGAACGTTGTTCGCATTGGCCGTCCGAGCATGATCTCGGCTGGTGATTTTTGTAATGGTGTGTTAGGATTCAACGTTGAGCGATATGTAACCAAGAATACTTGTAGAGCTTCCTCGATACCTCCTTCGCTTTGATTTTTTTTTAGCGATCTCTTGAGTGTATCGACGAAACGTTCCGCCTGTCCATTTGATTGTGGGTGGAATGGTGCGGTACGCATGTGTCCAATGCCGTTTGACTCACAAAACTCTTTAAATTGTCGTGAAACAAACTGAGTCCCGTTGTCCGACACGATGGTTTTTGGAATACCAAAACGAGAAAATGTTTCCTCCAACATTTTTATAGTTTTTGTTGAAGTTGTTGTTTGCAACAGAAAAACTTCCGGCCACTTTGAATATGCATCGATTATTACGAGGAAGAAATACCCGTTAATGGGTCCGGCGTAGTCCATGTGAATTCGCTGCCAAGGACCATCAGGCACTTCCCATGATTCGAGAAAAATTTTCGGTGGTGATTTAGCTGCACTCGCGCATTGATTACAGGCGCGAACCATCTCTTCGATCTGCTGATCAAGACCATGCCAGTATACATAGCTTCGAGAGATCGACTTCATCCGCTGCATTCCCTGATGTCCTTTGTGAAGTTGTTGAAGAATACGTCGCTGAAAATTTTCTGGGATAACAAGGCGATCACCGTACATGAGACAACCATTCGCTATTGAAAGTGCTTCTCGACGATGATAAAATTGTTTCACCTCAGTATCTTGAATTTGCTTGAATGAGGCAGGCCAGCCATTGTTGACGTGTTGAATAACTGTTTGGAGAACTGCTGACTTTTCCGTTGATTGCTGTATCATGTTGTGTGTTACGGGCAAATGATGAAAAATTTCGTGTTGTACTGATTGAAAGTCATCGTCCGCTTGAATTGACGCTATCACAAATTCTTCGTCTGGTTTGACGTGAGAGTTGATCAGTCGTGAAAGAACATCTGCGTATCCGAAACTGTTTGTGGACACGTACTCGATGTTGAAATCGTACATGAGTAGTGTGAGTGCCCATCTCTGAAGTCTATTCGCTGTGTATACCGGGATACCTTTCTTCGATCCGAAAATTGACAACAATGGTTTGTGATCCGTTTGAAGTAAGAACTTTCGACCAAATACGAATTTGTGAAATTTAGTCACAGCAAAAACCAAAGCATAGGCTTCTTTTTCGATCTGACTATAATTTTGTTCGGCTTTGTTCAAGGTCTTTGAAACGTGGTAAACTGCTTTGACGGATTTGTCAGGAAACCGATGATAAATACAACCTCCGATGCCAGTGCTGGATGCGTCAGCTGCTACTATGATCTCAAGGCTTGGATCAAAATGAGTAAGCAGCAGATCGGACTTTAAAATGTTTTTGAAACTATCAAATGCCCTCTGACAATCTGGTGTCCAATTCCATGAAACATTTTGTTCCAGCAGCATGTCGAGTGGCCGACGCAGTTGATGCATTTCTCTCACGAATTTACCGTAATAATTTATAGCACCCAAATATGAACGTAGGGTTGCTACATCTGTCGGTGGTGGCATGTTCGTAACTGCTTCCACTTTACCTGGATCTGGGCGCAGACCATCCTTGTCAATGACGTGACCCAGGTAGCGAATCGATCTCATTGCGAATTTGCATTTTTCGAGTTTTAGGCTAAATCCGAAATCTTGTATTCGCTTGAGTGCGCGTGTCAGATTCTGATTGTGATTCAACTTGTCTGTGCCGGAGACGATAATGTCGTCCATGTAGGCAGCAACTCCCTCCAAATCATCAACCATATTTGCCATAATTTGTTGAAATGCACCCGGTGCCGACTTCACGCCGGGGGGCAAACGGTTAAATCGAAAAAGTCCTCGATGAGTTGTGATTGTAAGTAACTTTCGAGATTCTTCTTCGATCTCCACTTGAAGAAACGCGTCGGAGAGGTCTATGTGACTGAAGACTGTTCCGTTCGCGATTTTTGCGAAGATCTCTTGAGGAATTGGTAATGGATATTGATTTGGTTCCAAACTGTTGTTTAGACCGGTTGAATAATCTGCACATATCCTGAAGTTTCCTTCTTTTTTCTTCACAACGACTATCGGCGCGGCCCAATCAGAGTATTCGACTGGAGTAATGATGCTCAAATTCTGAAGACGTGTGAGTTCCTCATCAATGAGTGGCAGTGCCGTAAAAGCCACTGGTCGTTTTGCACGAAAAACTGGTTTCACATCAGGCTTTAGATGTAATGTGACTTTCGTCTTTGTACAGAGACCCAGCTTACCCGAAAACAAATCAGGGAACAATGATTTTACATCTAAACTTGGTGCGTCTTCGGCGGTAATGTGATTGCATACCACGCTAAGTGGCACGTCCCACAGATTGAATTTGTCCATGAAATCAATCCCGAAGATGTTGATGTCTGACGCGACGTAAATTAGTCCTGATTTTACGACATTTTTGAAGCTGATGTCGCCTTCAAATTGTGCTGTGATCTTGAGTTTGCTTTTGTCTACGGTCCGTGCTCCGAAATTTGGTTTTGACAAACGGGGCTTCCCGATGCGTTCCCACATCGACTCGGAAATGATTGTGATGTCTGATCCACTGTCCATTTGAAGGTTAATTTCGACGCCGTTAATGAGTACCGCGATAAATTTGCGCTTATTGGCAAATCCACCCATGCTGTTAACAATTGAAATTTCTTTAACACTTGGATTATCTTTTGGAATGTATTTTGTTTTGGAACTTATCTGTTTTTGTTGTGCTTTTTCAGGAAAGCACCCGCAGTAACCCTCCTTGTGTCCAGTTCTCCTACAATTTTGACATTTGTGACTTTTGAATGAGCAGTCTGCCGAAAAATGCATGCCTCCGCATGACCAACAAGGTGTTCTTGGAGTTTTTTGCTGGATTATTGTTGGATAGTTTGTTGTCTAGTGCGTACTGCGTTTTGTTGTACGTTTTCTTCACTTTTTCTGTCTGCTTGACCAAATTGACGGCTGGTGACTTCTCTTGCTGGTGTTTCTCAACCAACCTAACATCAGACCTGAGATTAATGAGAGTCTGACATTCTGCAATCATTTTGTCGATACCATTGATTTGTTCGTCTTTTGTGTTCATTTTTGATAGGAGCCGTGTACGCACTTCCTTATCGCGACTCGAGCGAAGATCAATGATGAATATCAAGCTTTTGAACTGATCACTTGAAAGATTGGACAATTCGAAGCTTTCACATAACTTGTTGACTTTACTCCCGTATGACACAAAATCCTCACCGTCGTTTTTTTCGAACTGTAGACACTCATATCGTCGGTGAAATAGAGATTTCTGTGGCCCGAACAGCTCTGTAAGTTTTTGAACCGTCTCGGCAAATGAAAAATCTTTTGGTGTCTTGGGCAGAATCAGATTCGAATATTTTTCATAGTTCGACGTGTGCAGTTTCATGAGAAGAAGTCTCACTTTCGCTGAGTCATCGAGATTCTTGGCATCTTCTTTGAATAATTCTGCGAATCTACTGTACCACGCCTCGAAGAAAACACGCGAATCAGCATCGTAACAAAACTCTGTGATTTGTGATGAAAGGTTGAATGCCGAATTTGAGGTTATGTTGGCTGCTGTATTTTCATCACCAATTAACTGTGTCAAATGATTGATAGCAACACTCTGGTTTTGCAAAATCTTGTTTAATGCTTCCAAATACTTTGGATCCATCGCTGATTCTTTTTTTCGTTTCTTTTTGGTGTCACAATAGATTTTTTCTTTGCCGCCACGTTGAGCAAAAAAAATGCGTTTTTTCTTTTTTTTTTATTTATTTATTTATTTATTTATTTCGCACTTTGAAATGTTGTTCACGAAAAAAAAAAATCTTTATCCTCGTCGCCACATATATGTTGTGTCTTTGATTAACAACATACAATATATTTTATTAATAAATCAAACTTTATTACATATTTCTGTACTTGCTACGTTAATACAATGTTGTTCTCTCTGGAATCCTAGAACAATACTCCATGATAATTAAACTAGAGAGAGACAGATAACTGACTGTGATGACAATAGTTGCAGGGTTTGCCAACAATTTATATAAAGTAATTTTGTGAATTTTGATTGATAAACTGTGTTGTAATAAATTTTGTGAAATAAATAAATTCGTTGGAGAAAAATTAAATTGATTTTGTATTATTCACAATCCAGTGATACGAACCTTGAGTGACAAGGCAAAAACGTAACATTACTAAAGAAACCTATTGTGACGGTGACACCTAGTGTGTAATAGAAGAAGTTAAATGAATAGCTCAATGTTTAACTGTACTAAAATGGAATTTTCCATGACAAAAATTGTTACATAATGTTTCTACGCTATTCTAACTGGAAAAGTCATGAACTTTCGAGATGTTTGGTTTGTGTATATAGAAAGGCGAACAAGATCGAATTGGATTATTAGTATTTGGAAAGCGATAGAGTATAGATTAAAAAAGAATTAAAAAATGATTTGAAAAGTGTTGTAGTGTGAAATAACAATTATAAGTTAACAGTAAAATTTGAGAATAATTTATATAAATTGATTTTGTGAATTTTTATTAATAAACTGTGTTGTAATAATTCTTGTGTGAAATAAATAAATTCGTTGGTGATAAATAGAATTGAGTTTGTTTTATTCACAATAAAGTGATACGAACCTTGATTGACAAGGCAAAAACGTAACACTATTGTGACGGTGATACCTAGGGTGTGATAGAATAAGTAAAATGAATAGCTCCATGTTTTAATGTACTAAATGGAATTTTCCTTGATAAAATTGTTACGTAATGTTTCTACGCTATCCTAACTGGAAAAGTCATGAACTTTCGAGAAGTCTGGTTTGTGTATATAAAAAGGCGAAGGAGATCGAATTGGATTAGTAATATTTGGAAAGCAACAGTGTGAAGATTAAAAAGTAATTAAAAAGGAATTTAAAAAGTGTTTTTGTGGAAATAAAAATTATAAGTGTACAGTAAAAATTTGAGAATAATTTATATAAAGTGATTTTGTGAATTAAAATTAATTTTGTGCTAAAGAAATAGATTCGTTGTTGATAAATTGCATTGATTTTGTATTATTCACAATCCGGTGATACGAACCTTGATTGACAAGGCAAAAACGTAACACTATGATGGTTTTTTCTTACGGAAGCATTAATACTAATCTATTTTTTTATATTTTTCACATGTTTTATATTGTAACGGTGACACTTAGATTGTAATAGAACAATTTAAATTAATAGCTCAATGTTTTACTGTACTAAAATGGAATTTTCCATGATAAAATTGTTCTAAATGTTTGTACACTATTCTTACTGGAAAAGTTATGAACTTTCGAGAAGTTTGGTTTGTGTATATAAAAAGGCGAACGAGATCGAATTGGATTATTAGAATTTGGTAAGCGATAGTGTAAAGATAAAAAGTGATTTAAAAAATATTGTAGTGCGATAAATAAAATGTAAAAGTGTTCAGTAAAATTGTGCGAAAATTATAAAAAGTAATTTTTGGGAATTTTTGTTAATAAATTGTGTTGTAATAATTTTTGTGCTAAATAAATAAATCCGTTCGTGATAAATTGAATTAATTTTGTTTTATTCACAATCTAGTGATTTAAAACTTGATTGACAAGGCAAAAACGTAACAATATTCTCTTTCGTTTTTCTATCACTCTCGCCTTCTGCAGAAGAATTGTGGAAGTGATTACACAAATTGAACGACGTAGCCAGTAGTATGTATTGTTTATTCTACATGGTGTGTCGTTTTGATTGTCCAAAACAAAAATATTTTTACTATGTCAAGTTTAATTTTTTGTTGCGCAAACTCAGCGTTTTTTCAGTCAATCAAAAACGACATAAGAGTAGATAGGAAGCTTTTTATTGAAACTGGTTATAACTAACAAACAAACTAATGAGATCTTATTCATAGTACATTCTCTATAATTTATATAGCGTATAATTGTACAAAAATACTCAACAAATGAAACAATCATACTTCTCAGTTGTTACTTTAAATTGATTAAATTAATGACACTCAACCCATATAAAACTGTGCGATGTGATAATGACCTCATTCTCAATAAAATATTCGGTGGATCCTAATCAAAACTATTAAATCGCCGATTTCTTCTGTATTTAGGTCGAAAAGAAATTACCTTAAACAGCGAACATCTTGCGTATTGATAATTTTTCGAAGTGCTTATAATATAAAAGTGTTACACTGTGGACAACACGGTAGTGTTGTGTCCAGTTTATAGTGAATTGATTATAAATTAAACAACAACTAAAATGAATTGTGTGTTTTGTTTTGTGGCTACCTATTGGTACATTAGTTTGATTGCAATATTACTTGGATTGTTTTACGTGTGGAGTATATGGACCCATGATTATTTCAAAATACGTAAGGTACCATTCCAAAAACCCACAACGATATTTGGCATTTTGAAAGGATTGGCAATCCAATCTGATACAATGTTCAATGTGTTTAATAAAGTGTATAAATCACATCCAAATAATAAGTAAGTGTGTGAAAAAATGATTCTATAGAATTTCACATTTCAAGCGAACCGCCAACATAATTGCATTCGATAAGAGGCTATTGCGTTGTTTTTGTTATATAGCAAAAGCACAAAACAAATTTAATTAGTTTTAATAAATTTTACCCACACATAGTTTTACAAAATATTAACCAAAATTTAGTATTTATTTTATTGGTTTGTGTACAACTTAATTTTATTATAAATACAGTTTAACCTTGGCAAACCTTGAGCCATATATGGTTAAAATAATATAATACACACTCCTGTTCACCGGGTTAAGATCAAGTATTTTTGACTTATATTCTCGCTGTTATTGCCATATCTGATATTTTTTATAGTCTAGTTTACATTGAGCTATAATAAATCGGGTAACAATTTTGTTTTTAATTTAAACACCGTTAGGTCATGATTTTGTTTTTTGTAAAAAACATTGTTTTTGTATAGTTCATTAGCTTAAGGTCAGTTAAAATAATACATTTAAAAACAAATATGAAAATGGCCAAAGGAAAACATTTAACACCTGACGAACGTAGCAAAATTGAAGCGTTTAAAGAAATGGGCCTTACCAGTGGTTCAATAGCACAAAAACGGGGGCTTAGTAAAACTGCAATAAACAACTACCTCTCTGACCCTGCTGGCTACGGCTCACAAAATCGAGGATGCACGTATTCTGCCACAATTATCAAAGAAAGGCGACTCATATTAGCTAAAGGCAGCATTTCGACAGTACGAAGGGTTGTCCTAAACAGAAAAATACAGTTCGTCAAAAATTGAAACAAAAACCAGTTTTAAAACAAATTCACAAGGAAAAAAAATCTTTGCTCGTGAAGTAATGGAAAGGAAACATGAGTGGAAAAGGATATTGTTCACGGACGAGAAGAAAATCAACATAAATGATGGCCGCGATGGTTACAAGTTTTACTACTATGATTTGAGGAAGGATGAAGTAATTTTGTCGCGTCACATTAGCAGAACAAGTGGTGTTATGGTCTGGGGAGCTATAACCTACTACGGCACAATTGATCTACATTTCAAAAAGGTGACTCATAATAGCGAGGGGTAGAAAGACGATGGTTAAAAACTGGGTATCTCAACAAAATGCTGTTATTTTGACTTGGCCGTCCTACTCTCCTGACCTCAATATAATTGAAAATGTTTGGTGGTTGTTGTCACGAAAAGTGTACGAAGGAGGATGGCAGTTTGAGACTGCGGACGCTTTAATAGAGGCCTTAGGTTATTAATAAAGATGGGAGTCACACCCACTATTAAAAAATTCAATAAAGTGAAATTTTTTTTGCATTATTTTGTGAATTCAAATTTTTGAGGTTGGTCTTAAGTTGCAAATGAACCATGCAAAATCAAAATCATTACCTAACGGCGTTTGAATTAAAAACCAAATTACCCGATTTATTTTAACTCAATGTGTACTATTTTGATTGTAAAAAAAAAAATCAATCAGATATGGCAATAAAAGCGGGAATATACGTCAAAAATATTTGGCCTTAAGCTGGTGAATAGAAGTATATTTCAACAATCAAAATTAAACTATCATTCAATTCAATTCAGTTATATGGTTAATGTTTTTGTTAATTGAGTTCTAAACAACTAATTGTTAATTATGGTTCCTTTTTTATTATAATCAGAGGCGGCTTGTCGTTGAATGCGCATGTAAAGAAATTTCAGTTTTCCAATACGAAATAAATGTGCAAAGCACATTGGTATTTTGATGTTCTGATGATATGTTAGAAAATTGCGATTGGTTTTCTTCTCGGTACCAAGGGCTTCTCGATATTAAAAAATTATGTAGCACGCAACAACATTGTACAATCTTAGTAACCTTTAAGCATAATGTGTTATCCTCAGACGATATCACAATCTATGTGGACAGTCAAGCGGCGATCCGGTCGTTAGAATCGGTGTCTTTGGCGTCACGGGTGGCGTTGAGTTGTCACTCATCTCTAAATGAGATGGGTGAGCATTTCAATATCCAGGTAGTCTGGGTCCCAGGTCACTCGGGCGTCATGGGGAACTGCAGGGCAGATGAACTTGCTAGGCATGGTACGACTCTCCAGCTGCAACCAGAAAGGGCAAGTCTGGGGAGGCCTATTACAGCGCTGAGACAAGCACTTGGGAAGCAGGCGCTATCCTCAGCGGGGGAAAGGTGGTCTAACACCCTCACCTGTAGAGTTGCAAGACAAGTTTGGCCAAAGCTGGACTTGGGGCGCACTAGGGCATTAATATCCTTACGCAGACGTGAATTAAGAACGGTCGTAGGAATTCTCACGGGACACTGCCTTTTTGGAGAACATGCAAGAAGGCTGGGTCTGGAGGCTAATGACTTCTGCAGAAGCTGCTTGGACGAAGAGGAGGAAGAGACGTTGGTCCACTTCCTTTGCTCGTGTCCAGCATTGGCTCTCAGAAGGCACAAACACTTAGGTAAGTTCAGGATGGACTGCCTCTCGGATCTCGAAAACAGTAAAGTGCGGGACGTCTTACGCTACATAAGTAGCTCGAAATGGTTCCAATAGGGGTAAAAGGGGATACATCCTATGGTATCACAATGGACCGTCACCGGTCTTAGTGTGCGTAAGCAGCCACTCCAACCTAACCTAACCTAACCTAGTAACCTTTTCTTGATGCAATTTGATTAGTTTTTGGAACACTTGGAAACGGTTACTTAGAATTCCAAAAGCTCTTTCAATATTCTGGCGAGCCCGGCTTAATCGTCGATTAAATGTTTTTTTAGCTTCGTCGGTTGTTGTGAAGGAATATGGCATCATCATATTTTCCGATAACGGAAAGACATTATCAGCAATAAACATGTAAGGCAGCATTCTTGAATTTCCGATTAATTGTTTTGATGGTAAAAATTTATCGGGTTGTTGCAGGATATACATCAAATCGGATCGTTGCAAAACGCCAGCATCGCTAATACGACCATTGCACCCAACATCGACGAAAATAAACTTCCCGTAAGCGTCTGCAATGCCAAGCAATACTACGCTGTTAAATCCCTTATAATTATAAAAGAGTGGAGCCTCCTTTTTCTTTGGCCGGAAAGCAATATGTTTCCCGTCGAGCGCCCCCAAACAGTGTGGATACTGCCATTTAATACTGAAGTCATCCGGAATTTTAATCCACTCTTCCTTGGTAGTCGGAAACTGAAATTATTATTTATTAGTACATTTTATAGAACTTGTGTTTTAAATATTCACCTTTAGATATTGCGATTTTAGGCGTTTGTATATAGCCTCACACACATCGATAATTGCTGTTGATAGGAACGATTGCGACAATTTGGAATTGTAGTCTAATTCCGTAAAATTTTCACCAGTAGCCAAAAATCTTAACGTAACTGAAAGTTTTTCCTCTGGATTTATTGTCGCCCTCATACGAGTATCCTGTTTCTCAATATCTGGCCTAATTGCAGACAGAATAAAATTGAAGGATTCTTCGTCCATACGTATAAAATTTTTGAAGTCCTTGGAATCTGGCTTAAGTTCCATCATTAGACTTTGGGTGTTGCCACATCGTTTTCTCGATTTTCTATAGTTTTAATCCACAATCTTTTATTTTCTTGTTGTTGTGCTTCTTCCTCCTCTATAGCAGCTGATAATAGAAGACAAGCTGCAGCTGTTGAGGCCATAACGACAACTGAAGCTTCGTCATCACCATCACTATCAAGAAATACGGTACAGACGGTAAAGATTCTTTATTTAAATTCATTTTTATTCCCACGAGTAGTGTGATTTGTTTTCACAATGGCGATTAAAATTTTTTGTTTTAAAATATTTATTAAAGATTAAAAATAACTTTATACTCGTATTTTAATATAAATTTAATATTAAATTACATTATCACTTTTATATAAATTTTCCCAAAACATTTTGTTTGTTTATATATATAAAATTATATAATAATATATAAAATTATTTTATATGTGCACAGCTCAAAAACAAAATTAAACTAAAAAAATACAACAAAATGGCCTTGAGAATATTTCTATTTCATTTTTCTTTGTGTTGGTGTGTTGAAATTTTTTGAAGCTACGAAAATTTTGGTTGAAAAATGAATCCGCAAAAAAACCGGTTTTGTAGGTAAAGGGGTTAAAACGAGGTAGTTACCAGATAAAAGTTACCGTAGTGTGAAGATGCACAATAGTAGTTGTTCATTGCAACATGGCAATGAAATCACATGAGTATTGCAATTGCACGCTTTGTCACAGGTTATTCACCACGCTATTTTCTCTACGAATTTGTAGAAGTATGCATTATTAATGAAAGTTCTTTCAAATTTTTACATGAAAAAATATAAAAATTGTGAAAATCTTGTAGTCCTAGACAACAATTGTTTGGACAATTGTTGGCACAATTGTTTCCATGGCAATGAACAAAATATTTAAAGTATCATGATATAATTTTTTAAATCGTAATGTAATTTAAGGCGGGCGCATATAGAAAGTAATATAACGGGTATATCCTTCAATCGGTCGCAAATAAATTATTTCGACTACTCGATTGATTTTAACATGAGTTTTAGGGATCTCAACTCAGGCAAAGCGCTAGAGCGTGGGAGATGCCTTATATCTTCGCTGTTAATTTCTGTTAACAAATAGTAATTCGAAAAGTACTCATCCGATTTTCATGAAACAAAGACATACTAATAGACCTTGATCAAATAAGAAAAACAAGGTATGGCTAAGATCTCTAGATGGTCGGATTCCAAAGTTATAGATGCTTAAAGATTCCCTTTATAACACATTCACGTAAAAAACTAAAACAATAAAAGTAACAGAATACTAGATACATTCAAAATTTTATTTTGGGTTTCCTTCTTTTTCAATTGAAAATTATTTTTGTTTCGTGTTTCGTTTGCTTTTGCGACTGAGTAGTAAAAACATTATAGAAAAGTTACCATCGATTTTTTGACGACGCAAATAAGATCAAGTCAAGACAATTAATACTAAATATTAAATATGAGTCGCAAATTATTTATTTTTTCATATTAGTCAAAATTGTCCCAACAAAGACAATCGAGTTCAGTTTTTTTGCGATTTTGTATCAACAAGTTTGAAAAAATTGAACTCGATTGTTTTTGTTCGGCCAATTTAGACTACTTATACTACTATATCGGTTAGCTCTTATAATACTACTATACGACTTTAGGGATCGTATTATTATGTTATTTTATCACGATTTCATGCAAAGCATCTTTTTCCTCCTGATCTTAAACAACACACCATATTTAAAAAAATCTTAGTCGAAAGCTTCACTCTTGTGTCACATTCTATTACAAACTCCAAATTTTAGACACCTTAAATATTTCGTTTCATTTCCATTTATTGGGGAAAAACGTATTCCAATTGGGAATACAAGTGAGAATATAACATGGGGAAATGATGTTTGAGTCGCATCGACTAAAACCTTGTTTGTTGAAGTAATATTTACGGTATATAAGCTCTCTTTTGTGACAAAGCGTTCAAAAACATTGGTTTTTAATTTTTACTTCCAGCTGCTTTACTGGTTTATTTTTATTTCTTAAATTTAGAATCGATCAACTTGATATTTGATAAACACAGACACTGTTTTAAAAGCCTTTCAGATTATTTAAAGAGAGACCAATACTCTAAACTAACTAAATATTAAGGCAGTAACATCAAGCGAGTAATATCAACGAGTACCTAAATCTCGAAAATCTCTAATAATCCCAAAATTATCGAATTATCTCGAAACTAAGCAACCAAATGTAGTTCAAATTCGCGATATTACTTAATCCAAAATTACTTGGAGGATCTCGGAAAATGTCAAATATTATTGAAAAATGTCATCTTTTTAATTCAATATGCTCCAAATTTATGTAAACTGTATATAAATGAACGCTTTGCAAATCTTGGAAAGTTTAAAAAAAAATCTCGATAAATCACCGATTTATCACTAATAAGATACAACTAAAACCCTTGCAAATTTCGGGAAATATTGAGAAATATGAGTTATCTCGAAAAATTGTTATAAGCTTAGAGTTCTACAATAATCTCGATATTCACTTCGAAATATTCCAAAAAAACTCTGATAAATTTAAAATCTTAGAATCTTGAAAAATTATGAATCACTAAGAGTCTCAAATAATCTGAAAAATACCATATGTAGTCTTTGCAAAACATCAAATTATCTCATCAATAATCTTATAATTTCAAATAACTTCGGTATCAAGCTATTCGACGCTATTTTAATCTGAATATCTAGATAAACCAATAATTCTTTAATTTTGGAACATAATGAGTGTTTATTCGTAATCCAACTCCAAGCTAAACTCGAATAATATCGAAAATCTGAAACAATAAAGAAATGATAATAAAATGATGCTGGCGAAGTGCTATGAAAAGGACATCCATGTACACAGGCTATTCGTGGCCATCCAACAGATGAACGACAGCATTAAGGGGAATAGGTTATGGATCATATTGTCCTACCTGGTCAAACCGTTTTAATTGGTTTCTATTGCTGTGTGCCTCAGAAGACTTTTCAAACTAAACTTTTGTAAAACCCAGTAAAATATTTCAATAGATGTCACTAGGTTAAAAGTATTCAATTGAGCCTTTGCTTATACTCAACCATATAAAATAAATGGAATTAATATTACCCATAATTTCTTGTATATATTCCCATAATTTCTAACTCAACTAAACTTTTCAAATGTCATTCAAATTTTATAAACAACTCAAAATATTGTAAAATTATAAATTTTTTATTATTATGTTGTAATATTATAACAAATTTAACCTTGTGCATTGTACAGCACGAAGCATTATGGAAAATGCATTTGGACTAAAGAAAGCACTATGGTGGGCGATTATTAAAATCACTGGAATTGAAAATTAAAAAGGCAATAACCGCCTATTGTGTAATATACAATATTTGCATTAATAAGAGTTTTGAATTGAAACCGTTTGAAGTAGTCTATAATTTAACTTTCTTCTTCTATCTTATAATTTTAACTTTAGGATTATTGACATACATTAAGGAAACTTCCCATAAAAATAAATGTAATATAATAAAACAATTTGAATTCAGTCTTTTACTTAAAATCCTTTCAAAATTCAATATATTTCACCATATCCCTAGTTTTATTATTATGTATTTACATATATGAAATACAAATACATACATGTCGTCACTCATCTTCGCTTGAACTAGAAAGTTCCATCAAACTGGACATATACTTTATGTACAGTTTGATGGCTTTTTTTAAAACTTCATATTTTTTCTGTTGTTTATTTTGTACATTTTGGTAATTTAATTTTTAATTTGGCAATACTATGTATTTTAAACTGTACGTCACACATATTGAAAAGTCGTTGAAAAGTAACCTTGTAAATTGACTTTTCACCTAGCATCTATGAGGAAGTAGCGGAAGCTTCAAAATTTGAAAAGTTTAGTTTGAAAAGTCTTCTGAGGCACACAACATATGTGCCAGCTTTTAATGTATGGCTCAATACAGGTCTTGCACTTCAATTGAACCTTTCCTTTTACACTTTAAATTGACCTTTTACCCTTCAAATACAACCTTTTGCAAATTACATTTAGAGGATTTCGGTTTCAAATTAAACCATTTAAAGTTCAATCGAAATTTTTTTTGAAAACAAACGAAATCTTTTACAAATCAAATAAAACTTTTTCTAAAACAACCAAAATATTTTCAATTTCAAACGAGTCTGTTTTAAAATAAAATAAAACCATTTCAAAATCAAAAAAAACTTAAAAAAAAAAATGGTTTTGTTTCAATGTACTGGGTGTCAATAAAATGGGGAGACTGATTATATTCCAAATATTTCTAAAAAATTTGAACCAAATCATTTGAAAATTTTATAGGCTTGTAATAATAAAATATTCAAACGTTTACTAATCTTATCAGCAGCAGTTCGAAACATTTCTTTCCGACTCCGTGTAATGACTCCAAATTTTTATGTTGTATGGCGCAGGCTTTAGTCTACCAAGTATGTTGTTTAGTATGCTCAAATAAAATAATCGAGAGGAGAGGATTTAAATCCGGAGAATACGGTGTCCATTACATAACGTCGATAAGAAAGGTCTACAACAAAATTGAGTTTTTAAACCAACATATCTTTTTAAATAATTTTGACCTCCTAAATCCGAAATTGGCATTAGTTTTGTCCTATCACCTTCCAATTTTTCACAAAACCGAGCTCATATAGTAAAACAAAACAAAACAATATTAACTCGAAAAAACAGTCCTTAGTTAGCCTTTCGAGCGAGCGTATTGTATGTAGTATTCGTTGTTTTTCCGCGTCATGGAAAGGAGAAATTGTGTTAATAATCTAGATAACTTTTGTTATATTTGTGGTAGTTTTGTAGTTATAAAACAGAAAATAGGAGACCAAGACAAATCTTGGGCACCACACATTGTATGTAGAGTTTGTTTAGAAGCTTTAAGGAATTGGGCAAAAGGTAAGAAAAATCATTGAGTTTCGGGATTCCTATGGTGTGGCGCGAGCGAAAAATTCTTAGCGATGATTGCTACTTTTGTTCCTGCGATTTAATAGGTTTTAATTTTCCAATTTGGAGAATGTGTTATCGTCCGATTCGGAGCAGTCTATAGCCACTCCACTGACCTCGGTTTTACTCTTGATGAAGTCAAAAAGCCAGAACTATTTAATCAAATGGAATTAAATGATTTAGTAAGGGATTTAAAACATCCCAAAGATGCCTTAGAACTTCTAGCATCCAGACTTCATCATAAGAATTTGCTGGCTCCAGGGATATAAACCAGTTTCTACAGAACTCGAGAAAACGATCGTTAGTATATTGTAACAATATCCCTGAAATAGTTATAAAGCTATGAGCTACCTCTTACGAGAAGGAAGAATGCGGCGACTTTTTATTGACTCCAGCGAAAGGAGTCTGAAAGGTGTTTTGCTACATTTAATTAATATGTTGGCCAGTGTTCCTGTTGCTCATTCTGTTCACCTTAAAGAAACTTATGAAAATTTGGAACTTCTCTTGGAAAAAATTAAATACCTGGCACATAACTGGATGCTTTGTGGACACTTGAAGGTTCTCTGTATGCTTCTTGGGCAACAGTCAGGATATACTAAATATCCCTGCTTCATTTGCAAGTGGGACAGTCGAGCATGAAATAAACATTAGACTCAAAAGGAGTGGCCTACAAGAGAAAACCTTACACCAGGAAGTAAAAATATAAGGCACAATACCTTAGTTGACCCTAAAAGAATTTTATTGCCACCTCTACACATTAAATTGGGTTTGATGAATCAGTTCATGAAAGCTCTTGACAAAAACGGAGAATGTTTTAAATATAGTTGCAAACAATTTCCTAAACTGTCTGATGCCAAATTAAAAGAGGGAGTTTTTGTAGGTCCAGATATTAGGGATTTGTGTAGAGAGGAACAGTTTCAGAATTCTATGATACCTTTAGAGAAGGAAGCTTGGAGTTCATTTAAAGAAGTTATTAAGAAGTTCTTAGGAAACAACAAGGATCCAGGCTATGAGAACATATAGTAGTCAGCAAACTGTTGGAAAATTTTCGTCTGTTAGACTGCAACATGAGTTTAAAGGTTCATTTTCTCTTCGGACATCTATACCATTTTCCAGAAAACCTTGGGGCAGTTAGCGAGGAGCAAGGAGAACGTTTCCACCAGGATATTACAGAAATGGAGAAGCGTTACCAAGGTCGATGGAATGTATCAATGATGGCAGACTACTGCTGGACGTTACAATGTGATAACCCTCATAAAGTTTGTAGTAAAAATTCCACAAAACGAAGATTTCTGACAAAAAGACGAGGATTTCATTGAGTTAAGCACTAAAAAATACGTAGTTTCTTGTATTTGAAGCACTACTAATCATTTTGTAAAATAAATAAATGTACTTTTATTTTAATGTCTGTATTTATTTTTATTTTGAGATTTGCAAAAATAGCTTACGTGATACCTAAAAATCGCTGAAAAAATTAGAATCAGCGCATCAAAATTATATAAAATCGCTTATCAAAAATAAAACATCTCTTAAAGAGTTTCGTTTTGTAGACCTGCGTAATTGATGAATTTCTGCGGTAGATTTCCTACAGCTTCAACAGGATCAACCATTCGAGGATCAACCTAACTGCCGGTATCCTTTAATTGCTCTGAAGACGTGGGAGACAAAAACTTTGAATTTTTTGTCGAAATTCCAGCTTCATACTGTTCCATAATAGTGAGCCGACATTTTAAGATACGATGACTCAAAAACTAAAAGGAACAGAGAACTGATTTTTTTTACTGAAAAGGCTATTTTAATCTATACTACTGCAATAAAAAAGTAGTAGGACTTTTCCATTTAAATCGCGCGGGTTTATCCAAACTAGCAGTTTTTTTTTCAAAGGTTGGTAGCACCTTAAGAGACGTCTGTTTAAAATTTCGTGTTAATTTGTTTAGTAGTTAAGTTTAGCAAATAAGTTGAATCGAATTTTGTTTCAAATATGGAATTTTAGCTTCCAAAATATTGGAAATGTTAGAAAAAGATTTTGGTGGCAATGTAATCGCAGAGCGAGTGTTTGTGGTTGGTCTTTATTATTCAAAGAAGACAGAGACGTCTCTCGACGTCTACCGACGAACGCCACGTCAAGGAAGTCAAGGATTTGGTGCTCAAAAATCGTCGACTGACAAGTAGAGAACTTGTTGACATCGCGGAAATATCGTTTGGGTCAGAATTTTGATAGACAACTCTTGGTTTTTGCATCTCAATAATACTCCGTCTCACTGTTTTTTTGTTCATGATTGGCTAGGTCGTTTTAGGTCACATATAGCAACGAGTGTAAAAGGTTCAATTTGAAGTGTAAAACCTGTATGCAATGTGTTAATAGAAGCCAAATTTTGGATGCATTCGAGATAGCATCTGGAGTATGGCAAGGAGAGCAATAGCTCAAACTCTCTTCAACCTATGATTGGAGCATGTCATTGGTCCGCTGAATATTATGCAGCGGAGAAATTTAAGTCAGAAGGCAGGCAGTTACCAACGTTCTTTGATAGTCATTCAATAATAACGCTCATGTGCGCTTCAAGAAATCTAGCAGGATCGATGGAATAGAGCAACTCAAGTGTGTATTTGGCTGCCTCATCTGCTTCCACTACTGTGTCAATTCACTTATACTCAGTCACGGAGCTCAGGCACACGCCGTCCTCTTTTACTTTTACACAAAACTTTCCTCGATGCACTCCATATATAGTATCGTGGGAACTCAGGATATAACAATGTTCTTGCAAAAGTGCCTTCTTGAGCCAGGATATTTGAATCTTGCAACCACTGATTTGATCTTCTAAATTTACTGAAGAACGTAAGACATACCTCAACTTAATAAACAAAGCGTGGAATAGATTATGAGGAACATAAGAAACATACTTCATATTTGATCTATGTATGAATCAGAGCAAAAATATTACAGCCATTGGTTGGATCACTATATTTTCACTTAATTATTTTGTACACTGTTGGTGTAACATTCTTATAAGATGAATTTCCATTGTCTACTTCTAAAATGCATTTACACACCAAAAACAAAACAAAAACGAATCAAAGCAAGCATTGTGATAAAACAAAATACAAAAATTGCATGTCCTTATATCAAAGCCTACTTGAAATCAAGGTACATATATTAGTATGTATTAAGAGTTTTCCGGCATTTTTCAAGAAATTATATAAAAACGTATGTAGAAAAACATAAATCTATGTGGGCCGTCCGTTATGTGCTAAAAAGGTATTCGAAAAATTGTGATCGTTCATGTTAATTATGATGTTAATTAATGCCGGTAATAATATTTATTACAGAAATGGTTGGAGGTTTGTCAAGTATTATCAAAAAATCCGAAATATAAACGAACCTATGTTGGAGAAGTACCTGACGGCTTAAAGCGATTTATGTTAATCATATCTATGTACTATTGAAATGTATACTATAGAAATACTATTGTACTAATCAGGACCAAATATAATGTAAATCAATTAAAGTTTGTTCGTTAAGTTATTATAAAAAAAATTGAAGTTTTAACGAATGTTCGGAAGATACTCGAAGCTAGTGAGAGTACTATACTTAAAATTATATTTTTTTGCAGATTTGTTGGGGCATTCGAAATCCGTAAACCGTTCGTGATGATACGTGATCCTGAATTAATCAAACAAATCACTGTCAAAGATTTCGAACATTTCCTCGACCATCGTGTCATCATAGACGAATCAATCGACCCATTGTTAGGAAAAAATCTTTTCTCATTGCGAGGCGATGAATGGAAAAATATGCGAAACATCTTGAGTCCAATGTTCACGGGCCGTAAAATACGTTACATGTTAAAACTGGTGTCAGAATGTGCCAAAGAATTAAATGAATATTTGTTGGACCAATGTGAGAAGAATGACGGTATACATACGGTCGATACCAAAGAAATATACACAAAATACACAAACGATGTGATCGCAACATGTGCGTTCGGCATTAAAGTCAATTCGTTTACGAACGAGAAAAATGAGTTTTACACAATTGGCAAGAAAATTACCAAGTTTGATGGACTTATGGGTTTGAAATTGTTATTATATATAACAATTCCACGGATTATGAAGGCGCTTTCTGTTGAATTTGTCCCGCATAAAGTTAGCGGATATTTTAAATCACTCATTCAGGATGCGATCAAACAGCGTGAAAACAATGGTATTATACGACCGGATATGATTCATTTGTTAATGGAAGCCCGAAAAGGATTAACGAAAGGAATCGAAGTGGTGGATAAACAACTAGAAACGAACCAAGAATTTTCGGCTGTTGAGGAAATTAATTTGAAAGATAGTATTAAAGTGCGCAAGAGGAGTAAGTTAACGGTATAATAATGGTAATAATTTACTAATTGAATGATTTTTTTTTTCATTTGTAGCAATGGATGACACTGACATCACATCGCAATGTTTACTATTTTTCCTTGCTGGATTTGACACCATAGCCACTTTATTATGTTTTACAAGTCACGAACTAGCTGTCAATCCAGACTACCAGCAACGACTATATGAAGAGATTAAACAGGTAAATGATGAAATACAAGAAAATAATGAGGAATTATCATACGAAAGACTTCAATCGATGAAATATTTAGATATGATCATTTCGGAAACATTACGGAAATGGCCACCAGCAATGGTAGGCGATCGTGAATGTACCATACCATATAAAATAACAGATAATGACATTGAAATGACGATCGAGAAGGGCAAACATATTTGCATACCAATCGGTGCGATGCATCATGATCCTCAATATTTCCCAGAACCGGATAAATTTGATCCAGAACGATTTAGTGATGAGAACAAACATAAAATAATTCCGTACACGTATATGCCATTCGGTGTTGGTCCTCGAAATTGTATTGGGTCACGGTTTGCTTTGATGGAGGCGAAGGCTATTTTATTCCATTTAATGACGCAATTCACATTTGAAGTATCGGCACGTACACAAATTCCATTGAAATATGCTAAAAGTATGTTTTCGGTCAAAGCGGAGAAAGGATTCTGGATCGCATTCAAACCAAGATAAACAAGTTTTTTCCTTAGATTTTTTGTATAATTTGAAATAATGTTCAGCAAATTAAAAAAAGTGTCAATAAATATTTTATAGCTGGTTTATTTTGGCTCGTTGAAGTCGAACTATTATTAAAGTGATAATTTCAACTGGCGAATCTTGACTTATTTGTTGGGATCAATCCGTATGGAATCATTTGTAAATTAATAATTCTGTGTATGAGCTCAACTGTGCGGACACAAATCTTCAGAAAAGTAATATGTAACAAAGAATTATTTATTTCTAAAAATATAAATAAGAACATAACCAAATTGTAAAATTTTAAAGTATTTATAACGGTGCGTCGGTGGTAAGAGAATAGATTAACATTCTGCTGGTCTTTAGCTCAAACCTCGCGGCTGATCAAAAAAAATTTTTTTTTTTATTTAAAACATTTACTAATTTTTTATGGGACGGTTACTTTCGAGTTATGTTTGCCTGTTATAAAAAAATACTTCGGAAGCGATGCAGTATCCACTAACTCAATTTGTCTTGGCTAAAAAAACGACATTGGCGCCATTTAGCAAACTGGAAATTTTTGGAACAAAATTTTTGGTTTATATCTTGTATCATCGCTAATCATATTGTTACGTTTTTGCCTTGTCAATGAAGGTTCGTATCACTGGATTGTGAATAAAACAAAATCAATGCAATTTATCACCAACGAATTTATTTATTTAGCACAAGAATTATTACAACACAATTTCAATAGAATTTATTAATAAAAATTCACAAAATCACTTTATATAAATTATTCTCAAACACTTTTTAAATCACTTTTTAATTCCTTTTTAATCTTCACACTGTCGCTTTCAAAATACTACTACTCCAATTCGACTTCGTTCGCCTTTTTATATACACAAACCAAACTTCTAGAAAGCTAATGACTTTTCCAGTTAGAATAGCGTAAAAACATTTAGAACAATTTTATCATGGAAAATTCTATTTTAGTACAGTTAAACATTGAGCTATTAATTTTAACTTATTCTATTACACACTAGGTGTCACCGTTACAATATCAAATACAACTTGACAATGACCATGAACACATAAAATGTAGAATAATAAGAAGACTCAAGCACATACAACAATGAAATTCAATCAGCGCACGAATAATGTGTACGGCCGAAAATAAAACTAACATTAGGTGTCCACCGAAGGAAACAATTTTTTTTATAAACATAAAGAAATTCTTTATTTATTTCCTTCACTGAATCTGCTCTTTAACACTAGATATACCGTACCAGTCATTTTGACTGGTTTTACTATTTTTCTTTAATAGTTTACTTTTTACTAAGGGTTATTTTAGTTTGAAACAAAAGTAGGACTTGACATTTAGGTTATCATAGAATATTGTTACGTTTTTGCCTTGTCAATCAAGGTTCGTATCACTGGATTGTGAATAATACAAACTCAATTCAATTTATCACCAACTTAATTTTTATTTTTTTTATTTAATCAAGCTAAAATTAATTATTTATATAACATAATCTGTGTGGGGTTGTGTATGTGCGTGTTTGTATTTGTTTAAAACTTAAAATTAATTAAAAATCGTAAAATCTCATAAAACATGATTATAGGACAATAATTACATATGCAATTTAACTTTTTTTATAAATAGATTTGTTGTTGTTGTTGTTGAAATTAATTAAAAATTAAATATTATTGTTATAAAAAATTAATAAAATTTAAATAAAAATTATAAAATAAAATTAAAAACAAAATTGATTTCGAAATGCCAAGTTTTTGTGAAAGCTACAAAATCCCTATTTGGACTTTGTTGCTACTGCTGATGCTGTTGCTACTGCTGCTGCTGCTACGGCCTTAGACTTTGTAGCGGTGGTGTTAGTTGTTTTTGGTGCTGATAGACGATCGGTTAGTTCTTTGATGCGTCCATTTAACCGTGCAGCCGTACGATTTGTTGCCGGCTTTGCAGTGACAATTGCTTTAATTTGTCCTTGCAGAAATGCATCCCGCTTCTTTACAATCGGTCCGACTCGAATTTCTTTTTTGGTGGTAATGGTGGCCCCCTCAAACGAAGAATTTAATATAGTTCGTTCCATGAACCTCTCCTTTAGCTTTGACACATTACAACTTACATTTTTAATATTTGGGCGCGTTTTAATGATAAGCGGCTCTTTCATGGCATTATATTCGAGCGATTTTTTACGTTCCGCAATCAAATTCGATTTACTTGAGTCCGTCGACGAATTACTATTGACCCGTCGAACGCTTTGTTTAAATTCCTGTGCACTCAGATCGATCGGATTCTCTTCCAGTATTGTCGACTGGATCGGGCTATTATTATTATTATTTATTCCGTTAGAAGGGGGAGTGCCAATATTAGGCCCGCTACAATTCGAACACTCGCTAAAACCAGAATCACTTCGTTCCGAACATGATTTTATTTTATTGCTTAACATTTTCATTGCATTAATACTGTTATACTTTTGCTCAAGCTTTAAATTGTCTGCTGGTACGTCATTCTTGTTCTCGTTCAGCGATGACAAATGCGACTGAATGTCCGATAAGACACGAGAAGTTGATGGCCCCGATATTGATGGGCGTGGACTATTGCCGACCGATGAACCACCGCTTGTACGCCTTGCTTGTAGTGACATGCGCCCTAGTGCACGTATTGCATTACCAGTTTTTTGCCACTTCCGGCGAATTATAACTTTTTCAATTTGTCGGTACATATTCTAACGTTTGTCATGTCATCATTCTCAAGCGCCAACCATTCCGATGCCAAACACTGGGTTGCACTTAATCGTTTCTCTTTGCGATGCACTAGCAGATCGGAAATAAAATCTTTTGCTTCTTGAGATACCGTGTCGAATGCGTCATCGTCAAAATCAAAATCCGCCCTCGTTATATTGGCAAATGTTTCGACGTCTGTGTCACCCATAAATGGCGGCAGTCCCGATAGGAGTACATAGCAAATAACGCCAACACTCCACATATCCGAAAGTAATCCAATTGGTTCATAATTTATAATTTCGGGCGGAATAAATTCGGGTGTACCAAATAAAACGCGAACCGGTGTTTCGGGTGTCAACTTTTGCGCCAATCCAAAATCGATAATTTTTATTTGATGACTGTGCCGCGTACGACACATAATATTCTCTGGTTTTAAGTCTAAATGTACTATGGATTTACTGTGCATATATTCGACGCCTTCGCATATCTGACGTATAAATAAAATGCAATCCCGTTCGGTTAGTGTAAAGTCATCTGCTACAACACGTTCAAACAATTCGCCACCAATTATGTATTCCATAACCATAATAATTTCTTTGGGTTGTTCAAATGCAGCGGCCAATTGTAACAGCTTATCATGTTTCAACGAATTCATAATTTCGATTTCGTCCAACACTTTTATGCGATCCTTTGCCTTAATACATTTAATAATTTTTGCAGCCAAAATCGTGCCACACTCTTTCTCCTGGATTTTGTGCACAACACCGAATCGGCCTTTACCCAATTCCTCGAGAGTTTCATATTTTAATTTAAATTCGCTACCCGGTTGTATACTAATTTTGACGTCTGACATTTCACTCGAATTTATTTGGACGGGTGATTCTTTTTCCAGGTGTGCCTCATCACTCTCCAAACTTGGTTCGCTCAGGCCATAGATGTTTTCTGCGCGCACCCGAAACCTATAGTGTGATTCGGTGGTTAATGTTTTAACGGTGTACGATAGGGAATCAACGATTGTGGCTAATTCGATCCAGTCGTTATTATTCTCTTGCATTTCCAATATAAAACCGGTAATCATGCAACCACCATCGTATGGTGGTCCGCGCCATGTTACTGTAATCGCATTACTGCTATTTTGTGAAATCGATGGTTTGCCACTTGAATTTATTTATTTCACAAAATTTATTACAACACAGTTTATTAATAAAAATTCACAAAATCACTTTATATAAATTATTCTTAAATTTTACTGATCACTTTTACTTTATTTATCGCACTACAACACTTTTTAAATCACTTTTTAAATTCCTTTTAATCTTTATACTATCGCTTACCAAATATTGACCAAACCAAACTTCTAGAAAGCTCATGATTTTTCTAGTTAGAATAGTGTAGAACAATTTTAGCATGGAAAATTCCATTTAGAACAGTTTAACATTGAGCTATTAATTTTAACTTATTCTATTACACACTAGTTGTCACCGTCACAATATATTGTTACGTTTTTGCCTTGTCAAATAAGGTTCGTATCACTGGATTGTGAATAATACAAACTCAATTCAATTTATCACCAACGAATTTATTTATTTCACAAAATTTATTACAACACAGTTTATCAATAAAAATTCACAAAATCACTTTATATAAATTATTCTTAAATTTTACTGATCACTTTTACTTTATTTATCGCACTACAGCACTTTTTAAATCACTTTTTAATTCCTTTTAATCTTTATACTATCGCTTAACAAATATTAATCATAATCTTACAAGTTTACTATATCGCGTTCCAAATACTAATAATCTAATTCGATCTCGTTCGCCTTTTTATATACACAAACCAAGCTTCTCGAAAGTTCACGACTTTTCCAGTTGGAATAGCGTTGAAACATTACGTAACAATTTTTATCATGGAAAATTCCATTTAGTACATTAAACATTGAGCTATTAGTTTTACTTATTCTATTACACACTAGGTGTCACCGTCACACTACCCCTCACTTAAGCCTGTTCGTCCCGAACAGGACCGAAATTACCTCCTCGGTAGAGGGCCAGCCTCTCTAAATGTACCGCCATTGGTTTACCTCCTTGTCCTTTTCTTGTCCTGTAGGGTGCCGTCCATAAAGGCTGCACTTTCGCCGGTAAATCCCCCTTCTTTTGTTGCGAGTTGTGAAGCCACACCAATTGCCCCTCGTGTAATCCCTGGCCATTTGCCCGTATGGCACATCGAGTTCTCATCCAGTCGCCCGACACTCGCACTCTACCTCCCACAACTCGGCCCTTCTTATCCAATGTCTGCTTAACCTGGTGTTCTTTGGTTTCCTCAACAATTGTTTCAGATTTCGATGGCAGCTCCTCGCAATGACTGATTGTTACTCGCCTTACTGTCACATCCGTACCGTTAAATTTAAGTTTCAGCTCGATGTTATCGCTACTTAATATTCCTCGTCCAAAATCCAACACAAAGCCATTCATCCTCATGAAGTCCGTTCCCAAAATAACCTCGTCCACAATGTCTGCGACCAGAACTTCGTGCGGGAAAAGAGTTTTGCCGATCGTTATGCTCACGATCTTTTTCCCTTTAATCATTGCACTCTCCTCATTTGCCATTCTTAATTTTAACCCATCAACCAGCTGCACTGCTCCTGCGATCAAATCTTTCCGAACAATTGTGTGGGTTGCTCCGGTATCCAGCGTAATAATACACCTCCTCCCATCAACACCGCCCCTAACTGTGACGCTGCTTCCGCCTCGTGCTTCACTCGTAACAGGGATGAATGTTATGGGGCAACCAGACGGCGAAGCCAGCTTCGGTTCCTTTAAACTGACTTCTAACCTTTCCACTTTACCGACTGTTGCCATCCGCTCATCCGATTCCTGCTTTTCTCTTCGTGCTCTTCCCACAGAAGATAGTGATCCGTGTCGCTTTCCTCTTGCTTCCAAACAATCTCGCGAGATGTGGCCAATCCTGTTACATACCCAACATCTTCGCTCTCTGCTTCTAGACCTTTGTCCCAACCGTTCGGCGTTTGTCCGCATAAAAGGTGGCGATATCATCTTTCTCTGTATAACACTCCGACAGTCCATTGAGATGTGACCCAACTTGTCACATTTCCAACACCTAAGCCTGCCTCTTCCGCCTTTCGGTACCATTCGCTCCCTGCTGCCGTTCTTGTCTGAGTTAATTTGGCGCCTAAATAATGACGGTCTTGTAAAGTTCTGCACAGCCTCGATCGTCAACGCAAACGCAACGGTTTCCGCGAAGGTCGCTTTAGATGACAACATCACCGCCCTGCGTGTCTCTGGATCTCGAATGCCGTCAATGAATGTGTCAATTTTTAGCCTTTCCATATAATCGGCTGATGTACTGGTATGTGCTAGATGTACTAATCGTTCGATTGCCGATGAAAATTCCTGAAGTGATTCTCCTCCCTTTTGGTAGCGGCTTTTCAATTCCATTTGATAGATTTCTCGCTTGTGATCACTGCCGTACTTCCGATCCAGCGCCTTCATAATTTCGAGATAAATGTTGCGATCTTTTTCCGGAATTGTTTGTAAGGCCTCCGCTGCTTCACCTTTAAGGGCGACTATTAACGCTGCGACAAGATGTTCATCGTTCCAACGGTTTTGATTGGCTGCTGTTTCAAATTGAAATTTGAAAATGCCGAAAGATGTTGTTCCGTCGAATGTTGGTGGCTTCAACTTAATCGACTGGACGGTCTGTACCACTTGCGTCGTTGTTTCACTTGCTTTGACATCTGTTAACTCTTTCTCGAGACGTTGAACCTCTGCTTGTAATTTATGTTGCACCCGTTGAATATCCGTTTGAAATTTCTCTTCAATCTGTTGAACCTCCGTTTTGACAAGATGAACTTCCGTTTGCAGTTTCTCTATTTCACCTTGCACATTTGTAGACAATTCTTGAATTTTCTCGTCCATATTCTTTTGACCTTCGGCGATTTCCCCATCTGACGCTCTATAATTTGGTTTGACTCCTTAATTTCGCCCAACTGTTGCTTCATTTCGTGTCTAATTTCTTGGTTCGACTGGTTTATAGTCTCCAACTGCCGCTCATTTGACTGTTCAATTTTCACCATTTGTTGTTTCATTTCTTGATTCGACTGCTCTCCTTGTTGCGCCATTTGATTTTTAATTTCTCCTAGCTGTCGTTCGTTTTGTTGTTTCATTAGACTCATCTGTCCCGTCATCTGGTTCATAGCAGCTACTAACTGCGACAAATCGAAACTTCCAGAATGTTCTCGTGTCTTTTCGACCAACGGTTGTTTATCTTCTGCTTTCTGCTCTACGGTTGCCGCATCCGTTAGTTTCTCTCCGAAATCATGATGTTCCGCGTCCAGCCCTTCGTTCTGCATGGCCTCACGTAGTCGCGCTTGTAAAGCTGCTTTAGTACCATCAGTGGCCAAACCTCGTTTCTCAAGTTCCCTCTTTAATTCTGGAACTTTTAATTCGTTGAGAATCATTTTCTTTATTTTTTATTCACAATCCCACCGCTGTCACCAATTGTTACGTTTTTGCCTTGTCAATTAAGGTTCGTATCACTGGATTGTGAATAAAACCAATTCAATTAATTTATCACCAACGAATTTATTTATTTCACACAAGAATTATTATAATACAGTTTATTAATAAAAATTCACAAAATCACTTTATATAAATTATTCTCAAATTTTTACTATACACTTATAATTTTTATTTCCACAAAAACACGTTTTAAATCACTTTTTAATTCCTTTTTAATCTTTACTCTTTCGCTTACCAAAAATTACCAATAATCTTACAAGTTTACTCTATCGCGTTCCAAATACTAATAATCCAATTCGATCTTGTTCGCCTTTTTATATACACAAACCAAGCTTCTCGAAAGTTCACGACTTTTCCAGTTGGAATAGCGTAGAAACATTACGTAACAATTTTTATCATGGAAAATTCCATTTAGTACGGTAAAACATTGAGCTATTAGTTTTACTTATTCTATTATACACTAGGTGTCACCGTCACAATATTATTTATTATACTTCAATAAAAATGTAACTATACTTGTAGCGTTTTTTATTCGCTCCGGATAGCTGCTATCGAGAGCCGTCATTTTTATACGCCTAAATTTAAATTTGACGCGCTATTTATTGGTAAACTAAACTTATTTAACATCAAACTATCATTTTTAATTCAATTGTTTAACAAAAACTTCATATAAAAAATATTTGGCTCTACCTATTTATGCGGAGCGCTATCGGGAGCCAAATTTTATATGGCGGCTCTCGATAGCAGCTATCCGGAGCGAATAAAAAAACGCTACAACTGTATATAATTTAAAGAGATTAGTTATATGGTTTTAGTTCTGGTATATCTGGTGTTAGACAAATCAAATAAAAGAACAAACAAAAAATTTACTTCTTTCTTGCTGGCGAAAAATTGACGGAATACAGAACTCGTCTACAATATCCTAGTACATGTCGTCGGCTTAGTTCTTTTCTGTTCTAAGTGCATAAATGCGTATTTCGAGATAATGCAAATTTAAACTTTGAGTATTATTTTTATTTATTTATTAAACTTAATTTAGAAATTTTGGATTATTATTAAAAAAATTAGAGTGTTTTAAATCATTTCTTATTTACGAAAATTCTGTAGACCCCTTAGATTTCTGACAAATTGGAAAATTGAAAATCGAGACATAATTTGTTTTTGTTCTATACCATATATGGTTGTTAACTACGTGTACTTTCTTTTTTGTGCAATAGGAGATTTCCATTGGTTCTTATGCATATTGAACAAAAATGAATTGGTGGATTTCGGAAACCTGTGTGTGATATTGAACATTAATACTCTTTAATTTTAGATGAAATTTTATCGTATTTTTTATGCAAAAATTTTAATCAGAAGAACTTTTAATTTTCCTTAGTATGTATTTTTTGATGTCAAACAAAATATACTTTTAAGCGATAGTATCAAGCTTTAAAGCTTAAATTTATGAATTTTCGAGAAATGTATCAGATGTTTAGTATCACAGTATTTTTCTTTTTTTAAGTACTCATAGTAAGAATCTATAGTATTATATTTTCTTTAAAAAAAAACTATTAATTTTACTATTAAGAGGAAAATAAATCAGTTAAACAAGATTACAAAATTCATAGTATATTTCAAATACCGTAACAAAAATTAAATAATATTAAAATAAAAATAATTTCAAAATAATAAAAAGCGTATAAAAATTCATTTTGTTTACATAATATAAATCACATTTTTAGCCTTATTTTAAGACAGACTCATAATAATGTTGGTCAACTTCTGGCATGTACTTCATCATTGACCGCATATCACGTTTTTTTCCAGTGGAAGTATTTTTTTAAAATTTGCCGTTGGAATGTTTGGCAGTTCATCTAGTTGTTCTTGATAACATTTTCTGCGAGGATTTTTGGATTTTAAAACTAGCTTGAAAACCGGGTTTTCTGTTAAATCGATTTTATATCCCACGCTTTTATAATCTCGTTGAGTGAATATAAGTTCTTTTACTTTTATAAACGGAATAACATGAAATTCAAAACATTCCGAAATTTTCGAAAAGTTAAGGAAATCTTTTGGCTGCATTTGAAGTATTTTTAATGTCACTTTCGGATATTTAAGTGATTTAAGATGTCTCATTAGTGACACTGGACTAAAAATTTCCTGAAAACGTAAGTGTTTTTCTATAGCCGAATGAACAGCATCTATTTCCTGGATGCAGGAGTGTCCAGGCTCTGAAAACTTTTGCGATACTTTTTGAATTGTTGGATGTTCTTTTAAAAAATGCATTAGAGCTAATGATGTTATTTTGTTGCGATTTTGCGGAACGCACGAGTCTGACCACAAAGTCACCTCAGTCACCTCAGGCAAATCGTTTCCTATTGATTCTAATATTTTTAGTAAGGCACTGGCAATATCGTTTCCCGATCGACCACTTTGTGATTCGGACCAAATTGCGCAATATGTTGTTTGTGTACGATTGCAATGCCCAGTAAGATTGTAAGTAGCAAACTTACGTTTGTAGAAAAAGCTGGAAATATTGCTTTTTGGCAGATTAAAAACATTTTGAAGATCATATCACACGATGGCTACGTTGGGATCATCATTTTCTCGATCTTGTTTCCGTTGAAATCTACATTTTTCTAGATTTTGGCGATGAACTTCATACTCCTTAGATTTTTTTGGTGATTTCTTGTTGGAATTGTATAATGAACATTTATCGCAAATGTCCTTTTTAGGAATGTGGAACGAGTAATTATAATTTGTGTTAAAAATTCGTCTGTAAACATTTGCTGTGGCTGGTCTCGTATTTTGTGTATCGGCACTTGTTGTTAACCATTCCAGGTACATTCTGTACATTTTTTGAATGGATAATGCTGAATCCAAATATTTTTTTTTTAGTTTCACTTCGACAATAATGAGATTCTGAAACTGGGAAGCTTTCTATATGCTCTTTCACTTGATTAATAATTATAGATGGAGTCTCCTTTTTAACGTATTTCCCTTTTTTGATTAGCAGTGGGGATAAAGTGTCTTTATTTAGAAGATGTCGAAAAAAGTAATAAATTCGATGTTTGCTGATGTTGAGGGTTTTTAAAAAAAATTGTTGGCAAACTCTAATTTGTTTTTGATCCATTGGCAGAAAATATCTATAACTGAATATTTTTCTGGACGTTTCCTTGCTTTTCTTTTTAACATCTTTACGTTTTACATTTTTATTATAAAAGCTAAGTTTTTGTTGGTCATTCAACTCCCAGAAACTGGAATGTAATTCCGTTTGCTCTTGTTCAGTTATGTTTTCTCCACAACTAAATGTACAGGTTAATTCACATTTGCCTTGAACATGTTTTGCTTCTCGTAACCGTCCTTTCTGATCCAAATATGATTTGCCTTTTTGTCTCGCAATCTTGGAGATATTTTTCTTCCAAGATCCTGGATTAGAAAGCCTTTTTCTTTTTAGATTGTTTTCAATTTCATTGTTTGTAGTAAGAGCATGCTGGTTTTCCGGATTTTCGTCGATAGATGTTGTAGATTCAATAATATTATTAGTCAAAATATGCCTTTCATTTGGTTTTACATTTTGCTTTTGTTTACGAGGAACTTTTTGTTTTCTTATAGGTGTTTCGTTGTCACTAGTATCTAGGTCTTGCTTTCCAGGCAGATAATTCGGATCAACATCAGAATCATCAAACTCGAACGAATCATTCATTGAGTTTAGTTTATTTATTTCTAATGATTCATTAAACATTTCTTCTGAAATTTCATTAAAAATCCTGCAAACAATATTTGTTTGATTAATTATTAAACAAAAAAGAAACTACCACTAACTCACATTAATTCATTTCGTGGCAGTTGCCGTGGAGGAGACGAGTTGTTTGACATTTTCCGATGTGGAATTATAGGCTAATTAAATAAAATATAAATTAATAATAAACTAAAAATTATAAAAATAAAAGATGCTTACGTTTATCCCGCAATAAGAATGATGAATGAAGCAAAATCAAAATTGTACCATCCTTATATACTTTTCAAAGTGAGAGAAAGATATAGAACAAAAAAGAACAAAAATATAATTTATTCTTTATTGTTCTATCTGTGTTATTAACACATAGTTGCCCAAAAAAGAATAAATTAATATTTTCTTTCTTTTATGTTCTATGTTTTTATAGAACATTAAAGAAATAAGCTATTATATATGATATTGAACAATAAGGAATTTTAAATAAAACGTATTTCACTAAATTGACCAAAAAAGAAGTAAAATTTATTTTCTGATATTTTTTTACAGGAATTAAGGGATATAGAACAAAAAAACTCTCGTAATTATAGAACATAAAAGAAAGTACGTACACTTAACATTTTATGAAAATAGAACAAAATTGAACTCAATATCTCAAAAAGTAAAAGACGTATTTTAAATTACGAAAGAAACCGACGATGAGCACTCTTTGTTTTTACTGAAGCATTACTAATTTATCTATTTTTTATATTTTTCAATATTTCATATTCTCTTTCATTTTTCTAATATTCTTGCCATCTGCAGAAGAATTATGGAAGTGACTATACAAATTGAGTTGAGTGACATAGCCAATAGTATGGATTGTTTATTCTACAAGGTATTGCTGAGAATAATGTCGTTTTCGGTTGACCAAACCAAAAATATTTTTACTATGTCGAGTTTACTTTTTTGTGCGCAAACTCAGCGTTATCTCAGTCAAACTAACAAATAAACTAATGAGATCATATTCATAGAACATTCTCTATAATTTATATAGCGTATAATTGTACGAAAATACTAAACAAATGAAATAATCATGCTTCTCAGTTGTTACTTGAAATTGATGAATATAAACACACTCAACCCAAATAAAATTGTGCGATGTGACATTAAATCGCCGAATTCATCTGTATTTAGGTCGACACTTAATTACCTTAAAAAGCGAACTTTTTGAGTTTTGACAATTTTTCGAAGTGCTTATAATATAAAAGTGTTGCAGTGTGCACACGATAGTGTTGTTTCCAGTTTATAGTGAATTGATTATAAATTGAACAACAATTAAAATGAATTGTGTTTTTTGTTTTGTGGCTACCTATTGGTACATCAGTTTGATTGCAATATTACTTGGACTGTTTTACGTGTAGAGTACATGGACCTATGATTATTTCAAAATACGTAAGGTGCCGTACCAAAAACCCATACCGCTATTTGGCAATTTTAAAGGATTGGCAATCCAATCTGATACAATGTTTAATGTGTTTAATGATATGTATAAATCACATCCAAATAATAAGTAAGTATGTGAAAAAATGATTCTATAGAATTTCACGTTCCAAGCGACCCGCCAACATTATTACGCTATTGCGTTGTTTTTGATATATACCAAAACAACAAAACAATAATTAAATTTAATTATTGTAGTTTTAATAAATTTTACCCACACACAGTTTTATAAAATATTAACCAAAATTTAGTATTTATTTTATTGGCTTGCGTGCAACTTACAGTTTAACTTTGGTAAACCTTGAGCCATATATGGTTGAATAAAATAATCAAATTTATATTGTTGTTAATTGCATTCTAAATAACTAATTGTTATTGTGGTTCCTTTTTGATTAAAAACAGAAGCAGCTTGTCGTTGAATGCAATCCATGCATTCATACATGTATAACAAGTGATGAAAACGAGTCATTGCAACATGAAAGGGAAATCACTTGAGTATTGCAATTACACATTTTCTCACCACGCTATTTTTGCTACGAATTTGAAGAAGAACTGTTAAAGAAAATTCTTTCAAATATGTGCATGAAAAAATACAAAAATTATGAAAATCTTGTAGTCCTAGACAACAATTGTTTGGACAATTTGTTAGCACAATTGTTTCCATGGCAATGAACAAAAGCGAAAGTAGTATAACGGGTATATCCTTCAACCGGTCGCAAATAAACTATTTGCGCTACCAAATGTGACTACTCGATTGATTTTAATTTGAGTTTTTCAATTGAAAATTATTTTTGTTTCGTGTTTGGTTTGGTTTTGCAACTGAGTTGTAAAAACATTATAGAAAAGTTACCACCGATTTTTTGACGATGTAAATACGATCAAGTAAATCAAGACATTTAATATTAAATACATGTTAAATTTGTGTCGCTAATCATTTTTTTTTTCATATTAAAATTGTTGACTTGCGATTGGATGGAAGATATACCCCTAAGTAGCCTAATTGTCCAAACAAAGATAACCGAGTTCAATTTTTTTTTGCGATTTTGTTCAAATAGTTTGAAAAAATTGAACTCGATATTACTATGATATTTCTGATTTTAAACAACACAGCATATTTAAAAAAAATCTTAGTCAAAAGCTTCACTCTTATGTCATATTCTAATACAAACTCCAAATTTTAGACACCTTAAATATTTCGTTTCATTTCCATTTATTGAGGAAAAACACATTTCAATTGGGAATACAAATGAGAATATAACATGGCGAAATGATGTTTGTGTTGCTTCAACTAAAACCTTGTTTGTTGAAGAGATATTTACGGTAAATAAGCTCTCTTTTGTGACAAAGCGTTCAAAACACTGTTTTTTTTATTTTTTACCTCCAGCATCCAGTGTTTTACTGGTTTATTTTTATTTTTTAAATCTAGAGAGCAAAATACATTTTAAGCTATTGGTTGAAAGAATATTGGCTAGGAAGAAATAATGTGGGACTCTGACCTGTGTATGTAAGCGTTATACGTGAAGCATGAAAACAATACCTGAAAATATTATAAATACTGTGAAATGGTCATATTAGATTCATGATGCAATTCAACATAAAGCAGAAACATCAAGCGAATAACATCAACGAGTACTTTAATCTCGAAAATCTCTAAAAATCCCGAAAATATCGAATAATCTCGAAACCAAGCAACCAATGTTACTTCGAGAATTTCGGAAAAGTAAAATATTATGGAAAAATGTCATCATTGTAACTAGGGCATCTAATTTCTGCCCAAAATATGAATACCGGTATTTCGGTATTACTTGACAACAAAACCGAGATACCGGGATTAATACCGGTATTGTTTATGTAACACTTATAGGAACATTGAGCGTTAAAAAAAATAGTTTTAAATAATATACATAATACCATAATCAACCTCGATTAACATTTTGTGCAATTTTTCTTGTTAACCTCATTGTTTATTACAACGCCAAGCCTTTCTTGCAATTTTTTGGGTTTCACTATCAACATCACTTTCTGATATTGAGTATGAAGCTTCATCTGGAGCAGGAGTTGAAGAAAACTGCTTTTTAAGATGGACAATTATATTAACTATTTCTTTTCTAGTTAGTCGATTAAAATTTACGTCCGAGTCAAAAATGCTTTGGACTTGCTTACATTTGTGCAAATATTGCAAAGGGGAAGATAAGTTCGTCTTTCTATGATTCTCTGGATCAAAGAGGTTTTCATTCGGTCAGCTAATGGTCCTTCTCCCAAAGGTTAAACCATGAATGCCAGGGTAGCGTCAATAGACAGAAGAGTGGGATTCCTCTGACACAACGCTTATACTGCCAGTTTGACTGGTAAAATCATAGTTAGAAACCGTTGATTCTATTCTCTAGAAACGCCCATTTCGGTAAAGCTGATAGTTGATTTGAGATGCAATTACTTAATTTATAAAACCGCTCCATCATAAAAAGTAAGCTATTCCATCTTGTTTTTGGTTCTAAGATTACAGATACATAGGTCTTTGCCGAATTCAGTTTAACGTAAGATTTTAGACTAACATTTTTGGTGGGTGATCGTCGAAACAACTCTACAATCTTTCTAATTTTATTTATTAATGGAGCAAAATTATTGGAACATCCTTTCTGTTGTTTTTCATTTAGTTTGGTTTTTCGTAGAATGAAACATCAATCATACGAATGAGATTTACGGTTAGATTGTTCCAACACTCACAAAATAAAAATTATTATATTGCGTTACTCTTCCTGAACCTTCCTTTGTTTATAAATTTTTAAGAGTTTAGCTCAGTATGCAGCTCGCGCTAAGATAAATTTTCCATACTAATTTGACGTAAAATTTAGCTAGCTAAATAAAATAATTTTTTTTTACCTGACAATTTCGCTGAGCGGTATGCACCTTTGCGTGAAAAATTTGAAAAAATATCAGTTGTTTCATTCAAATGTAGATTGCGCCACTATAAATTCTCCAAACTTTTTAGCTGCAATTTATCTCACAAGGACAATAATTTGAAGATCAATTTTTACGGTTTTGAATTTTGATTCGTTTTATAATCGAAGTAGCCACGAATTAAATTTTTATATAAAGAAGACAGAAGTCAAAATGGCCGACCAACATTACGAAGTCGAGTATTTAGAGGATTATTTCAACGACGATAATGCTGTGGATAGTGTGGATATAATAACCCAAAGCATTGAAAGCAAATCTGCAAAAACATTAACAAAGAAAAACCAAAAGTCGAAAAAAAGTGAGTTCAATTCAGTGAAAAAAGGAAGTTATGTGCGCTAGTGAAAAGCAATCCATGTATTTGGAAATTAGAAGACAAACTTCATAAAAATTCCCATGCTGTTGCCGGTGCTTGGTCCCAAATAGCCAAAGAAATGGAAAAACAACGTAAAATAATAATTTAACTTATTGTAATAATTATACATATGCATGCTAAACATTTATTTTATTAAAATTTAGTTGAAGAGTGCAAATCAGTCTGGAAATCTCTAAAGAATAGCTGACGCTACCATAACTTAAAGGCGAGAAAACCATCAAAGTCCGGAAATCCAGCTCCTGATCATGACATGGATATGGATGAAGAAGACTTGTTTTTCAATGTGGATGAAATGAATGTTTGGGAATTCGAAGGGGACATGTCATTCATATCATCTGCATCTTAAGATAGCAGAAGACGGTAAGATTTGGCCTTAATATCCATGACAACATTTTTTCTAAAAACTTGTACGTCATCTATTCAGAACGTTTTCTACCAGTACAAGGGATGAGGACATCAACATGAGAGTGGCATTGAAGACAGTAATGCTTCAAATTATTCCTATGTAAGTTCGTATGTATTTCCAAAATTTTATTTTTAATTCGCAAATTATTTATTCAAAATAGATGGGGAAAAGAAATTCAAAAGCTGCGGTTGCATTGAGCAGTGCGGAAAGCTTAACAAACTCCCTCAATGAGTTTATAAACATGAAAAAAAATGCCATCGACTTCTCGAGATTCTGTGCGTTACCAACAAAAACACGAGGTCATTTTAAATTATTTAGACAGGATGCTGCAGAAGTTACCTGGCGATGTAGTTGAGGAAATAAATTTCAAATTCCATGAACAGACGCTGGAGCAAATTCGAAAATTAAATGGACATTTGCAATAAGAATTTAAAATATATTTTTGTTTAATTATTAATTTTATTGTTTAATTACATAGCTATTTCATTATAAAACTGAATTAAAAAAAAATATTATTCCAAAAACACGGACCTGCGTTGCCACCCCAATGCGCCGACATCCGAATTCACGTAATCTTTTGCGGCGTTTCGTACAGCTTTGCCAATATTATTCTGCCTACCGACATTAACTGAAATTCTGCTCGAGAATAGAGAACTTTGGTTGATTTTGTTTCGCCAAACTCCTTGTACCAGCTTTCCATTCTCATAATAATCGGCGTAATTGGCTGGTACATAACTAATTTTATTTGATTTTTTCAAATAATTATGCAGATAGCAACAAGCTGTTACTATTTTTTGTGCCCTATCAGGTCCGTAAAACATTGTTCTCTTCAGGCAAAGCCACTTTGCACATAGAATGCCATTTTCCACAACGCGCCTTGCTCTACTGAGTCTGTAATTAAATACGCGTTCTTCGTCAGTCAAGCGCTGTGGCCTGCGAGGTACGTATGGCTTCATAATTCGTTTGTGCAAGGGGAATGCATCGTCGCCGACAAAATAAAACGGAAGTTGTATATTCCCAATAGAACAGTCTTCCGGAAAAGGCATTTCATCCGCTAGAACCGCTTGCCCAAGTTTGGTTGCACTAAATACACCAGCGTCACCTTTGCTGCCATGTGCTCCAGTATCTAAATATTGAAACCTGTAATTTCCATCAGCAACACCCATCAAAATAATACTATGGAACTCCTAAAAAAAAGAAACACGTTTAAATTAAATTTTCGCAATTTATTAAATGACTATCTTTACTTTATGGTTAAAAAAAGGCTCCCGGAATTAACTGGACCTTTTAACGCAATGTGCTTACCATCAATTGCACTGAGGCAGTTTGGAAAGTTCCAACTGGCATTAAATTGACTGGCTGTGTTCAGAAAAGAACCCTTACCTAATTTCGGTATTTCAGCTTTTAGAGCAATGGAAATTGCATCGCTCACTTCATCTAATATTTTACCAAAATGTTGCTTGCTGGTACGGTACATTGCTGACATATGCCTTTGTATTGTACCGGATGCAAAATATCTGTAAATAACAGGCATATTATCAATTTTTTGCATGCAGAAATCAATACATAAAGCTGCATTGCCAATATATAAGACTAAAAGTGTACTTGAACAAAGAAAGATGTATGAAGCTATTTATTTTAAAATACAATAAGCTGAAATTTCTTACTCCAAAACGATTGCGAGCTTCTCTTTCGTACTGATTCAATCATTTGGTCGGGATTGGATTTTGGGCATCAATAATGGCTGCAACATTTGGTACAACTTGTCAAAATCTAACACATTCATATGGAAGTTTTCGTAAAAAATTCTCTAGTTGGCTCTCATATCATTAAACAAGATAAATTAAGATAAGAGCAAATATCAAAACAATTAATGAAATAAACAAAACAATCTACCAAATTAATGCATACTGCATACATCTTTAAAGCGTCCCATGTTTCGCCTGTCTTGTAAATAAGGATTTACTCTATAAGCAGGTCTTCTTCGTTTTACACCGTATTTTATTAATTGAACAGCAACGGCTGCAACACCAATAAAAATTATATCCTCTTCGACACTGGAATCCATTATTTTGTATACTTTTTATAAACCGTTTAGCAATTTTCAACAATATTTTAGAAGTGTCAAAATGTAATGAACTAAAAAAAACTTCATTCAAAAACAAACGAATAAAAGTCAAACAAAATCAACAAAATTTATCTCTACACGAATTTTTAGCTTGACGATTTGTCTGTAATTAAATGGAGACTTGTGGAGACCGCGCTAAAATTTATCTTAGCGCGAGCTGCATACTGAGCTTTTATAAAAATTTTGACATACGATTCCTATAAGAATTCCGACTTTAATTAAAATTCAATGAATATTGGGCGAATAAATAAAAATATAAATGCCGAAATACCGGTATTGATCGCTCAATACTAATACTGAAAAATGGTCCGGTATACCGGTATTTCGGTTTCCGGTATGCCGGTATTGGATGCCCTAATTGTAACTCAATATACTCCAAATTTATGTAAACTATATGTTTACATCAACGCTTTGCAAATATTCTATTTAGCTAAATTTCACTTTATAGTTCGCAGTTTAGCTAGTGAAATGGGGGTTTTCGTATTAGAATACAGATGTCTCTATGTTATCTCTACACATTTTTGACATCATTTTTATCTTCCCGGACGATAAATGTGCAGATAAATTTTGTTGTTTCATCATTTGAGTTTCTTGTTTTTCAATCGCATATTACATTCAATTTTAATTTTGTTTTTAAATTCAAATTGAAGTTATCTAACATAAAATTTTACAAGAATCGACAAACAAATTTTTCACGTCAGATTTATTTGCCTATATTTGGAGACCAGTGGAAATTTAATTTCACTTGAACAGCGTACTAGACTTTCAAGTGAAATGCAATTTTCACTGGTCTCCAAAGATAGGAAGATAACTCTGACGTGAAAATTTGGTTTGACGAGTTTCGTAAATATTTTAGTGCGCGTTGCCTCTGACAATACACAATAAAATTCACAAATACAACAAAATTCACTTCGATAGTTGGTTATCGCCAAAAGGGAAAAATACAAACGAAATTGTCAACATTTTTCTTCACATTTATCGTCCAAGAAGATGAAAATGAAGTGAAAAATGTGAAGAGATACAATAGAGACATCTGTATTCTAATACGAAAACTCCCATTTCGCTAGCTAAACTGCGTACCACATAGTGAAATTCAGCGGTGAAATTTTCATTCGATTGTGTCATTTTTATATGAGAAATTTAATTTCACTTCAGCAGCGTACCGGGCTTTAACCAGAAAACTACTTAAGTAAATGACAGCGGTTTTTTTATTTATTAATTTTTATTTTAGCATAATTAGTATTTTTGCGGGTATTCTATGAGAATGTCGTGTAATTTTTAGAAAATAGGATCTCTAGAAATAGTATTTGAGTTTTTAGCAAGATTAATTAGTGTTCTAATCATTTTTTTAGGTTAGGTTTCACAAATGTTCCCAAATTAAAAATAAAATAATACACTTCAGTGAGAATATCAATTTTAAAAGATACATTTAGAATTATCACTTTTGAATATGGGGGAAAAACTTGTAGTTCATGTGTTGTTATAATTTCTTTAAAGTTTGGACGGAAAATTTTGCATTCATAAATTTTTTTATGTGAAAATTGGCCAAAGCTTCGTTGAAATTTTTATGTTAATTTTCCCATGGGCGAATACACATAAATGCTATTTACCGGATTGTTAATTTTTCTTACTTGTTTTTATAAGTTACCATTTAATTTGTCACAAATTATTCGCATTAATAAGTCGAAAAATTGCAAACGATAATTTGTCACAAAAAATAATATCCACCTTGAATTTTGAGACAAAATATCTCTATAAATAAGTCACAAATTGACAATTTTTGTGGAAAAAGTAACCTACAGGTACAGTAACAAATGTCTAAGATTTTATGGAAATAGGGGAAAGATTTGTGGTAAAATGGATAAAATATGATCGAGAGGTTGATGCTGATTATCACGTGAAAACGAAAATTTTGTGGAATAAATTTGTCGGTTTTTGGTGGAATATTTTATGAACTTTTCGAATCAAAATGTAATTTTTCAAAAATTATTCATTAATGCGAATTTTGTAACAAGTTGGTGACGAAAACCTGGCTTTTTTGTATAATTTCAACACCTATTTTGCTGTTGAATTTATTTTGTGGTAAAAAGAAATTTACATTAGGGTTGGATCTTTATAGTGAAATTTAATGGTCGAAACTTACTCTGAAGTAATCTAAGATCTCTCTACGAATCTACTTATTTTATGACAAATTGGTTTAAATATTCTAGTGGCAATTTTTGGATTCTCCGGTTTGTGCAGCAAAAACATTTTTTTCTCTTTATAAAGCATAACTTCCGCTCTGGGATGCGATTTTGTAAGCATAACTTCCGCGAATATGAGTTCTCTTAATTGCGACATGCTACTCGTACACCTTTTTAAGTACGACAGACAATTTGTAATGATTAAAAAGATTCTTTTGAAAGAAAATTGGGCAACATATTTCGAGTTTTCGAAACTTTTAACTCGTAATACCAGAGATACATAATCGCACCCCTTTTACCGAACGTCAGATGCGTCAACGTGATTGGCTTTTATTCATTGATATGGTGCCAACAAACTATGGTCTTTCGGAACCGATTTACGAAAGACTGAGATAAGTTCAAGTTAATTTAGATGTTGTTGTTTTAAATTTTTTTCTTGTAATCAGCTATAAATATAAATAAACAACAAAAAATTCATTATTAGGATCAATATGAATGTATTTTAGACAAATTACTTTGTATTTCTTTGAATTATCTCTCAAAATCCATTTTCGATTTTTTGCTTTCGTATCAAAATTTATAACTTAACTTTTGTATGTAAAATATGAATATTGCCAGTCATCTCTTTTATTATTTCGTTCAAAAGTTTTAAAGGATTCCCTTGGTGAGCGAGAATGATGCCAATTTCTTCCAATTACTGCACGAACTACGATATGTTGCCATGAAATATTATTTCGGGAGAATTCTCAATTTGCGGAGTGCCCATGCTAATGCTGGTACGGCACCAATTCCAACATGATAACACAATGTTGCCACAACCGAAATGGTTTGCTTGAGGCAACTATCAATGATTAAGACTTTGCCATCAAATGGTAGATTACTTTTCATGAGCTGCTACAGCAATATGCTGCTTCAGCAATGATGATTAGTATGTGCTCTAATAGTTATTTGGTCCTTGCTCGACGGTGTTTGTTCTAATGAAACTGGCAATTCTGGTTGTAGCGTATGGAAGGACTATCAGATAGAGTAGAACTCTAGTGAAATGATCGGAGATCTCTGTTTCGTCGTTAGAGTCGATTGCTCGAATCACTTATTCGAAAGCAACAATTGGTTCAGTGTCAAAATTCCATTATCTGCACCTTGTTTCTCTTCTTCGAAGGGACTAGAATTTGATAAATACAATTTTCGGTTGATTAAAAGAGAACGAAGACAAAACTCTGAAACCTGTATATAGGAACTGTTGCAATCATATAGTTAATATGGTGCAAAGTCAGAGTGATTTTTTTTTCCATTATTTCGGCTGTACATTGAGCGGCAAAACACCCAAATTAAAGCAAACATCTGTCTCAATTGTTATGGCATTTGACGGTCATTTCTAAGCCTCATCCAAACAATTCTTTCTTTGAAAATGTTACACTTGCCATTGCGAATTCTGTATGACACTCTTCAATTGATTTTGATCTAGGAATATGAAGAATCAGAAATCTCAAACAAACCCGTTCTGTATCTAGGGCTCTAGCTGCGTATATTCTTGTCTTACTGTTAATGCTCCGCGATTGTACACATCAAAGCTTAGAAGGTCAATTCATATGAGTTGGGTAACTGTCGGTCGTACGTCTCTCAATTAACGCCTTTTCTTCCATATTGACTCTTCAAAGTAGATTTGTTTTTGTTGTGAAATATAAACATGTAATCGGAATTTTTCTGGACCTAGCCATGCATCTCGAAGGAATTACATCCGTTACAATCAGGTTTGGTAGTCGTGACAAGCACAACACAGATTGACCATGAACCATGAATGCATCTAAAAACGAATTTTGTTGTTGAATTTATTAAATATCACTACGTTATTCAATAACAAAGCTTAATTGGAACATGGTGTTAAAGTTCTTAATTTCATTAAACGAGATAATCTAAAAAATTGAATGAGACATTTTATAATTATAGATACACCAATACCTCGGTTTGCGTCCGTGTTTGGTTCTGGAAAAATTGCATGCAAAGTGAAACGACGCAAATCGAAACAAATTTTTCATATGAAAAATACAAAGATTGGTTCTGAATTTAAGCAAAAAATGTATATAAATTGCTAAAAATACGAATTTTTTTCATTATTTTCAATAAAACACAAAATAAAGTTTAATTATATTGTATAAGTGAACAATACTATATCTTTAATTCAAATTTATTTTATTAATTAGTTCAAATAAATTACATATCTTAAAACTACATAAATTATAGATACATTTATTTGTTATTTTGGCTCGTACTTGGAGAAAAGTATTGTTCTAGTGTAGTTTGAACTGGAACTGACTTATTATGAAGGTACATTTCTTCATATCTTTGGAGATTAATAGAAATTTCTTTGCGAAATTTAGCAAATTCGGCAAGATTGTCATCCACCTCAGCAAAAATTTCAATAGCTCTATTGATGAATTTTTTTTTAAATTGGCAGCTGTTCCTCTGCAACTATCTCTACTTTACCTTTCTCTTAATCTTCATTTACGACCATTGCCATTTCTGACAGTTCAATTAAATTTTCATTAGACATTTCTTCGGCGCCGAAAATTATTTCTTCGATGTCTAAAATTTCCATGCCTTCGAAATTTGCAGCAGAAGCCAGTTCAGCCACATTCTGACAAACATCGTAACTTTCGTCTATTTCAGTATCCGTTCCTAGCACACTTTCATTCCGACACTCTGGCCATTACGTTTTCCAAACGCCATTCATACACGACGGCTTTACTTCAACCCAAGAAGAGGCTATATTTTCGACAGCATTTGCGACGTTGTAGCTTTTCCAAAACGCTTTCATTGTCACATTATCATCTGAATCGGTTATATCAAGCAGTTGTTTGAATGTTCGCTTTAAATAGTAACTTTTGAATGTGGAAATAACCCCTTGATCCATGGGTTGTATTAAGGAGGTTGTATTCGGTGGCATAAATACGAATTTCACTTTGTCTGATAATTCATTGATGTAAATGGGATGGCCGGGAGAATTATCGAGCAGTACTAAGGCTGTAAAATTTATGTTTTTCTTCGTGCAATACTTCTCTATCTCTGGAATACAACAGTTTTTAGCCCAATCGTCGAATAAAGTCGCCATCATCCACGCTTTTTTATTCGCTCGCCAATAAACCGGAAGATTATGTTTCGAAATATTTTTCAATGCCCTCGGATTTTCCGAATGATATATCAACAGAGGCTTGAATTTAAAATCTCCATGTGCATTACCTCCAAGTAGTAAGGTAAGCCGTTCTTTACAAGCTTTATAGCCTTGAGCCGATTTTTTAGCCTTTGAAATAAAAGTCCTAGTTGGCAGCCGCTTCCAGAACAAGCCGGTTTCGTCAACGTTGAACACCTGCTTGGCGATGGAACCTCCGTCCGATATTAAAACTTTTAATTCGTTCTTAAAGCGCTCGGCACCAACAAAATCTGCGCTACCAGATTCCCCTTTCAAGGAAATGTTGTAAAGGTTTGCCCGGGCTTTGAACCGTTGAAACCATCTTCGACTTGCCTCGAAGATTTCGAAGTTAGACACATCACTCGTTGAAGCGTTTTCACCACCCGGTAATTTTTTAGCCAAGTCTTGGTATAAACTTTTGGCTTTTGCTTGTAGAATATTTTGACTTAAAGGCATTTTTCGTTGAATTTGAATTTCAATCCAATCGGTAAGTAATAATTCCATATTCATTAACAAAGGATTTCTAATTCGAGTCAATATTTTACAACCAGAACTTGATGAGGCATTCGCAGCAGCTTTAATTTTTTCAGCGTCTCGTTCACATATGGTTCGCACAGTCGATAGGGCTAAATTCATTCTGTTATTGTTTATTATATTTATATTTAAACCTTGCATACTTTGCTGCAAGCTAATCTCCTGTGCTATTTTCTGAGCATCTAATAAATTATCTGGCCTAGCTGCCATTACTGTGGTTCTCAGGGGCTCATTTAGCCCTTTTTTGAAAGCACTAAGAGCTGTTTGCTCGTTAATCACTCTTATAATTTTAGCGTGCTCATCGCCCTGATCTCTTATTTGTATATTGTTCAATTCCGCCAGCAAAGTGTCTATTTGCTGAGCAAATTTTTCTACAGAAAATTGGTTTTGTTTTATACTTGAAAATTCAGATAAAATTTGTAAAACTGTTTTTGTCTTGAGGAAAAAAATATTTTTTTAAATGTTTCGATATCTTTTATTTCACCAAGCCCAGATACCTTGGCTTTAACTGCATCCGATGTTCGAGTTTTTATTACAAAGCTTATCAATTTAATTTGTTCTTCAGTTTTAATTGTGTTTGCTAAGTATTCCACTAGATTTACAAAATTGTTCACCTCTTGAACTTTACCAGTGAACTCTGGTATAATTTTAAACGCTAACGAAATATCAAATAATGCCATTGTTTCTATACCTATATATTCTTTGATTCTCTTTAAGTTTTTATATATTTTTATACCTTCTTCTAAAAAATTAGGATTACTCTTTATTATATTTTTTAATGACTCTTCTAATTCTGTTATTTGCTTTGTTTTAATCTTTATATAATTATCACTATATTTTCTATTTGGTTTTTTTCTGAAATTTTCTAATAATTCTATTACTATTTTCTTAATATTTTCTAATTTAATTTCATCTTTCATGTTATGCTTTAAACATTTTAATATATATATTTTTTTTATTATTCTATTTTATTAATCTGTTTATAATTACACAAATTAATATTTTATTTATTAAGACTATATTAATTACATCGATTCATATTATTTTTTATTTTTACTTATGCTTTACTTATTTCTGTGTTTACATGTTTCTCTATTCTCCTCTTCAATATTTTTTTTTATTTTTATTATAATTAAAAGAATTATAAAGGTTACTACTTGGTTTATTATTACTGTTTCTATTAATGTTAATTCTTTTTCTTCACTATCTTTTGATGATCTAGAATCTGCTGCATTTTGTGAAATTATTATCTCTTTTTCTGGTTTTGCAGTTTGACTACCCATTTTTAAATAATATTTTACTTAATTAATTACAAATATTTTTATTTAAATTTGAAGTTTTTGATTTTTTATAATTTCTTTTTTTTTTTTTCTTAATATATTTAATTCGGCTTGAATTACTTGCCGATCTTCAGGTCTAACACACGCGCCTAATATTCTCATTAATTCTTTCTTTTAATTTTTGATTTTTTCCTATGAAAGCCAACTTTTCACTTTTATGATATCGTTTAAGAACATCTAATTTCATTTCGATAGTAATTTTCTTTTTTTTTATTCCACAAATTGAAATTTCAGTTTTCTTAGGCTTACCCATTATTTTTACCTTTTCAAAATGGAAATTCTATTTTTTGGGGATAAAATAATGCAGAATTAATTTAAATATCACTAGCGGCTAATAGTCTAATTCTCAGAAATACAAAAGTACATACCTTTACCTTACACTCGAAAAGTTTATCAAACTAACTAAAAACTATAACAATGCACTTAATTAAACGTACGTATGTACACACAAATTTAATAAAACGTTAAATTTCTTTATACATATGGATACTAACGTTTGCTAAAACAAACAAATATAAAATGGCATTATGATTAATTCTACACAGAGTAATACATACATACATATAATTTAAAGGGGAATTATCTGTATTTTCCTTTGCTTTACTTTTTTTTACCAAAAAACGCAAATGGAATAAAAATAAAACGCAAATGAGTTTTTTTTTTAAATCAACGCAAAAAAACGCAAAGTGAAAAATGTTTGCATCAAAAATATATGAACGCAGACTGAAACATCGCAAAACGAAACAGCGCAAGCTGAGGTATTGGTGTATTCATAATTAACAGGCTTTGGCTGAACAATTTTGGTCGATTTTTTCATGAATTGAAAATGACGGGAATAGACCTTCAGCTCACTTCAGGAGAAATATACTCGTACATAATGGATTATTCCACTAGTGTTCAATTTGAATTTTTTTTGTACCGCGATCTGTGTCGTTGTTTTCTGTTAGGAGTAAGAAAGAGAGTGAGAATTTTAGAAATTTAATTACAGCCCAGATGGTTTAACTAATCGAGCTGAAACTTTATATTTAAGCTTTTTGCATAAATTGGGAGGTCCTAGAAGATTTTAGCGAAAATCTGCCAAACCAGTAGTCACAGCTTCCGCGGAGCAGAAATTAATTTTGCAAATATCTCGAAAGGTTTAGAGAAGAACTATTTCCAAAAAAAGAAAAAAATTGAAATAAAGAAATTTGCATAACAAGTTTCTCAAATTGCCCTGTTCGTAAAATAAAGTCGTGTGTTGGCCACACCTCCATCTTTTATGTAGTTATGGTTATGAAAAGATGAACTTTTAAATTCCGGGTTTTTTAATTGTACCAATCTAAGTGAATGTTTTTAAATAAGTGTGCTCCGTAATAATCGTTCGTTCTACACTAATTATTCAAACAACAGAAAGAAGATACAACAAAATGGAAAAGAAATAAAAACAAGGAATTAGAGTCAAAGTATCTGTCATCCAGGGACTATAAAGGGAATTTAGAAGCTCCAAAAAAACAAGGCTCGTCGAACCAAATTATGTAGCAATTATTGGATTTTACCTTATATTGAACAAAAAAAATTTATTTTTAAAAATATTGAAAATATCATTCCTAAATCCTGAATCCATTCCTGCTAAAACATATTATTTTACTAAGAATTAGAGTTTGTCAGCATTTTTTATAAATACGTTAAATATTTCAAATCGTTGTATTATTCAAATATTTTTAGGACAAGATACGTTAGGAGCTCGTTATTTTTTACAAGACTAAAGAGGTAAACATGAACCGAAAAGTAAGATGAATTCCGATGCTATTCTAAATGTTAAAAACACATAGAAAGTTTCCCTGAATGGAAAGCCATTATTGCCAAAAAAATTCTCAGAGAAAATATTTAGACAGTAATATGTCAATAAGGAAAATGACTGATTTACACACAAATATTTGTTTACATAAATATTTGTACCAAAGAAAGATCAATGTTTATTGTGCAAATAAATCCAAAATTGACCCTTCTGATGAAAAAATGTCAGATTTTAAAACTTTTTTAATGAATATTCAGAGTGTATTGAGAGAGAGAGATAACTGCTAAAAGAGGATAATCCGAAGTAGAATCTTGCATTTTGAAATATACAGCAATCATCTTAAAACATAAAAGAGCTGTTTTTGCTTTCGATACATGAAGTGGTCAAAGTTGAAACTAGTAAATTGCTACATTTGTGCCGAAAGTCACAATATGACACGACCACCTTAGGGTTAATTAAATTTTTGTTTTTTCGGAAAAGTACTTTAAATAATAGTTAAAGACAGTTACAAAAATAAAGTTGGTGAAAACTTTCTTATAAACTATACAGTTCTAAGCTAAGAATAAGTGATTAGTTTGAGTATAAGTAATTAATTAAGTTGTGGTTATTTTTAATAAAAAAAATACGGGAGTAAATGACGTTTTCCGAACAGCTACAGCTAGTGTCACGTCGATAAAAATAAACGGTGAACCCAACCCCCATTCTACTAAGCTCTAGCCGGCGAAGATGACCGCCTCAAAGTTTCTGAATGTTCATTATTTCTGTAGCGGTAATGTTACACATTCCTTCTAAATGTAGTACAAGTCACAAATTTATTTTGTTTACGAAACACGAAAATTTTAAAAATCGATTTACTCAAAACTTTATTTTTGGATCATATTGTTAGTCACTACTGCATGCAGGTTGAAATCTTTAATTCGGCCGGGAAACTCGGCAGATATAACACCGATTTACGTAGGCTTTAGTTTTCCTTTCAACCAGATTAAATTGTGTGACTGTGGCAGTCCCCGCTTTTGGTACACAATTGTATACATCAAGCAACGTGCAACTCTTAATGAATAGGTGCGGTCTCCCTTAAATTGTCATATATGTCATCATATCTTGGGTATATTTAGGTGGATTTATTCTTCAACTCTAATTTAACTTTATAACAGGCAGATTTTTCCTTTAAATGCATACATATCAACAATAAACTGATGAACAATTGTCTATATTTAGACGTATTGTTAGGTTCAGTATCTCGCACCATTCGCCTATATTCTTAGAAATCCAAAGAGGCGAAACATTTTTATTAGATGTTTCGCCAAATGCCGGCTTAATTTGCTTGATGTAACATATGAGTCTCGTGGGTGAAATTCGCCCCCTGATATAATAACTGCCCCTTCGTTTACTTGCAGGGTATCGTCAGTCGTGTTCTCCGTCTTCTGACTGCTCTAATCACCAGTTTGTAATCATCCGCCGACATACATTCCAGTGCTGTTTTAAAGCTTTTCATAAGATGGTTGTGTTGGTGAAACGTAAAAAAATTGAGGATTAATCAAGTTTTATAAAAAATCCGAAATATAAACGAACATCTGTTGGCAAAGTACCTGAAGGCTTAAGGCGATTTATGTCAATAATATCTGTACGAGCGCATGGGAAATTGGTGGTTTTTGGACAGAAATTGCGATGAATGGTAATCAAAAGTAAACCAAATGGCTTTTTTTATCACGGCTTGGCATTGGCTTAGGATACAGGTTCACAGGACAGAACGGTTTATTTACATATGTGTACGCTTTTGGCAACCGTTTATTTTATTGTGGAAAGTTAAAGATTAGTAAAAAAGCCTTGAGTTTTTGATTTGGTGAATTGTATAATTCGCTAAGTCAATGCGTTCTTTCCTCATACGTAATGTATGACGTTAGAATTATATTTTTGTAGTTTGGTTGTAGCTACCTGATGAGTAGACCGAACTTTTTGTTTGTACGAACTTGTCAGTACGAAACCAAACTACCACAGAGAAAGCTCAAGGAATGGTTTTCATTTTTTAGAGTCGATACACTTTGTATTGACCTCGGGTTAAAGTATGGGGGGGGGGATTTTGATATTTCTACTTTTTTATGGTAGATATATATAAAAATGATTGGCCTCTTCATTTTTTCTGATTAACAAGTCGAAATTGTTGTGAATGCCTTTATTTTTAATATATTTTGTCTATAAAAAGCCGATAGAATCTTATTGAGTAAAAAAGCCATATGTAATGCAATATATGCCATTAGTTAATGATTTTTCAGGATTTCATGAGAAACTTGTTAGACATGATGCTGAAATATTCCAATGTATCTATATTGCCTTAGAGGGTATACGTTGCAATATTTTTTAAAAATTGGGCTGTTTTACTAAATACTTTGGTGTATCGCGAACAAAACATGGACATCCGATGTAAACATCCACAAATTGGTCGAATCAGCTAAGGTGGTCTACATACAAAATAAATCTAAATCGGATATTGGAATATTTCATGTCAATCTATAATAATGTAGATATGTTACATGCCATTCACCGTCCATCGATTTATAAGGTGAAACAGTAAGTTCGCTTTCGTTGTTATATATGAACCTGTTAATAGTTATGTTTTCGTGGAATGTAACCCTCCGATCGATAGTTTCACGAACTTGCTGTAATCCGTTTTTTTCTAATCAAAACGATTCTACAAAATATGTGTTCAATTGAAAATCATCTATAACCTTGAAGTTCTATTTCAAATGACAATTGGTTAAAAAGGCGAGCCACCCCGGTTCCTCCCCCCTCAGAATCATACAACTTTAGTTTAAACTATTTTTCCTTCAGATCTAAAGAATTTAAAATTAATTATTGGTGTAAGTTTTAAAGCTTAAGGACCTCTTCAGTCGAATCATGATTTTTGACAAATTTATGCATTACAAATAAGTTAAATGATCCTCTTGGTTCAAATAAGTGTCACTTTTGAGACTACTTATCAAGAAATAATTTTTTTTCTGCAGCCAGATGTTTCTGTTATTAACATATAGCCTAATAATGAAAAGGTGGGGCATTTTTAATATTTCTTAGACATCCGCGGACTTGGTTAATCTCAACGCATTACTTCTTACTGACTTTGATTTAAATTTAGTAACACTAAGTTATCTTACAATTTTATTTTTTCTTGCAGATTTGTCGGAGCATTCGAATTCCGTAACCCGTTCGTGATGATACGTGATCCTGAATTAATCAAACAAATCACTGTCAAAGATTTCGAACATTTCCTCGACCATCGTGTCATCATAGACAAATCAATCGACCCATTGTTTGGAAAAACTCTTTTCGCATTGCGAGGCGATGAATGGAAAAATATGCGAAACATCTTGAGTCCGGCGTTCACGGGCAGTAAAATACGTTACATGTTAAAACTGGTGTCAGAATGTGCCAAAGAATTAAATGAATATTTGTTGGACCAATGTGAGAAGAATGACGGTATACATACGGTGGATACCAAAGAAATATACACAAAATACACAAACGATGTGATTGCAACATGTGCGTTCGGTATTAAAATCAATTCCTTTATGAACGAGAAAAATGAGTTTTACACAATTGGCAGGAAAATTACCAAGTTTGATGGACTTACGAGTCTAAAATTTTTGTTATTTATGAGCAATCCGCGGATTATGAAGGCACTTTCTGTTGAATTAGTCCCGCGTAAAATTACCGGATATTTTAAATCACTCATTCAGGATGCGATCAAAGAGCGTGAGAACAATGGTATTATACGACCGGATATGATTCATTTGTTAATGGAAGCCCGAAAAGGTTTAATCAAAGGAATCGAAGAGATGGATAAACAACTAGAAATGAACCAAGAATTTTCGGCTGCTGAGGAGATTAATTTGAAAGATAGTATTAAAGTGCACAAGAAGAGTAAGTTAGCGACATAATAATAGCAATTATTTACTAATTGAATAATTTTTTTTCATTTGTAGCAATGGATGACGATGATATGACGTCACAATGTTTTATATTTTTCCTTGCTGGATTTGAGACCATATCCACTTTATTATGTTTTACAAGTCACGAACTAGCTGTCAATCCAGACTACCAGCAGAGACTCTTTGAAGAGATTAAACAGGTGAATGATGAAATACAAGAAAATAATGAGGAATTATCGTATGAAAGACTCCAATCAATGAAATATTTAGATATGATCATTTCGGAAACACTGCGGAGATGGCCACCAGCAATTGTAGCCGATCGTCAATGTACCATACCATATAAAATAACAGATAATGACATTGAAATGACAATCGAGAAGGGCAGCAATATTTGCATACCAATCGGTGCGATGCATCTTGATCCGCAATATTTCCCAGAACCGGAAAAATTTGATCCCGAACGATTTAGTGATGAGAACAAACATAAAATAATTCCGTATACGTATATGCCATTCGGTGTTGGTCCTCGAAATTGTATTGGGTCACGATTTGCTTTGATGGAGGCGAAGGCTATTTTATTCCATTTAATGACGCGATTCACATTTGAAGTATCGGCGCGTACACAAATTCCATTGAAATATGCTAAAAGCGGATTTTCCGTTAAAGCTGACAAAGGTTTCTGGGTCGCATTCAAACCTAGATAAACAAGCTTTTTTTAGATTTTTTCTATAGTTTGAAATGATGTTCAGCAGATTAAAAAAGTGTTAATAAATAATTTATATTTGGTTTGTTTTGGATCGATGTGGTCGAACCAGATACTTCCGCAATACTTGGTGGTAATACTTATTGTTGTTGAATGATTGTCATAAACTCGTCTAAAATCAACTGGTGAATCTTGACTTTGAACATGCTAAATCCTGACGTTATTTGTTGGGATCAATACATTGCTTGAAAATAAAAATACAGATATAAGACATCATCAAAAATTATTTCGAAATAGTTTTATTTTTATTTAAATCGTTTAATTTATCTTCGAGATGAAAGATTGCAGAATCCTAAACTTAACCTTTTACTTGCGCTGATAACGAGATATGAACTGATGAAGAGTTAAACTATGAAACAGAAGAAATACAAGCAGCTGCGGGTAATGTCAAAACCAAAAATAGTTCTCTTTGTATTGTTAGTATCTACCGCCCATCGAAGCACTCATTGAAAGAAAAAGATTATATCGAGTTCCTTAGTAACCTGGGAAAACTATTTGTACTTGGTGGAGACTTTAATGGAAAAAATGTCCACTGGGGCTTTAGGTTAACACCGTCTAAAGGTAAAGAACTCGTAAAATCTATGGAGTTGTGAAGCCTTATCAACCGGAAAACAAATATACTATTCAAAAAAAAAAAAAAACGATTTCTAGTAAATAATCACACGAACTGGGAAGTTCACAAATTTCTAAATGATATACAGCAATTAGCTTTGGTAAATACCCTCATTAAAAAGAAAATCAAGGGAAACAACTACCCTATGGAAATTAGGGAACGCCCTGCAGAAAAGAGAAGAGCGAAAAGAATAAGGCAACAAACAAGGATCCCCCAAGAAAAAACTCATTTGAACAATCTCACTCAACAATTTAGAAGGGAGATCAGAGAATCAATCAGATTAACTATTATTATTATTATTATTATTGGGGGGCCATGCGGGCGATCAGCCACTTTGCACTGCGACCTAAAAGATCTATTGTGCTGGCCCCTACTTAATTATCCGTCCAGTCAATATTCAGGTTCCTTATGAACCGGACAATACTGCCTCCCGGTACGTGATACATACTATTTGGACTTATTGCTCTCCCTCCTAGATGTATACTACAGCATGTAGTTCCGCTAGAAAGACGGTAGCATTGGAGCTCAAGGACCTCGAGAGGGTTGTCCCACTCCCGTATATTCCTACTCCTGCCCCGTATTCCGTTTGATTTTACTCTTACGAGTTGCTGGGAATTGCAAATCACCTGTAGGTCACCCAGCTTTACTACAGAAAGGCTAAATAAAACTGAAGGGTGCCTGTTATCCAGAGTCCGCATACTTTAGACTGATTAACCTATCAGCCATTCATCCATCGGCATATGCTGTTCCACCTTAGATTAGGGTTTTTTGTCAAGGTTTTCTCCTTTAGCGCCATAATTTAGCCTGTGCCAAATGGCCAAAAATGTGGCAAGTGGCCTTAGTTACCAGTGGTTGCCACGAGGAGGCAGTACGTACACTTGCGAATTGTGAACAGGTTACCCCTTACACAATTGTACCCATCACGCAGCTGCCTAATGACAAGACCAGAACAGCTCACGTGATGCGCACCCTACTGGACGGTTACGGAGCTGGTAGATTAATTTACTCAACTTTGATCCCCCCTCCAATAGACGCCAAACCACCAATCAGATTAACTAACGATAGCAGTACTGATTATTTTCTTTGGAAAGCAATCAAAAGAATTAAAGACCTAAAATTCAGATTCCTCCAATTAAAATAGCAGGTAAGAAATGGGCAAGTAATAATGAAGACAATGCTCAAGAATTTATCGAACACCTTGAAAAAATATTCCAGCCACATGACGAAAAAATGTTGGAAGCTGAGATAATAGCTGAACAAGTTATGCAAAGCTATGTTCAAGTCGTGCATGAGATGAAAGCTAATATGAATTTGAAAAAAGCTCCTGGTTACGATCTTATTACTGTAGAAATCTTAAAAGAACTGCCAACGAAAACTCTGTGTTCCCAGATTGTAGAAAATTGCAGAAGTAATTATGGCAAAACCTGGTAAACCACCACACATAACCTTGTCTTATAGGCCAATTTTGCTAGTGCCAGTCATGTCGAAGCTCTTTGGGAAGCTTCTGGTAAAAAGGGTAAATCCGATAATCGAGAGTAAAAACTTGATCTCAACATTGATCAAGTACACAGAATAACCAGTATAGTCAAGAAAGCACTAGATGAAAAAAAAGGCAGTCCAACGATATTTCTAGACGTTGTACAAGGATTTTTTAGAATGTGGCATGAAGGAATTAATCATAAGTTAAGAAATCTTCTACCAATGCAATTTGCTAAAATACTGGAATCGTACTTGAAAGAAAGATTCTTGAAAGAAATCAACGCAAGTGTTCCATTGGGCAATGTATTACGGCCGTATACTACTGTTCACTTATAATCTTCCTGCATTAGAAAAAAACACACTGGCGACTTTTGCAGATGACTATGTCGCCTTCATGAGTTATGACTGCTTTAAGTTAATGCATAGTGATCTCTTACATACTTGTAGCTAAATAGAGCGTTATCGTTGTTATTGCTAAGCGGGTGTGTGCGATCCGCGCGATTATTTTATACTATGATTGATTATTTATTGATTCGAATGACAATTTTGTTTGAATTAATATTTACTGAATAACGATAATTCTTATAAATTATTATTATTATTATTAACAACGATAATTATTGTCAATGAATGTAGACTCAAAAATTGTAAAACGTTATAATAATAGAATTTTAATTTTTTTATATTTTCACCACCGATTATACTTTTTAGCTAAACAATTGTATATGTCTTTAGACAATTGAGAGAAAAAGAAATTAAAAAATATGGCGGCTTTTTTTTGGGAAGAAAAACATCGAATAGAAATAGTTTAGTCTTTTTCAGTTGGGTTCTGTTTCTATGTTTTTTCGAGATTGGACTATCGTCCGACAGATGATGCATAGAAGTATTTGAATAGTGATTCGAATTTGTGTAACGTTTGAAATACTGATATGAAATATTTCAGCCGCTACAGCGTTAATGATCACATCTTCGGTCATTGTCCAAATTTATTACTTTCTTTTACTCTAGTAAAATAAAATACATATAGTAATCATGAAAATTTTGGACCTTGCGATTTTTAGAGATTTTTCTGGTTTGAGGTCTGCTGAGTCCGGAAAAATTAGTTTCGAAATGGTGTCTATCCGTCAGTCTGTCAGTTTGGGTCCTTTCTACAGTCCAGATGGTTTAACCAATCGGACTGAAACTTCAGATGTAAGCTTTTTTGATAAAGTGGGAGGTCCTAGTTAATTTCACTCCAAATCAGCTAACCGGAAGTGGTCACTCCCTGGTCCAGAAAATTTATTTTGCAAATATCTTAAAAAGTATAAGGTTACAAAATACTACTTAATAAAAAGTTTCCAAAAATTAAAAAAAAAATAAAATTTCTCAATATTCTCTATTCGTAAAAGAAAGTCATGTGTTGGCCACATTTTCTTTGTTTTTTTTTGATTTTGTATATTGGCATATTTGGTTTGGCATATTTGGTAAGTTCATTTTTATTGTTACGCAAGTACATAAAAGGTGAGTTCTCAGAAGCAAAATCAATCTCGTTCGATTATATTATGTACGAGGGCGAATCAAAATGTCTTGCAATATCATATGAAAAAAAGAGTGAATGAGACAACTATAAATTTTTTAAAAAAAATTTTTGTCGCGGTGAAACTTATAGAAACAAAATTCGATGTAAATTTTACAGTTCGTTTGTTTTCTTCAATTTAGTAGCCCGTGTTTTGAAAAAAATTCTAAAATGAATGAAATTGAATATCGTGCCGTTATTAAATATTTCTGTAAAGATGGACGCAATGCAATTTATATATTCAATTACATATCACAAGTTTACGGCGAATTTGCACCATCATATTCCACAGTAACAAGGTGGGTAAAATTGTTCAAAAGTGGTCTGGAGTCACTAGAAGACGACAACCGCCCGGGTCGTCCCGCAGATGCTATTAGCCATGAAAACATACTTTTGGCAGAATCAATTGTATTAGAGTACCGCCGTATTTCTGTTTCGCGGTTAGCATGGAGACTTTCCCTTTCATATGGTACCACTTATACCATATTACATGACCACCTTCACATGTCAAAAGTAAGTGCGCGATGGGTTCCCCGTTTGTTGACTGCACAACAAAAGAAAATTCGTGTTCAAATTTCAAAGGCGATTTTAGAAATGTATGAAGAAGATCCAGAAAACTTCTTGGATAACATAATAACAGGCGATGAAACATGGATTCATCATTGGGATCCGGAATCCAAACAAGAATCGATGCAATGGAATAAACGTGTTGAACCACCACCAAAGAAATTCAAAACTCAACCGTCTGCTGTTAAGGTTTTGGCAACAATTTTTTGGGATGCTGAAGGGATATTGATGATTGATTATATGCCACCGAAAACCACAATCACAGGCATCTATTACGCAGAGGTTTTGCGAAAATTGCAAAAAGGGCCAAAGAAAGTTAGAAAAAAAATCTTGCTTCTTCACGACAATGCACCAGTGCACAAGGCTAAATAAAGTTGTTCAAGCTGCATTAAAGGACTGCGACTTCGTAGAAATTCCGCATCCACCATACAGTCCAGACTTGGCACCCAGTGACTACTTTCCGTTTCCCAATTTGAAAAAAAAAATCAAGGGGCCGGAAATTTTCCAGTGATTCTGAAGTACAGTCTGTTGTAACTGAATATTTTATGGAGCAACAGAAAACTTTTTTTTTAGAGGGCTTAGACAAGTTAATTGATCGATGTAACAAATGTATAAACCTTAAAGGAGGTTACGTCGAAAAATAAAAATATTGCTGTCTCACTCACTCCTTTTTTTCATATGATATTGCAAGACATTTTGATTCGCCCTCGTATATACATAATATAAAATTTATCAATAGTATTAAGTCGTTCGCGGATATTTGGTAAATAACGTAAGTTAATTAAACAAAATGTTTCTAGAAATAATTTTAGGGGAATTCGTTTTTTTTTTTGTAATTAAACCTGCCGGCCTTAGGCCAACCGGATCACCATTTAGCGTTTTGAACAAAATAAAGTTTAAACTTATTTTATTATTGGAATTAAGTACAAAGAATTTTACGTATTTTATTTCATATTCAATAGTTGCATCGGTTGTGGTTTGGAATAATATTTGGTAAATTTTTTGTATTGGGTTTTAGAGATACAGCGGATTTTTAAACTGACAAACTGTTAGCCGGAACAACATAACAGTGAGTTTTTAAGGTAAAAGGTAAAAGTGATATTTAGTGTAGTGTTTTCTTTTGTAGAAATTTCAGCTCACGAACAAGCAGTGACAGAAAGAGTACTCTTTGGATACATTGTCGTGTTGAGTTTTTTTTATTGATTAAATTTTTGTGGGACTAAACGGCATTTTGAGGTTTTCCTTAAGAAAGATTGCGTTAATCTCTAGGTAATTGTGACAGTGTTTCTGAGAATTTCTAAAAATTAAAGTTTGGTTGAATGATCAAAAGAAAAGAATTAAGTCTCTTTTTATTACGGATTTAGAACGGTGCTCCTTATGTATTGCGTTTAGTTGTTATATTTTGCACGTATGGTTTGTACGATCAATAGGATTATGTGACAAAGACCCTCCAGCCGGTGAGTATAGCCGATTAAAGGAAACGTGCAGTCACTTAATTAGTCGGTTACAATACAAACACGACATAAAATAAATACATACATGTATGAACATACATAGTTCATATTTAAATACAACTGTTCCTTGAGTTACGCCGTTCTGAGTTACATCATTTACAAACTACTCTCTTAATTTGAAACGTGCTTTACACCGAAAATAGTACAATAGCAAAATAGTATAATACTATTTTATCATCCACCATAGTCGGTGTAAACCCGACGCAGACAATATAGTGAAACCTGCTAATCGGACCTCTTTGTAATCGGACCAATTTGAATTCGGACCGCTTATTACTACTCAGAAAAGGTTTTCAATACAAATTGTTCTGTGTAATCGGACCACCTCGAAATCGGACCTATGGACCACATATTTCATTCCATTTTGGTTTATTTTACCTTTCAATAGGACCACTTCAAAAAATTTTATTGTATATACATACATATGTATTGTAGTTTAGTTTTTGATATTTTATTTGTGATCTATGTTATACATATGTATGTATTTTTAAACTAAAGTATGTAACGGGTTTATGCAGTTATAATCATTGTACGTACATTTACATATGTTAATATGTATGCATGTGAGAAATTGCAGTTAGCGCATTTAAGCCGAAAAGGTACGTACATACAATTGTTTTAGCTAGGATATTTAATTACATACGGCATTACGAGTAAGTGTATGTAAGTAAAATAAATATGGGCATATAAGTGGCTACATATTTGATATTTTGATTTTGCATTTAATTAAAATAATTTATGTACATATGTACATATAATTTATCTAGACAAAGGGAAATGAATAAACAAAAGCGCACATATAAGGAACTAAACTTATCCGAAAAAATAAGTGTTATACAATCTGCGGAAACGGAAAAATTATCACAACGCCAACTAAGTGAAAAATACAAAGCAAGTAAAACGCAAATTCAACGAATTCTCGCCAACAAAGATAAAATTAAAGAAACCTTCGAAAATTTTGGAAAACTTAAAAGAAAGCGGATTGCATCTTGCACGAAATATGGTGAAATCGATAATCAATTATTCCAGTGGTTTACAATGGCACGTTCGAAAAACATGCCTATATCTGGCTCAATTTTGCAGGAAAAAGCACGAAGACTTGGTAAATTATTAAATTTAAACAATTTCACTGCTTCAAATGGATGGCTCCAAACTTTTAAGGATCGCCACCAGTTACAATTTATTATGCTTAGTGGAGAAGGTGCCTCAACAGACATGCAAATTGTCGAACAATATCGCTCGACATTGGAAAATTTAACAGATGCATATGACCCCAAAAATATCTACAATTTGGATGAAACTGGTCTGTTTTTTCGAGCCACACCATCGAGATCCTTAAATTTGAAAAATCAATTATGCAAGGGAGGAAAAATGTGCAAGGAACGTTTGACAGTCGCTTTATTGTGTAGTATGGCGGGAGAGAAAGAACCTGTAGTCATAATAGGCAGAGCTAAAAAACCACGAGCATTTAAACATTTAAATGTTGAAAAAGCACTAAATATTAAATGGCGGTTTAATAAAAAAGCGTGGATGACTTCCGATATCTTTCAGGATTGGATAGAAACATTCAATAAAAAGATGGCTAGGCAGAAACGAAATGTTATTTTGTTTTTAGATAACGCGTCTTGTCATCCACATAATTCATACAGCAATGTCAAACTCCAATTTTTCCCGCCAAATACTACATCGGCCCTACAGCCGTTAGACCAGGGTATTATAAAAAGCTTAAAGGCGAAGTACCGAAAATTGTTAATGGATCATTTATTGACGGCTATAGACGATGGAGATGGAGTAGAAGCATTATCAAAAAAAATTACCACGTTAGATGCATGTTCATGGATATCTACTGCATGGGATAATGTAACCACAGAAACGATTTCTAATTGTTTTAAAAAGGCCGGGTTACAAAAAGCGATAGATTATCAGGAATTAATCATCATGACGGAGAATTGTGAATCTGAATCTTATTTTGAAAATGTGGCTTTCGATCAGAATTTGCAAACATTCAAGGAATTGCCTGATGATTGGGAAGATCAATTTTTTGAGTCGGTAGATAAAAAATGTGAAAATGAAAACATCGAAACCATAAATTTAAGCTCATCTTCTGATGGTGACGAGTTAGATGACAATACAACTAGTGATTTTACATTTAATAAAGCACACATTTATTTTAAAACTTTGAAAGATTATGCGAGTGATAAAGGATTGAACGAAATGTTTCTTCATCTGGCTCAGGCGGAGCAAAAATTACTTGAAAACGAGATTTCCATGAAAAAGCATCAATCTAAAATAACAACATATTTTGCAAAAATGGATTAAACTTACTTTATAGTTTTTCATTATGTCAATTAATTGAATTATGTATCTAATTATTTTTGATTTTTTTTTTATGTGTTATGATTTACATACATATGTATTTGAAATAAATTGCAGATTTATGTCTTTATATATTTAATGTATACATATGTACATATATATATATATGTCTGTATGTACATACATATAATATAAATAAAGCAAAAAAAAAAAATAAAAAAGCAAAACCTTTGTAATCGGACCAACTTCTAATCGGACCAATTTTTTTTGGTCCCGAAGGTGGTCCGATTAGACAGGTTTGACTGTATTCATAAAAATCATAGAGGTACAAATACTATAGAGAGGAAATAAACAAACGTCCAGCATCGAAAATTCTGTGCGAAAAAGAGAAAGACTAAAATATATTAGCGCCGTATTTAGAATTTTATTCAATGGATTTGAATAAAGTGGGCTTCTTAAAATAAAACAATTAAGGATGATGTACATTAACAACGGGCGACGAGAACGATATTTACTAAATAATGAAAGGAAATATTAATAATAATAAAATTCTTTCTTTTTTAATTGATTATAGTTTATAAATTTTGCATTTACTAAAAATAAAATACAGAATTTGAATAGTTTTAATTTAAAATTTTAATATATCGTCGCAAATTTTGAATTATCCCAGCTAGTTGTCAATTGAAAATAAGTTCCACTCGTTTTCCACCAATCTTTCTTTAGCACGAAAATTATATTTCGTTGTATTTTTTGTGTTTGACATAAAAACATAACCTGGAAATTATTAGTCAGTATATATGTAGGAAAAACTAGAACGATCAAAAAACCTAACACAAGAAAATTAATAAAACAAAAAAATGGAGGACGCAAATTTCGTAGAGCGTTTAATTCTAGAAGTGGAGGGAAACCAATGTATCTGTAATTAAAGACACGTTAGTTATAAAAATCGGGTTATTAAAAATTTAGCATGGGAAGGGATTTCCGAAATATTGAATGTCTCTAATACGGGTTAGCCCCATAATCTTGCAATACATAATCTTGCAATACAAAATCTTACATTACAAAATCTTGCATTATAAAATCTTGCATTACAAAATCATGCAAGTACAAAATCTTGCATTACAAAATCTTGCATTACAAAATCTTGCATTACATAATCTTGCACCAAAAATCTTGCATATAAGAATTTCCCGTACATTTATAGAATCGCGCGCGCGATTCTATAAATGTACGGGAAATTCTTATATGCAAGATTTAAAACTACACTGTGTTATGATATGAATATAATTTAATCTAATCAAAGTTGCATTTTCCACCTCATAAACATATATAAAAACAAAAGTGGGTCAAAAGCTACACGTACAAGATTTAAAACTACACTGTGTTATGATATGAATATAATTTAATCTAATCAAAGTTGCATTTTCCACGTCATAAACATATATAAAAACAAAAGTGGGTCAAAAACTACACGTACAACATAGAAAATTTTCTGTAAGTAACTTTAAATTTTAATTAAATAATAAATGTTTCTAGTTCGTATAAAGTAATTTATTTCTTTTAGGACTTTAATATGAATATTTCAGTTGTAACTTCCAATAAGGGCAAGGAAAAATTAATTGTCGATGGATACGGGTACCATTTAAATAGAAAAACCAAAAATACATTTAATTGGGTCTGTAGCAATCAGAAAAATTTATCATGTAAAGGACGTGTAGTTACACGTAAAGTGGACGATAAGCATGAGATTTTAAAATCTTCGGCAAATCATTCGCATGAACCCTTGGCTTTTGAGAAAGCAGTAATTGGTACTAATAATTTATTAAAAATTGCGAGTAAAAATTCGGATGCTGCGCCTGCCGTGATAATAGCAGATAGTATTACTAATACGCATAGTAACTCTCGAGTATACTTACCATCCAAAAAGGCCCAAAGAATTAAAGTTCAGCGTATCCGAGGTAATAAAATAATAGAACCTGATAGTTTCCAGTCTATTAATATCCCGGAAAACCTCAAATATGTTGAAGGCGAACTATTTGTTTTATGCGATGAAGAATTTGACGGCGACAAAATTATATTAATGGGAACTATTTCATCGTTAACCTTACTTGCGGAATCAAATTGTTGGATTATGGATGGAACCTTCGACGTAGTTCCATCCATCATGCGACAACTCTTTTCCATTCATGGAAATGTGGAAGGGCAAATCGTTCCATTGATATTTTGCTTAATTGATTGATTGATTGATTGATTGATTGTGAGTGTACGGCCAAGCATTATAGCAAGTCTCCCGGACTCCCGGGCACACACCGTACACCCGTTTACACATAACAAAACCGAAGGATAGGATAGGATTATTAGTTGGGACAGACTCGACCCGGTTACAGACACCAATGCGATCGATAGTTAGTAAATAGACGGCACAAGGGACAACACAATCTAACTACATTTTTAGATGATCATTTCTCTGGAATCCAGGGCCGGATACTCAGGACTCCCTAAACCTAAATTAAAAATTATTAATGTTGTAATTTCCCCCTGTTCGCCTTTCATTAATTTACCTGATAAAATAATTAAGAAAATCTAAAATTACTAAGCTAAAATTATAATTATAATTACAATTACAGTAGAACTCGCTTATATCGAACACTCAAGGGACACAATTTTGTTTACTATAGCCGGGTGTTCATTTTAATCAAATATTCGTTTACGTTTATAAACGTAGTTCTTTGTTTGTAGTGTATAAGAAAAAAAATAAGTGTTCGTGCAAATTCAAGGCACACAACTATATGACACAACTATATGATCATTATAAGTTTTTGTTCGTTATATACATGGTTTGGTATAAACGGATTCTACTGTATTATAAAAAACATCATTATAACAAAATAAAGATACATTTAAATAAAATAAAGTTGAAATTAAACTTTCATGATTTATTATGAGTGTACGACCAAGCATCATTGCAGGATCTCCCGGACTCCCGGGCCCATGCCGTATACCCGTACACATATAACAAAACCGAAGGATTGGATAGGATTATTAGTTGGGGCAGACTCGACCCGGTTACAGACACCAATGCGATAGATAGTTAGTAAATTATTAGTACAATATATAATAAATAGGTTAGCACAAGACAGCACAATCTAACTACATTATTAGATGATTATTTCTCTGGTATCCAGGGCCGGATACTCAGGACTCCCTAAATCCTAAATCTAAAACAGGGCTTAAAAAGTATTAATTATTAATGTTGTAATTTCATCCTTGTCCGTCTTTCATTAATTTACCTGATAAAATATGTAATAAAACTTTAAAATAACAGCGCTTATTTCCTTATTAATGGTCCTTTTATATCCAATTAAAAATTATTACTTACTGCAACAAGAATTAACATAAACATTAAACCGTTTAAACATAAAATTTTACTTAAAACTAATCAGAAATTTCCTACCGATTAAGAAAAGAAAATATATAATTATGAATTCAATTATTTTATAAAATTTATATAAAATGATTAACATGATAATATTACAGCACCACAATACATAGATTTATTAATAATTCAATAAATCAATTAGGTACTATAAGTATATTAAGAATCAACAAATAAAATTAACATACAAATTCTCAGACGACTCTGAAAACTAAATTTAATTAATAAACATCATAATAACAAATTTTATTACTTAAATAAATAATTATTATAACAGGATCTTCAGTATTCCCGAGCACACCTCGTACACCCATTTATCCATCCCCAGTCGAAGGATAAGAATAAATTGTTAGTAATTATATAGTAAAAATAGTTAACACAGGACAACACAATTTCTAAACTACAGCTTATTCACTACTTATTAATCCTGGAGGGTTGATTCAAACTAAAATTTAAATTTGAAATTCGGGATTAATTTTGATCCCTATAATAATGATAAATTCTAGAACTATGTTTATTCTGAAAATTGGATTATTTATTAGTAAATTAAAAAGAGATCCCTTTAAGTATTTTAAAACAAAATTAATTAAAATATATTAATGGACAAAACAGAATATATTACACATTACAAAAAATTAACATTTTATTGATTGAGAGTGTACGGCCAAGCATTATAGCAGGATCTCCCGGACTCCCGGGCACACATAGTACACCCATGTACATATAACAAAACCGAAGGATAGGATAGGATTATTAGTTGGGCCAGACACGACCCGGTTACAAAGACCAAAGTGATCGATAGTTAGTAAATTATTAGTACCATATATAATAAATAGATTAGCACAAGACAGCACAATCTAACTATATTATTAGATTATCATTTCTCTGAAATCCAGGGCCGGATACTCAAGGCTCCCTAAATTTAAATCGGGGCATACAATTATTAATGTTGTAATTTCCCCTGTCCGCCGTTCATTAATTTACCTGATAAAATATTTAAGAAAAATTTAAAATTACTAAGCTAAGATTACAAAAACCGCGCTTATTTCATTTTTCATGGTCCTTCTATATCTAATTAATTAATTATTACTAGGCTTCGGATTTTTAGGTTCTAAAAAATTAAAAATATGTACCTAAAATATGTAAGTAAAAATCTTAAATATTTGATAAAAATATGTAAATAAAAAAACAATATTTGTTCAGAATTGTTAAGGAAACTTCAGGTTATATTTATCACAAAATATCAAAATTCATTTATTTAAATAAAATATCTCAAAAATTCAGTACATAAAAATCATATACAAAAACCATGTTATTTAAAGTTCTAAATCTAAATCGTTATTGAACGTATTATTACAATAAATAATTAGATGATGTTTGATATTATCGAATTTGAATTTTTGACGGTTTGGTCGTAAGAAGTTTTTATACATGGAAAAGCTACGTTCAACGTCCACAGATGTGATGGTGGCATATTTCAATGAAGCAATTTCAGATGCTGAAAAATTTGGTAAATCTGTAGCATTTGCATTCCCGTTCAAAATGTTATTAATTGTTTTAACTGTTTGTAAACCTTTGTTTTTGTCTAAAACATTTTTTAATTTTGCGCTAATTGTTTTGCCAATTGTGCCATCGACATTTTCGATTAAAAATTCGGTGTCCTGCAACATTTTTAATTGATCCTTTAAGGATTTGTTGGGTGATTCTAGAGCTTCTATTGTCCCTACTAAATGACAGTAGTTCGCCGATATAAACGCCAAATCATTTTTGATGTTTGGTTGTGTCATCAATTCATTTGCCATTTTAATATGTATCGATTCATCTTCGCGCAAAAGTTTGAATATATTTTGTATTTTTTCCAGATTTTTGGCGTAGTACCTTACAGCGCTTAACCAACTTCCCCAACGAGTTATCACAGGCTAAGGAGGTAGTTCTAAATTTGGTTCCACAGACTTAAAAATCTGAACCCGTGATGGTGCTTTTAAAAAAACGCTTTTAACGCTGGATATTAGATGATTGACGTCACTAAAATTAAACCGAATGGTCTCGGCAACTCGATGCAAACCATGCACCAGGCATGTGACATGGACTATTTTCGGATAAAATACATTAATGGCCTGAGCCGCTTTTACCATATAGGGAGCTGCGTCAGATATAAAAAGAAGTATTCGATCCCGATTAAAATTATCACCCAATAACTTAATGGATTCGTCGAATAAAATAGCAATAGTTGAATGGTTGGCTTTTTCCAACTCAGCAACGTTCAACAGAAATTTTTTATTTGCAATATTTTGCTCAACATCTAAAATGCCTAAAATGACGTTGGCAATATACCTGCCGGTACTGTCCGTCGTCTCATCAATTGAGACCCACAAATATTTGTCTTGAACTTCTTCTTTTATTTTATTCATTTGAATATTAAATAGTTCCCTCACATATTTTTTGCGAATTGTCGATTCATCCGGTACTCTTTCGTTGGTATACTTTTCAAGAAAAGACACTAAGCGGGGATTACTTAGTTTAGACAAGGGTATGTCAGCGGCTACGAAGGCTAAACACAAATCTTCTTTAAAAGCTGACGATCTCGGTTTCGCTATTGAATGCATGAGCAGCGACTGGGATAATTTGGCATCATGACGTCGAGCTTGCTCTTTGTGTTTTGCACTATTTATATGCTGTTCCAATTAGGATTTTTGTTGGACAACTACCGATTTTTCGCAATAATTGCAGAACAATATAGACCCATCAGTCTTAAAAACATCTTTGTGCTCTGCAACGATAAGCTTTAATCTATTGCTCACACTCTGCTTGGCTTTTGGCATTGTTGGATTAATCGTCTCTAAATTTAGTGCTATTAATTTATAAACAAACACGGCAAAACTATATTTTATGTTAGGTCTCCTGTCAAATCGAAATAAAGGGTTTTCCCAAAAATCGTAGTTCTAAAGTAACATTTCTATCTTAGTGATACCTAGAGTAAATAAAAAGAACTAATACAATTAATCTAACTAGAAAAGAAACAGTTTTTAGTAAATCTATCGAAAAATAGATGTCTACTCTTTATTACATAGTTTTAGGCATTTAATAGAACAAACTTTTTGGAGTTAATTTCATCCCAATAAAAAAAAGTTAATTAGGTATGTGAAAATGTTTGAAATATGTGTTAAATCACCAAATAAGTAAAAATATGTGAAAATATGTTATTTTACAAAAATATGTAAAAATATGTGGTAACATATAGGGCTCATTCGCTTTCATTTCTTCTAAAACGAAAAAATATACAAGAAATTTTTGATTTGGATTTCCCAAAAAAAATATTTTTTTACCTAAAAATCCGAACCCTAATTATTACGTACTGCAACATGAATTAAAATGAACGTTAACAACTATTTTAAACATAAAATTTTACTTAAAACTAATCAGAAATTTCCTACCGATCAAGAAAAAGAGAATAAATAATTAAAAATTCAATTATTTTGTAAAATTTATAATAAATAATTTAAAAATGATAATGTTACAGCACCACAACAGCCTAAAATCATCAATAATTCAGTTAGTACTATAAGTAGTATATCAAGAATGAACAAATAAAATCAATATATAATTTCCTAGGCAATTCTGAAAACTAATTTTAATTAATAAATCACCATAATATTAAAGCTAATTCTGAATTTCAGGATTAATTTAATCTCCATATGAAAGATTGATTCTGGAACTATGTTATATTCTGAAAATTGAATTATTTATTAGCAAATTAAGGAAGAGAAACCTTTAAATATTTTAATCTAAATTAATTATTATATATTAATGAGCAAAACACAATATATTACATAGAAGAATTACAAAAATTAACATTTTATGAAATTGCCTATGTAAACTCTCCCACTTCTAAGCTAAAATTCCAAAAGAATGTTTAAAAATTTTAAATTGTTAAGTTATAATTTAAATTCACAGCACTTGTTCCATTAGTTACCATTCTCCTGTAAATAGTTAATTAATTGTTTACCTACTGCAACTAGATTTAAAAATAAAAGTTGAAAATTTATATTTAACCATACTATTAAATTTAAATTAATCGGCAATTTCCTACAAATCTAGAAAAAGGAAATTAATAATGTAGAAATTAATTATTTATTTATAAAAGTATATAATATAATTTAAACATTGATCATAATACTACGCAAAAAAGTCTAGAATATCAATAATTTAGTTAAGTACTACATGTACCTATATATGATATTTACTAATAAAACACAATTAGAGTTTCCCAGGTATCCCTGAAAATTAAATTGCTTTACTACATAATTAATCGAAATTAACTTATATAAATTAGTTAGTGATAAATAAAATAAAATAGATAACACAAGAACAATACATTTTCTACACTACATAACTGCTGCTTGAAGTTTCTGGATGTTGAGCGAGAATTCACCAATATTTCTGTAGCTTGGAGACGATCTAACAATTATATATAATTATATATACTTAATATCAACTGGACCATCAGACAAAAATACCCGAACAAACTATGACACTTTGATATAATTAAATTAAATTAAACTGACAAAAAGTATTGAAATATTTTCATCAATACCTCAAATAATTTTGCAATGCAATGCAGTTTACAATATCATATAAAAGGGAATTTCCCTTATCCTAGATAACGTACGATGCTATTCATTTAACTAGTATAATATTTCAATCTATATACATAAATATTTATCGAAATAGCAACATTAATATAAATTACAATTAAATACCAATAAAGTGATTGATTTTAGCAGAAGATAATTTTTGATAATTGCAACGACAAGAAACTTATCAAAATAAATCCCTACAATATGTAATATCAAACGGTAGCATCAGTTTCAAAAAAAGAAATTTATTGAAACCAAATCAACACAAATAAGCAACGTTGTAAACGCCCACGACTTTAACTAAGTCGACTGAGCGGTAATTTGCACGAGTAGCAAAATCAGCTACCCCAAAATCAGCTCCAATGATTAATCCCGGATGTCATCCAAATATTTATGTCTGATAGTGTACATATTCAATTGATTTGCTTCAACTTAGTCATTTTCGCAACCCAAAAATAAAACTTATAAAATATTAGACTACCTAAATAAAAATCCAATTAGCATCATTTACCAATTGAAGAGATCACCGCCACCAAAAACCTGAACCTAATCAATAATTCAGAAATTTATCTCTTTATTAATAAATAAATACAAATATGTATGTATATCCAAAATTTTAACTCAGTTCACGGACCTCATTCCCTGCCAAATCAAGCATGCAAAGTAAATAAAACAATAAATAATAAATAAATAAATAAATGCAATGAAAATTAACCCTTACTTTCTTAAAAATGTATCGATGTGTCATATACGTAATTATGACGATTATGTGTACATCCCACCATCTAAATTTCAATAAATCCATTAAGACAACCATTAAACTCAAAAATCAAATCTTAACTTAATTTAAACCAACATTTCTAAATTCGCATTTCATTTATCTATTTATTTATTTATTTAGACAATTTATAATTTATAATATTAATTAAAATAATTAGAAAACAATTTGATTCATTATGTAATACCCTGTAAAAAAATTTATTAATCCTATCTAAATAAACCGTTCAAATGAATTGTATAAGACAGCTCCCAATTCCAACTCGACTCAAACCAATTCGATTATACAAAGTATAAAAATCCTATTTGAGTCGAATATACAAATTCCACTGCGCTTACACAACACATGATTTCAATAATAGCTGCATTTTGTTGAGAAAAAATTAATTCGAATTATTTTGGAGTTATCTCTTTCTCAACAGAACAAGCCGCGAAATATTTTTTCGATTTAATTTTTATATTCTATGTTGGTATTTCTTCGGTTTTTATTCAAGCAGTTACGTATTTTATTTGTTCGAGCTCGAATTAAATAATTCAAATTTTTGTTCGAATCATTTAATTCCTGTCACGTGCAATTGTTGTTGTAAATTTCTCAACAAAATACAGCTAATATCATAGTTGTTTCGTGAGTACACAAAAACACAAAGAGATTAATACACCTGCATTCAAGTAACAAAATCCTGTATACTAAAACCAAAAACATACTAAAACCACCAACACACATTGACGATAAATATTTTGTACCATCTTTCATGTGCGTATTAGTAGGCCTTATAGTACATATAAACACACTTAAACTATGTAACGCAAAAAATTATCTTTTTGTTGTTGTTTGTGCGTTATAATACACAAACCAACAAAATAATATATTACATTTCCTTAACAGAATCCGTGTAAAGAGCGAACAAGCAGCTGTACAACCATATTGTTGATCCTACCATATATGAATCAAGTTGTATGGATGTATTAGTGCCCATTTCACACAACAGTAAATTACTTGTGACTGCCGTATCAAAACCAACGTAAAGATTCTCTTTCTCGTTGTTGTTTGTACTTTATAATACAAAAACCAACAAAACCACGCACACTTCCTTCACAGAAATCGTGCAAAGAGAAAACGACACAGCTACATAGTACACAAACATATTTATGGCCCTTTTATATACTAAATTATAAGTATGGATTAGTGTCTTAAAAATAAAATCTAATACCAAATTTATTGCGACTTATTTTATATACCATAATTTAAAATTTATTTCAATACTATCTAAATATTAAATTTTAGTAATTAAAAATTGAAATTTGATTGTATTTACAATCCACAAAATATCAAATCATGCACTTTTAATTTTTCTATCTACAAAAATAAAAAACATTGCCTGACAAATGCATCCCGGTGGATTGCATTTTCCAAAATTACACTTTAGTTTAATTATTTTCACTACACATTACACTAAACTTGAATTTAATTAGAATTAAATTTAAAATTTAAAATTAAAATGTATATACATATGTATATAAAGTATATACATATCAGTACATAAGAAACAACAAATAAAAAGGAAAGAAAATTAAATTAAATTAAATTTTTGAAGAGGATAGAAAAAACACGTCTATCCTCTTTGAATGTTCGCACTCCACCCCGTTCCATTGATATTTTGCTTAATGAGCAAAAAATCGATGAAAGTGTATGACAGATTATTCTTTAATTTAAGAAAAATATCCTTGGAACTGGGGATTAATCTAAAACCGACAAGAATAATAACGGATTTTGAAAAGGCAATAGTGTCTTCGGCATCTGCATTTTTCCCGGAAGCTACCTTCAAAGGCTGTCTTTTCCATTTTGGACAAGTAATATGGCGAATAGTCCAAACATTACGGTTGGCGACTAGGTATGCAAATTCCGAAGACTTTTCACTACAAGTTAGAATGCTTAAAAGCTTAGCTTTCGTTCCACCAAACGAAATACCAGCTTATTACCAACATTTATATGAAAAGTTTGATAATAGTGGAGTGAAATTAATTGGTCGGTGGTTTCAAAAATATTATATTGGGGAAGGTAATCAGAGGCCCAGATATAGTCCACAATTTTGGTCAATTGCTGATGCGGACTTAGGTACAGAAAATTTTCCACGTACCCAAAATAGTGTGGAAGCTTGGCACAGGCGCCTGAAAGTTGTGGTTGGGCAACGGCATGCTGGAGTTTATAAGATTATAAAAAAGTTGTCAGATGAACTTATTGTAGCAAAAGCTCAAATCGAAAAAGTGAAATCCGGAGAACGCCTTCCAAAGAAAAGAAAAACAATAATTAAAAATAAAAAAATTAAACGGATTCTTAAAAAAAGGGAAAAAATCTGTAAGACTGATTTTTTAAAGAGAATCGCGCACAACATGATACTTTTTTAAATTGCCATATAATTTATTTTATGTTATGTTTCTTTATTTTTAATGTTGCCTATTAATTTATAATTTTATTTTATTTTTAATAGCCATGTATGTGTTTTTAATTGATGAAATTAAAATAAATAAATACTCGAAAATCACTTAAGTGTGTATTTAAATTTATAATTGAGAATTTATAAACTTTTAGGAAAAGCAAGATTATGTTGAAATTAATAATTAAAACTGCAAGATTTTGTAAAGCAAGATTTTGGATTTGCAAGATTTTGGATTTGCAAGATTTTGGATTTGCAAGATTTTGTAATGCAAGATTTTTATTAAATGCAAGATTTTGTACTTGCATGATTTTGTAATGCAAGATTTCGGGGCGCTCCCCTCTAATACGTATAATGGTAGTTGGTATAATAGTATTTTATTTACATAGGTACATAATTTGTACTTTATATAATATATGTATATAATATGAGAAATAAACTAATTACATAAATATTTTAGTCGGTGATTGTAAAGCGAAATGAAAAAATTTGCGGGATACATTTAATATCCCCGGTGGAAGTGCGCCCATAATAAGAAACCTTAATGGGCATATTACGATTCGCTAATTTTTTTAGTTGCCTTCTTTGAAAGTCCTAGGTAAGATTGAATATAGTCATAAGATAATTAGGTCGATTATAGAATTCGCGGGAGCGAATCAATCGTTAAAATTCCTTTGGGTTACGAGACAAAATTATTGCGTTTATTCGGGGAATCAGAAATTGCAAGGAAATCAATAGTAGTTTTCCAGGATACTTTGATTTAGAGCAATTGTTTCTTATTTTTTATATGCAGTTTTCGATCCGGATTCTATAATCGACATGAATAGGTTTATTAAAACTATGATTGGATGAATTATATTTACTAATAAAATTTCAGATCTAGAATCCAACGTGAGTGTTGATTTGACAGCCCCAACATTGAATTCGAAAGAAACACGAGGTCATAAGGAACCAAAACAGTCAACTAATTTGTTGTTAGAAGATAAAATGTTAGAGGTTTTAGAAAAGGACTTATAGGGAGGAAATTCTCGGATATCTGATGCAAAATAATTTTTGTACATTCTAGTGAAGCGCTTAGAAAATTTTAGTGAACAAAAACGGTCGCTAATTGAAATGAAAATTTTGGAATTATTCCACTACGTAGAATTTGACATGGCGAACGACAATAATATCGAATATTCTTTAATTTAAATAATAAATACAGATCTATAATTAAAAAGTGATAATTTGTGATTTAATTTTTAATAAATGAATAATTTAATATAAATGTTTTAAAATTATCTCTGAATATGATTGTGCTGCCAAGGAATATCACCTTCAGCAATACACCAATTGGCAAATGCTTCCAGAATATCAAATGCCTTTAAGTTGGATATGTCATTAGTCCCATTGGCGCCCTCCATATTTTCATTGTTAACAATTGGCTTATTCGTTTTAGCGATACGTAAATAGTTGTGTAAAACACAGCAACATACCACTATAAGTTTAGTGAGATCTTCACTACATTGAATTCGCTTCAACAGGATTCTCGATGTTTCTGAGGATATCCCAAAGGCGTTTTCTACGATTCGCCTAGCCCGGCTTAACCTAAATACATAATATACATTTTTAGTTTTATGTATTAAAAAATTACCACCATAATGATGTTACCTGTAATTGAAAATAATTTTTTTACTATCTAAGTTTTTGCCGAGATAAGGTCGCATTGGTTTAAGCCCGAAGGCCTCATCACCTACAATCACATAGAACATCGGCGATGTAGTACTTGCTAGTGGCCAAGGGCTTGGTGAATTTAATTTATTTTGTAGCCATTTCTGCCCAAAATCACTGTTGGCAAATACAGTCGCAGCAGACATCGAGCCATAAGCACCCACATCGATATATACAAATTTATACTCGGCATCTACACTCTGCGAAATAGCTATATGGGACAAAGTAATCTGTACTGTTTTCTTCAAAAGCATTTCGCTGATTTTGTTTTATATTGTATGGAAAATTTTGTCAATGCTTACTCAACAAACTGAAGTTAAAATATCCGTTCGTCTCTTTCTAACAATACTGTTATGTTGATTTGTTGTTTTTAACAACCGCCAGTTAAAGGAAATAGCTGTATGGGACAAGTGCGTTTTTGATTATAAATCGTTTTATTTTTAATTTTAATATTATTCTTTTTGTTATTATTTTTTCCCTAATAAAAAAAAAAATAAGGTAATTTAATTATTGTTTACTTTCATTAAAAATATAATTTTTTTAATGACTCAAAATCAATTTTAAAGAATAATGCCGCGAGCTACGCAACTTTCGGCCGATGAGCGTGCAAGGATCGAATGCTACAGGGAATCTGGTGCTACCATTCGTCATATAGCCACAAAACTAAATAGAAACAAAAATACAATCCGCGACCTCAGAACAACAAGGTTCTATCTGAAATTTAAATTTTTTGGAAGTAACTTTCGATTTTCGCATTTTACGTGACTTTAAATTCGTAAACGTCATTGTAAATTCATTGAATCTTTTAGTTTAGAACATAATCTCTAGATTAAATTAAATTACAAAGACATTTTTTAATTCTACGACCACGAAAAATGCGAAAATCGAAAGTTACTTCCAAAAAATTGAAATTTCAGATAGAACCTTGTTGTTCTTTGGTCGCGAATCAACAACTTTTTAAAAAATCCCCAAACATATGGCACAGTGAAAAAACCAGGACCAAAGCCAAAAGTTGACGAAAGAGGTAAAAGGGAAATAAGGCGCCTTGAAGTCAAGAAAAATTTCAGTCCATCCCTAATAATACGTGATTTGTGTCTCAACGTCACTAAACGAAGGATACAACAGATTTTAAAAGAGGATATTAATCTGAAATATCAGAAGCGGTTGCGTAAACCTAAACTGCTGCCACGCCATAAATTAGCGAGAATGAAATTTGCTGAGAAATTTAAATTTTGGAATGAAGAGTGGCGATCAATAATTTTTTCGGATGAAAAAAAATTTAATTTTGACGGACCAGATGGATGCCAAAATTATTGGCGAGATGTTCGTGAGTCACCTCAAATATGTCATTCCCGCAACTTTCAAGGAGGGTCACTTATGACATGGGGTGGTTTCTGCTATCGGGGCAAGACCCCAATTTGTTTTATTTCCCATCAAATGAATGCGGAGAAGAATGTGCAGTTATTAGACGACACTTTAATAAATTTTGGGGAGGAAATGTACGGTGAAAGTTGAACATTTCAGCAGGATAATGCGCCTATTCATGCTGCTAAGTGCACCTAGAATTTTTTTCAATCACGAAATATTCCAGTATTGATGTGGCCTGCTGTTAGTCCGGACTTAAATCCAATGGAAAATCTGTGGAGCATTCTTAGCCAGAGAGTCTACAAAAATTGACGTCAATTTAATACTTTAGCGGAGCTTAAGACAGTTATTCAAGAAGAATGGGCAAAAATTGACGTTTCTGTTCTCCAAACTTTAATAAACTCAATGCCACGTCGATTGATGGATGTTATTAATAACAAGGGGAGTTATACAAACTATTAAAATTCACTTATTGTTAGTATTTTTATTACAGAATAAAATAAATGCATTTTAAGTTTTGTCCCATATAGTTATTTCCTTCGACCAATGAGAATAAACTGCTATAAATAACGATACAGGTACAATGAAAACTAACCGAATTGAAATCTACATGCCCTCTGCATCGGCAAATATTTTGATGTAAATGAAAATAAAATAAGAGTTTGTTTATTAAAAAAATTAAAAAAAATTAATTGTCCCATATAGCTATTTCGCAGAGTGTACTAGGGCAAGTGAAATAATTGAAAAATGTTTCTTGTAATTAAAGTTTATGCTCGCACTTTTGGGAAACGAAAAAATTTGGATATGTTTGCCATCAATGGATCCTAAACAATTAGGAAAGTTCCAACGGCTTAAGAATCCGTTGGAAATTTCTAGCCAATCTTTTTCATGAAGTGTCGACGGCATTACGATTGGCATTATAATTTCATAAATCACTTTTAAGGTTTGGCGAATAATTCTACAGAGTGTCCCCAAAAAAATGAAACGATAAATCCCGAGATGACCGTCCGGTGGCTAAAAATCTGAATTTGAAAAATTAGGGTTACTATCAAATATATATTAAATTCACATATATTATAAAATTAACCGAAAGAGAAAGTTTGTTTGTATTAATTCAATAAGATTCTTTCGGCTTTTTATAGACAAAATATATTAAAAATAATAGCATTCACAAACATTTTCAACTTGTTAATCAGAAAAAATGAAGAGGCCAATCATTTATAAATATATCTACCAGAAAAAAGTAGAAATATCAAAATCCCACCCGTGGGATTGTATTTTTATAGTTTGGTCATAGCTACCTTTCGATAAAATTAACCGTATGGTGATTACGAGCTTTTCTCTTGCCGATACATACTTTCGAAAATTCGATGACCTCGGGTCATGGTTCGCTTTTATTAAATTAAATAATTTATCAAAATTTATTTGACTCATTTGAAAATATTTAAAATAAAGATCTGGATGTTTCTCCAACTCTTTGACGACTTTATAATATAAGCCCAAAGTTGGTCGGTTTTTAAGATACGGATGAATCCAGTATCTCCGGCGATTTACTTTAGTTCTTTGCTGGTGTTTCCTCAATAAATAACCTGCAACAATCAGTTTATTTCTTATTGAAACCATTTTATATATTATAGAAATTGAATTACAATATAATTTTATTTGAAATTAAAATATCTTTTACGTTATAGGACTAGACATAAAAAATTTAAATAATGAAAATCTGAAAACAATAGCATGAAAGGAAAATTAAATTTGACATAAAATATCGCTCGTCTTGTATGTGATATTTAAAAAAACCATATTGCAGTGAAGTTATCTATAAAGCCAAGACAATGCGTTCCACACTCGACTGGTGATAAAGCCAGTTTTGAATGCCAATAATGATTTGAATATAAGTAAATAAGAAAAGAAGAATAAGAACGAAAATATTTTAATTTACAAAAGAAACCTACGATGTTTTTTACGGAAGCATTAATGCTAATTAATTTACTTTTTTATTTTACATGGTATTGCTAAAAGTAATGTCGTTTTCGATTAACGACCAAAACAAAAATACTTTTACTTTGTCGAGTTTACTTTTTTGTGCGCACACTCAGCGTTTTTTCAGTTAATCGAAAACGATATAAGAATAGATGAGAGCTTTTTATTGAAACTGGTTATAACCAGAACCATCTTGATATGAATAGAGCCGACATGTAAAAAATGAACTTAAAATAAAGGACATAGAAACACTAAAAAATAATTTATTTTCATAGAGTTTGTATGAAAAAACGCGATTTCGATTGACGAAAAAATATGAATTAAAAATTAAACCTAGATAAATAATTTTTTCTGAAATCACTAATAAACAACTCAATGACTAACTCATTTGAAGCACAGATTCTCAAGCTTCCCCATTTTCCAGATATAATCAAAAGAAAATAAGGGAATTAAATTAAAAAACGTTCTACAACAACAACCATATGTATTAAAAAGAGAATATTCTATTTAATGACGTCATCACTTATTCACAACTAAAATCAATGGTAGAAAAAAACAATACGTTGAACAGCCAAAATTAAAATAAATCAAAGAGAGTCAAAGAGAAAAAATTATAATAATATGCATTGAGCGCGAAGAAATCAAAAAAATCAAATCAACCCAGATTGTTATGCATCACAAATAAACGACATAGCCAACAAACATTAACTGTAATATAAATGCCTTATTTATTTCTCAAGTATTAAAAATATTATTGTATTTAAATTAAGACACAGCTGAAAATAAATACAACATGATTAATATTTGGCATCGATTTTTATTCCCAAAAATTAATGACCCATTCAAAATAAGTTTTTGTTTAGAATATTTGAATTGTCATAACATTTTAGAGCGGTGTATAAAATAAAATAGCTCTTACTTATTATTCCCATTCCTAGATGTCACTTAACACACAAATAAAAACAACAGGGATTCGGGCTGAGTAAACGATTTGAAAGAAAACTTTTTACGTAAAATTACCATAATTTCTTTCATAGCAATGGTTTAATTTTAGTAAATTTATAAAAAAATTATATTAAATTAATTTTTATTACAATTTAATTATTACTATAAAGAAAAGCCACAAAAATATGTTTAACCAAATCAAAAATCAGACCGATTTTAGAATCCGACCGGTTCGATCACCTATTTGATTCTTTTTATAAGTTTTTCATTGTATGCGACATCTATGATTTAAACAAAAGTCGTTAATAAAGCATTGCCACATGATATGAATCTGTATTCGGGTAGATTTTTGTCATGTGGCAATGCTTTTAGAAGGAGACTAAAAAGAGATGGTTATAATTGTTAATAAATTTAATGTTATGACGTATTTTACAACAACGACATTCCAAAAAAGTTTAGCAATAGTTTATATTCCAAGTGGATTTTCACTAAGAAATAAACATTTTCATGATTCGATTTTTCAATCAAATAAAATTACATGTTTTATGAACATTTTCGTATAAAAATAATGTAAAAGCTCATAATTCTTATAGACTAAAAATGTAAATGAAAACAATCGTTTTCCCATATAGTTTCATAGTAAAGAAAAAATTTTATGTACTTTATTTTAAGCTTAGTAAAAAATACAGTCAATGTGGAGGCTCTTATTTATAGAGTAGGCTCTGTTATAACTAACAAACAAACTAATGAGAATATATTCATAATAAATTCTCTATAATTTATATAGCGTCGAATTTTACAAAAATACTCAATAAATGAAACAATAATACTTCAATATGATGTGCGATGTGATAATGACCTCATTCTCAATAAAACATTTAGTGGATCCTATACAAAATTATCAGACCGCCGATTTCATCTGTAGTGAGGTCGAATCTGTATTGAGGGCTTATAATATAAAAGTGTTTCAGTGTGCACACGATAGTGTTGTGTCCAGTTTATGGTGAATTGATTATAAATTAAACAAAAATTAAAATGAATTGTGTTTTTTGTTTTGTGGCTACCTACTGGTACATTAGTTTGGTCGCAATATTACTTGGACTGTTTTACGTGTGGAGTATATGGACCCATGATTATTTCAAAATACGTAAGGTGCCATTCCAAAAACCCATACCGCTGTTTGGCAATTTGTTAGGGTTGGCAATCCAATCTGATACAATGTTTAATGTGTTTAATGATATGTATAAATCACATCCAAATAATAAGTAAGTGTGTGAAAAAATGATTCTATAAAATTTCACGTTCCAAGCGAACCGCCAACATTATTGCATTCGATAAGAGACTATTGCGTTGTTTTTGATGTATTCTAAAACAACAAAACAATAATTAAATTTAATTAGTTTTAATAAATTTTACCCACACTCAGTTTTATAAAATATTAACCAAAATTTTGTATTTGCTTGCGTGTATCTTAATTTTATTCTAGATACAGTTTAACGTTAAAATAACATAAGATCATAATATACATCAAGAATTAAAATTAATTATCATTCATTTAAATTTATGTTATTGTTAAACTAATTGTTAATTGTGGTTTCTTTTAGGCATCTCAACTTTCAAAATTTTATTTTGTGAATGATGAATGAAAATGATTTTGTTTGTACATTCGGGGTGTCCCACCCGCCCAGTACATTATTTGTACCCACGAGTTTTCTACGTATACCGTTTGTTCTCAACCTAATTAAAAGATGTTGTAGCGTTAATATTGTAACAATTTTTTTTTGATGTGAAAAACAGTATAGGCGATGATTATCAACTCCTTTGTTTACATGTTGGAAAAACAAAAATTTAGTATTTTCATTCTAAAGTCAACAGTTGCATGCATTGCGACGCAACACTTCCTCGTTTCTTACCTCTTTCCAACAAACATTGTGGTGGGGGTAATATATTTGTTGCGTCGATTTCAACAAAAAAAAATTGTGGACAAATTGCAACTCACCAACAGAAACAAAAGAACCAACCAAAATAGTTCAAATTTTGTTCATCTGATACGCTTACAATAAAATATTACTTATATGTACATAGATAAATAACAATAATTAATGCAAATAACAATTGCAGGTGTAGGTTCGTCATATTGTCTAGTGTTGTAAATCAAAAATTTTAAATAATTTAAGAAAATTAATATGATGGTACCGTTCGCAGGTGAGGAGTACATTGATACATATCCATTTTGTTTATGAACTTTGCGATGGTAATGCATCACGAGCTCGCAATGAATATCAACGCAGATTTCAAACGCGCCGCATACCTGAAGCAAGAGTATTTACAAATATTCATATATGGGCCGGAGACCCATTCGATCTCTCCAAATCATTTGGATGTCGACGAAGAAGTAATTCGTAAATGTAACAGCAAATTCTTCTATTCTAAACGTCTCTCGCTACCGAATTCATCAAGTATTGCACAAGGAGAATCTTCAACCATACCATATAAGGAAAGGAAAGGTTGATGGAAAGGAATTTGTACAATAATAGTTTTGTGAAACGTATTCTATGGACGGATGAATCTCAATTCACAAGAGATGGCATAACAAACTTTCACAATCTACACACGTGGGCTGCTGAAAATCCTCATTCGAAAAAGCAAACATCATTCCAGCACCGATTCAGTGTTTACGTAATTGGCGATAAGTTAATTGGACCATTCATATTACCATCGAGATTAAATAGTGAACGTTATTTACAATTTTTACAAAACGATTTGTCACACTATTTGATGATGTTCCTATTTTAAGTAGAATCTCGCACACATACCAACATGATGGTGCACCTTGTCATTACGATAGAAATATTAAGAATTGGTTAAACGAAAAAACATATTTAACCGAATATTAGGGTCGTCTAGTTTCCCGTTGAGTGAGGTTCATTTTGCGGGTTTAGTTGGGGTTGATGTGGATTTGAATTGAGTAGGAGTGAGCGCCTAAGTTGAGAATTTATTTGAGTTGGTAGTTAGCTTGAGTAGTTCTGAGTTGAGTTCATATACGAATGAGGCTTTTCCAGTCGCGTTGATTTGAGGATTGGTCGTTGAGTTTGGGGTTAAGTTTATATTGAGTTATGAGTTGAGTTCCAAAGTTTAATAGTACCGAAGGAAAGGAAAAATTCTGATGGGCTAAGTCATGTTTATTCCTAAATTCTTAATAACTCATTCTTAGTAAGGTATAATTTAAATTTATATAATTATGAATTATACAGGGGTTTGGCAAGAATTATGTAATCGAATTTTACCATTTATGCTCAATGAGGGATACAATATGTGATAAATCTAGACTCAATCAATGGTTAGCCAGGTTTAAATTAAAAGTCACAAACCAATAAATTGTAAGAATAAATCAAACAAGTTTTTAATAATTCTTTAATAGATAAATATTTAAATAAAATATACACATTTTTTGATAAATTAAATTTTTGTTAATTAGATACTATCTTAGTAAATATACATATGTTAAGAAGTACATATACTAGCAATAAAAATGTATACACATTATAAGTTTATAATATTAATATTTAATTATAATTTACACTTAAGAATCAACAGAAATTTGTCTGCTAATAAATTATTCATTCACCTTACATTATAACATATTATAAAATAAATTATTAGTGTTGATTTAAATGATTCTAGGTAAACAAACTACTAATATTTTTCAAAAAATGGTTTCCGTCCGGTTCGCCTGTTTTATAAATTTTCAAATAATAGTCATAACCCAGAATTTCAATTTGTAAAAGAATATTATTTTCATGCAGGATATGGTCCTGAATTAAATACAATATTGAAGATATATAAATATGAAATCCACGTTTAAATAATGTTCCTTTATAACGAACTGCCGGAATTAGTTCAAGCACATTATTTTTGACATAACCTTCCACGCTTAAATTGCTATAGTATACAAATAATGTTTTCTATTAGATTTCATGATTTTCTTTTTTATAATTTCAATATCTTTATCTAACGGATGTTGAGTTAGCATATCGAACGCGAAGATGTAACAGCACTTTTTGCTAAGCGAAAGAGGTATGTTAATTCGTGAGAAGCACACTTTAGAATATTTTTTAACTAGTTTATTTTTGCTTTCCATTCTCATGCAGCTTAATGTCTTCAATGGACCTGTATCCATAATTGATTTAAACTTACTATTCAGAAACTCTAAAGTAAAATAAATGTTGACGTAAATAAACATTTTTAAAGCTTGTCCTAAACCAAATTTTATAATCCCTTCAAAAATATCATGCATTATATCACAATAATAGTTTTGAGTAATATGGAATGTATTAAGCTCGTTGAATAACGAATCGAATTTGACACCAGTTAATTTGAAATCATTTTGTTTGATATCTACATTATGACCGACTATATTACGTAATTTATTTACTTTTTCGGTTACTGACTGTTGAAGGAAGGATTATTTTTTCCTCTTTACAAAACCTACAATATAAGTTATGGTAAAAAGATGTGCTATATCCCATTATAATATTTAATGCTAAGTTATCACCTATAACGAGACCGAGCACAAACTTAACACATTTTTCCTCGTTGTTTATATTTATCCAAATACCATTAGTTTCAATACCTTTTTATTTATTTATTTATTTATTACCATCGCTAACAAATAGCATAGGTTACAATACCAATAATTTTGTATATAAAAAAGTGTTACAAATTATTATTTCGAATACGACTCTTAAAAAGATCCCTTGAAATGTTAAAATCGAAAAGTTCTGAATATTGGTTAAACTATTTTGACGTACGCGCGACCGGTTCATCAATTCCATAATTCGTACGATGAAAAGCAATACTCAGTCTTAACTGTCGTGGACGAAGAATTCTCTTAGGAACGTAAAATGAATATAAGTCAAGCAATACCGGGCAATTAATCCTAGCACAAATTACATCCCGAGCAAATACTGCGTGAATCATCTTTCTTCTGAATTCAAGACTACGAATGTTCAAATGTGTACAATGACCGGTATAAGAAGGTAAACTAAATCCTGAAGTTTACCTTGGAAGTCTTCGGAGAGCAAATATTAAGAAACTTTTCTTGAATCCGCTCAATACGATCACTAAAGATTTTATAACCAGAACTCCAGATAACTACAGCGTATTCCAAAATTGGCCTAACAAAAGCAGTATATAATGTTTTGAGAGTATATGAGTCAGAAAATTAACGAGCATGTCTCTTTATGAAACCAAGCATCGAGCTGGCTCTAGCTACAATCATTTCTATATGTTTAGCAAAACTTAGGTTACCTGTAAACAAAACACCTAAATCAATAAACTGAGCAACTCTATCTTTCTCCACGCTTTGTAAACTGTACGGAGCTACAATTAATATCTTAATTCGTGCAAATGACATTGTTTTACATTTGGAGATATTGAGAGCTAACGATTTTCGGTAGTCCAATCACTAAACCGATTAAGGTCCTGTTGTACCAATAAAACGTCTGCGCCATTTCGGATAGTAGCGTAAATTTTAATGTCATCTGCATATAACAGACATTTACAAAACTTAAAACATGTAACAATACCATTAACAAATAGAATAAATAATAATGGACCTAAATGACTGCCCTGAGGAACACCAGATGAGACTGTAAACTTCTCAGAATAATTTTGACCAATACGTCCTAGTTGAGACCTTTGCGACAAATAAGATAATATCCATTTTATAGGAATAAAATTAGAAATCACTTTAATCAATTTATCAATTAATAATTTGTGATTAATTTTGTCAAATGTCTTACTGAAATCTGTATAGATAGTGTCAACTTGGGCACCTTTTTCTAAACAGCATATCGCATCATTAACAAATACCGCAAGATTGGTTGTCGTTGATCTACCAGAAAAAAACAACTATTAGAACTTTTAAACAATCTATTAGGAGAGCCAGTGATTGATACAAATATATTACTCAATTTTAAGTTAGAGGGCAAACTGGTAAAATAAAAATAAAACCCTGCAATAGATTGAGATCCGGCGGGACTTCCTAAAGCATTTCCTGTTTCAAAATCGTTGTAATACAAAATGTAGGGTAAAACTGTATCTACGGATGAAAATAAGTTCAATTTTTCTCTCCACAATTTACCCTGAACAAAATTTTCTAAATTACTCTCTGAGCTTAGTAACCGATTTGTGTTTTGCAATGTTGGATCAAGCAAATTTGGTCTTTCAAAAAACATTTTAGTTTGATTAACAATGGGTGAAAGAACACAGAAATAATCCAAATTTTTTAATAGTGGTTGACCAGATTTAAATACTTGTTGTATTTCACTGTGGATAATACAAATTTTTGGAGCGTAGAAGCCAATTTTTTGTTTCAATTCTTGATTTAGTAAGTATTCGGTTTTGACTTTTCAAAAATTTCACAAACATCAGATTCTAAACTACATACCGAAGGAATCAATATTTTAAGAATTTCTATTAAAAATTGTAAAATGTCCTTTTCAAAACTTAAAAAAATTGTATTTATTAAAACTGTGGTTATATTAGTTTTTGAGTATAATCAGAGCCTTCTAGAGTATAGAGCCATAATCATAATGACGTTAGATGGTAGTGAAGTTTTTACTATATTTTACTAAAATGATTTTAGTTCTTGTTTAGTAAAAACTTCACTGTCCTATATAGCAATGTGAAATTTTTACTAATCTAAAACTAATCAGAAATACGCAGCTACTCAAACAATGGCATTTAGGGGAATTAAGAGTTTCAATATTTTTCATATTTCTATGACTCTGTGTAGATTTTTACACAAAAATTCGCTAAAATAATTTTATACTAATTTTAACAAAATATTTAGCCAATGGAACTTCATGGTGAGAAACATCACAAATCATAATGCTGTATTTTAAATGACAACAGGCACGAAAAACGGAATAATATATTTCAATAAGATATTTTGCGATCTTAGCCGATTGTGATAAAATTCGACACGTACAATAGAAGTGTGATCCTAAAATATTTTTGAACACAATTCTGTTATTTCCAAACCAATTAAGATAAAATTCGAGAGGTTTTCGAGAAGTTACGGAATATAGAAAACTGTATTAAAAGTAGGCTATTATATCATCGGGGTTGTAACATCCAAGCGAATTTTCTAAAAATTTCCACAAATAATGTTGAACCTATTGACTAACGGTAAATCATAATGAGACTGATGCCTAACTGGCAAAATTTAATTTAATATTTTCTTGAAGTTATATGATTTTCAGCTAAAGTTAGTAATTTTCACTTCAAGTATCCTAGGGGTTGTAAAATTCAAGCGAATTTTCTAAAAATTTTCACAAATTATGTTGAACCCATTGACTAACGGTAAATCATAATGAGATTAAACTGAATCTAAACTTCTAATTTTATAATTGGGATGTAGTTTAATAAATAAATATATATTTCAGTTTCTACTAAATAGTCGATCTAATTTTATTGAAACAAATAAATGATATATTCTATGACGAAATTATTTAGAAAAAAGTAAAATAGAAGTTTTAAAAAATTATTAATATTAAAGTTAAAATTTTCAAAATTAAATTTGATAATTCTATTTCTTGATAAAAAATACCCCTGAATGTATGCATTTGAATAGCTACTGCCGCTATTTTTTTTTGTAAAAATTAGTAAAAACTTCATTCGTGTTTTTTAGAAGCATTTTTAGTGGTATAACTTTTCACTGATTTCTACAGGAATCCATAGTAAAAGTGGTGTTTTTTAGTTCAAGTTTTTCAATGAAAAAAGCAAAAATATTATAAAATGTTTATATAAAAGTTTTCTACATATCTTTAAGAACAATATACAAGATGGCCATATTGGTATTAATGCTGTGTGCCTTAATCGACTAAACTAACTAACTAAAGTATGACGAGTTAGTTAATGTAATATTTAAATAGATGGCGTTAGTATAAAAGTCTCTATCTGTGCCTCAACTTACACTAAACTAAATTTAATCGCCAATAAACTAGGAATATACCCAAGGTAAAATTGTAAAAAAAAGTAAAAAGTAAAAATTTATTCATGATATTGCCGCATTTTTTATTTACCATTACACTTCTGATGTATTATAAACGTCTTTTAAGCAAACAGAATTCAAGAAAAAAAACGGAAATATCGAACCAAAGTAATTTACAACACAATATATTTACGGGGTTATGTTATGTTGTCCAAAATTGTTTTGTTTTAAATTGCAGCTTCCACGAAACCTCTATTCTTCATATAATTCTACAATTTTCCAAGGAATTATGTCGAATAATAACCGATTTATAAGACAGCATTTAAGAATAAAATCTTTTTTTTTATTTTTGATTTTGATGTTCACTTGTTACATTATAAATGAAAAGTCATTGAAAAGTAAGCTCGTAAATTGACTTTTTGGTTGCCGCCTATGAAACAATAGCAGAAGCTTCAATTTTTTTTTAGTTTAGCTAGTTTAGTCGATTAAGGCACACAGCAAAAGTAAATATTAATTGCAGAAATATTAAAATTAAATTATTTCTAAAATATATTTTTTCGAACTTTCGTTTTGAAAAATATATCAAAGTTGGCTCTGACGAATTAAAATAATACTTGCTAAATTTATCTTTAGTTTTACTAGTGTACGTAAGATGTCTAAAATGGTTACAGAAAAATACGAAAAAATTTTTTTTAATCGCCAAATTATCTATCACAAGTTCCTATATTTTGTGAATTTGTTTTGCTTTTCCTACAATTTTTGAACTTGAAATTTCCCCAGGTGGTAATTTTTGGTACGATTTTTCCAAATTTTTACGGCCATCACTGCCATCTATGTAATGTATATTTACTTAATGACCAAACGAATCGTAGTAAGCTTTTATTTCAATTTGACCCAGAATGCTGTTGTTATGAAATTTTTTTAATATTTTGGTTTAAGACTGTGACCGAAACCTGTGATAAATATTTTTTAGTACAAATATTTATGGCAAGCAACGTATTTTTTTTATACGCATCGAATTGGTTTTCGTCTAATATTATACGTTGTAGCGTAGGGCTGTATTTGTTAGGACGTAGTATAACAGGATGTTGGTGCAATAATTCTCGACAAACATTTGGAAAATATAATACGATAGCTAGGTTTATATACAGGAAATGGGAAGGTCATGGATATTCTCAAATCAGAATTGCAAGGCAAAATAAAAAATATTGGAGGGAACTCTATTACGGATTAAAATAAATCGTTAATGATATGGTGCATACGATTCAACGTTTTAATTCAATCGACCAATTAATTCTTTAATAGCTTCAATAATCTGTCAGGCGATAGTGGTAGCTCTCAAATTTACTCCCTAGATCAATATGCCATATAAATAAGAACCCTTAGTGGCCATAAACTAGAAGAAAATAATTGTCGGCAAGCTGCTGCAGTTGAAAATTATTATGTTGCTATTATTACGTTGCTGCAAACGATATATGTTATCGTATTGTTTCGTTTTTGCCTTGTCAATCAAGGTTCGTATCACTGGACACAATCCAGTACTAATAATACAAAATCAATTTAATTTATCTCCATATTTATTTCACACAAGAATTATTACAACACAGTTTATCAATAAAAATTCACAAAATCACTTTAAATAATTTTTACACAATTTTACTATTCACTTATAATTTTTATTTCGCACTACAACACTTTTTAAATCACTTTTTAATTACTTTTTAATCTTCACACTGTCGCTTTCCAAATACTACTTATAATCTTACGAGTTTACTCTATCGCGTTCCAAATACTAATAATCCAATTCGATCTTGTTCGCCTTTTTATATACACAAACCAAGCTTCTCGAAAGTTCACGACTTTTCCAGTTGGAATAGCGTAGAAACATTACGTAACAATTTTTATCATGGAAAATTCCATTTAGTACAGTAAAACATTGAGCTATTAGTTTCACTTATTCTATTACACACTAGGTGTCACCGTCACAGTATTGACTAGTTGACATTTTATTTTGATGATATAAAATGCTAAGGCTACCATGTTAAATGTCGACCGAACAATTATTCTGTTTGTGTCAAAAATTATCATAGCAAAAGACCATGATAATTTGGGTGTATGCGGTTTTTTCAAATAAATGTTAAAAATGTGTACTAAAAAATATTTATCACAGGTTTCGGGCACAGTCTAAATAAATCAATTATTACAAGAAAATTAAAACGATTTACCTAAACGATATTCATATATGTTGAAATTCAAACATTTATGAAAGTTTTTCAGAAATCATAATTAAGAATTTTTAACGTTTTCATTTAAAAATGTGTCTTAGGAAAAAAAGTGATTTCCCATATGTTTTGTGTGTTTTACTATGAAAAGTTTCGGTTTTTCCTCGTTTATAATTCCCTTATAAAATCTCAAATTTTTTGATTATGGCTCTATAAAATACAGGTTGCTCTGGTATAATTCTAAAACAAATTTCAATGCTTGAATATGTAGTTTACTCCGTAAATCGCAGTAATTTACTTTAAAGTCACAATTTTTTGACGAAGCTGAGGTAGATTGATTTAATTCATTAAAATTAGAAGGGGTGAGTCTTTTAAATATGGTTCACTATTATTTAGTTTAGATAAAATAGTATGAGAAGTCACATTACTTCCATTTTTATTTTAAAGATGGCGCTTGAATGAATTTTTATTTAAAAATAATTGATTACAGTTTTGTTGGCAATGCCGTAAAACAGAAGTTGGTGGTAAAAGATGTATATACGTAAAGTGCTTCAGTAAAGAATTGATCTGTTCAAATGATTTAGAACACATAAAACAGGTAAACATCTTCAACTAGTTTCGTATATTTTACGAATATTTAATTACGTATATTTATTTTTGAATTTCAAAAAGAATATCGATTACATCAGGTGTTAATTTGTCAAAATTTGTGGTTATATTGGGTGTGTGAATATGACTCCGCCCTTTCTCAATTGGTGTCGTTATTTTTACTGCTTACGTAAACTATAAATGAGCAATACTTGTATTCTATAGTACTTGATGTCAGCTATCAAACGTAGTATACAACATTTGGTTGAAGTGTAAACAAATAGTATTTTTAACTCTTGCAAAATGTCGAATTTTATTCCAAATAAACATCATTTGCGGGAAGTTTTATTACATTATTTTATTGCAAAGAAAAGTGCAACGGAAACTTATCGTTTGCTTGTGGATATTTACGGTGAGCATGCTCCATCGAATACAACGCGCAAAGAATGGTTTTGACGATTTAAAAATGATGATTTTGGCATTGAAGATAAAAAGCATGGAAAACCACCCAAAAAATTTGAAGATGCTGAATTGGAAACGTTATTGGCTGAAAATTCTTCTCAAACACAATCAGAATTGGCTGTAGCATTAAATGTTGATCGATCAACTGTTGCAAAATGTTTACAAACAATCGGAATGGTTGAAAAAGCTAACAACTGGATTCCACATGAATTAAAAGAAAGTTACCTGAAACGTCGAAAAACCATTTGTGAAATACTGATTCAAAGACAACAAAGAAAAGGTTTTCTGCATCGGATAGTTACTGGAGATGAAAAATGAATTTATTATGAGAATCCCAAACGCCAAAAATCTTGGGTGAAGCGTGGTGAAGCTGGTCCATCGCAACCAAAGCGAGATATCCATTGCATTAAGGTTATGCTCTGTATCTGGTGGGATCAGAATGGTGTGATATGAGATGATCCAAGTTATTTCCTAGTTTTTGCCCTAAGACAAAATTGATATTTAATTTACAATTTTTAGTTTCGATCTGTAATCCATTACGTTCTAGTCCAATAATTACATCAATTAAGGGTCGTTAAGATTAGTTAGTATCAAATTTTTCAAATCACTACCCTTAATAAATCTCTGACAAAAATGTTGTTTAATTTTGATATGTGGTGAACTGGTATGATTGGGAAAAAATAATAAACTCCACAAACAGTTTATTTTGATGGGGTCTGAGTGCATCATTTATTTCGAAATCATAGAAATTGTAAGGAATTACAGTTTTCGATTGAACATTTTTCTTTCCAAAGTGAACCGTTTACGGCCACCTTAAACAATTTTTTTTTGATGCGAGTATCTTTTGAAACGCATAACAATCTTACAAAATATTACCAAAGCATGCTAATCATGTGGTTGAGTTTGTTTTACTTATCGCACAACATGATTTATAATTCAATTTTCAAATGTGAACATGAAACAAAAACCAAATTCAATGTTATTCAAAACAATCTTAGAAAATGTAGGATGCCATGGAAAATGTAAAGGTATCGGCAAAATCGGAAATTTTGAAACTATTTTTGCAATATTCCATTGTTTTATTGTCGAGTTTACATTTTGCTGTGTCAGTGTCTTAAATTTTTATTATGTCGCTAAAGTTAGAAAGTGTAGCGGCAATCGTGGCATTATTGAAAGATAGCAGAAGCCAACGCCAAGTTCCAGATTTCCCGTAATATCGTACAACGTGTTTCGTCGCGATATTTCGAGACAGGGTTGTAAACCAGGCGACCAGGTACGGGGACACAAACAGTAACAAATGTCCGAGATGACCATTTTGTAGTTTTATCAGCTCTTAGAACTCGCCATGGAACCGCTGTTGAGACCTGCAATGGATTGTTACACGTACGTAATATAAATGTTAGCGAAAGAACAATACGGCGAAGGTTGGGAGAAGATATTCACATTTGAAAATTTAGTTAAAAATCATGTTGTGGGATAAGTAAAAAAACACAGTCACATGATTAGACAAAGTATGCTATGGTAATATTTCCTAAGATTGTTTTGAATGACCATGAATTTGGTTTGTCATGAGTTTGGTTGTTTGGGTTGTCTCTAGCTAGGGCGGTTTAAAAGATATTCGAATAAAAAAAAAAACTTTTGTTAGGGTGACCCATTTTCTGGGCTGGTCAGTGTAATTCGATTTGATTCTAATCTTTTCATATTTTCTAAGCTTAGTTCCAGAACGCTCTGTGACTTAAATCATTTCTTTATTTGAAAAGAAATTTCTAACAGACAGTCCTTAATTTTATTGTTGCTTAAAGTTGGAACACCGTTAATAAACACTTCCGTAAAATCATTGTTAATTAAATATGTCCGGGTTCAGAATATAAACCTATTTGTTGAAAATGTTTACAAAATTTAAACTCTGAATTTAATTTATGGATAGGATTATCCGTAAATTAAATTAAAGTTAAAAATAACAGTAGACGACTGTTTCAAACAATTTTTTAAATATTTTATTACAAACTTTTTAACTTCCTCTTGTAACCACATACAGTTTTTCTTGGCAACGATTTTTCATCGAGGAGATTTATAGAAAATTGTATTATTGAATTTTCCAAACAGGCAATATTAAATTTATTTTCCGAACTGCAAAAAATTTTTGTTAACTGCAAAAAATTTTTGTTAACTAATTTGAAATATTTGATGATTATCGGTTTGAACGCATTCAAATATTTAAATAGATCGCAAATTTTTTTTTTAGAAGATAAATTAAATCATTAACGTTTTTAAAACTATCTGTACAAATAAAGAAACAAGCATCTTTGATAGTAAAATATTGTAACTAGGAGACAGGGGCAGGTTGTTACACTTTTTGTTTCATATTGCGTAACATGTACAAGCATATGAATGGCAGCGATTTTTATTAAGGAAGCAAATATTTTGGTATATTGCTTTCAATAAAAAGAAAGTGAGAATACATAAAAATAATTTTAAATATTATAAAATTAGCTTTTAAGAAATACCGTCAGTTGTAACAAATTACCCCGTACTTGGGGTAAGTTGTTACACATAGTGGGGTAAGTTGTTACAGTCAAACTGGAACATTTTGCTTAATAAATAAAAACATATTCAATTTTTTTTTAACAAAAATATATTCAAAAATGAATTCGTATAATATAAAATTTAATAGAAATTAAAGGAACATGTTTAATTCAGGTACGGAATTTTCAGTCTTTCCATAATTCTTATATCTACTTATAATTAAGTATTTCAAATGCATTTGTAACATTTGTAAGGAACATTTTTAGTTGCGCATTTTAAATGAGCCCAGTCTTTGCATTTATTGCATTGTAGCCACTCCTCGCCGGGTTTGCTCTGACTATAGGGATCCATGCAAATCAGACAAAAATATTCTGTATCTAGCTGCAATCTTAATGTAGTCTTCTTCCTCTTTGGTAACGCTTTGTCATCAGCGTCCCCAATTTCTTTTTTTGGTGTGGCAGTTAAAATGGCAGCCTTTCGCTTCTTTCTACCACCTTTCTTTACAGACCGAGGGCCTGCTTTAGGAAATGGACGAGTAGCTTCCGGATTGAATCCAGTTGCGACGGCAGTAATTGCTGAAGTCGACGCGACAGGCTCTTCTGTTGTGCATATTTGCGTATTACCAGCAGTTATCAGATCTTCGTAAAACATTGTTTGACCGTTTATCGCCATCGAAATTTCTTCATAACTGATAGTGGGATCAATTTCCAAAATAATTGTGTTTATTTCGCCTCCTGTAGTTACTGGAATTGGCTCTGGATCGATAGGCAGTAAAATTTCATTCGAAATGTAATCCATGTGTTGAATCTGCAATTACAAAAGAAAAAAAAATTTTTTTTTGAGGTTTTCAGCTAGGCACAGGCAAAACATATTTACTACCTGTTGGTCGATTGTATCCGTAGACGGTTCTAATCGCTGAGCATCGGTAGTGTCTAAATTATTCTGAGGACGATCAGTAACTGAAGACCCTAAAAAGTCCACTTCTGCAAATATTTCTCGATTATACGGTGCGATACCACTGACCCTGAAGCCACTAATTATATTTTCCGGTGCAAGTGCCTTAGGCAGTGCTTCGGCGACGAGCTGAGGGATATTGTAAATAGTCATTGATTTGCCGGGGTTGTTGCGCATCCAAGCATTTTGTGCGTTTGACAAATACTTTTTGAAGGGAAAAAATACAGTCCTGTCCAAGGGCTGCAATTTATGCGAGCAATGGGGAGGGAAGGATAACATTACTACTCCATTCTCTTTTGCCAAAGTAATGGTTTTTAGTGCCAAATGCGACTCGTGATTATCCAGGAGAAGCAACACTGGTCGTTCTAGTGATGGTTTTACGTGATGGATAAAATGATGCATGAAATTATAAAATTCCTCTACGGTCATCCATCCAGACTTGTTGCCAGCCCCTATGGATCCACTTGGACCATCACGAATAAAATGGTTTTGATACCGCTTTCTTGGAAATATGAATTGAGGGGGTATGGAATTACCAGCAGCATTTACTGCAACACACACTGTGACTAATTGCCCTCTTTCTGCTGAAGTTAAACCTGCCACCTGTTTTACTCCTTTTTCGGCAATTATTTTCCCCATTTTTTGTACTGTTGTTACTCCAGTTTCGTCCAAGTTCCAAGTTTCACTTGCAGTAAATTGATAAGTCTCATTAACTTCAGCCAAGAAATCGAAAAATGAATTCACTGCTACGCGATTAAATCCAATTGCTCTACCAATACTGGTTGCTTCTGGCGTTCGAAGTGATAGGTCGTTGTGCGTTTTGAGAAAAATAGATAACCAATCCGGTCCTGCTAGTTTGTTTTTAACCCATGGCTCAGGAATTTGTTTATTTAATGAAATAGCGCACTCATATGCTAGCGATCTTGCATCTTTTGGCGTTAAACCAAAATATATTTTGGACGCATGTTTCATATATTGAGCAAGTTTCTTATTCTCCTCATCATTAAAAACAGATTTTTTTTTATAGCCGTAGGATGGTATAAGATTTGTAGAGGATGGTACAAGATTTGTAGTTTCCTCTGATAAACTTGCAGTCGTGCGGGCTTTTGTTACATAACGCCATAGTGTTTGGCAATTTATATTCAACTCCTTAGCCACTGACCGAATTTTTTGTTTTTCAGTCAAAACTCTTGTCACCGCAACTTGCATGACATGTGCGGGTGTTTCTCCTCGGTTGGTTTTTTTTTGTAATTTCTCATTATACTGAAATATTCAATAATAAATGTATAAAACCTTGAATAAATAAATTCAAAAAACTTTTAGATTGATTTTTGTTCTGGTTGTGATTTTCAACGGGGCAAGTTGTTACATGTAACAACTTACCCCAGCAGAAACGTCACTACTTGCCCCAGCGTGTTCTTTCAACAAAATTCAATGTTTTTATACGAATTTATCAATAAATCAATAAAATTAATTATTCTAAACTGTAATAAAGTAAAGAAAGCATGCATTTACTATTCTTCTTACTGAAAACTAACCTTAAATACCCTACAAAACAAAATATTGTGACAATGCATTTTTTTACTTACCGCGCGCCAAAACTAACAAATCACTTTTTCTATTCTCACATGCGACTGATCACAATGAAATTTCTGATACGACTGAAGATTTATAAATGTAACATTTCACTCACACACACAAATATTGTCAAATTAATAATTTATGGGTAATTCTCTTTTTAACAACCTGCCCCGTGTAACAACCTGCCCCGTTCTCCCCTACTGAGTTGTCACAAAAGTGAGTTTAATTAAAATGTCTATACATTTCCTTACCGACTAACAATTTGTATTTTATTTCGCCGAAGTAGACGAACGCCTCAAGTCGCATCAACAGTCGATTTTGTTCCTCTGTAAACATTTTTTTTTATTTCTTCTATTTTTGGTTGGAGTTCATTTAAATTAGAAATTTTTAAAATAAAATTCTCTTGTGCATTAGATATAGTTGGTTTAAATGATTGATTACATCGTCTGGGTTGAATAACTGAATGTAACAAGAGTGATACAATTTGATCTTATCCATCAACACCGTCAAACCTTGATTAAGATTTGTATTGCTCTTTAAGCTCTATAATAATTCCCTATTTTTGATGTCTTTTATTTCGCCTTCGAAAATTTAAGGGATAAAATTCAGAAATGAGCCAAATTTATTAATTAATAAATTTTCTTTCCCTTCATACTTAATACTTAAAATCCATGTCAATCTATAAATGAAAACAAAAATCATTAAATTATGTCAAATTGGAGGTGTTCAGTAGAAATCAGTGTGTTACGCGAGAAACGATCTTACGTGACACTTGTAGCTGATAAAAGATATGATTTTGAATAAAAAATGATATTGCAGTATAACTCTATCTCTTATCGTTCATTAACTAATTGAGGTTTTACTGTAAATTTAATGTTTTGAAAATTATTCGAATACAACAATTACTATAACAAAAATTACTCAAATAAATGTTAAACATTCACAACTCGAATATTTTTTTAAAGCCGCTGTATTTTAATAATCGTGTAAATTTACACAAGACTAAATTTACACCCAAACCACAATTAATTCATCAATGGTAAGAGATAGGGTAAAGGTTGCCATATAATTTTCTGCATACATTGTATGATGTACATTTTAAATTAAAAGACAATTACATATTTGATTATTTACCAGTTGATATCAATCATTCTACGAACTGGTTAATCTCAACGCATTACTTCTTGATACGTGGCTGTTATAAAAATACAATTTTACTCTTCCAGTGGATTTAAATTTTGTAACATTGTATTCATAAAACAAAACAGTCCCACCGATGGCGACAACTTTAACCTAAAAATTGATGTTTTCTTGCAGATTTGTTGGGGCATTCGAATTCCGTAACCCGTTCGTGATGATACGTGATCCTGAATTAATCAAACAAATCACCGTCAAAGATTTCGAACATTTCCTCGACCATCGTGTCATCATAGATGAATCAATCGAACCATTGTTGGGAAAAACTCTTTTCTTCTTGCGAGGCGATGAATGGAAGAATATGAGAAATATATTGAGTCCAGCGTTCACGGGCAGTAAAATACGTTACATGTTAAAACTAGTATCAGAATGTGCCAAAGAATTAAACGACTATTTGTTGGACCAATGTGAGAAGAATGACGGTATACATACGGTGGATACCAAAGAAATGTTCACGAAATACACAAACGATGTGATTGCAACATGTGCTTTCGGCATTAAAGTCAATTCGTTTACGAACGAGAAAAATGAGTTTTACACAGTTGGCAAGAAGATTACCAAGTTTGATGGACTTTCGAGTTTGAAATTTTTGTTATTTACAACAATTCCACGGATTATGAAAGCACTTTCTGTTGAATTATTCCCGCGTAAAGTTACCGGATATTTTAAATCACTCATTCAGGATGCGATCAAAGAGCGTGAGAACAATGGTATTATACGACCGGATATGATTCATTTGTTAATGGAAGCCCGAAAAGGATTAACCAAAGGAATCGAAGTGGTGGATAAACAACTAGGAATGAACCAAGAATTTTCGGCTGTTGAGGAGACTAATTTGAAAGATAGTATTAAAGTGCACAAGAGGAGTAAGTTAGCATTATAATAATAGTAATTATTTACTAATTGAATCATTTTTTTCATTTGTAGCAATGGATGACGATGACATTACGTCACAATGTTTTATATTTTTCCTTGCTGGATTTGACACCATAGCCACTTTATTATGTTTTACAAGTCACGAACTAGCTGTCAATCCAGACTACCAGCAACGTCTCTTTGAAGAGATTAAACAGGTAAACGATGAAATACAAGAAAATAATGAGGAATTATCGTACGAAAGACTTCAATCGATGAAATATTTAGATATGATCATTTCGGAAACATTACGGAAATGGCCACCAGCAATGGTAGGCGATCGTGAATGTAACCTGCCATATAAAATAACAGATAATGACATTGAAATGACAATCGAGAAGGGCAAACATATTTGCATACCAATCGGTGCGATGCATCATGATCCGCAATATTTCCCAGAACCGGAAAAATTTGATCCCGAACGATTTAGTGATGAGAATAAACACAAAATAATTCCGTACACGTATATGCCATTCGGTGTTGGTCCTCGAAATTGTATTGGGTCACGGTTTGCTTTGATGGAGGCGAAGGCTATTTTATTCCATTTACTGACGCGATTCAAATTTGAAGTATCGGCGCGTACACAAATTCCATTGAAATATGCTAAAAGTGGATTTTCGGTCAAAGCGGAGAAAGGATTCTGGATCGCATTCAAACCAAGATAAACAAATTTTGTTTTTAAATTTTTTGTATAATTTTAAATGATGTTCAGCAAATTAAAAAAATGTTAATAAATAATTTATATTTGGTTTGTTTTGGCTCGATGCGGTCAAACTACTTCCGCCATACTTATTCTTGGTGAATCTTGTCTTTGAAAATACCAAATGCTGACGTTATTTGTTGGGATCAATACGCTGCTGAAAAATAAAAATGCAGATAAAAGACATCATCAAACATTAGTTCGAAATAGTTTTATTTAGTTATTCTACTGTTGGATGAATAACTTTCTTTCCTTTATTTATTTAAATCTTTTAATTTAACTTCGAAATGGAAGCTTGCAGAATCCTAAACTTGATCTTTTTCTTGCGCTGTTAATAAAAAATTTGAAATGTTATTATGATTTTCTTTTAGGAATGTGAAAAGTTTATGTACATAGGTGATTTCGAGCTGCAATAAAATTGGTTCCATTATCGCTATGGATTTCTTTGTAAATCTCCCGACGAGCAATAAATCGTTTTAGTGCGGCTAAGTAAGCATCTGTCGTTAAATCAGAAATCAACTCAATAAGTACGGCCTTTGTGGCAAGGCAAACAAATAGACAAATATAACTCTTGCCGGGTTTTTGGCCTCTTCGCCTTGTCGTGTACGTTTGGAATGGACCGGCATAATCAACACCGACCTTGTAAAACGGTCTAAGAAGTTCTATCCTCGGATTAGGTAGCTGCTCCATTACTTGACTTAGAGTTCTACCTGCTCCTTTAACACATTTGACGCAGCTGTGTACGATCTATCGAATGAGGTTTCTTCCGCCCAGTATCCAATATTTTTGTCGCAGCATAGCCATCATTAACGTTGGTCCAGCATGTAAATGCCGCAAGTGATGTTCTCGCAATATTAATTCGGTTAACTCGTCGGGTGCTGTTAGTATTATTGGATGCTTTACGTCGTATGTTATGGCTGCATTTTTAATTCTTCCGCCAACCCGTAGTAAAGGGTGGGCCAAATAAATTTTTTTTCATTGTAAAGAACAATCCTTCCGGTTGATTATGGAATACTATTTCGTTCATATGACTGCCTCGGCTGGCCTTGACGTACCCCATACGGTCGGTCCAATTTTAGAGCACATTTTCGATGGTATGCGGCATTATGCCTTCAATGGTAATGCGAATATTGTTCTTGAGAGCGTCAATCGTTGCTGGTTTATCGGCGTAACACTTATCTTTGACGGCACCTCAAAGATAATAGTCCAACGGCGTCAAATCACAGCTCCGAGGCGGCCAAATCACATTAGCATTTCGGCTGATAATTCGATCTTCGAAGACAGTGTGCAAAAGATCAATTGAAAGGTGTGCTATGTGGCACAGGGCGCCATCTTGTTGAAACCAAATTTGCCTATGTCCTCCTCTTCAAGTGCCGGGAACAAAAAATCGTTTATCATGGCGCGGTAGCGCTCACCATTGACAGTAACGGCGGCTCCTTACTCATTTTCAAAGAAAAATGGCCCAATGATGCCACCGGACCAAAATCCGCCACCAAACAGTCACTCGTTGAGGATGCATCGGCTTCTCTACGATCATGTGCGGGTTCTCCGTGCCCCAAATGCGACAATTCTGCTTGTTTACATAGCCGCCAAGATGGAAATGTGCCTCATCCGAAAAAATGATTTTTTTGCCAATATTTTCGAAGTAATGTTTCAATATTTCCCAGCGTTGTTCAAGCGAATACACAACCATTTTCGTTCAGCGGAAGGATAAAACTAACTTTCTGTCAAATGAAAAGTGACATAACCCTTACCATACTCAAAATAGCCGCTAGTTCAAAAAAAAAAGTTAGATGGCCCACCCTATAGTCCCGCTTCATCAAGAAAAGGTTTGAAGTACTTGTTTCGACTTGACACAGGTACTTCCTTGTTGGATCTAAGTAGCTGAATTTCTGTTTTAAAGTGCTTGTATTGTGTGTGCCGAAGAATGATATGATGCGATTTCTGAATTTCTGCTACGCTGGGGTAAGGTGAAACAGAATTTTTCGGATTTCGATTTAGCTTTAGGATATGTTTTTAGATAAATTGTCGATTATGATTGATGTTGTGATTTGCTCGTTTAGCGACTTGCTATGCAGCTCTTCTACGGTATTTGATTGTTGATACAGGGTTTTCGGCCAAGCCTCGTCATTTATTAGCCAACTTGGTCCGTTCCACCACAAATCGAAGTGCTGCAATTTTTCAGGTTCGAGTCCCCTCGAGGCACAATCGGCTGGGTTGTCTTGGGATTCTACATGCCTCCATTGTGATCTGTTTAAGTGAGTGAGAATCTTACTCTCCGTCCTAAGAAAGTGTTCCATTTGCTTGGATTTGAATTTAGAAAATCCAAAACTATCTTAGAGTCGGTCCATGTGAATATCTCGATAATCTCATTTTTCAATACCCTTTCAACATTCAATAATAACTTGCTTAATAGTATTGCGCCATATAGTTCCAGTCTTGGAATTGATAATTGTTTAATGGGTGTCACTTTCGTTTTTGCTGATAGCAATTTAATTACGGGTTCGCAATCTGAATTTATGATTTTACCATAAACAACCGCGGAATAGGCTTCTTTGGAAGCGTCGGAAAACCCGTGAAGGATGATTTTAGTTTCGCGTGTGGTATTTAGAAATCTTGCTAATTGGATGTTTTCGGTATTGCTTAAATTGCCTCTTAACTTTAACCAATCATTTAGTAAATTTGTTGGCAGTTGGTCATCCCCTTTTAGATTTTCAGCCCACATTGATTGAATTAATATTTTTATAGAAATTGTTATGGGAGCCAGCCATCCTAGGGGGTCGAATAAACGGCTGGCTTCAGATAGAATCCCTCCCAGTCGCTGATTGGGTTCCAACGAAGTCTTAATACTTTTGTATGATTGTGCAAGTAATTATCCACTTCTAACAGGCTAGGTTTTTGAATTGGTTCATTGATATCACTCAGTGTTCTTTCATTAGATAGCCATTTCCGGAGGTGAAATTGGGAATTCGACAAGATAGATGTGATCTGGTTTTTTAGCTGCTCGGCTTCATGCAGGTTATCGGCACCAAGTCGTCCACATACATGTTGGTTTTGATGCGTTCAACTGCTAGAGGAAATTTTTTGATATGGGAGTTTGCTGCCTCTAAAATTGCCCTTGTAGCTAAATAGCTTGCGCTAGCTGTCCCGTATGTGACGGTTTGCAATTCGTATGTTCGAAACGGTTTTGTCGAATCTTCTCGCTTTGGTGTCATTATCTGCTACATGAACCTGGCGATACGTTGAACTTCCTAAAATGAGACAATATTTAATGTAAGCTTGATTGTACGTTCGGTCCAACCACTAAGCAATCATTTAGTGATTTCCCACTAGTTGTTTTTGAGGAGCCATCAAAAACAACCCTCAGTTTTGTTGTGCTACTTGTATTCTTGAGGACCCCGTGATATGGTAAATAATACTGAGGTTAATTGTCCCTTTGGTTTATCTCGACTTTCTTCATATGTCCTAGGGTTAAGTATTCTAGCATGAACAGTTTGTATAATACAGCGAAACTTGGTTCTCTAGCGAATCTTCGTTCAATTGAGTACATTCTTTATAGAGCTGTTTTATAAGAGTCACTCAATGCAGACGGTGGGATTTTGAATGGTAGAGCCACCTTGATTCTTCCAGAGCTATCTGCGGTCTTTATTGAATTGAAGCATTTCTCACATAACTCTTTTTCCGGTGTTAAATTCAGCTTCTCTACTTCTGAGTTTTCTATCTCGCAAAATCTCCGTAATAGATTGTCCATGTCCAGATTGCTCTCGCAACTGTCCACTTTGATTGAGATGGATTGCGCTGGCATCGTGCCACTTGTCCTTCCTGCGATTACCCAATCTTTGTAAAAGGGCGGATCGGCTAGGTCATAGTGTTTGAATTCGTCTACGTTGATATATTCGGAAATCGATGGTTGTTTGGCGGTCAGCTTCGGGAATACAAAGGCTCCTATCTCAAGCATTGGTTTTGGTTTGTTCCACGGTATCATCACTAATGATGCTGCCCCCTTTGTATAGCCATTGGTAGTTGCTCCTATGTCCGATATGGCCAATTTAGCGCTGCTTCTCTTCATTTTGGGCACATTTTTTTGGAGATGAACGATCCTTGTGATCCTGAATCCAATAAAAGTCGATATAGTTGGTATTGATTGTTTACATCTTCCCTACTACCTTCGTAGGTAGTAAGGCACTTCCTGATTGATTGGTTGTTGTGGTGTAGATCTGCTGGTTGGATTTGGATTGACTTTCCTTCTTTCGGTTGGATAAAGAATACAGTGACACTTGATTTGTTCTCGCTTGATAGATCTTCATGCAGAAGTGTATGATGTTTTTTATTACACTGACGACATCGAAACTTTAATTTGCACATTTAAACGCTGTGATTGTCGTTAAAACAATTAAAATATCGATTTTGATGCGTTATTGCATTTTATAGAATATTTGATTGTGTTTACGAGAATAGCAGTACTAATTATTCTAAAAGACAAAAAGATGGCGAACAAAACTAAATGATGCTAAATCAGTACACATCAACTTTACAAATACACGATTCGACCATATTCCGATTACCATAAATCGAGAAATGGTGGTACCATATGCGAACACAGCTAAGTATCTCGGCATGACCCTGGATGCTACACTAACACTATGATGGAAAGCTCACGTCATTTATAGGGCACTCCAAGTCTACATATATACATACGATACACTGTGGATTAATTTCATCCCAAATGCGGAACCTATCCAATGAGCTATTTGGCGTACTTGATCAACGTGCTGGAAGCTTCTACAAGGAAAGCATTGCAGATCTTAATCTAAACCAACAACATCACCAGAAACTTTTGCAGCAAAAGATATCTATAAAATAATCGACAGTGAGCATCATCAAGCACGACCACGAAGAAACAAACCAGAGATTCGAAGCGCTTAAACAAATAATGACAGACCTCATATTTCACGAAGAATTCACAGACATTGCTTTTCACACAATGTTGGAAATGTTGAAGCTCCGCATATTCCAATCAGCAGTAATCGATACCATAACGGAAGTACACCAAGGCAAACTTAGTCTGCTTATCTTGACACCACACCAACCATTTCGTAATAGAGATATAGCTCATATATGTATATAAAATCACCACCGTTAAATAAATGCCACTCTCTGCTCATGAATTCAACGCTTGCACTCATCTAAATGGAGAATATCTCTGCAAAATACGTCCGCCGCTGTATGACTACAGCACTAATAAAAGCAGATGTGAAATGAAGTTACTCAAGCAGGATGGCGAAATACCAACAAGTTGCCAGATACTTCAGAGGGCAATCACCACTATTTGGATTCCTTTGCACAGATACAACGCGCATGGATCTTTGTAACTAGCTCAAGAACAACTTGCAAGGTAATTTGCGAACATGAAATCGATGGCATATATGAAACCACAACCACATCCTTTCTTTACGAGGGAGTCCTGGAGCTGCATCCAAGGTCAGGATACAAAATATTCAGTAGCGAGTATAAATTTTCCTTTTTGCCGTCATTCAACTTGAGCGAGATGATAAATGTTACAGACATCATTAACCAAAAATCAACTTCGAAATTCCCAGAAATCGAGGCAATTGAGGTCGTCCTTCAAGACCACAAGAGGTCACTAGAGACATCAGACGGCAAGGTTAACATACACGATTACCATCACTACGTGGAAATTTATCTAGTAATACCAGCGGCTCTCTTTATCATCGCTTGCTGTATATTCAGAAGGATGAATTTGCTACCCGGTTCAACCTCTAGAACCACTCCCTCAAGATTAATACCAACAACTTGTAGCAGCACCGTATTCTGTAAAAATACATAGCGGACATCTAAATAATAATGGGCTACAATACAGAGATAAAAGGCTTAATATAGCCCGGGAGTATGTCCACTTCACCTGTGAACAGGGCTTATTTGTCAAGTTATCATTTTAATTTTAAGTAATAAACAAATAAATTATTTCCAGAAAAATCGCATAGGTTGCATAAAGCGAAATATTAATAACGGAAGTATGCATACATACTATAAGTCAACTATGCAAAATATTTTTCTAAAAATGTATTTAAACTCGAAATTTATTAAAAATAATTCAGATTTTATCACCAAAAGTCTAGTTTCTAATTCTCCATCTAATTAAACCCCACCAGTGGTAACTTAATTACATAATTTCGCTAATCAAGCAAACGCTTAGCCTTACAACCTAAGCACAATATTTGTTAGGCTAACAAATGGAGGCAACCGCATAAAATTTCCGGTCGAACCGTTTAATTAAATACCTACTGATTAAGACAAAATTGGTTGAGTCGATAAATTTGGATGATGATGAAAGTTTTGAACTTGGTGCTGATGATCGAGGTAATGAGCAAGAAAATATTCAAACTGCCACTGTTGAAGATGAAGAAGCAGATACTGGTATGTGGTATTATGCCAAAAATAAAAAATGTATCCGAAAGTGGAGCGTAAATCTTCCAGTTGTGACCAGAACATGCGACTTTCTACTACTGCGAGAAAGAGACGGATTGACGGTACAAACAATAAAAAATCTAACCACTCAGTTACTAGCTTTTCAAAAAACCATCACAGAAACATTGGTGAATATTATCGTGGCTGAGACCAGTAGAAAAGCGCGGCAGTTTTATACAATGAATACTAAAACAACAGAAAAACATCGTGTTTGGTATGATACTAATTTGTTGGAAATGTTTGCTCTGATCGGCATTTTAATGTACGCTAGCGCTCATAAGAACTTAGTAAAGCGAGCTATGACATCCGACAGAAGCGGCTAAAACCGCTAAATTGAACGCATTCCGAGATGTATGGAAATGTTTTTGGCAATCATTCGAGAACCTCATAAACCATCATCAAATTTAACTATTGTTGAACAATTGGTTCTAATTCTAGAGAGATGTTCTTTCCGACAGTTCATACCATCCAAACTAGGGAAGTATGGAATTAAAATACTCTGGCTATGCGACGCAAAGAACTCTTACCCATTGAACGCAGAATTGTATGTTGATGGGCAACCAGTGAGGCCTTATTCGGTTGATTGTGCCTTGAATTTAGTTCACCGGATATCTGCATCGTACGTCAACAAAAGAATAACAATTACCAGGAACAACTTTTTCATTAGTTGTACTTTAGCCGAGCAACTTTTGGAGAAAAACCTTCCCAAAGAGTTTATACGAAGGTGGAATTAGAAAAAAACGAGAACTAAAATCTTCAAAATTCCGTGGGTTTTATTAACTTTACACAACAATAAAATAAGGGAGTTGTTACAGGTGATCAATACCTTGGATATATTTTTTTGTGTGTTTTTTTTTGGGTATTCCAATTTCCATTGATACGGTATGTTCACGACGATCTGGAAATAAAAATAAGGAAACGAAAAGAATCATTTTAGCAAGTAATTATCATTTTTGTACTTATCTAATTTGTAATTCCAATAGTGGCTGATTTATTATATGATCTTTGCTGTTTGCCTGTAAAAATTAGAATCAGTATATTTAATGCAAAATTTATATTATATAATTGTAACTTAACATTTTTATTCAATTTTCAACTCCAGTAACATATTGATAGTTTCCTATAGGAATTCTAACCTGAAAATAAATTAAATTTTGTATTAAATTTATCACCATATGCTATGTAATATTATATCAAAATACTTATCTTTGAGGTATCCAAATGTCCATAATTATATATTTTATTAACTATATTCAATACCTGATTAAATAATTGCGAAAGTAAACAAATAAAACTTATTCATTTGTTTACTTAAAACTTTGACGTTTATTCAAAGTGTTATAATTTAATTTGTATTACAGTTCTTTAAAACATAACAAAAAAAAAAGAGACATCTAGAGTAAAGTATATATTTTTCTGTTAATTTTATAATAATAGCCACCTAGATTTAAATACGAAAACTAACTGTAATTATTTTGTAAAAAATAAAATTTATATCTCTCTGTTACTTTGACCGTCATCGGGTATACATAAAAAAAAATAAACTTAAATAAAAAATAAAAATTTATACTAAAAAAAAAGGACCTTGGTATTGCTTATCATCACGGCGACAAAGGGAAATTAAATTGGAGATAGCAACCTGGTCTTTAGGTTACACACGGTACGCGTGAGATAAGTTGCGTGAGTCTGGATGTTTATCATCCGCATCATATCATTTTTGATGATCGATAATAACAAGTATGTATTGTTATTTGTGTCTGTGTAATGCATTTTTTTTTTGGATTCTCCCTGTAAAAGCTTTCAATTGTATATTTATTAGTATATGGTTACTTCATTATTGTTATATTGACTATGACGTCACAATTTGGATTCTCCTCAAAACAAATAAATATAGATTTATTGAATTTTTTTTTGTTTGTAACTAATGACTAACATTGGTAAATGTTAAGAATTTATTGTGAAAGTATCTATGTAGTACTCTTGGCGCATAGTGGGGTATCTTTATATACAGATATAATAAATAAAAAAATAAAAAAATAAATAAACATTAGCAAAGTAAAGTCATTCGAGTTGAGGCTACCGCTAAGAGCATATACTTATCTATTTGTGAGGACAAGCTAAACGCTTGTGAGGTAAATTTGATATTATATAATATCCAAAATACCAATCGCCTACGATAAGAAAAAGTAATTAGTTAGTTATTAATTAGAAAAAAATAATAATTTATACACTGCATACAGTTTCGGTGAGTTACCATCATTTTACCGTTTTTTTCTGGTCAGTTATTTGATAAAGACGCGGGTTGTTTTTTTTTGTTGTACTGTAGACAGAGAGAGATACCAGGCGAAATTGTGATAAAAAAAACAACGTACATCGTTTTGGCTTTTAGGCAGGCCAAGCAAGGTCATTTTAGCGGAGCCTCCAGTTTTTTTATCACGCCAGTTTGAGGCCTTTTACTTAGCCACACCTAAACAACAGAATAAGAACGGCTGAATTAGGATAGAACCATTGGTTAGCGGTATATGCTGGTGTAGCAGATGGGACGTGATCTTATTTGTTGAAGGAAAAAAGAAACGTTTAAAACAACAACAACTTCTGCATTTAGATACGACGGGTGTTTCTGTGTTTTTTATTATTATTATTTTTTGTGTTAGTTATTAGTTGGTGAAGTAAATTTAAAGATTAAAATTTTTTTTTTCTTGTGATTCTGCCAAAAAAATTGTGCATGCTTGAAGTGAAAAAAGAAAATCCTAATACTTTAATTTACAGCAAGCCTAACCATAGCGAGCAGAGAGTACTCTTTGGCCGAAAATGTGGAATGGTGAGTTTTTGAAGAAATTTTTTTTTGTATTACGTTATAACACATGTTAGATGATTTTTTTTTTTTTTACAAAGTGCTTCCAGCATACATATATAATTTTGTTTAAGGAGTAGTTAATTTTTACGGTAAATTTATATCTCAGTGGCAGTAGAAGATTATTTGTTTTTTTGTCTTATATGGTCACCGACTTTTGAGTAATTGTTAATTAGTTACTATTTTTAAAATGATTATTGATTTTTTTTTTGTTGAAATAAAGTGTAAGATCAAGATGAATTAATTTTTTTAATGGGTGATGATTTGGGAGGGTCTTATGGGTCTCGAAGTGAAGTGTTTGTGTGTGTTTTTTTTTCAACTTGAATGGTTTGTTCGATCCGTGTGTTTCCGACGACAGTGAATCCGCCAGTTTCCACTGCAGCTATCCCAAGAGTGAAACGTATTGGTCGCCGGGATGGATCCGTAACAGAGTAGACAATGAAAGAGAGGGGGAGGATAGACACATTCGATAAACTAGTGAGAATCGCTGGTGTTACAGCCTATACAGTTGAAATATAATGCAAATTGCATTACATATAGGTCTAGTGCAAGGCTGTATTACAAAATGATACAAAGCTTGCATTAAAAATTAGTTTGATACAATTTGCATTGATTTGTGATACAGCAATTAAATTAAACTTTAGTGCAACATTCCATTAGAATGTAAAGCAAATTGTAGAAGAACCGTCAATCAACTGCATTAAAATTTATCAAAGACTGCATTAATAAAATATTTTAGAAGTATTAAATTTTAAAGCAAGTTGCGATAAAAGCTCCGTAACTTTAGCGATTTTTTTTTGTTTTTGCGGGGTTGTTCTTTGTTTTTGGTGCCTTAAGGTTGAGGGTCGACATTTCAGAGAGCAGTTTACTTAAAAAATAAAATAAAATTTTATGTTCATCTCATCTTTCAACGGGCGGGCTAGCCTAGTTCACTTTATGGTCGCCCAATGTAATAACTTATAAATTAAGAACTAAAAAGCTTATTAAAATATAATAGATATTTTCGAATCCGGAAAACTAAATTATTAAAGATTTATTAAGCTGCTTATATTTCATGTAGAATTTTATACATATTATGTTGGTATAATTTTTCAATTTGAGCAGGTTGCTTTAAAATGTTTAATAGTTGCAAAAAAAATATTTTTCAATGCAAATACTGCTTTAGAAATCCTCATAATTGCATTAAAATTCATTTTAACGCAATCATACTTTACAATGTAATAATAACTTGCATTACATAAGTCGTAATGCAAGGCTTGCATTAAAAATTAAAGTTATTTTTTCAACTGTGTACGGTTCGTGTAAAAGCGCCAACCCACAATTTTATGAAACTCAGAAAGCATTCTAAATAAAATCTTATCTAAAAGAATTAGTTATGCAACTGGTGCAGGCCAACGTTTTGAAGCTTCTCTCTAACCGTCGAAAGTTATAAAAAAGTATAAGGACAGCAATCGACCTAATAGGTTATAAAGAGCTACCAATAAGACGGGAATCAACAGGTGAAGAAGTGACCGCTAAGACCTTTAGCAAACGACCAAGATGTCATTTTTGTAATTAGCCATCTTGTCAAAACCACATTAAAATCCTATGCATAGAATGCATCAAAGAATAACAAATGGTTTCGGTTGAAAATTAAGTGGTATCAGATGACGCATCCGGTTAAAATATAAATTTGACTAATTAAAATGTGATTTTCTTGTGAATGTAATTATTTTTATTTGTACTTTCCTTATGAAATATATGAAGATATCCATGGGGTCAGATTAACCCCTGTACACAGACAACGTGATAGTAAGCTATACACATAGTGAAGGTTAAATATTTAAATGAAAACTATAAAGGACACAACTGTTTTTTGAATATGGCTCTATATGAAAGCCCCAAATGGATCCTCCTTATCTAGGACACTTTTAAAAATGTCGGCAAGTTCTGGTCAAAGTTATTGGAAAATATTCCCGGTTGGTTTTTTTTTCCAACGAGTGGATACTAACAAGTAGGATAAGGATCGGCGAACCAAAACACATGGAGATTTGGAAAATTTTGGAAAAAAAAAAATAAAGGATGACAGTCGAGTCAGAGTGAAGAAAAATAAAAGGTGTGGATGAAAATTGGTGAAGAAAAAAAAACGAGTAAGAGAAAAAAAAGGGACTAAATAAAATATTTCGGTGATCCCGGTGATAAGAATCTTAAGGTAAACCTAAGGGCTAACCAGAAATCAAACGGAAAAATAATACGTTGTGTTCTAACTTTAAAAGTGATAAAATATCGAAATAAAAAAAAAAAACACAAAACAGTTTCAATAAAAAAATTACAAACAAAAAAAAAAAAGGACATTTCGGTCATGAACCGTATGAATAGCATACAATAGTCCAGTATATTGGGGTCCCAGACCCGCCTTAATAGGAAAAAAACAAAACAAAAAAAAAAAAAATAGTAGGATAATATCTTTTGGTAGTGGTGCGCGGGGAAATAGCTACCAAGTTAACAAAAAAAACAAAATAAAAATAAAACTTTCGGGTCAAGAAGAAGGATGTAAGACGCATACCAAAGGGCTTACGAAGCACGCCAATAAGGGCGTCCATACGGGCGGGAGTGAGAGCGGACAAAAAGGACCGCTGGAGCGGGGCGCGGTCTGTGGGTTGTGCGCGGCAATTACTGACGGTTGAGAGTGTCCTTGCAACAAAAAAAAAACAAGAAACATTTTTTTTTAATATAGGGAACCATCGTTGTAAGGGAACCCCAACAACAAAATTTCAGCCCCCCCCCAAGGGGAGATTTAAAGCCTAACATATTTTTTTGTCCATACAGGTGCCGGTATCCATAAAAGCGCTTTGGAGAGGATCCGGAACCCAAAACGTAAGTTAGAAACAGTTTTTTTGTTGGGTTTTTCCAGGTATATTTCTTTGTTTGTACTGGTTGGTTTTCTTTTCTTTTTTTCTTGTTTTGGTTGTTAATACCCCTCAATAACCCCTCATTTAATTCCGTCCCGCAAGACATACTCGGCACGTGTGGGTTTTTTTATTGTTTTGATTTATTGTAAATAAAAGTTATTATGTTTATCCTTAAAACGGAATTGAACTTTAATTAAGAATTATATTTACTGAGGAATGAGCTGAAGAATGAGGTATGGTCTGATGGTTTGATGATACGTATGGAGCGGAGGTAGGGGAACAGGCCATTCCGCCATGGGGCGTTCGATAGGATTCCCTGGCCTCCCTATCGGAGAGTATGTTTAAATTTATATTGTGGATTTTTTTTGTTCTAGTTTTATTATTGTTTCGTCTTCGTGGTCCCTGCCCAAAATGTGTCTCTTTTAATTTGGACCATTCCTCCTCGTTGTCCCTTGCATGCAGAGCGGGGGGGGGCGAGGATACCAGCCATTTCCACCCGGTGGTGTTGATTGTGGCGGTTCCTCTTCTCGGCGCTCTACGGGGCATCACTTAGCCTCTTCATTCCAATACCGTTTTCTTCGGTCGAGGTCCCCCTTTGTTGGCGGGAAATTTAATATAAATTTTTTTTTCTGCCGATACAGGGGCGGTACACTCTTTGTCCTTCTCCCATCCTTGTTTTCTATGCGATCAAATATATCACGAATTTATGTCCGGAAACCCCACGCCCCATCCTGAGCTTAGCCCGACAGTGATACCGCACCGGACCTCTAAATTCGTGTTCTGCTAACGGAATCATGGTCCCTTATCCTCTATGGATAGTTCGATACCGTGACAGCAGCAAAAAAATTTTCGTTACAAAGTGAAAGGATTATTTCGAACTGTCATTTATACATAGTGACCTTCGAAATAGATTAACCTTTCAGCCCTCAATAGGTTACGATATTATTAATCAATGATTACTGTTTTTATGTATTTTTTTTTAAATTTCAACTAATTCTGAAATCTTTGATTTAAATATAGCTCTAAATAATACAAAACAATTTGTAATTTTTTTATTTTTTATTATTGATGCGTTGACAAAGCATGCGGACAAAAAATATCATTTTTAACCCCAAAAAATGCATCAATAAACCGTCTACAATTATTGTTGACGCCTCTCAAGTGTAATACGTGTAAGTTTTTATAAAGTCTAATTTAGCAAATAAAAATACATTTTTCAAAAGGCCGTTTTCTACCATATGCCATTTTTCAACGTATAAAATGGTTGATAAACGGATCTCATGTCTGGTACTGTATCAACTCGATAGTGAGGATCCATGTTTGCACAAGTCAGTACTTTGTTGTGATTTTAGTGTAAAAGAGAGATTTGATTTAAATAGTTTGGAAGAACATTTAATGTTGTGTTGTGAAGAGATATACTACTTTTTCTTAAATGATTTGAAATCTTAAGGTTGAGATTTTATTACTGAGATCCAACATTTAATTTGATATTTGGGATTTTGGTTTATTTTGGTTTTTAGTATTTGTTTAATGTTTTGATTTGCTATTGAAATCCATTATTGCCTAAGATGATTCTGATTCGTTCTATGTCCCTAAGATGTTTAACTGGTTTATTAATTTGTAAGATTTTAAGGGTTCTATTTCCTATAAGTATCTTTTGGTCATGAGACTCGCTTAGGAGACGTGTTTTGTTTTTTTTTTTGTATCAAATTAACAAATAGTTCCGAGCTTACCTCGGTTACCGGAACTATTTTGGAGTTAATTTGATGCACAATTCTAGGAGAATGCAGGATTCTGCACAATGTTAGTACTCCGAATCGGATATTCAGATCGACAAGTAGTTCATAGGTAAGTATGTGCACTAAAGCATTTTTATATTACCCTCTACGTTTTGCCGTGCGTAGATTAAGACTAAATGTCTCCTGATCCTTATAATGGTAGGAGTTAGTATGTTGAAAATGTTTTGTATAATTTTTTTTTAGTAGCTTACGTCGTTATACTTACCAAAAATTGGTTCTTCCTTTTATTGAATTGTTTTTGACTATTCTTCCTCATTATTTAATGAGTTTTATTAGACTTGATTGTTTATAATTTTAAATATTGTAGTACTATTATAATTTACTGAGCAACTGCGTAAGTTATGATTTTAAAATTTACTATATCAATACATAAAATTTCCTCAGTTTTTATACAATTTTTCTTAATAGATTACACTAACAATTTTTAGTGCCATTGATTTTGAAAAACTTGCTATATGGTATAGCATTTTGGGTTTTTTGACACATTTTATAAAAAAGAATATAATTTTGCTAATTCGCATAAATTCAATTTTTTTTGGGTTTTGTAATTCCATTGCATTTGGGTTAATAATTTTACCAACTTGCGTAAAAATTGAATTTTTTTGTTTTTGTGATTCAATGTATTTAGTTCATTAGCATATCATAATTTTGCTAACTTGCATAAACTGTTTAAATTCCAATTTTTTTTGTATTCTATATTAGAATCGCCAAACTGTATTTATTTTGTGTGAAAATATTGTATTTTCCCAAATGTTGATTTTATTATTTCATACAATTTAATTGCGTGTATATTCGCATACATTTTGGCTTATGTATTTTTTTTATATAGTTTGATGTTGTTATATTTGTTTTTGTATTTAAAAAAAAAATGTTATTACGCTAATTTCTTGTTTTTGTTGTTGGGGGTTCTTATATGGAATGCGGAAATATGATTACTATTAAAAATGTTTTTGATTTGGAATTAAAAAATAGAATAAGAATGAAAATAAAAATTGTGCTAATTGTGGGTCGGTTTATACAACAACATACTTGTACTGCTAATGATAGTAATATATTATATATTAGGATTTGAATATTCTTCAAGTAATTTACTCCAAAACAACCGCTTTAAATTAGGTGGCTTTCTGATCTAATCTCTATCAGATTCTCGAAATAAACATCAGGAAAGGGAATCAATATTAGGAATGGGAAATACTGATTTATTGATTCGCATAAATTGTGAAGTTTATTTGCAATGTTGGCCACGCTGTTTGTTCAAGTTGTATTTTACTCGACAGCTGAGCTCGATTTCCAAAATTATAGCTTACGAGATAGTGATAAAATTTTATCTATAGTGGGTAAAATGTTCACATTTCTCTAATCGATCACTTGACTTAAATTTGTAATCTAAAAAAATTTCTTAACATTCGAGTAACTCCAAGAAATTTAACGTGCTAATTTTGTTTTAATGCTGAGCTTTGGTTTCATTTGCGATTTTACGTCATTTTCTCTATTTTTCGATAGAACCCTTAGATTTGCTTAAGGTTCCGCGGAATACAATTTGGTAAACGCATCCCTAAGGTACAAAACGAATTAAAATTCCACTGAAAAAATTGTTTTTTTAACATTTATGTTACTATCAGAAGAAGCGATAGGAACGATAAAAACACATTGATCTTTTTCAACAAGGTTGACGAAGCAATTAGTAGTAGCACTTAGCAAAGATGTCTAAATATTATATTAAATTTCTTGACTCATGTTATTATTTTTGTTTCTAATGGTGGTCTCTCAGAATCTTTCTTTATTCGATGCGCAAAAATACTTTTTTGTGTTCCCTGGCCCTGGGGCCTGTTGTTAATTTACTATTTAATTTATTTGAAATTAATATTTCCGAAAAATATAAGGGAATTTAATCCAGTTTCGAACTAATGAGCCTATGATTATGAAAAAATCAAGTCTCTTATCAGGCCATGGCTACTGGACTGATTGACCAATATTTACATTCTATACATATATACAGAATGTCCTGTGTACAAGAGGTATCTGAGAATTATACTAATACAGTCAAATTCCCTTACAAATTTTTCTTTGTCTAATTAATTCAAATTAGCGTAAAAAAATTATTAACTGTTAAAGCACATTTAAAAACCATAAGGTCACCAAAAAACAATTTACATAATTTAATGCGAGAGACACTGTCTATTTAGAGATCCTTTATACAACATCATTTTAATAAGAAACTATTCTGTTGGTGCGTTTATATAAAGGACACAACTGATTGCTCGTATACTGCAGTAGGTGATCTAAATCCGCGAGGAAATATAAAGTTTGGTGGGTTATGTGTTTTCACGATTACGACGTATAACAAAAGTAAAATGTTAGCTAACATACCAGAATAAATTATACAGATCCTCTTTGAATTCGTCCTTTCTCTGCTGAATGCTGATAGTCACGAAACAATAGCGTAATTATTTATAAATTAACCATCAACAAAAGACCTTTTAATACCGCGACAGTTTTAATTAAACTTGTAAACAATCAATTTGGGCACGTTGACATTTTTTTTTTTTTTTTGTAATAGCAAATTTAATATCCATAAAGCATTTTATATTTCCATTTTTAGCGCATCCATAAATGGCCAAGTATGAGTTGAATACCTAATTTATTCAGTTCATTTTGTATTATGCTTCAAAAACTATAAATTTTAATGTTTTTCGGGTATCCCCATTTAACTAACTCTGTCTCGTATTTTGTTTAATTCTCAGATGTACGGATATACATACACACACTCAATTATAATATCAATCACAAAAATAACAAAACTTCAGAGACATATCACCATAAATTGATGTAAATTTATAAAATAAATTCTCGTTTATCATCGAAATTTTATTTCTGCGACCATATTATGATTCGCACGTGGAAACTTTGGAAAAATAAATCAATTGAAATATTTACATGTTTAAAGCACTTTTGTGGTTTTATTTGTTTTATTGATGATTAATACACGAAATTGTTGTTGTTTTTAAAATTTATTTTGATTGCATTTTTAAAGTGATTAAAATCAATTTTTGTGGTGGAATAATGGTAACGACAATGGTGTGAGGAGATGAGGAAATAATTTCTATACTAGCTTGATCAGCAAGTTCCCGGAATAACCACCGTATGGCGCTCCCATCGTTCCGATTTGAGTTGCTGCTTTTTTTGTTAAGTTGGTACATCTGTTGTTGATATTCCCTCTTAATCTTAGCGTCATAGCTTGACATTTGCAAAAGTTACGTAGTCAAGAGTACATCTACTCTGTGTGTGTTGGCGATTTTGCCATTATTTCCTCTCGGCTGCTGAAACGCGTTCCCCGTAATGGTTTGAACAGAAAGCCAACACACAGGGAGCCAAATCAGGTGAATTCGGTGGCTGTTGGATGGTATTTGTTGCATTTTTCGTCAAAAATTACGAATAATGATGGCACTGTGCGACGGTGCGTTATCATGGTGCAAAATCCACGAGTTTTCTGCCCACAATTCTGGTCTCTTTCGGCGAATTGCTTCACGCAAACGTCTCATAACGCCTAAATAATAGTCTTTGTTTAAGGTCTGGCCTTCTGGCAAAAATTCATGATGCACTACACCGTTATAATCCATGAAAACCGTGAGCATTGCCTTCTTTTTTGACTGGACGTGGTTTTTTTTTGGTGAACGCCATTCATTTGCCTGATGTCTGGATTGCGTGTCGTACTCATAAACGGTGGTTATTCCGAGAACTTGTTGATCAAGGTAGTATTTTTGTGCATTTAAAATTAAAATTGGTACATTAACTTTTCTCACCCGCACTTAACGAAACGAAAGCGTATTCGATTGGGGTGTATTAACTAAATTATTACGTAGATAATTGAGTTACTATTTAGACAATTGATAATTTCGTTCTCCATTTTTACATTTTTATTTTGTAATTATTCTTGAGAAAAAGATAACTAATGGTATTATGACACTGGTTTTTTTGCGGTTTTTTAGGCGCTGAAAATAAAGTCAAGAATTTTTATTTTCAATTTTTTTCGTCAAATTTCGAACGATAATCTAATCGTACGAAACGTGTCGCGAAAAGTGAGTATAAATTTACGTCAAAATTAAAATTTGGCGAGAAGATAAACGATTTTTATGGAAACAAAATTTAAATTTCAGAATAAAAAATTAATTTTTGTATTTTTATATTTTTAAATGCATCACAAGTAATTCATTGCTTTAAACACATTCATTAATTAATTTTATAACAGTTAAAGTAATTTACTCTTAAAACCGTTTTCGTCCATAGCGACATTTTGGTGTCTAACAGAGTCAACATTTCAACAAAATATCTGTTAGAGACGGAAACATCTAACGCATCCCCTTGCTAAATTGAAGCAATTAAAAGTTGAGTATGTCTATTAATTGTTTGATTAGAAATCAAATTAAAGACGCAAATCCATTTTGTTAAATAAATGCACTTAGGTTCTAAAATGAAATTAGGTTCTAAAATGAATTTTAGATTAAGTACGATGGAAACGGGATTTTATAAAAATTATTAGAAGATGTCCTAAAAGGACATCAACAAATTATTTTATAATCTTATATGCTGAATTTCATCATAATCGGTGAAAATGTGACTAAATTGCTTTCTAATTGGGTTTGTCGACTCCCTTTTGAGTTAGCCGTATTCCAGAATTTCTTCAAAAAATATTTTAGAAACCCATTTCCATTGTACATGCTGAATTTCATCGTAATCGGTTATTAACTTTTTGCCAGTCCTACATATCATATATGAATGTGATGCACATACCGTTTAACCGAAACGCCCCTACATTATATGTTATATGTATATTAAATGAGATTATGTATCACGTATAATGTGACGCTCAGGACAGGCAAAGGGTTAAATTAACATGTTCCTACCCACTTGGCCATATTCCAGAACTTCATCTAAAAATCATTTGAAGATCCCATTCCGTCGTATAAGTAGAATTTCGTCAAAACCTTTCAAGAAATAGCCAAGTTCCATCCTACTTGGCCATATTCCAGACTTCTTCTAAATATCATTTTAGAATCCCATTTTTATCGCACTTGTCGAATTTCATCAAAATCCTTCAAGAAATATCCAAGTTCCATCCACCATGGCCATATTCCAGAACTTCATCTAAAAATCATTTAAAGGTCCCGTTTCCATCGTACAAGTCGAATTTAATCATAATCAGTTGAGAAATAGACAAGTTCCATACTACTTGGCCATTTTCCAGAATCTTATCTAAAAATCATTTTAGAATCCCACATTTATTCAGTATCGTATTCAAATGTATATTGCTGGTTGGCCACAATAAATAACCCATAACCCAATGAAAACCCATCGTTAATTTGTTAATAAAGAAAAAACAAATAAACATGTATTCCCTTTATTCACCGGTCATGATTCAATTAATACCAGTTTAGCTCTAAATATGTAAACAAATGATCATTTTTTGTTTTATGACGACACTCAATTCTAGTATTAAAGGAGACCTTTAAATTACAACAAGTAAAAAAACGAAAAATAACAACAAACACAAAAATGTTTCATTCGCTTTTTCTCTATTTATTTACAGACACGTGGCAGAATTGTGTGACGTCACGAACACGTGATTCGAAAGCTCACCGGTGTTCCAGTGCATACTAACTACTTTAACACATGAACATTTTTCTGAATACATATTTTTTAACTCGTTCAAAACAATCTCGCATTAGGAGAGTAAATTTACTCAAAGAGAGAATTATGTTTTTGTGGTTTTAAGTATATTGCGTAGGGGCTCACTGTATTTTCGAAATATAATTTCTACACCCAATTAGGTATTTTCTACACCCAACTAATTTGAATTTTTATTTATTCGACACGAGACGTCTCTATGAAATCTACTATAGTTTTTGGTATTACCGGTATGCCATGCCACGCTGACTAATGTTACAGCGGCCACTGTATGCTAAAGTAAAAAAACTCTCCGTTTTAGTAGTCTACGTATTTTAGGTTCAACGCAATTACCACCACGTGCCTCTTCTTTCTTTGTATTATATAAGCGATCCACCCTCTCTAACCGATTCTGTTTTAAAGCTGTTTTATCCAGCGTGCATCGGTGGCTGCTATACTCTGCAAACCTTTTTAATATGGCCAACAATAATAATCTACATTTTTAATTCAAATTATTGGATGTGGTATAGATTGCAATAATATTTTAATTATTAAAGAAGTAAACCTAATTTATTATTAATTTAATTATATAATTCAAATCAAAAATTATAATTAGTAATATTATTAGTGGTCTTCTTGTATTTTTTTATTAATCAGCCGTGAACAATTTATTAAAAAAAAACTATAATAACAAAGTTATATTGGGCAAATATTGTAATCGCGAAAAATTTGATCTAGATTTTCACATTTCTCGATGAAATATGTTACCAGGACTCCCATCCTTCCGTCCTTCCAGTTACATTTTTAATATTTTTGTTTTGTCTCCCACTCTCACAAATATTGATAATTTTTGATCGAAATTGTTTACAAAGACAGATTTTAGTAATGAACAGTTTGTGTTATCTTTTGGGTCCATTCGGGTCTAGAATGGAGAGATTGCAGAGGAAGAGAAAACTGTCAAACAGGTTTTCTCAAAAATGGGACCGACGATTTTTTTTTTTTTTTTTGTTATGAAGCAAGAATGTGCTCATAAAAATGTTGGCATATGTGTATATCCTCGAATGGGAAATACTTTGAGAGCGACAAAATAAATTTTTATGATTGAACTTAAAATTTGTGTTTTATTTAACAATTCCCGGTACTTTTTTGACAGAATGTAATAATTGGCAAACATTACACAATACAATGAGTAGGTATGCGTCTCTGTAATTATTTTCGCACATTCCTTTTTACTTCCCAATGTTTTGTTTGGCAGTTTTACCTATTGTCAATTCTCCTTTTGGCCTGTGAAAATCGTTAGTTGTAATTGCTCATATTTATGACACCCTATTATCTTTAAAAGCAATCAGCTTCTGGTAAGCTTATGCTTCCATCTTCAAGCTTTTTGTACCATGAGCACCAGATAAAAAGGCCAAGGTAAAAAAATAAAAATGAAAATAACAAAATAAAGTTATGAAAATTGTTTAACTCATTTGCAATATTAAAGAATGAAATCCCTTTTTAATGTAATAGCTGGCAGAATGTGAAATGTATGGATGGTGGAGGGATTAGAATGTGCTTCCCATCTATACACATTATTGGCAACAGATTTTGTGTGGCCCCTTAATGGCAATTTAATATAATTTGCTGACATTTTTGGAAATCGTTTTTAACTGAGCCACACTGATGACAAAGTGGTCAGTACCGTACCGGTAATTACAGAACTTCCAATTGTCGACATTTCCTATTCGTCAGGCTGTAGCCGTTTACCATCGCCTAAAGGATACCAAGGATACAGGAACTCATTCGTTATTTTTGTTTGTTTTATTTTGATATCTTTAATTTGAATAATTGTTATAGGAGTACTTAATAAATATATTGTACAATACATATTCAAAATAAGATATACATATGTACGAGTATGTAGGTACACATATCAAGCACAAATAATTTTATAAACCATATCGTATTTGTAGATAGAAACCTACATTATACGAATTAAATAATTCTCTATCTAGAAATACTTTTGGATATAATTTTAATTAAATTCAACATGGAAATCATATCAAAATTAATTTATTTTTGGTTTTTATCTTTACGAGAAAAAAGAATGTATCAAACGAGTTTGCCCCTCCCGGTTTATTGTGCTAATAACAAAAAAAAACCTAATTTGCCAGAATTATGTATGTACATTATTTTGAAATGTGAAAGAATTAAAATTTTTGGCTTGCAGCATTTTTATTATTATGAAGAAGTTATTAGATTATAAGTATATACATTATCTCATTAAACATCTTATAACGGGGTTAAATTAGATTCTACGATATTCGAATTCCGTAAAACGCAAAAATAGAAAAACCTCCATCTTGATAAAGTCGACATCTGAAATCTGAGAAATAAATACAAAATTCGACATTTCAAGATGTCACGAGATTTCTTTTTACATATATAGGCGTAGGCATACATGCTTCTAATATGTATGATCCTTGAGTATAATCAGAGCCTACTCTATAAATAAGAGCCTCCAGCATCGACCGTATTTTTTACTAAGCTTAAAATAAGGTACATAGAATTTTTTCTATACAATGAAACTATATGAGAAAACGATTATTTTCATTCACAATTTTAATTAATTAGAATTATGAGCTTTTGTTTTGTTTTTATACGAAAATGTTCATAAAACATGTAATTTTATTTGATTCAAAAATCGAGTCACGAATATGTTTATTTCTAGGTGAAAATCGTCTTGAAAAATAAGGTATTTTTGAACTGTAACATATTGTTGTTTTTGTAATATACGTCATTACCTCATAACTCGAAATTTATAAACAATAAAATAATCATCTCTTTCATTGCCTCCATTCAAATTTCAATTCTAATTTTTTCTATTATTATTTTGAATTTGCGAAGCATGCTAGATTGTTTTGATTTATTTTGTTTTCTTTGCGCTCGATTTCGATTGTTGAGCGGATACGTGTTGTCTTTTTTTAGATGTAAATAAACAATGACGTCATTAAATTTAATTTCCCATTTTTTTTTTTATTATTGCTGGAAAATAGGGAAATTTGGGAATCTGTATGTTAAATGAGTAAGTTATTGAGTTGTTTTTTAGCGATTTCAGAAAAAATTATTTAACTGGGTTTAAGTTTTTATTCATGTTTTAGCGTCAATCGAAATCGCGTTTTTTCATACAAACTCTATGAAAATAAATATGTTTTAGTGTTTCTGTGTCCCATATTTTAAGTTCATTTTTTACATGCCGGCTCTATTTACATCAAGATGGTTCTGGTATAATACACTGGTCCGAAAAATTAGCGCACTAATGATGTTTTCACAGTAACTTTAACATTACAAAATATAATCAATTCTAATTTCATATGTAGTCATAGTAGCTCAGAAGCAAAATGTAAATTTTCCGCAAAAAAAAAATTGACAGATAAAATTAATTGTTAAAATATTTGTAGGCCGATAACGCTTTTGTGTGTAAAATAATTATTTGGGATTTTTTATGTTTGTAAATTGTAAGTGTTTTAATTATTTTAAAATTTATTTGTGAACATAATTATTAATTGATTGAAACTAAATTTTTACGACATTTTTCGTACAAGTAAGAAAAATCATGTTTCTATAAAGTTTATTTTTTTAACAGAATTTGGAAGTGTTAACGTGGTCGTCAAAATATGCACATATAGTAAATCTTTAGAAGCTTACAAGTTTCACTAAAGCGGTTGGGTTCAGTATTCAACCGGGAAAAAGCTTTTAAATTTGTAATTTGAAAACCACTACCGTCTTCCACCGTAAAAAACGCCTAGGCGCTTTAAACGAATAGTGCGCCTACTAGGCGTTTTATTCAAGTTAAATGATTTATAAAATTTACTAAAATACAATTGTTTTCGAAATTTCAATAATTCGTCGTAATACAGAGGTATTTCTTAATAAAATATATAGATTAACTCGAAAAATTCTTATATTATGTGTATTTCTTTGAGTGATTGTCTGAACCTTGATTTTATATGTGATTCGTTAAAAGTCTAGTAGCTCGAAAGTAAAACTCGAAAAAATAAATGCCAATTGAAAAATCATGTCAAAATCAACAGAATAATTATATTTCCCAGAGTATGTACATACATCTCATTTGCGATCGACTGGATGATTAATTTAAACCTGAATTTCTGAGATTTTGTTAAAATTTCCAAATTTCTGTAAAATTCCTGAAAGTCGATTTGTTAAATTTTTAACCCGGCAGTTTCAATCCAATTCAAATCTAGTTCTTGTTAAAATCCAAGAATTTCAAATTTTTCAAGGTTGGAAAAATCTATATTTTTATATTAGCATAATAGGTTGTTCGGTAAATTAGTATTCTGGAAAGAAAATATCTCATTTTAAGTTTAAATGTCGAAGAATGATGATGTGGAGGAAGGATTATGAAACTATTGAATTTTCCTACTATACCATGAAAAATAATCATTTTTTCTTCGAGTTCTCTTACATCTCTTTTTCACAATTATTTTATGAAGGCTTAAGAAATGTTTGGTCATCAAACATAGAACATTAATAGAGTTGCTTACAACATCGCGGTCTTAAGTTCGATTCCCCCACTGACTAGCAAATGCTACACACCAACCATGCATAGACAAAGATGAAAAATAAAACGATTTTGAGTACACAATCGTTTCTTGGGCTGACCACCTACTACATTCAACAAAAACGTTATAAATACGGTTCGAAAGGTACCAGTTGAGACGCAATAAGCTCGATTCCGGCCTTTAAGCTATATATTTTTTTATTTATTTTAAAAGTATTTAGAATTTTAATCTAGACTGCAGACAATTTAGAGGCTTACCAATAAAAAGGAAATAACATATTCAAACTTTCTCTTCGTTATTGCAGTTCGCAGGCTTATAGGTACCAATTTTAAAAGTAATATCTCAGATATTCTTAACTATAAGTATAACGTTTTTACTCGGCTCCTAATGAAATTTAATTTGTAAAATTCTAAATTTTTCCAATCCAAGTTCGGTTGACAAAATCTTAAATTCGATTTATTTAATCACTAAGTTTTTTAAGTTTCAAAATAATTTTACGGTCAATGGAATCGAGGGATCAAGAATCGGCCCACAAAACACTCATTTAATTTTTCATGGAACGAATTAGAAAATTGACCCCTTTCCTACCTACAAGTTGATAACGGAAGCAGCTAGGTATGGCAATGGGTGCTTTCAGTTCCGCCAACTGTTGGCCATTGTTGAGTAAAATAAACATGTTGTTTTCTGAATGGAATCGTTTTATGCAAAATTTGGTAGATTCGCATCTGGAAGTGCTCATTGACACAATTAGCTATTTTGGTTTTTATTTTGTGCAATGTATTATCCATTATATTTTGTGTCCTCAAAATACAAATAACAATTACAATGCTTTCATTATTTATATATTGGGTTTAAAAAATCTAATAATCTTATTGCCGATTGGCCCATGTGCTCTGTCAGACAAAAAAAAGCTTCGTACCCAGATCTGGGGTGAGATGTTGTAACATCACTTTCGATTCGAGTTCGATAGAGTTTGTCTCTTGTTTCAAAAATAAAACTGTACTCTATTTCGTTTTTGCAATTATGCTTTGTTTGCAGCTATCTCAGCTCGCTCGAATAAAATAACATTCTATTTCTACTTATATTCATGATTCATTATCACCCAAATTTTTATTTAGTGATATTTTAGCGATTTGAAGGAAAAGAAAAGTACGCAACAAACAGAGATCGCAATAGAAAAAGCGTAATCGAAAAGTAAAATAGAGTACAATTTTATTCTTGAAACAAGAGACATAAACTCTATCGAATTCGAATCGAAAGTGATGTCACAACATCTCAAATATTATATGATATTGATTACTATATCAAAGCTATGTAGGTTTTTTAATGGGTACGAATCTTTACTTTCGGGTAGGTATCGCATTCCCAAATTTTCCAATCGTCAATTTCATTTTTTTCGAGTTGCTTGAAGAGCACCTTTCTATAAAATATGAGATTTTGGCGCAAGCATACCTTATATTCGTCCTTGTTTTACGAAATTAATATGATATTTACGTTGAAAAATTTATTTTTATTTTCAAAGTGGTATTCGAATTTCCAAATACAGCGCTTGACCGTTTTGTTTGAATGGGCTTTTTATTTGATTTTCTTGTTTTATTTTCTAAATGTTCGTATTTTCAGCTACTCCTGAATAAAGCGCCTAGGCGTTTTTTACGGTGGAAGACAGTAGAGCTGTAAAATCAATAAGTGCTGCATTCTTAGGGTGGAAATTTACCACATTTGAGGGTGTTGATCCACCATAAGTCCTCAATTATAATAGCATTATCATAAAATCATCTCTAATGGCTGTATGTAATGGCTGTATGATACTCACTTTTTTTCCCACTTTTTCAGTGACTAGGAAAGACAAACGGAGTGAGATAAAAAATATATATACAAAATATTTGTGAGAGTGAGTGTATACACCATAGATTTGGAAAAAAATAGAAACGTAAAAAAAAAGTGGTAGCTCAATCTTTCTAGCAGTTAATCGAGCAAATATAGCAAAAAAAGAATTGGATTTGATTCTTTTTTTTGACATTACATACTTTTTTTTGACATTTCCGAAATAATAGAGAACATATTTGTATTTTGTGTGCCAAAGAGAATTTATTTGTTTAATTTTAAAATAAATTTAATATACAATTTTTCCATTTTCGTTCGCCATTGTTATGATTTTTTTTTTCTTTTTTGATTTTCCTTTTGGTACTGAAATACAATTTTGGGTTTGCATTGTTAATTTTTTGCCAAAATATTTAAAACGAGGAATTTTTGGAAATTTTAAAATTTACTTAACATATAAATTATGTCGTTGCAATTAATTGCGGCAACTAATGCAAATTTATTAAATAACATGGTCCAACACAAAAAAAAATTTGATTCTATTTACAAATTTTGTTTATCCGAAACTTCAAAATATTTGCCTATAGTATTGTCTACACTACCCTTCTCTGTTTCGCTTTACTAGTTTTGCAGCACTTTATTGTACTTGAAAAAAAGTGAGTATCATACAGCCATAACAGTAACTAGGAAAAACAAATGGAGTGAGAGAAAAAATATAGATACAAAATATTTGTGAGAGTGAGTGTATACACCATAGATTTGAAAAAAATATAGAAACGTCAAAAAAAGTGGTAGCTCAATTTTTCTAGCTGTTAATCGAGCAAATATAGCAAAAAAAGAATTGGATTTGATTCTTTGTTTTTGACATTTCTACCAATGAAAATTTGTGTACAAAAGAAAATAGTATATAAATTAACTTAACATATAAATTATGTCGCTGCAATTATTTGCGCAGCTAATGCAAATTTATTATGCGCGGGCCTCATATTTCTTACGTAAAAAATCAATTAACCCTCCCGGCGCAAAAATGTATACAGCAAAAATGTACAGCGTACGAACAGTTTACGAACGCTTTTTTTTATAATACACTGCTACATTTACATTCTCTATACACAGTGCTGTCAATTATTATATATTGCGGCTTTGTTTTAGTTTCAATTTTTTTTTGTACAAATTAAATTAAAGTTGTCGTATTGTGAAAATATAAAAACTTCTGATAATTATTGTTAGTTTTTCGTGGCATTCAAGAGCAGCACTATATCCATAATATCATATAAAAATCATTATAATGAATATTTTGAAAGGTATTTAAATAATACTCGAAGTACTTCATCTATGATTGAAACATTTTATTTCATTTCAGAAAAGATTAATTAACAAATTTGGCACGTTGTATCTTGTGTTGCGGCTTATTTGAAGAAAAATACAAATAAAAGATAAGATTGATTTAAAAAAATTGTTTTATTCTAATTAAATGGGGCAATTCGCACTAAACCGTTCGTCAATGTTACGCTTAAGCAGTTCGTAAACATTACGTTTAAGCGTACACATTATGAACAATTTTATACATGCTAATACATACACAAGTCTTCGCAAATTTGTTTCACTTCTCATGTGACAAAAGTACACATTACGTACTATATTCGTACTGTTTTAGTGTAACGTTTACGAACACCTTAGTATAGCAAAGTCTTCGTAAACCGTACGTTTATGATACACCTGGTCTGGAGGGTAAGAACCAAAAAACAAATATTCTTCAAAATGGCTACTTCATCACAAAAAAAAATTTGATTCTGTTTACATATTTTGTTTATCCGAAACTTCAAAATATTTCCATATAGTATTGTCTACACTACCCTTCTCTGTTTCGCTTTACTAATTTTGCAGCACTTTATTGCACTTGAAAAAAGCCATAAGTTTATTAACTTCCCCCATTAGACAATACTATAGGCAAATATTTTTAAGTTTCGGATAAACAAAATATGTAAATAGAATCAATATTTTTTTTGTGTTGTACCATATTATATAATAAATTTGCATTAGCTGCCGCAATTAATTGCAACGACATAATTTATATGTTAAGTAAATTTTTATATTTACAAAAAATGCACGTTTTAAATATTTTGGCAAACAATTAACAAAGCAAACCCAAAATTGTATTTCAGTACCAAAAGCAAAAACAAAAAAAAAAAATCATAACAATAATGGCGAACTAAAATGGAAAAATTGTGTATTAAATTTATTTTAAAATTAAACAAATAAATTCTCTTTGGCACACAAAATACAAATATTTTCTCTATTATTTCGGAAATGTCAGAAAAAAGTATGTAATGTCAAAAAAAAAATAATCAAATCTAGTTCTTTTTTGCTATATTTGCTCGATTAACTGCTAGAAAAATTGAGCTACCACTTTTTTTGACGTTTCTATATTTTTTCAAAATTTATGGTGTATACACTCACTCTCACAAATATTTTGTATATATATTTTTTATCTCACTCCGTTTGTCTTTCCTAGTCACTGAAAAAGTGGGGAAAAAAGTGAGTATCATACGGCCATTAACGTAATATAAAGTAAATTTGTATTCATTTAGGAATTGGCCGCAATTCGTTCGACGGTTCGTCTTTATTAAAATCTTCTGCCTTAGGAGTCCAGTTCGCTCAATGGGTATTCCTGTGGCATCATAATTGATGATTGTTTACGCACAATAAACAATAGAATTAAAAAACTTACCAAATTAATGTTCACAAAATCTCAACCTGGAAAACATAAATAACCATAACCTAAAATAGAAAAAAAAAGAGTATTTAAATTAACATGCAGATTAAATAACTACTTACCCTTTACTATTGTAGAAAATTTGTTCATCCTGAAAAATAGAATTAATAATTAATGATTTATGTAATTTGAATGTAAATAAAACCATTATACTTCAATATTTAACAAAATAATCAAAATATTCCAAAATGACAACTCAAATTGGCAAATGGTGGATGAATTCCAATGCATTATTTGGAGTTCAGTGCAACAATAATAACATAGAACTGATCGACGCGATACCTGAATTTGAGCGTCGATACTAACCTTGGAGTAATTTATCGCACTAATCTGCACCTTATGGGAAATTTTAAGTTTTTTTTGAACATTCAAGATTTTGAGTTCGCTTGATAAATATTAAATAAAAATAGTAATAATAAATTAAATAAATCAAATATTTATACCGCCATTTCAATAAAATTGTATTTTATATAATTACTTCAAACATTGAATAAAATATTAGTAACTTCAAATTGGTGACGGTATTGTGTAATTAATTATTCAGTAAGCACTACAGTGCATCACGTGTGTTTGTCTTAAAGTTGGAAACACCGCCATCTCCGCATTACTTCAACTTCTTCGCATTCCGTGTAAATTGGTGAGATAATTATTCGGCATAATTGCAACATAAAATCCGTCAGTTTGCACAATCTATCATGGAAGAGCCAACAACTTTTACGGACTCGGTGTGCCAGGGAAATCCAATATTTTTCCCTGAAGTTTTGTTTTTTCATTGGAAAAATATTGCGTTATAGGTATAAAAATTCAGTTAGAAAAAAATCATGTACCAGTTTGTAACAGAAAAAATTTGTATCTGACTATAATTGGTACCAATAAATAATACTCTTTTATAAATAAAATTTGCGAGTCAGTTTATAAAATTAATTTAAAACCCGAACTATTCATTATTAAAAATAAAAATGTTTGACAGAGTTAAAAGTGAGTTTTAAAGGGCTCCAAAGTTACCCCTCACAATAAATAAAAATAGGAAGTAGTAATTATCATCAAACCAAAAATTATCTACACAATTGGTGACCCGACGTGATCAGGGTAACAGGCAGTCATCACAACTATAACAGCCATTAATTTTTGCACAATCAAGCAAAAATAATACAGGCATTCATCACAATTTCAAATAAAGAGGCCACAGAAGAGCATTTGGTGAATTTTTTAAGGGAAAGAATTTCATAAGTCTAACAAATATCCGGCTTCAGAAGCCACAATATCATTTAGCTTTAAGAAATTTAAATTTTCTGTGTATATCAAAAAAAAAAAATTGTATTCCAACCTGAGGTCATAGCTCCCGCCAGCGGTAAGCGGTCAGGAAGGAATACAATTTTAATCAGTCACTTCTTTGGGTTTACAGCCACAAAATAAAACGATTTCACTTACTCCGACGTTTCGATAAGTATCTTATCTTCTTCAGGTCTATTTATTATGGAACCAATATGTACATTATTAATTTTTATATATATTACAGTGAATTTAGTTAATGGTTAATTCACATACCGTTTAATAACAATAAAAAGATTTTATAAAATTCTAAATATACCATCAAAGGTATATAGAAAAAAGAAACAAGGTTTCAAAATTTTTTCCTTTTATAAGTGTATAGCGTTCAAAAATATTTTCCACATAACCCAAAACCCTCAAAAACAATTAATCGTTGAAACTTGTCTGGTCAACTATAATCAAAATAGTACTCCTGTATTGAGAATTTGGAATTCAAATACTAAGGGTTTCAAACTACAGTTTAAAAATTGAGTCAATAATACCACAATAAATTTTGCTCAGATCATTAGTATCGCTCTTCTTGTTGACTACTATATCCTGATTACCGAGAATGTGGGCCATTTCTAAAAACAAACGATTCTTATAGATTTTTTCAAATTCCAAAATCTCGACTTGAGCAAAACTAAACTTATGCCCAGAATCGTGTGAATGTTGACACAAAGTCGTGGCCTGAGGATTTCTTATCGGCATTTTTGTGTCAGATTTATGTTGATTTACTCGATTTTTTAACAGCTGTTTAGTAGTGCCAATATATCTGAGATTACAGTGGCTACAAGGGATCATATATATTAAATTAGAATGGGATAATACTGGTGTACCATCTTTGAGTTGACTAAACATTTTCTTAAGTGGATTTGCAGCCGAAAATGTGATTCGACAATTTATGTTAAAACTACGTAAAGTTTTCGAAATGTGTTCACTTAGACCTTTGACATAGACAATCGGCCGGTAGATCAGAATCTGGTTGGAAGAAATCGAGAGATTCAAAATATTATTGTTACTGTTAGTACTAATGGAATTGTTACCAATAGAACTTGGACTACGATTGATTTGATTATAACGATTAATCAATTTGTTAATTAGATATTTAGGGTATTTATTACTAATCAGATAATTCTTAATCATATTGTCAGTATCCACTGTTGTATCTGTTGTTAATTTTTTGACACGATTTATAAAACCAAAGGCTGTATTTATAATTTGACTAGATGGATGAAAACTATTAAAATTTAGAATTCGACCTGATGATAAATTTTTTGCGTACCAAACTGTATCAATTTTTCCATTATCTTTGCGAATCAGTAAGGTATCCAAAAATGGTAATTTATTATCCGTTTCCACTTCTAAAGTAAATTTCAAATCAAAGTAATTATTATTAAATTCCGCCAATATATCATTAACGTTATCCTCAGGTACACATAGTAACAGATCGTCAACATATTTCTTGACAAACAAAATATTGATACTGATAGATCTCAGTATTCTGTCCAGTAAAGCTTCCATCACAATATCTGCTATGATATGAGATAACGGAGACCCCATCGCAACACCATTGATTTGTTTATAGATGATATTTGATGAAACAAAATATCCTGATTTTAAACAAAAACCTAGCAGATCCAAAAATACCGTTCTGGGAATATTAGTATTATAGTTGACCAGAAAAGTTTCAACGATTAATTGTTTTTGAGGGTTTTGGGTTATGTGGAAAATATTTTTGAACGCTATACACTTATAAAAGGAAAAAATTTTGAAACCTTGTTTCTTTTTTCTATATACCTTTGATGGTATATTTAGAATTTTATAAAATCTTTTTATTGTCATTAAACGGTATGTGAATTAACCATTAACTAAATTCACTGTAATATATATAAAAATTAATAATGTACATATTGGTTCCATAATAAATAGACCTGAAGAAGATAAGATACTTATCGAAACGTCGGAGTAAGTGAAATCGTTTTATTTTGTGGCTGTAAACCCAAAGAAGTGACTGATTGTTATACATCCAGCCGTTAGGGAATATTTTTAAGAATACAATTTTACGAAAAGTGAATCCGGACACACATCAGAGGTCAACAAAACGTGAGTACACACCCGTCCTTATTTTTTGAGCTCTTTCTATTTTAATAAAAAAAAAAATAATTTCTTGCAAACCATCTACCAAGGATTATTTCTCTGTTGTTTTCTTTTCAAAATTCTTTATCCCAGCCTGAGGTCATACCTCCCAACAGTGGTAGGCGCTCAGTTTGGAATAAAAAAACATTAATTTTGATATTCGGTATACTTTTTTTAAAAAGTTAAGTTCATAAGTGTTAATTATCATGGCAGACAACGCTGAGGGTACTCCACCTCTGGCGAGTCCGACTGAAGGTTCATCTCAAACAGTAGCCTTGACGGCCGATCAACTGCAACGATACGTCAGCGAACAGCTACGACTTAGACTACCTGAAACCGCTCTCAGTAGTTCAGCGGTAGCAATTTCGTCATATCACTTTCAAACACCACAGGTACTATATGCACAAAATCCAGCCGTATGGTTTAATATACTTGAGGAAACTTTCGAGTTGTCAAGAATCAAATTAGAAAAGACCACGTTTAGCCACGCCAGCATTAGATTCGAGGCACCATGAAACGTTTCCAGGTCTCTTATTAAGTGACAAAGGACAAACTTTTTATACAACATTTAAGAACGAAATCATACCATCCGTAGGCAAATCTGAGCGACCAAAATTAAATACATAATTTGTTACATGACTTACCTTGGAAGATCAGAAGCCATCACAACTCTTGAACAAGTTCCGTCTCAAGCAGTTGTGGATGTGGAAGTGACTTACACCCCGCGTACAGCTGATTATAGCAACTTTCGAAAATGACATAGAGCTAAACACGCTGGCAACACAAGCAGATAACCTCGTAGAAACTTTGGCACCAACAAACTCAGCACAATTCGACAAAATTACAGCATACAATGTACCAATGAATGTTGACACAAAAACTTCACCAACCAACGAAAAAACAGAGATGGAGCAAAATATTAATACAGTGACAATCACGATTTCGGAACTATTTGGTGCACTTAAAAATTCACGGTCGCGTTCAAACCACAATTCAGAATTTAGTCCTAGAAATCGTTCTCGTTCGGCTTCGTTTAACAGAATAAATGTAAAATTCGATCAATGCTATTACTATTAATAGTATGGTAGCAAAGCAAGAAGATGTGTAGCAGGGTGCAAATTTTTCGAGGCATCAAAAAGTCACGAGCAGAAGAAGAATTTTTAAGTTCTCATCAACAGGCAATGGCGGCCATTGATGGTAACAACATCAGTCGACTACTATTTTGACACGCGTTCAAAATTTAACGTTCTAATCGACAGACGTCGATTTTCTAAGGCATACAGGATTATTGATGGACATCCAGGGGCAGAGAGTAATGGACCCACTAACCTCCTTGTTTGTTAAAGGTACCAATACACACAATTCAGAACAAGCACTGTCATTGCTGGACAAGTGACTTTTGCATCCCAAAATTAAAAATCTACTTTCGGAATTTCATGAAATTACGAAGGGCGCACTAAGTAAGAACTTAATTAGACACACCGGTTAGGGACAATTGGACCATAAACAGCTTGCAAACACGGAGACTGGCTCCTGACAAATTGAAAACCGCGAAAGACGAATTCAAACGCTTGATGTCACAGGGCATTTGTCGTCCCAGTAGCAGTACGTGGTCAATTTCATTACACTTGGTAATGAAAAAAAAAGATTGATACCTGGAGACCATGAAGCGATTACAGGGCGTTGAACAATATCACGGTGCCCGAGAGATATCCGATACACAATACCACAACTTCAAGACTTTTCGTATCAGCTTGAAGGGTGCACAATATTTACGTCCCTGGACCTTGTTCAAGCATATCATAAAATTCCGATCAAACCTTCCACTAATCCAAAAACTGCCATTATGACACCCTTTGGTTTATTCGAGCTCACCAAAGTGGCCTTCGCTCTTAGAAATGCAGCACAAACTTTTCAAAGATTGATGCATTCAATATTGTCCGGCCTCAATTTTTGCTTTGTCTATTTGGACGATGTTTTTAATCGCTTTAAAATCTTCCGAAGTACATTTATACCCTCTAAATGTAGTCTTACAAAAATTCTCGGAACATCGATTGATCATAAATCCAGATAAATGTGTTTTCGCTACACACGATATTACCTTCCTATGGTATATGGTTAATGAACAAGGCATTTCATCCACTCAGGAAAGATTCGAAATAATCAAAAATTATGAGCATCCAACTAATAGTTAATCATCTCAAAAGATTTTTGGATATGGCAATGGCAACCACTCAGTTTCTTCTCAGTACGACCAAACGAACCACAACAACGGTACAGTGCTTATGACAGAGACTTATTCTGGCATTAAGCACTTCAAATATTTGTTAAAAGGTCGTGAGTTTACACTGTTCCCGGATCATAAACCGTTAATTTACGCGTTTAAACAAAATCCAGAAAAGGAATCACCGCGACAATTTCGACATTTTGATTTCATCGGCCAATTTATTACCAATATACAACACATTTCCGGCATGAATAACGTCGTAGCAGATACCCTCTCATGTATTAATCAAATTTCAATGCCCGAAAGTATTGATTATACAGCAATAGCGGATGCTCAAACTAATGATGATGAATTATGCGAACTTATGTATAATAATTCAAACAAAACTATTTGTTGTGATGTTTCAACCGGTATATCAAGACCTTTTATTCCACTAGGTTTTCGGAAAATTGTTTTTGAATCTTTACATAATTTATCGCATATAAATTCATCTCTCGGTACATTTGTACTTGCATCACGACGATTTTCTGAAATTCATCTCGATATCATTGGACCATTACCAATTTTTGGAAACAGTCGTTATTGTGTAACGTTAATAGATCTTCCAGTTCCGGACATTATTGCTGCTCTTTTATTTACTATTGCGATTTCTTCACAAGCGTACTACAAGCTATAACCCTAAATGTAATGGAATGATAGAACGATGGCATCGAGTGTTGGACAGAAGCAGCATACTTTCGCTGACTCTATTGGGATTACGGACTACGTATAGTACTGAACTGAAGACCACACCAACAGAACTAGTTTACGGAGGCATAATACAAATACCCAGGAGAGTTTTTCGAACAAACCACGGACAACAAAATTTCACAAACGGACTGCGTACAGAATTTAAAAAAAACACTTTGTTGAAATTAAACGACTCCAGCTTCCAGACGTGGCACCGACAAAATCTTTATTTCGCGGTACGGAAATCCTTGGAGCCACCCAGTAATAAACAGGAACGGAAAAACATTTATCATCGAAATTAACGGCAAGCACAACAAGGTGTCAATCGACAGACTTCAGATCAACCTTGAACGGAAAGGGCGACAACAAAAACACCTACACTCGCAAAGCTTCCTACGACTTCCCGGACAAACCGCAACAAATGTAAAAACAACGTACACGAGAACAGGACGTCTCATTAAAACACCATCCAAATTTAAGGACAATTAGCGGAACAGGTAATTGATCTACGGATGGTTAATTGGATAATTCACTGGAGGAGGAGTATTATGGCGTCATAATTGATGATTATGCTTTATTTTTAATCAAAGCCAAAAATTACCTCCACATCCCTAAGCCTAGTTTACACCTCTTGCGAACGTGGAACCATGTTGAATTAACTAATTTGCAGCAGTTAAATCGATGAAGTTCCACTTGCGCCGTGTTATTGGAGAGACGATTTTAACAGTAGAAAACAGTAAATTTCACACTCACTAAATTTTGTTTCATAAAATTTCATAAAAGCATCTAATATGTTACTTTCAATTTAGATTAAAACCTACATAACATAATAAAATTGGAAATTGGCCGGGATACTGAAACATAATTTTACATACTGCTGCCATTGTTTTATTTTCAGATAAAATTCCATGAAAAATCGAACTATTAAATATTTAGCTTAACTTCTCTCTGATAAAGTTTTGCCATTTTTTACGTACTAAACGAAGAAACCCGTTTTTCATCTAATTACACAAGATTGGTCATAATCATAATACAATATTTACGAAACCTTCTAAGAAATCAGAACCGAAATTGTTTTGCTACAGATGCCGAACTAAAATACTGGCATATTGGAAATATTTTGTGCTAATTTGAATAAAAATGAATTTTGTCTTTCTGTATAATCGAGGGCATATAAGCAAACCTGAATTTGGAAAACATAATTTTTCCGAGAAGGTATATAGTAGATGGGTGGATAATAAAAATATAAAATCCATCCAAAATTGGATGTTTGGCATAGCATGATATCAAAATGATATGAAATTTAATTCAATTCGATTTATTCGCGGTTCAATGGTCGATGGTGTTCAATATATACAACCTAGACATATTTCCACCTGAATGGCATTATACAGGCAAATGATTTTTGATATATTTGTTGATCATATACATACATGTACATATATATTGGCTGATACATAAATCGATTATTCGACGAGAGTTTGTTGTGTTTATATTTTCGGCCAAAAAACCAAAAAAACAGTCATCGAAAAATAATACGAGTAATATTGTTTTATGTATGTAGATATATAGAAATTTTATTATCAAACATTTATCAGAGAATAAGTAATTAAAATTCACGTAAAACTTCAATTTCCTAAAAACCGTATCGCCCTCCCTTATTTCCAGCTACATATTTTGAAAAACCAATAATTTTCGTTCAATACGGTGTCAAGATATGTACGTACAATGTACATTATTTCTAAATACGAAACACACATTCCTTTTTCATGTGCTGATTAGGTAGGCAATGTGTAGGCATTAATAAAATGCGGCAGCCGAAAAAGTTAAATATTTCAACCGTAAAATAACAAGTAAATTAGTGAGCCGTAGCTTTCATTAGTTACGTAATTACAATTTTGGATGAAAATTTCATCGTAATTATTTAAAAAAAAAATTTACAAGAATTCGATATTTTATTGATCCATCGAGAACAGAACAGTGTACAGTTAAAATTCGTTTATTATACTGACCCACTAAATTAATGATGCATCATTTTAAATATTTTGGCTACCTTGTTTTTCCAGGTTCATAAATAAATAATAGAGGATTATTGTTTTTTGTTGATATTTTAAATTAACATGTCGGTCAAAAACAGAATTTGTTTGGTACATAACTTTAAATTTTTTCTTATTTATGTTTATGAACATCGATAGGGCCAATTATAATATTAATTTTGACTCCAATTAATTTGAGCGGAAATTGAATTTTAATGGTGAATTTTTATGTTTAACGTCTTTTTAAAATCTCACGACCTATTAGAATAAATTAATAATTCATTTTTGTAAGTCTTTCCATAGAAAGATTTCTTCTTGCTAACAGGTTAATCCATAACGAAAACCCACCCTGACCCCCTAACCCTAAGAACGACAATACACATAATAAATATAAAAAATTACCAAGTTTAATGGCGTCCAATATAAAAAATACATTTTCGTAAAATATTTCGAATCCTTGCGGGATTTTCTTTGATTACCGCATGAAAATCATATCAATAATATCAATTTTTTTTTAAAGAGTTGGAACATATTCAAAACCATAAATAGAATCTACGATTTAAGATCTTTAATGATTACGAACTTATCCTAGTTTATATTCAAATAGAATTTTAGACAGAATTATAAGAAGACTGTTATCTTTTGTGCTTTTATTCTTGTTGAATATTTTCTATTGCAAAATGTAAAATTCTTATTTTTTGAAAATTATTTATTTAAAAGATTCGTTTTATTTTGTCTTTAAATTTTAAATTATCACGAATTTTTTTATTTAGAAAACTATTAAAGCTTTGCAATATTAAGACATAAAAATCATTCCTAAATGAATATTAGGACGATTATTACTTGTCTTCTGAGTAATAGATAAAATCTTATGTAATAAAAACCTAACCGTTTTCTTTATAAAATGAGTTTGATATCTTTAATTAAACATTTAATTGATTTTTATCTAGAAATATAAAAAAACTTGAGACTAATAGCTTAAACCAAATTAAAAAAACCGCAAATTGAATAAAATACTTTACGATTAATTAACACAGCTAGAATGAGTTTTTTTGGGCCGGTTTCAGTTCGTTTTAAGTTTATACTTAATTTTTAATTACTTTTTAAAAAAAGTACTTTATAATCCAACTAGTGTAAGCAGATGCGAGGTTTAGGTTCTGCAGCTGTAATTTTTGTCACGTACCCGGTCGAAAATCGATAATGTAAAATCGGTACTTGTTCATCAGATTAATCACCCTGACGAGTATTTTATAATCCGAAGATAAAGACTCATTGCAACTCACAAATAAAACACAAAAATACATACCGAAGGATCGGAAACAAAAATTAAAACAAAAAGCATAAGATCTTGTTAAAACCCTCAATCGTGAAATTGTCTGTTGATTTGATATGTATCTATGTAAGTGCATTCAATATTTTGAAAAATATTTCGCTCATTGCGTGCAAGATAACGATAAGTACTACTTATCGCGTTATTGCATGATTGCATTTTCATATAGTTCAGAGAAAGTAGTACATCCCAGTTAAACTCATTTTTTAAAATGGGTCCTCCCGAGGGGTGCTGTATAACTTTCCGATAATACGATAAGTCATTTTTGATTTTTTGTTCCAGTTATAAATACTATAACTTGACTTATAGTTTTCTTGATTGTAACAAATTGAATTCTCAATATCGTATTTTCACTTATAGTTTTAATAGGCGGAAAATATTTTTGTTAGTGCAACTGTAAGTATAAGTTATCGCTGTTTATGTGAAAAATAACTTTGGTTTTGATAACTATAAGTACTACATACAACCCTTTTTTATTGAAAAATATTTCCAAGTAGGCATCGTAAGTGGTGTTATAGTTTTCTTGCTTGTTTTGAATTACAACTATTGTTTTTTCACAAACAATATTAAATTTTAAATTTGATAAATCTGGGTATCGATTTTGGTCGCAAAATGAGGATTGAGGATTGAGAATTTTGTATATGTATACGGCGTATAATATACATTTTGCTATTGTGTGCCGTCAAATATTTTTATTGTATTAGTGTGTTTTCTCATGATGGTAAGTATCAAAAATAAGCTAAGCGGGTGAAATCGGTTCAACTTTTTGGTTGCTTCCGCTCGCCTTGAGTTATTTTTCCCTACCTTTTAACATGAGGAATTCATGTTTTTCTATCTATTGTTGTTGTAAACGAGACATTCATTTTACTTCGTTACTAAAAATCCAAAACAATATACGCAATCAATTGCTCGTGGTGATCTTCAATATAAAAAAACAAAAATCAGCATAAATAAATGGTTTTTAATTTTTACATTCTTCGTCGACCACATTCATAATATTTTTAACTTTTTTTTTTTTTTTTTTTTTTTTGAGTTATGTGAGAATACACATTTGAAAAATCAAAAAAAACAATTCAGTGTTATCTCATGCGCACGAGAGGAATGGTGTACATATTTTTATTTCCAGTAATTTTCTGCAAAATTTAAAACTAATAAAATTGTTAATTAAATAATGATTTAAAGATAAATAAATATTAACTAAAAATGGAAAATAAGTCAGATAAATATTTATAAACTATAATTTTATTAATAATTTAAAATGATGAAAAATCACACGACGTACACCCACCCTTTCCTGTGCTTGAATTAACACTAAGCCAAAATAACTAATTTACTTCTTATTTTTTCCACATTATATTTAATATCCCTCTTTTTCGTGTCATTTTATCTCTCTTATTTGCATCATGTTAAACAAAAAACTTAAAAAAACGCCCATTAGACACTGTCAAATGTGCGTATTTTTTAGTTTTTTGTTTAATATAACATGGCATAAGGTTTTTTTGTTTAACATCGGATAAGAGGGATAATGTGAAAAATAAAATAAGTAAATTTGTGACTTTAACTTTTAGTGTTGACCCAAGCGCAGGAAAGGGAGTATATTATGTACGTCGTGTAATTTTTCTAACTTAAAATTATTAATAAAATTATAGTTTATAAATATTTTTCTGACTTATTTGCCTTTTTTAATTAATATTTATATATCTTTAAATCATTATTCAAGTAACAACTTTATTAGTTTTAAATTTTGCAGAAAATTACTGGAAATAAAAATATGTACAACCTTTCGTACGCATGAGATGACACTGAATTTTTTTTTTAATATTTCAAATGTTTATTCTCTGTTTTTCTCTATTCTTTGGACACCAATACAATTTACCAATACTTTTGCCTTCCGGTAATACTCAACTCAATCCTCAAATTGCGACCAAAATCGCTGTCCTGGAAAAGTTGTTTCTCAACCAAAATTAAAACATTGTTAAAAAATATTAAATTAAGGTTTATATAAAACTAACATGTCGGTCGATATTGCCGAAGTTAATTTGGAGGCCAATGATTCAGGTAAGTAATTTTAAATTTATTAGGGCCATGCAATGTGATACAAAGTAACTTTTATTTACTGATCGAGTCAAACCCAATCACAATTGTTTAGTTCCTAATACAGTCAAAATCGATTCATTATTACAAAATATAATAGAATCAACTTAACCGGCTTAATAATAGAATGCGCTCGAATCAGCAAAGCTTTAAGCCGGACTTTGAACCGATTTTGCGGTTCAAATTTGCTGTATTTTATTTATTTTTTTTTGAGCAAACTGGGCAAATTAAACAATTAAAAAAAATAAAATCGTTCACTTTCCCAGCGAATCTACAAGCAACTACAAGCGATCTGCTAAGCGACCAAAAAAAATCGAACAAAGGCGATTAAGGTGATTATCTTATAAAACTAAATTTGTAAACTTATAAAAAAACCTTAAAGAATTGTGAAATACATACAATATATTTGTGAATTAAACAAAAATAAAACCCACATTAAATTTATTCAGAGATTAAAATTTCTACACAAATATCTGCGATTCATCATTTTTTACATGGTCCTTCGAGCCGGATCTCGGTGGCTAATGGTAATGTTCATCGAGTAGATTTGGCGATTTCTTGTAAAATTTAATCCAACAGCGAGTAAAGGATTTAAGTAAAACGCTATTTTTTTTTTTTTTGTTGTTGTACCTAAGTGATAAAGAAAAATTTTGGAAAAAACGATTAGAGTGAAATAAAAACCAGCAAGCGTCCTAAAAGAAAAATCGCGCGGGCATTTTAGGCGAATAAATTTAGACAATTTTAGTGGTGTCTTAACAATTTTTACGATAAATACGGTGTAAAACGATTTGATATAAAACAATTAAGTTACATAAGGAAAATCTATTTAAGTGTTATATACTATAAATTTTGGTGCGTTTTATCTATAAAGCTACACTTATAAGTAGATACATACATTTTATAATTACAATTGAATTTTGCAACAATGGCGGACGCTCGATGCCTCAACCGTATTGCAAAGCGAATTGGACATATTGGAACATTCGTTGCCAATTTTAGTACCGGGGATAATATTGATAATGTTCGCAATATTCAATTATTGGAAGAAGAATGGTCTGAATTCAAGTCATTGGAAGGCAGAATTAAATTCGATGTTGAAAACAGCAAGACCATGGACGGAATAGAAGACAATTACTTCTTGCTGAAAACCAAACTGCTTAAACTTCAGAGTGAGGTAAGTGAGCAAAACGGAGATTACACGATGCAAGATCTACTCGTTAGCCAAAAAAACTTCTTAGAAGAAGCAAAGTGCAATAAACGGAATGGTGAAGACAAAATTCGATTACCACGTATGAATATTCCCATATTTTCGGGAGTTTATTCTGAGTTTCCTTCATTCAGGGACTTATTTCAGGCTTCGGTAGGAAGAAAAGTAAACGTAAGCGGAGGTCAAAAGCTCCAATATTTGAAAGGTTTGTTAAGTGGTGATGCGGCTGCTTTAGTGAGGCACATTGAAATCACAGATGTGAATTACGAAGAAGCTTGGGCCATAATAAAGGAACGTTATGATAATAAGCGATATGTAGTAACTAATTTGTTGAAACGATTTACGGAACAGCCCAGTATATTACAACCATCAGCTATTGCACTGCATCACATGTCCGATATAATGGAAGAAGTGTTGAGAGGTCTGAAAGTAATGGGGCCACAAGTTGAAACCAGTTATCCGTGGTTAATTTCAATTTTGGTTAACAAACTAGATGCAGCATCTAAACAAGCTTGGGCCCTTGAAATATGTGATGAAGATTTTCCAACGCTGGAGCTATTCAAACGTTTTCTTAAGAGACGCGGCAATGCCTTAGGCGAAGTGAAGCGGCCTAATCAAGCAACAAAACTGCAAGCACAAAAGGGAAGACTAATGCATGTTACACCTAAGGCTGCGATCTGCCGTAAATGTAATTCCGATCATGATTTACACATCTGCGAGAGGTTTCTGGAATTGGATGTAACAGATAGACGAGGATTTATTGCAGAACACAAATTATGTTTCAATTATTTGAGGCCCAGTCATCAAGCAGCGGTATGTAAGTCTCGCTTTAGATGTGCCAAATGTAGAGCAAAGCACCACACAACATTACATAAAAACGTGACGGAAAATACTACAACTGGCAATGAAGCGGGATCTAATTCAACCATGCAGCCCTCTGAAAATTATCCAAAATTCGACGGCCATAACAAACGAAGACAGTAAAATAAACGCGAATACTTCAGTATCAAAACATTTTTAGGCATTACTTCCCACAGCCGTTGTTAAAATTCGAGACCATTCGGTAAATTACCAGAAATGCAGAATATTGTTGGACTCAGGGGCACAAGCGTCTTTCATTTCAGAAAGATGTATGCAACGATTGCAGTTTCCAAGGAAGAATGCGAATATTTCCATAAAAGGCTTGACATCTGATGTAACACTAACAAAGGCTAAAACTTCAATCAATTTATCATCATGCTACGATCGTCAACAAATGGAAATTGAAGTTTTGATTTTAAATAAATTACCTACTCGATTGCCAAGCCAATACTTCGACATAAATGGCTATGGCAAAATAAATAATTTGAAACTTGCAGATCCCGATTATAACAAACCCAACCACATAGACGTCATGATTGGAGCTGACAAATTTTTCAATGTATTACGAGAAGGTCGCATTGAAAACTGTGATACAACACTAGTGGCACAAAACACTATGTTTGGATGGGTATTAGGCGGCGATTTACAACGTGATGCTACAAATTTCGCACAAGCAAATTTCCTGAGCTACAATTTTCATGTGAACGTGAACAATGATGAAGTGCTGCGATCATTTTGGGAATTGGAAGAAATTCCAAACTGCGAGCCATTCACAGAAATGGAAAGAAAATGCGAAGCTCATTTTAAATCTAATTTCAGGCGCGATAGTGAGGGTAGATGCATCGTTAAAATCCCATTCAAAGAAACGACACCCAAATTAGGAAACTCCTTTCGCATTGCGGAAAGGCGTTTCTACAACTTGGAACGGAAATTGAACGCCAATCAGATACTAAAATGCGAATACGTTAAAGTAATGCGAGAATACAAAGAGATGGGGCATATACGCAAAATATCAGATGAAAAAAAATATAGCGACAGCAGAACTTGTTTTTATCTACCACATCATTGCGTCGTACAGGAATCCAGCAAAACAACAAAGATTCGTTTGGTATTCGATGGGTCTTGTAAGTCCAGTAATGGTTTGTCTATAAACGACAACATGCTTGTTGGGCCTACAATACAGCCACCAATTTGGTCAACGTTGATAAGATTTCGATACCACAAAATCGCTCTAGCTGCGGATATCGAGAAAATGTATAGACAGGTGATGGTTACAGAAGAGGATCACAATTATCAAAGAATCGTATGGCGCGAACAGGACAGTGAAGAATTGAAACATTTTGTGCTTACCACAGTAACATTTGGATTAGCCCCCCGCCCTCTCAGCTCTTTGGCCTTTTCAATGGAATCTGCTCCAGTAAGTAGATCATCAACATAAAAATCGTTTCTAATTACCTCAGCTACATCTGGGAATTGGCTTTCCATATCAAACGCAGATTGATGAAGCGCTCTTAAGGAAGGCTGAGCTGGCTAATCCAAATGTTAACCGCTTACCGTCAAGGAACTAGCAAACGCAACCAATCAAGTAATAAAACACGTACAAAACGCTGAATTTCATGATGAAATAAGAATATTAAAGGCGAAGAATGAATTAAATATGAAAAGTAATCTCTCGCCACTCACACCATTCATAGACGAGAATGGGATTTTTAGAGTAGGAGGAAGATTAGAAAAATCAATGAGCGAATATGACTCGAAATACCCGATCATTCTACCCAAATCTCATGTCCTTAGTAGAATGATAATTTCCTATGTCCACATTAAGTATCTAGTAGTCAGAGGTAGAGGGCTTGTGAGAGAGGAACTAAAGAAATGCGTAAAATGTTTCCGACAAAGAGCTGCAACTACGAAACAACTAATGGGAAATTTACCGGCAGTCAGAACAACGCCAGCGAGGCCGTTCAGTAAATGTGGGTTAGATTATGCTGGGCCAATATACATAGCTAACAAAAGAGGGCGGGGGGCTAAAATTTCAAAAGGTTATATTGCTGTTTTTGTATGCATGGTTCAGTGACAATGGCACCAATTTTATTGGAGCGAGGAGACAGCTAAACGAGGTATACAAAATGTTAAAATCTGAATCATTTAGTTATTTAATTGCAGAATATTTGGCACAAAATGCGATACAATGGCATACCATACCACCATCAGCACCTCATTTTGGCGGGCTTTGGGAAGCGGCGGTGAAATCAGTGAAGTCGCATTTAAACAAGGCCACCAACAATGGTAATATGACATTCGAGGAAATGTCGACACTACTGAGTCAAATAGAAGCAATCCTAAATTCGAGGCCGCTGTGCACTTTATCAGAAGATGACACCACGATTGAAGCTCTGACCCCAGCGCATTTTTTAATAGGATCAACAATAGGAACGATTCTAGAGATAGAGTTTGAAAACATACCAATATCGCGATTATCTCGATGGCAGCAGATACAACAAAGAGTTAAGGGTTTCTGGAAGCGATTTAATGTCGAATATTTGAACTCTCTTCAGCAAAGAAATAAGTGGACTGAAACAAAAAACAACATTAAAATAAATGATTTAGTGTTAATTAAAGAATACAATTTACCATCATGCAAATGGGCATTAGGGAGAATCATAGATGTTCACCTAGACGGAAATGGATTAATTCGTGTTGTTACCATTAAAACACCATCAACAATAATAAAGCGACCAATCGTCAAAGTGTGCAAGCTACCAAATATGTAGTTAACAACTGGAGTTGTCAACGGGGCGGTCTATGTTGGAGATGCAATGAATTCACGGCTAGAATGATTAAATTAAAATTGAATTAGAAAACAAATTTACATTGTAACTTATAACTTACTTGTCTTGTAAATCACTTTAATAACGCCAATTATTTTGCTTTGGTTTATTGATATCACATCGCGAATTTTGATGTAAACAGTTGATTTCTTAATATTTTTGTAAAATCGAATAATTTTTTTTTTTTGTGACAGCAAAATTTGTTTGTCAAAATCGATTCATTATTACAAAATATAATAGAATCAACTTAACCGGTTTAATAATAGAATGCGCTCGAATCAGCAAAGCTTTAAGCCGGACTTTGAACCGATTTTGCGGTTCAAATTTGCTGTATTTTATTTATTTTTTTTTGAGCAAACTGGGCAAATTAAACAATTAAAAAAAATAAAATCGTTCACTTTCCCAGCGAATCTACAAGCGATTACAAGCGATCTGCTAAGCGACCAAAAAAAAGCGAACAAAGGCTATTAAGGTGATTATCTTATAAAACTAAATTTGTAAACTTATAAAAAAACCTTAAAGAATTGTGAAATACATACAATATATTTGTGAATTAAACAAAAATAAAACCCACATTAAATTTATTCAGAGATTAAAATTTCTACACAAATATCTGCGATTCATCATTTTTTACACTAATATTTGGCAGAATTTCTATGAGTATTTGGGTGGTATGTTCAATGCTCTCCGTGGTGAAAGTTTTCATCAACGTGATATCAAGACACATCTATTCACATTAAGCCAAGTTTTAATTGAAAATACGATAAAAGCTAATCAAATTTATTTTGCACTCCCAGATCCATTTCACTGCAATGGCCCTAATTCTGATTACGAGCTATTAGAGTCAAACCCATCTAGTAACTCTCAACCTGCATCTTTGTCCGAAAACACCGTTAGAACCAGAAAACACAAAAAAAATGTAAATGGCTGGCAAAGAGTAGAATCGAAGCGCCAAAAGAATATGGGAAACCAATATAAAAACGCATCCGGACGTATAATTCCTGCAAAAGCAATGAAAAATGGTTGTTCACCAAAATGCCGCCTAAATTGCCATGAACGGGTACCTCACCAAATTAGGCTGGACGTTTTCACCCATTACTATAAACTATCTAATAAAGAACGTCAATGGGATTTTGTAGCTCGAGGAGATAATGTAGTGGATAAAAAAATCACCAAAATTTCTTCAGGCGATAGCCGAAAAAATCATCTCGCCTATATTATCTTAATTATCGTCTGAACGGTAAAGATGAAACTACAAGGGTATGCCTAAAAATGTTTCTCGATACGCTTTCTATTTCAAACCAGTTAGTTGAAACCGCACTTGCAAAATCTACAGTTGGTGGATTTGATCAACGGGGTAAGATGTTATTACTTGTAATGAAACCGGTCTAAATCTATTCAATTTTAATTTTCTAATAGGTAAATATGTTCGTCCAGTGAATGAAGTTAAACTTGCTTCCAAACAACATGTTTTAGAGCATATATCTGCTTTTCCCGTCATAGAGTCGCATTATACACGTGCGTATACTGCGAAACGTTTTTTAGACAGCGACCTTTCCGTATCTAAAATGTTTCGTCTGTATGTAAAATGGATTGAACAGAAGCAAATTAGGTCCCAGCTTGTTACCGAACGACAGTATCGGGACATCTTCAATTATAATTTTAATCTAAGTTTTTATAAGCCAAAAAAAGATCAGTACAACGACTGTACAAGTTACACCAACATGTCCTCTTCAGAGAAAGAAAAATCTAAATTTAATTTCGAAAAACACTTACAAATGAAGAATGAAGCTCGATAGATCAAAATTATCGATCAAGCAGCAGCTACTATACACAAAAATATAGTATCTGTCTGTTTTGAATTTCAAAAAATTTTACAGTGCCCTTTTGGTGAAACTAACATTTTCTATTACAAAAGAAAACTAAACTTGCATAATTTCACCATATACAATTTGGCAAGCCGCCAGGGATATTGTTACTTATGGGATGAAACCGTTGCTGGACAAGGTTCGTCTGAAGTGTCCAATTGCTTATACAAATTCATTTTGGAAGAAAAAAACAAAAATAATGTGAATAAATTTATATTTTGGTCAGATCATTGTCCCGGACAAAATAAAAATAAGATACTATATGCTTTTTACGCTTGGGTATCCAGGAAATTAAATATCGAAATACATCACAAATATCTAGAAAAATGGCACACCCAAAATGAAGGAGATTGTATGCATTCAGTGAAAGAAAAGTGTCGAAAAAACAAAACTATTTACATTCTAGCCCAGTATTACAGCCTTATACGAAATGCAAAAGTTAGTGGATCATCCTATGCTGTCCATGAAGTAGTACAGACAGATATTTTAGATTTTAAAAAACAGATCAGATTCCAACTTTTTTGCTAAAAATACAAAATGAAGCATTTTTGAAAAGTAAAGTTAGAGAAGTATATGTGTCTAAATATGAACCAAATAAATTACATTATAAATATGAATTTGATGAGAAGTTTCAAGAAGTTATTTTATATTATGAAGAATCGTCGACAACAAAACGCAGAAGAAGGAAACGAAAAACGATTGACCGCGACAATGTTGATCCGTTATACAATCAAAGTGAACCAATCTCTGAACTAAAATATCAAGACTTAATGTTTTTGTGCAAAAATAAATATATCCCAGGATTTTACCACCAATTTTTTGAAACTTTACCCCATTCATTGTAATAATATAACTTTATCATTTTTTCTTTTATTAATAAATTTGTAATGAAAACAACATGAAATTTGAAAATATGAATTATAGCTAATAACTAATTTAAAAAAAAAATAAAAGTTGTTTCAATTTCGTTTCTGTGATAAGAAATCAACGAAGTATTATGTGTACCGAATGAAATTTGTGAATCCCCAATTTATATTATCTCATAGGTTACTATACGCAAAAGAAAAAATCTGGTAACGTTATTTTGTAGAAAAAAAAACGACAAATTGGGCATTTGTATTATTTATTTCGAAACGGACGCATCAGAAGGAGAAAAACGTCATTTAATAATTAGATTGTGCAATGATCATCCGGAGTATACCAATAAAAAAATTGCTAAATTGGCCGGTGTTTCCAAAATACGGTAACAAATGTAAAAAAAAAATGTCGAATCAATCTTTCTGTATCACGCAAGCCCGGATCCGGAGCAAAAAAAGGTGCTCGAAATAAAATGTTGGATCAGAAAATTGTAAGAATCATTACCAAACATTTGTCGATGTCTGTGCGGGATTTGGCAGAAAAACCAAAACAACCAAATCGATGGTGGAACGAGCGAAAACCAGAAGTAATCTACGGACATACAAGAAGTCAAAAATCCCCAAAAGAAGTGTTGAACTTGTAACAAAAATATGTGGGGTACATTTTGTTATAGAAATTGTCCCTTTGTATCCACACCGGCAGTAAATATTCCTGCTAGCTACAGTGGGAGGTAAAAATGGTCGTGGGGGTTGGTGTGGAGCAATGAGGGACCTTGCTATCCTGCCTTAAGGGGTATAGAATCAAGGGGTGATCATGACGATCACAAATGAGTACATTACTTGACCAGAAAGAAATTAGGACCTGTCTACATTGACTACTTAAAGTGGGATCAGTAGTCCAACATGAATGGATTGATGTTTTTGGCCCTAGCCAAGCATAATAAAAAAAAATAATAAACAAAAACAACTAAATAAACATATATAGTTCCCTGGGCGGGATTTGTTAATAAAGTGTTTAGATCAGTAGCAGGAATCAACAGAAGAGCGGCGGAGCATTAAAGCCCACTTCCACTCGCCTCTATTGAGGCAGTTGATTATCCCGCTACTGATCGGGCCCCTTTTAGTTAGATACCATTATTATTATACTCACCTTTTTTATCGATCCTTCTGTAGTCGCCTCGGTAAGAAAAAAAAAAAAAATTAATTTTAAAATTTTTTTAAAAAAAACGTTTATTTAATAGATAACTGACTACTTGAACAAGAATTGAAAAATGAATTCCCCCCCTCCAACTAAAATTGTTGGAGTTTATATACCAATTTACTTCCGCCAAAAAAATGCATTCCACCAACAATTATATGGGTTCAAAGAAAACAAATGGGCATAATTTGCTGATCTAAAAAAAAAAAATAATTGCACGCGCAAAAGAAAACTTATTGCAATAATTAAACCTATTGCATATCCAATTATTGAGTACAACCAACTCAAAATTGGGTGAAAATTGCTTGCGCACCCAAAAAAAAGAAACTATATACGAGTACGTATATATTTTATTCTTATTTTACATGCGCGTGTGCAACAACAACAAGCCATATTGTTATCACTAGTTAATAGAAGGTTATTTCCACATTTGTTTATTGTAATCTGATAATATACATTTAATTTGTATACAAACAGTTCCGTAAACAAAAAGAAATAAAACGAGGAATTTTTGTCGCGTGCCAACAAATTAATAGAAAAAATATGAAATGCAAGATCATCTTATCAACTGTACATATTGGAGACAGTTGAAAAGTGAGGTATTGGCTTTTTAGCATCCGGACAAGAGTCACTAATTAGATTTATTTGAAGATGAATATCTTGAATGATGGGATGCTATTTTGATGTATAAAAAATTGGGATTTTTGGGTAGAATTGATAATGAGTGTGACAAGCGCTCATTACAAACTATTTTATAGAGGGATTGATCGAGCAAAGAATCTTAACAAATGGTTGAACGAAAGAAAAGATTTTTGTATCGTAATGGACGACGAGACCTACGTCAAAATGGATTTCTCAATACTTCCAGGTCCCCAATATTACATCAAAAAGAAAGGTGAACAACTGGACGAAGCAATTACTACCATAGCTGTTGAAACATTTGGAAAAAAAAGTATGGTTTGGCACCGGTGTGAAGTTTTTGGACACTTTTTTTTTGGGACAAAAATTTAAGCGAGTGTACTGTGAAGTTTTTGTACAGAATTAAGATTTTAGAAAAATCAAGTTTTTGGACATATATTTATGCGGGTGTACATCCTTTAACAGTGTATTTAACAAAAATAACGTTATTCAAATAAAATAGGAGTCAAATAATTTCTAACATTCATTTCTAATTTTCTTTTCAACAAATCTACGAACTAAGCAACATAGGGCATTTGCAAAAAAATTTTGAAAGTTAACAAATCCAATTTCTGAGATTTATGCTATTTGGTGTAATATAGAACAACGTTATTATTCCAAACGAAATTCGTCGATTTATTAACAACTTTCAAATTTTTTTTGCAAGAGCCCTACGGCTCATATCAAAATGGCACTGAGTGATTTCAATTCCGCAATGTATGCCCTTTACAACCTATATAGTCACTATATGAGCCAATCTCTGAGATTTATGCTATTTGGTATAATAGAGAACAACGTCCTGATTCCAAACGAAATTCGTCGATTTATTAACTTCAAATTTTTTTTGCAAGAGCCCTACGGCTCATATCAAAATGGCACTGAGTGATTTCAATTCCGCAATGTATGCCCTTTACAACCTATATAGTCACTATATGAGCCAATCTCTGACATTTATGCTATTTGGTATAATAAAGAACAACGTCCTTATTCCAAACGAAATTCGTCGATTTATTAAAAACTTTCAAAATTTTTTTGCAAGAGCCCTATGGCTCATATCAAAGTGGCACTGAGTGATTTCAATTCCGCAATGTATGCCCTTTACAACCTATGTAGTCACTATATGAGCCAATCTCTGAGATTTATGCTATTTGGTATAATAGAGAACAACGTCCTGATTCCAAACGAAATTCGTCGATTTATTAACTTCAAAATTTTTTTGCAAGAGCCCTACGGCTCATATCAAAATGGCACTGAGTGATTTCAATTCCGCAATGTATGCCCTTTACAACCTATATAGTCACTATATGAGCCAATCTCTGACATTTATGCTATTTGGTATAATAAAGAACAACGTCCTTATTCCAAACGAAATTCGTCGATTTATTAACAACTTTCAAAATTTTTTTGCAAGAGCCCTATGGCTCATATCAAAATGGCACTGAGTGATTTAAATTCCGCAATGTATGCCCTTTACAACCTATGTAGTCACTATATGAGCCAATCTCTGAGATTTATGCTATTTGGTGTAATAGAGAACAACGTCCTTATTCCAAACGAAATTCTTCGATTTATTATCAACTTCAAAATTTTTTTGTAAGAGCCCTACGGCTCATATCAAAATGGCACTGAGTGATTTCAATTTCGCAATGTATGCCCTTTACAACCTATATAGTCACTATATGAGCCAATCTCTGAGATTTATGCTATTTGGTATAATAGAGAACAACGTCCTTATTCCAAACGAAATTCGTCGATTTATTAATTTCAAATTTTTTTTGCAAGAGCCCTACGGCTCATATCAAAATGGCACTGAGTGATTTAAATTCCGCAATGTATGCCCTTTATAACTTATATAGTCACTATATGAGCCAATCTCTGAGATTTATGCTATTTGGTATAATAGAGAACAACTTCCTTATTCCAAACGAAATTCGTCGATTTATTAATTTCAAAATTTTTTTGCAAGAGCCCTACGGCTCATATCAAAATGGCACTGAGTGATTTCAATTCCGCAATGTATGCCCTTTATAATCTATATAGTCACTATATGAGCCAATCTCTGAGATTTATGCTATTTGGTATAATAGAGAACAACGTCCTTATTCCAAACGAAATTCGTCGATTTATTAATTTCAAATTTATTTTGCAAGAGCCCTACGGCTCATATCAAAATGGCACTGAGTGATTTCAATTCCGCAATGTATGCCCTTTACAACCTATGTAGTCACTATATGAGCCAATCTCTGAGATTTATGCTATTTGGTGTAATAGAGAACAACGTCCTTATTCCAAACGAAATTCGTCGATTTATTAATTTCAAAATTTTTTTGCAAGAGCCCTACGGCTCATATCAAAATGGCACTGAGTGATTTCAATTCCGCAATGTATGCCCTTTATAATCTATATAGTCACTATATGAGCCAATCTCTGAGATTTATGCTATTTGGTATAATAGAGAACAACGTCCTTATTCCAAACGAAATTCGTCGATTTATTAATTTCAAATTTATTTTGCAAGAGCCCTACGGCTCATATCAAAATGGCACTGAGTGATTTCAATTCCGCAATGTATGCCCTTTACAACCTATGTAGTCACTATATGAGCCAATCTCTGAGATTTATGCTATTTGGTGTAATAGAGAACAACGTCCTTATTCCAAACGAAATTCGTCGATTTATTAATTTCAAATTTTTTTTGCAAGAGCCCTACGGCTCATATCAAAATGGCACTGAGTGATTTCAATTCCGCAATGTATGCCCTTTATAACTTATATAGTCACTATATGAGCCAATCTCTGAGATTTATGCTATTTGGTGTAATAGAGAACAACGTCCTTATTCCAAACGAAATTCGTCGATTTATTAATTTCAAAATTTTTTTGCAAGAGCCCTACGGCTCATATCAAAATGGCACTGAGTGATTTCAATTCCGCAATGTATGCCCTTTATAACCTATATAGTCACTATATGAGCCAATTTCTGAGATTTATGCTATTTGGTATAATATAGAACAACGTCTTTATTCCAAACGAAATTCGTTAATTTTTTAAATTTTTTTGCAAGAGCCCTACAACTCATATCAAAATATCAAAGTGGTGCAGAACTGATTTGTTGAAAAGCATTTTGGAAATGAATAAACACATTGAAATACATTGTTAAAAGAAGTATGTACACTCGCATAAACATTTGTCCAAAAACTAATTTGTTATTTTGCCCAAAAAATTCACAATGTATACTCGCATAAATTTTTGTCCAAAAAAGTGTCCAAAAACTTCACACCGGTTGGTTTGGCAAGCAATTTGCCAATGCGGCTCAAGATCACGTCCATACATAATAAATGGGATTATGAATGGCGAAATCTACATCAAGGAATGCCTTCAGAAACGTTTGTTGCCGTTTCTAAAAAAACCCAAAAGCCCTACTATTTTTTGGCCCGGTCTGGCCTCGATTCATTATGCTACAGGAACAATGGATTTTATGAAAGTCAATAACATCGAATTTGTTTCAAAGGAATGCAATCCGCCTGCCATGCCGGAAGACCGTCCAATCGAAAAATATTGAGTTTTAGTGAAGAAGGCATTGAGAAAAGAGCCTAAAGCTGTGAAAAATGACCAAGAATTCTAGTACAGATGGAAACGGACATCCGCCAGACTCACCGAAGACACCATCCAGAACCTAATGGCTTCCATACGGGAAAAAGTGAATGTTTGCCGTAAAATAAACAAAAAGTTTGAATGAATACTATTATTTAAAAACTGTACAATATGTGTAACAGAACAATTAAAGAAAATAATGATTATATATTGCCGTTTAGTTTTAATTCTTCATTTACAAATCACAAATTTCATTCGGTACACATAATAACTTTTAAATCAAGATGAAAATCTGCTGGCCCCATTTATATCCCAAACCATTATTATCATTCTATTTTTGATTAAAATTTGATTACAATAATAAAATATTGTGTACTTTTTATACTATCTGCCGTGGGCACACTTAATACACACATTTTTTAAATAAAAAAAAAAATTTAATTTAAAAATTAAAAAATGTGTATACATTATTGTGTTTAAATTTTTGTAGTACATATTAAAAATTCAAGTGCAATACTGCGATATGTAGAGTTACAATGGTAAAAAAAAAATAATTTTCCTTATAAAAACTATTAGTCTACTTACAATATCAAAAACTAAAAATTTCCCAATCAAGAAAACTATAACTAGTACATACAATAGCTGCATTTCTTGACGCATAGTGATCCGGATCAGATCAAAATTTACATGTGAAGCAACAACCCCGACAAACAATTTAAAACCGTAACAGGATTTATGGTTTGGTGACCGTAAAAAGTCGGTTATAAAATTAAAGCAAAAAAGTGAAATATATACACGAAGACTATCCCGAATCTGAAAATCAAATAATAAACTTACAAGAACCGACTATCAGAAAAAAAATGAATGACGACAGCAACCGATTGTAACGAAACCTATCCGATTTTAAAAATGCAGAAAAAGAAAATAATAAGCGCACACGAATATTAGCCCGAAATAATTTGTACTTATATTTTACGGTTTAATGACTGCAAAAAGTCTGCCGAAAGAATCAAAATATGTGAACAAAATGTACGGTGATACATCAGTTTTTTGTCGGTTACTCAGTTACAAATTGTAAAACACGATGTAAAAAAACTAAAAACAAAAAAATCCGAAGATAGACGAATTCAACGAAATGAAATGAACTCATAAACATAAATTTCATTAGGATCAGTTACACAATAAGTAAAAGTAGTTTCATCTGAGGACGGAAGTGGTTTTTTGTAGTGAAAAAAAGTTTGTGTTGTGAAAAATTTGATTTTTATTTACATAAGTGCAACAATATCTTATAAAGGTAAGACTTAATGCATTTCTTGCTTTCGCAATTAGAAAACAATATTATTTTAGAAAATACTAAAAATAATTAAAATTATATTTATTCCAATAAAACACAACGAATAAAAAAATATATATGTATATGCTAACTGTTTGATGTATTTGGTGTGCACATGTACGAGTATATTGAGGGGAATCACCGATTTCTGTTTATTCTTTATGTTTTTGACAGTCCTAACCAAAAGTTCTATGATGAAATGTAATATGGATGTCTGAAAGTGTGTGTGTCCGTTTGTGTGGTTGAACTAATTATTAAATAATGTCAATAATGAAATATTTAATTTTTTGTCGATTTTTTAAATTTACAATTATAATTTTTTTATTTTTTTAGATTTTTTTATTAATTTTTAGAAATATTAAGTATATTTAGTTAAGTACAGGGATATAGTTGTTTTATTGATTTTTCAATTTATGAATAATAATAATTAATTTGTTTCTAATTATTTATATGCAAATATTTTTTATTACTAGCATTATAATGCCTAAGTATAAAATGCTGCAACATCTATCAACACAATCCGTTAAAAGACGTCTTTGTGCTTTGAAACGAATTAATAATTCAAAGCCATGCAAAGACAATAATTCACATAATCGGATATCGATAGTTAATAGTACAGAATATGCTCACTCATCTCATAGCGAAATTATTCAGAAAAAACAGAGTGCAATTTAGTTGAAAGCGGGTTTTCCAATAAAAACCATGAAGATTTTGAAAATGATCAAGCCACGTTATCGGATTTGGAAGAAGATGAAGATGTCACAAATAAGGTACCAACAATTTTAGAATTCTTACGAGCTTGGTCTGTGAAGTACAATATAAAAGCAAATGCTTTAAATGAGCTTTTAGACTTTTTAAAAAAATCAATGGGATTTTGCGTGCCAGTTGATAGCAGGACTCTTTTAAAAACTCCTTCAACTAGAGTTGTTTTAGATTGTCCCCCAGGCAAATATGTGCATATTGGATTTGCAAGTGCATTTGACACGCTTTTACGTACTGCTAATTCAACGGAAATTATTTTAGATATTAACATTGATGGAGTACCGATAATAAAAAGTAACCAAAGTTGCTTCTGGCCAATATTAGCAAAAGCTTGGAATTTTAAAACTAGTAAAATATTCGTAGTTGGTGTGTATCATGGCTATAATAAGCCAAATGATTTTAACCAATATCTGAGGCCAATGGTGAATGAACTCAAAACTCTTCTATCGGATGGGTATTTAAGTGACAACAGGAAAGTTAACGTAAAAATTAGATCTTTTATATGCAATGCTCCCGCGCGTTCCAGTATTCTGGGAACCAAATCGCACACAGGTTATTTTGCATGTCTTAAATGTGAAGTCGAAGGGGAATTTATAAAAAATAGAGTGTCGTTTCCGGTCGATAGTCTTGCACAAATGAGAAGTGATGAATCCTTTCGAATAAGAAGAAATATAGAACACCACAAGACTGATTCAATACTAGAGGAACTTCCGATTAATATGATAAAACAGTTTCCGCTTGAATATATGCATCTAGTTTGTTTAGGAACAATGAGGAAGTTGCTGCAAATGTGGGTTTCTGGCGATCCAAAAACATTGTTAAACACCGCACGCGTCAATGCTATATCAAATAAAATGAGTAATATTTCGAAGACTCAACCATCTGATTTTCAAAGAAGAATAAGACCATTATCGGAGTTAGGGTATTTCAAAGCCACAGAGTTTAGGACTTTTTTATTATATGCGGGACCATTTGCACTAAAGGATATTTTGTCACCAGATAAATACAATAACTTCTTATTTTTAGATGTCGGAGTTTTAATTTTATGCCATCCGGAACTCTATAAACATAAGGTGAACCTGGCGAATGAAATTTTCAAACATTTTATCCAAGGACTGAGCCTGCTTTATGGAAAACACCATTTAACCTACAATATGCACTGTTTGTCGCACTTGTCGGAAGACGTTAAAGAATTTGGCCACTTGGACTGTTTTTCAGCTTTTCCTTTTAAAAGCTTTATGTATAAAATAAAATGCTTGCTAAGAAAACCGAATCAACCCCTTGAACAATTATGTAATAGAATTGCTGAACTAAACAATGTTGAATTCCATCAAAATGATAAATCAAATGAGATATACCCAATTTGTAAAAGTAGAAAAATAATAAACCGCGAAATAGTATATCACAAAATTATTTTAGAAGAAACTGAAATTGATAACAATGAAAGAAATAGATGGCTTTTTACAAAATCGAATGAAATTGTCAGATTTGAATATGCAGAAAGATTTAATGGAACAACGTTTCTGTGCGGTAAATCAATTACGGAGCTACAGAATTTCTATGAGTTACCAGTTGCGTCCAGTAAATTTGATATATATAAAACTGTTACAACTACCGGAGAAGTAATGAAAAGATGGAGAGTGGATGATATAAAAATTAAATTATTCGCAATGAAAAATGAGCAAGACAACTTTTACGTTTCTTTCCAATATTACATTTTTTACAATAAAGTATAAGTATTATGTATAAGGTTATTTGATTATTTTTTTAATTCTTTTCTTTTCTTTCATTTCTTTTAGCTAAATAATGTTTTCTGTCGTTGAAACTGTAAATGAAGAAGGGGTTAAAGAGGTTTCTGTCGTATGCTTAAAATGGATTGAGGGCGGTAAAGTTGCATGGCCGACAAATTACAGAAAGGCCATAAAAAACAATCAAATCAAAGCGAGGATTGGACGAAGTTTGCTTGCAAAATTTTAAAAGGAAATATTCCGAATTTTAGCGAAGCCAAAGCTAAAGAATTATATTTTTCTAATTTTTCCAACTCGGAATGCGAAGAGTATGCAGCATTTAATCCAAAAAAAAATTTTTTCGCAAAAAATTTTAATAATCAGTTCGACGAACCACCAACAGTTGGTGAAAACGCCAATAAGGAAAATAATTCCACAAACATAGACATTTTAGCAATTGAAGAACTTCCACCTCTACTCCCACCTTTAACACCATTCAACCATGCGATACCCATAAAGGAAAACACTCATATAGCAGAACTCATTACGCATAATAGACAAGACACATTTTCATTAACAGCAGACCATAACATCCAAAACGAGGGCACTCCAGTCTTTAGGGCACACTGTTTCATTGAAGACGTAAATGATGCACACACTAATAATGAAAATATACACAATTCATTTCCTGCTGCAACAGTGTATGACAATTTCCAAAATGAATGTCTCAATGAAAATTATATATCAGCTGGCAATACGAAAATCTCAAATATCAACGTTAAATTGGAAAAAACAATAAAAAAATTAGAGACTTACAGGAAAAAATAAGAAAAAATAGAAGTTCAATAAAAGAAATTCAATCGGATACTAATACATTGATCGATAATCAAAAAAAATTATGCAAAATCAGGCGAGCATTATGGAATGCCTACAACTCATCGTTAAATCGTTGCCGAAACAAACCCAAACACCAATAATCCAAGACCAGAATTTTATTATAGCACTTCTTCCAATAAATAATATAGAAAATTTAATAAAATTAAACGGCAAATTATCCGTGAAAAATTATATGGATCAAATGGTAATACGAAAAGTTTTGAATCTTTTACACATAATAATTAAAAATTTTATTTAATTTCAGACTGTTTATTTATATAAGTTCAAATCAAAAACTTTAAATAAAACAATTAAAAGCGTTTTTGAACATCTTTTTTCATATGATTTGATCACAAAATACACATGGTCGGGGCAAACATCATTCTCAAAAGGTAAACATGCATTATACTTACAATTTTATTACAATCTTTGACAAATTTTTTTAATTTTTCACCAGATATAAACAAATTAGTGTTTGCAGAACAGTTGAATATTTTGGAGTTACTGAGAAATACGTTTAACTATTTAAATGATGAGAATGCTGAAGCATTTGACGCAGTCAAGTGCAGTGTGCAAGAATTTTTAAAAAGAGCCAATTTCAGGCAAAAAAAATTAAAGCAAATAAGATATAATTATGTAATATGTTTAATATAATAGGCATACCTACTGCCCGAACTGAAAGTTATTTTTCCTGAATTCAGAAATTCCGTATAGGTACATTATTATTTTAATTTTTGTTTTGTTCACATAAGTTGAAACTTTCAGATCGGAATACACAGTAGGCCCGGCCCACTGAATTTTATAATTTTACCAACAAAAATTCAATATGTAAAATAAATAATATTTCCAAAAGATATAGAAGTATATTTTTCATTTATGTGATACTTCAATACTTTTGAAGGTGGTTGGATGAAGTGAAATCACAGTCTAATAAATAATTGTAATTTCGGTTAATCTATTGTGCCAATACATACCAATTTTACACTAGTTAAATTGTCCACCATCAACCGTTGATCGGAGAACACAATATCAGGGTAAGATCCTACTTTTTATACCATTATATTGGCTCCGAATATGGAACCTCTGTCGTGAATATGGCAAAATAACCGATCGGTCTCCCTCCAGTCAACAAATATTGCACAAAGTCTGAATTGTTCCTAGCATTTAACAGACAAGAAACCGCTAAACAACCAATCGGTCTTCGTACAGTCAACAAACATTGCAAAGAGTCTGAATTGTGTCTAACATTTGAGAGACAAAAAACCGCTAAATAACCGATCGATCTTAATGCAGTCAAAAAGCACCGGCCGATGACTGATTTGTGCCTAATATTTGACTGACATCGGTCTTCATATAGTCAACAAACATTGAACAGATTTTGAATTGTGTCTAGCATTTGACAGACAAAAAACCGCTAAATAATCGATCGGTCTTCGTAGAGTCAAAAAACACCGGCCGAGGTCCGACTTGTATTTATCATTAGATTGACAAAAAACCGCTAAGTAACTGATCGGTCTTCGTTCAGTCAATAAGCACCGCCCAAGGTCTGACAAATCGTGGTTATTCTATTGTACTTGAGGAAACGATTGTCCGACCAAACACCACATGGTCCTTCAGTCACCATCGGTAATTTTACATTACTAAAATTGTAAATTGTTTTCCGGGTAACAACATTTGATCCAGCATTCGTTTTGGATCACAAATGGTGATCTAAAAATAGTTAAACAATATTTTGTAGTTGAACAATATTTTGTAAAGACAAAGAATATAATGAATATAGTACGAGTATGAAGAGGCATTCAAAACGAAACGAGACAAAAAAATTGAATTTTGGTGTTTGTTTGTTTTACGCATTTTTGTGTCGTTTCATGAGACATGATCTGATCCGGATCAGATCAAACATCAAGAAATGCGGCTATTATTGTTTTAATAAAATTGTACACGGTCAGTAACGAGTTTAGCTGTTTAAACTATTTTTTTAGATTTTTTAAATAATATCCCAAATTGTCAGGAGAAATGAATCATTTGCAGTAAAAAATATGTTTAATTAAACATGTGTCCATAAAGTTCTAGTTAAAAAACCTAAAAAGCATGCTCCTGAAAATAGACGATTTTGACTTATCGTTTCCTTCCACGCAATGAGCGATTTATAATTTTACATTTTTAATTTTAGTCGTAACACCTTAGTAGAGTAGAAGAAATTTAAAAGACGCAGAAAAATGCAAAAAATTGATGTCACCCCTTCACGTAAAGTGGGATTTCTGAAAATCGGCTTTTCAACCGAGAATATCAAAATAAAAAGTTCCGCTTTGCATATTGTTGATCTATCGAAATAAACTGGTAAACTTAGTTCATATGGTGTAAACAAAATGTTTCGTACTTCTGGCTCAATTTGCATAATAAATAAGAAATACGATATGACCAAATCGGGATTTCTAAAATGAAATTTCTTACCAACATATTGCTCATTACATCTTTAAATTATTCCCATATGTCATTTTAAAATTATTGTCGAAAAGTATTAGACTTAAAAGTATTTTTAAAAGTGTTTTCTGAAGAATAGTAATTTTTGAGTTGGGTCATTTTTGCAGCAAATGAGCGATTTTAATTAACATAATGAAAATGAATTGTTTGCCATACCACCTCATCTATAAAATGTAAATGAAAATTAATTTCATAAACTTAACCGCACTCCCGGTGACCGGGATGGAAAGTATTTCATCTTTGGTTGTAAAGACCAAATCATACAAGGAATTTTAGCAGAAGTAAATACGAATGGAGGTAAATGATACTTGCAAACGCCGTCATGCTACAATTGTACAGAGTGTTGATCTCAGATGCGTTGTCATGTTAGCGTATGAAGGAGGCCGCTGATGGGTGATTACGAACGTTAGCTGAATAATGTCATTCGAAAGACCAATGATACTTACCCCTAACGTGGTGTTATGTTATAAAATCAAAGAACAGACGCAGAAGTCACAGTCGATGCGGTTGGCTCCTTATCTTAGAGAGTGCCTTCGCTTATTCTGATTGTTTAGAATAGTACGGAAAGCTGGTTCCTTTCGAAATCAATTTGGACTTACTGTTGACACCCATATTATTATAGATAAGGTCACTTTTATTTTCGTAATAGATTGTAATGTGGTACTTTAGTTGCGCTAAATATTATTAACAATAATAATGATGGAGCAACTAGATTCATTACTCATTAATATCTCATTATAATCTTCTTATAAATGACAACTAAATTGAAATGTAACCTCGCAAAGAGACTTTTCGTTACCAGCCTGGTGGTGAACAGTGTAATAAAGTCTTGCAATGAAAAGTTGAAAATTTAACCAAAAACATCGACCTGAGACATACAGCATTTAAATTAAAGTCCCAGGAGCACCGAGCTACGCTCGTTCCGAATTACATTAGCGTTTGTTACACGTTCATGTCACTGAGTTTCACCTCATTCAATTGAGCAATATGTTAGTTCCATTTAGACTGTCGATTTTCCAGAAAAATTTCCGACACTCATGTTTGAATGACATTCTATACTAAACAAATCCCATTCTATACAATTCATCCCAATTGAAAGGAAATGGTTTAATTCTATTGAAACTAGAATAATATTCATATTCCCATTTTACAATCCCATTTTCATGGTACATACCGAGTTCTATCGAAATCGGTTGAGAAATGGCTTTGGTCCATTGGAATTGGCCATTTTACAGAACCTATACGATCCATATTTGGAACTAATTTATGATCTCTATATAATTCTCAAAAATCACAATTGAACAAATAAAAAAAACAAAACACAATGCAATATCAATAGCAATAACAACAATTAGATTTCCTTTGTTAAAAAATAAAATAAAAATGAAACCCGAACCTCTCCAGAAAGCCTACTAAAATATTTTTCCAAGAAATCAAAACCCATTACAATTGCTTCCTTTCACTAGAAAATTTCCATCTAACCAATTACTATTAACAAAAGAAAATAATAAAAATATGAAAACCCAATAATCATGGAACGTTGAACAGGCGCTGCTACAACCAAAAACCGAAGAAGAACATGTTACAATACTATATGTCAGAATATTCTTTCAAATTGTGTGTCGTGTAAGTTTTATTATTTTAAGTTATTTATTCCATATTCTAATTAGTTTTCGTTTTAGCTTATATGAATATTTTACCGGCCGCCACTCAATCTGATAATATAGGTAGCAAGTAATTTATTATCAAGCGGGCAAACAAATCGTGATCTAAGTTCCGAACTCCTCGATATATGAGTTGGAAAGGGTTTCGGCATGGAATTTCTAAGCGTAGCAGCTGATGCTGTTGTTAAAAATAAACGTTTCAAAGAGGTTAACAAATCAAGCCGCTATAAAGACTAAAGCCATAATATCAAAATTTCGTATGAAACACGATGAGATACATACTATGCCACAATTTTCTGACTGTTTACTACAACCGTTCCTGCACGTACTGGTGCAAACCTAACGAAAAAATGACGTTCCAGGCATCTGATTTTGTACCATTATCACCGCCACTATAGATATATCTAGTCGAGATATATTATCTCTATTAGCGCATTTCCTTCCGATAGTATATACCGAGAGTGCTAAGATAATTATTGATAATTCAGAATAGGAAAGATCTAAAGGGAAGTTTGTTGGCTAAAATTGACTAAAAAAGTTGAACCAAATTATGAAAGATACGAGGACGTGAATGATACCTTGACAGAAACATCGGATAGAATATCAAATATTTCTTCAGTACCACCACATTCTTTAGCCACATTTGGATTATTCGTGAGACTGTCTGCATATTTAGATGTGATATTGCGCGCTAAAATAAAAGCACAATGCTTACTACGCTTAGTACTTGGTGTTACCGGAAATTATGAAGAAGTGAAATTTAAGTCTGTTGCTAACCTCATCACTTACCAACGCTACCCTATTAAGTATTCCGATAATTATTGGATTGTTCATCGCTGACAACGGATGATGGCGTTTGTTGATCGAAGTTGACGCGGTTTGATCGAAGTTGACGCGGTACATGTAGTTCTGAATTTTTGAGCGTATTAACGCATCATTCACAATTGAGTGGTTTGCAAACGGAAATTTCATCATAATTAAAAACTACCACTTGTAACACTAGTGAGCAAAAAATATTGGATAATAAAAGTCATGCATATTGGGCTAAAGGTACTGGTTTTGGTACCGAGTCCACCCAACAATCATGGAACGTTGAACATTCGCTGCTACAACCAAAATCCGAAGTGGAACATGTTACAGTACTACATGTCAAAATATTCTTGAAAATTGTGTGTCGTGTAAGTTTTATTATTTTATGTTATTTATACTATATCCTAATTAATTTTCTTTTTAGCTTATATGAATATTTTACCGGTCGCCACTCAATATGATAATATAGATAGCAAATAATTTATTACCAAACGGGCAAACAAATTGTGATATAAGTTCCGAACTCCTCGATATATGAGCTGGAATGGGTTTCAGTATGAAAATTCTAAGCGTAGCAACTGATGTTCCGGCTAAAAATAAACGTTTCAAAGAGGTTAAAAAAATCAAGCCGCTATTAAGACAAAATTCATATCAAAATTTCGTATAAAACTCGATGAGATACTACTATGCCTCAATTTTCTAACTGTTTCCAATTAACCGTTCCTGCACGTCCTGGTGCAATCTTAACGAAGAAATGACGTTCCAAGCATCTGATTTTGTATTAAAATAAAAAACTAGTGTTTTTTAAATAAACAACAGTAGTTGTATAAATAAATTTTTTATTTGTATTATTTTTCACAAATGATTTTGTACTATTATCATGACCGCTAGCCCGCTACAGATATTTTCGAGTCGAGGTGCATTATCTCTATTAGCACATTTCCTTCCGATAGTATATACCGAGAGTGCTAAGATAATTATTGGTGATTCAGAATAGGAAAAATCAAAAGGGAAGTTCAATAATCGGGGAATTGGTTAAAGTTGAACCAAATTATGATTTATACGAGGACGTTGATGGTACCTTGATGGAAATATCGGATAAAATATCAAATATTGTTTCAGTACCACCGCATTCTTTAGCCACAATTGGATAATTCTTGAAACTGCCTGCATATTCAGATGTGCTATTGCGCGCTAAAATAAAAGCACAATGCTTACTACTCTTACCTTGTTTACCGGAGATGGTGGAGGAATAAAATTTATAGTCTGTCGCTAGCTTCATCACTCCTAACGCTACCACCATTTGAAGTATTACGACATTATTATTATTTGCTCTACTAAACCACCGATGACGCTTGAAACCAAAAAGCATCCACCAGTCAACAGTGTTTTAATAAAACTTCTTTTTATAGTTGCGTGAAAAACGCTTTAGTAAAAAAGTGAAAGTACCACTCAACGTATCTTATGGGGTAGTCATTGATCCAAACATTTATACTGTTGACAATGGGCACTTGAAAAGAAAAAACTAAAATAATTTTCAAAACTTAAACTATTTTTATTAATCAATTTATTGTATCATCATGTCGTGTTGCTGTTTCAGCCAACGCTAACATGGCTAAAGCGGTAATACTTCGTACATTTCGGTGTTCATCAATTAAACCATTTATTATCACTTCGATCAATAGCTTGATAATACAAGATGAAATCGCGTTTATTCGAACAGCGATTTGTTGTACGATTTTTATGCCAGTTTAACGATCTTGCCATTTGGTACTCTGGCAGACCACCTTGAGGAGCGATAATAATGTTGGAATGCCAAAAACAATTGCGACCACCACAAAAGCATGTGCAATGGTATTTCGTATATACGCCTCTATATTATCGATATCGGGACGCATTGCAGAAATCATTGCTGTTATACCGGTCGAATTTACTATTTTTGAGATTATCTCGTAATCTTTATATTCCTTAAGTTCAGGGTCATAAATAGTTTCTATAATTTTCAATAACACAATATCTAACAGATATTTATCATAATTTTGTGCATCCACAAGCGAAGGATTAGTATTGCATTTTATTTGAGGAGTTACATCCCATCGATTATGCCGCGTTGGTTTTGATACTCGTACCTTATTTTGATTTAAGAACGATTTTTTATGTGATATTTTATTTTTATATATTTATTCTATTCCACTCATTTTCGTGATTTTTTGGTCAAGAAAATCACTGGAATAATTAAATCCTACAATTGAAAATTGAATCCAATATTTCCAGAAAATTATTTCAATATCGATTTCATATAAATGTTCAAGATTCTCGCTCGAATTAATGATCCTTCACCTAAATACATATATATATGTAGTTTCCCAAATTATACCTACGTTTACTGATATACATACATTTACCGTAACTTAAATGTAAATGTAGTTTTTGTAGTTAATTCTTGATTTTTGTGAACGTAAATGTCATAATTGTGCCTTTGCAACACAAATAATTTACTATAATAGCCTAAATGTAGCTTACAATGCCATATAAATTTGAAAAAAAAAAAAACGAAAAATAAATTTATCTCAAGAATGTAATTTTCGAGGTTCGAACTACGATCTACAATTTTAAAATCCACAACGCTAACACCTAGACTATTGCGGCATGGGAATTTGCCGAAAAATTACTTGGTTTTATAAAAAGTTTTGAGCATTCTACTAAATTATATAATATGTAGATAGATTTACACAATGTGACGTATCAACATAGAGAAAGATACAATTTGTCAGATCTTTCTGTAATTTGGTATACAGATGAAGAAAAATATTCTAAGAATAATTTCCTTTTACATCATATCGGAAAAATCACGGAAAATGCGAGAAAATCGCGAATTTCCACTCGGAAAATTCGTCGGGAAAAGACTAAAAAAAATATGCTGATCATCCAACATTAATTTAAATTTTTTTTTTTTGTCGTGATTTTTGAAAAATGGACATCCATGAAAAAAAAATCATAAAAAAAAAATTAAATACATCCCACCTCCGTATGCTGCTAACTACGCAGCTGTACTATTTAAAAAAATCATCAAACATTCTTTTCTATAAAAAAAAATACATAATACATATCGCTCATTTGCTGCAACAATGACACAATTTAAAAATAACAAATGTTATAATTTGAGAGACATTTCCGTTTGTCTTGTAGTGAGCTTTATAGCTTTAGGTGTGTCGTTATATCAGTTTTAACTATATTAAAAAGCCGATATTTCTCTATAAATAAGTCAAAAACGACCGATTTTGAGTTATGCCATTGTGGTAGCAAATGAGCGATATACAATTGACCATTTTAGAGATGGCGCTGTAAAATTTGGATAATTTTTCCAGATTTGAAGGCTTTACAGAGTTTTCCCAGACTTGAGACCAGACTCAATCGCATTTTCATGCAAAAAGACATCATATAGCCATTTTACGTCAACGAAATCGGTCTCGAAGTAGTTTTTCGTGCGGACATATTTACATATATACATACCCGCAATTATTGCTCGTTTAATAATATCGATTTAAATTAATTGTGATTACGATTTTCAGAAGTACCCAGCAGCTGTATTCTGAAAAAAATAGAAAAAAATGTTTACGAACATCGAAAAAAACAAATAACACTGGAAAACAGAAAAATGGTCTGTCAAATTATGACATTTGACAATGATTTTAATAGTACACAGGAAGCCACCGAACTGAAACGTTTATTAATTTTAAATTATACACATGCATATGCACTATATAATATAGTAATGCTTCCAGTAGATTCGTAATACTATACCTATATAACATCAATATATTCATAATAATTAATAACGTTGTTGGATTGGCCAAACCGTGCTCGAATTTCTTTTGAATCTTTTAAATGAAATTTAACTGAAGATTAATTAAAAAAATTAAAATTAAAATATTTGGTAATAAGATGTGACTGTTAGTTTTGTTTACTTCTGGTTTTTAATGTAGTATTTAGGGTATTTAGGGTCGATTCTTTAATACTAATAAACGTTTCCTATCCTTCGGCTTTGTTAAGTGTAAAAGAGTGTAAACTTTGCTGCACACTCAACTCAATCAAATCTATCAATCAATAAGGGTTTATGAAGCTTGTTACGTTAAACGCTTCGGCGCAATTTTTTTTTTTGAAATCCATGCGGCCTGTGCGTTTAACGCATCAGTGTAAATATTTTTATGTGGCAACACAATTTTTCAAACTAACTCGGCTACTCCACCTGACATAAATTTTACCATTACAATTACCATATCTTGTAACAAAAATATAAAAAATGGCGTCGGGTGAGGAAAACATACAATAAATTTGACGGTTAAAAATCATTTCCGCTTTGATATTTTAAAGAAATTGTGCAAAAACTTTTGCAAAAAAGATCGTCACACGTATATGTATTTTAAGTATTCTTTTTTGGCTGCCACATTTTTAAGTTTGTATTTAAAAATATCTCAACAAAAATTTATTTTTTTTCGTGCCACAACAAATTTTTGTAAAAAAAGTTTCTAGCGTCAAATTAGAAAACTTCCATTCGAAACTGGTAACCATGTTTTTTAATCCAGCCAAGAAATGTAAAATTTTGGTATACAATCAAGTTATGCCTTCTTGGCAGCAAATGATTGTAAGACATATGGCAAGTCATTACAATTTCGTGTCTCCACTAGCAACTGTTCGAATTTTAATGGTATAACTCGATTTTAATGGCAGGTGGAGAGTAGGTGTAAGCAAAAGAGTTGTTTCTGTCTAATGGAGTGGGGAGAAACGCGCGGTATAAAACGAACAAATTTCGGCTGCTCGTGATCAGTATTTTTATATCTATTTTTGAGTAATCGCTTATCATTAAGCCAGTTAGTACTTTTTAGTTAATTAAGATACAACTTAAGTCTGTCGGATTTTTAAGTCGCAATATTTAGTCGGTTAGTCGTTAGTCCTAATATTAAGTGAGTCGGTAAATTATGATAGAACGTTTTACTAAGTGATTAGTTATTTTAAGTCGAAAAGTTTTTTTTTTTGTGTGTTTTTATGGATTTGTTTGTTCTGTTGATGAAGAGAACAAAAAAAAATTTAACAGTTGATTAAATTAAACCAAAAACTTAAGTGAATTAAAAATAGATTGTTGGCCAGAATTTGGTCATAAACGAAAAAAAAAAATCACGTAAAGATTATCTGGTTTTATTTTTGTAATTCGTGAAAATGAACATCCTTGAATAACGGGATTAACAATTGTAAAAAAATATTAAATAATAAACCTTAATGTGGTAATAAGTCTATTTAAATTATAAGAAAAATAAAATTCATCTAATTCATGTGGCTAATTATAATTATAAATAATAAACTTAATTATAATTATAAAACTCATAATAATTATTATCTTAATCATAATATATTTCTATGCGAATGTTGGACAATAAAATGAAATTATAACGAACAAAGACAAAAAAGAAAATTTTTTGGTAGTGTAGGGGGGGAATATGATAGTCGATGATGTCGTGGTTTTTCCACATCGGTGTATCCCCAATATTTTTACATTAATGCTCCGCGGAACCGTACTGTGGTATTTGTGATGTAATGGAGGACAAAATTAAAACGCGTGGAAATAATTTTATTTTATAACTTTTATTTTAATTCAACTACAAATCACTAAAGTTAATTAGATTTAATTATTTCGTCATTATTCCACTTAAATCTTTTTTATTGCCACCAAAAAATACTATAACTACTTTTAAAAATGCACGTACAAATTAATTTTTATTTTAAGATTTTTTACTTAGCAACGAGTCGAACGTGATCGTTTCTGTTTCTTTATGGAAAAATTTCCGAGTGATTGATGTAAGTTATTCCAAAAATAACACGAGAGCTGTGCACCGGTTTTAGTTTACAAGAATTTTTAGAGCTGTGAAACGGTTTTAATTTCACTGCTCGTGTATGATATATTTTGGTGTATATTTATGCCGCCACATTACTCCCCTACCAGTGAGCGTTTAGCAAACGTTACTCATTAAACCTGATGGGACGCTTTATCTGACGCCCTGATTTTGATTTAGACGTAACAGGGGGCAATTGACTAAATGTTACTGTTTTGTTTGGAAGTGACTGTTGTTCGGCTTCCTCCTGGATAATTACTTGTGGAGTAACTGAAGGAATGTCGATTGGATTGTGCGCGTAATCATTCGAAAAGCAAGGCTTAAGGCGATTTATAGACATTTTTACTTCCATGTTCCTCATTCTTACTGTGAAATATTTAGTATCCCGTTGAATTACCTCGAATGGTCCTTCGTATGGCAATTGTAGAGCTCCTCTAAGTGAGTCTACTCTTACAAATACGTGTGAACACGACTTGAGTTCTTTGAAAACGAATATATCATTGTTAATGTGCCTTGTTGCAGGAGTAAGTTGAATGCTATTAAAGTGTTTACGGAGTTCTTCTATGAAATCGGAAACATTTGCGTTTGTTTTAGATTTAACAAAAAAATCTCCCGGCAATCTCAAACATTCACCGGATACTAATTGTGCGGGGGACACCTTTAATTCCTCTTTCAATGCTGTCCGTAGACCTAGAGAAATTATTGGTAAGACCCTACTCCAGTGTGGGTTATTATGACACCTTAAAGCTGCTTTTAAGCTGCGATGCCACCTCTCTATCATGCCATTACATGCCGGGTTATATTCAGTTGTTCGCTTGTGTTTAAAGCCCAAACACATGGCTAATTCTGTAAACAGCGCTGATTCGAACTGTGAACCTCGATCAGTCGTGATGCTGGATGGCACTCCAAAACGGCAGATCCATTCATTGAAAATGGCAGTTGCCACTGTGGTTGCTTTTTATGTCTGCGACTGGAATTACTTCCGGCCATCTCGTATATCTGTCGATTAAGGTTACGCAAACCCTGTTTCCATCAGATGGCGGAAGTGAACCAATGATGTCTAAGTGGATCTCGTCGAAACGCTTAGATGTGATCAAATACTCTCCTATCGGCGATTTGACGTGTCTAGATACTTTTGCCTTTTGGCACGCTACACACGATTTGGACATATTTCTGACGTGTTTGTTGACTTCAGGCCAAACAAACTTTTTAGTCACCATTTTAGTTGTTGTCCGAATACTCGGGTGTGTTAACTTATGCACGCTGTCAAAAATTACCCGTCGAAAATTTTCTGTGACGTATGGTCTTGGAGAACCTGTGGAAATGTCGCAATAAATTTCGCTTTCCGTGCCAAATATCGGAAATTTTTGAAATATTAGGGATTTATTTGTTTCCAACAAATTTGCCAACGTGGTGTCTGTGGATTGATCCCTTGCTAAATGAACATAATCGATTGAGCTGTCAAGTGTTATGCTTTCAATTCTTGACAATGCGTCTGCGACAAGATTGTCTTTACCGGAAATGTGCCCTAAATCCATTGTATATTGAGATATGAATTCTAAATGACGACGTTGACGAGGAGATGCCTTATCCAAATTTGGCTGTAAAGCAAATATCAAGGGCTTATGATCCGCAAATAATATAAACGATCGGGCTTCGAGTAAATGTTTGAAATGCTTAATTGAATATAAGCTGCCAATAATTCGCGATCATACGCACTGTATTTGCGTTGTGTGTCGTTTAGCTTGACTGAAAAAAAAACCAAGTGGCGTCCACGTATCCGATCTGCGTTGTTGTACCACAGCGCCAATGGCTGTATTGGACGCATCTACCATGACTGCTAACTCGACTTCCAACGAAGGGTGTGCGAGAATAACAGCGTTTTTTAACTTAGTTTTGCAGAGTTCAAATGCGTTTCTACTTTCGGTAGTCCAATCAACTTCTCTTTCATCGTTTTTTCGACTCCCTTTGAGTAATTCGTTTAAGATAGCCTGATCTTCCGCGGCGTTCGGAATAAACTTGCGATAAAAGTTGATCATACCTAGGAAACTTCTTAAAGCTTTGATCGTCTGAGTCCTAGTAATGCTATTAATAGGTTCTACTTTCGCTTCAGATGGTTTGATGCCTTCGCTTGAAATTTCGTGTCCTAAGAAAGTAACCCTAGGCGAAGCAAAGACGCATTTGCTAACGTTAATGATTAAACCGGCGCTCTTTAAACGCTCGAAGGCGATTTTTAGATGATCTAAATGCTCTTCCATAGAATGTGACGCGATCTATGTATGGAAAACAAAAATTCAGGTTTCTTACCACTGCATACACCTTTGGAATGACTGCGCGGCGTTACGAAGTCCAAAAGTCATCCGCGTGAACTCAAACAGTCCAAAGGGTGTGCAAATTGTGGTTTTAGGGATATCATCCTCGTTAATCGGAATCTGATGGTAAGCCTTGACCAGGTCTATCGTTGAAAATACCATCGTTCCGTGTAGCTGATAAGGAAATCCGTTAAAAATGGAATGGGATAACGATCAGGTTTGGTTTGCGCATTCAGCATGCGATAATCGCCGAACGGACGCCATGATCCGTCTTTCTTGCGAACGAGCTGTAATGGGCTGGGCCACTCTGAGTCAGAAGGACGGCAAATTTCTTGCTCGAGTAGTATATTGAATTCTCTCTTTGCGATTTCCAATTTTTCGGGAGATAATCTGCGAACTTTCGACGCGCATGGATGTCTCGTGGTAGTGATAACGTGTGACACTTTCAATATGTTAGTATTAACATTTAATTTATCCACTGTTATTGCTTTGAATTGGCTTAATAATTTAAAAATAACTGGGTTTAGCGATTCAGAGGAGATTGTCTTCAACTCGGAAGATGGACCTGTTATTGTTCCCTTGGATCGAACGTACATTGATGTCAGTGGATCTAGTAATTTTTTATTTCTAATATCCACCAATAACCCATAGTGTTTTAAAAAATCAGCACCGATAATAGCTTTATCCACATCCGCCAAAATAAATTTCCAAACGAAGTCTCTACGGAGGTTTAAATTTAATTTTACAATTTTACTTCCGAATGTATAATTCTGAGTGGAATTAGCGGCAAACAGTTTAAAATCGCTTTTGTTATTTTTTTCGTACATGTTAGGGGGAATGACGGACACATCTGCCCCAGTATCGACTAAGAATTGTATTTTACTACCAAAGTCAACAATTATAAGACGAAAATTATTGTGGCAAGCGTCATTGGTCGTCATCAACGACGAGCCTACTGGTTTTTTGATTCATTGCCATGCAATGCTTGCGATTTAAAATAACACGGTGTCGTGCACTTATAAGCCTTATCACCGAATTTGAAGTGGTACCAGCACGTTGGGTACTTCTGTTTTCCGTTATCCTTTTGCCCTACTTGCGTGTTATTGCCCTGACAAGGATTCGATGATCGCCCTGACGAACGACTTCTACTTCTATGCTGACCCTTCATAAGGTTATTTAATTGATTAGACAATAAATTAACTTGCTTTGTAAGGTCATCCAATGCGGAAGAATTGTTTGGGGAAATTGAACAAACTTTCGTTACCGATTGAACTTCGGCAATTTTATCTGCCGTGGACGCTGATTTGTCCAAACTACCTTCTTCTAAACTAGTTAATATGGATTGCGCGTGGGACGGCAAACGTTGAAGCCACAGATTTTTTAAGACTTCGTCTTGCTTCTGTGTTCCTGCCAAGTTTTGCATTTCTCTTAACAATTGCGATGGTTTTCGGTCACCTAATTGAAGTCCCTTAAGTAACCTATCCAATTTAATTTTTTCCGAGTCACTTAATCTATCTATGACAGTTTGTTTAAGGTCGTTGTATTTTGTCTTTTGCCGGAGGTTGCTTGATTTTTTCTCTGACGCATTTTATTGAATCGGCATCGAGTGCTGCCACTAGATAGCTATATTTCGTTTGGTCAGTCAAATATAACCATATTAAACTGTGCCTCCAGTTGATGGAACCATATTTCAGGATCATCCCTGTTGAATGGGGGAGTTTTACCCGAAACCCTGAACGTTGATTTTGACTTTTGTTCGTCGTCGGACATTTTGTTACAAAACAAACAATGCATGCAATAATTTGTACCTTAAATTACACTAACAACTTGTAAACAACTCTCGCGAATTTAGAATACTTTAAATTTGTGTGCGCGAGTTACGTATTGTCACTCCACACGAACCCAACATCCCAACATCATATTGACCAAACAACAATGTAGCAGTAGACAAGATTGTAACACCAAATTATCAACAACAACATCAATAAAAATGTAACTACAACATTGTAACAGTAAATTATCAAATATCATAACATAGAGAAATTAAATTAAATGTAGACATAGAATAAGATAAATAAATAAAAACAAAAGAAATGATTCTACGTACATATTTTTACTTTCACACATTTATAATATTACATTTAGATAAACCATTTCTTAGAATTATAATCATACAATGTAATGAATAAATAGAGAACAAACAATATGATTATAATTCTAGTACTGCATTTACATTTTTACATTTTTGTTTAGTATAACGATATAATATATGATGGTTCAACGAATATAAGAATCAGAATTATTGTAACTTTTAAATAGAAAGGAACTAAATAAAAATTTGTTAAAGAATAAAATAAAAAGTGTTTTATAAAAAAACCCACCACGACTGCCTTAAACTTTAACTGGCGCAGCCCGGTAGTAGGATATTTTTAAATATCCAAATTTAGAATCAGTGAATTTTTTTTTTACGAAAGTATTGTCAAATATTGACACGGTTTTTTGCGAAAACAAAACTCTAACGGTTTATTAGAGTATAGTGATCGTGTTTATTGGACTTTTTAAGTGAAAAAAAAATAAAGTGTGAAGTTTAAGTGACGGTTTATCAACGAGACATCACATGGCGCTGATTTTGATCTGCCAGTTTATTCTATTTATGGTTACATGGTAAGTGATTTTAGTGATTACCTATTAAATTCCTTTACCTAATTCTCACTCCTCACGGTTTATGAGGAACAGGTCCTAACTTCACGGTTTATGAGTGTTAGGGACATCTTATATAAAAGATTAATTTAAGAAAATTGTGAAAAACTGTTTTTTTTATGGTGAAAAATAATTTGAATTTGTGTATTTAATAAATAAAAATAAATCAATCACCACGGTTTATGGATGAATTGATAAATAATATTCTTAAAATAAAGATAGTAGATCCAGATTCTGATCAAGAAAGTAAAAAATTAGGAAGTTCAGATAAAATAAATAATTTTGAAGTGGAATTAGGAAAAAACGAAACCTTTAAAATGGCAACAATTGAACATATTAATACATTAGTAGATACCCTAAAATTACCTGACTGTATCAAAGACTTACCCAAGTTCACGGGTAATAAACATTCACTACACGAATTTATTAAAAATGTAGACGAAATAATGGCACAGTGTAATAAAATATTAGGATGTGGACAAGTACCCACAACATTTTTACGGGCCATCCGTAATAAAATCATCGGAGAAGCCGATGAAGTACTTTTAATGTATGGTACAGACCTTAATTGGAATAATATCAAGGATAATTTAAGAACTCACTATGCGGATAAACGCAATGAAACAAGCCTCATTAGACACTTGCATACCTTGTATCAAGGTTCAGATACAGTTGAGAAATACTTCTCAAAAATTATTGACATTCAGTCAACCATTATTAATCACGTTAATTTACATGAACTCAATGCCACGGTAAAATCAACAAAAGAAATTCTTTATAAAGAAATGTGCTTATCCACATTTTTGGCTGGTCTTAGAGAACCTCTGGGATCAATGATCAGAGCTAGAGATCCTGATAGTATCGCCGAAGCATTTTCATTATGCATCAGCGAACAAAATATGCATTATATTAAAAATCGTGTGTTCAATCCAAGTATATCCAACTTTCAACGTAAACCTTCACCCATACATTATGAAAAACAGGTGCAACAACCTAATTATCAACACAGATTTCAATATGCCGCCAATAATTTCGTACCGAGGTACCAAAATAACTCCAAATATCATTACAATTCTCAACCATTACCAAGAACTGGCCAGCCAGGCCAAGAATTTCAAAATAACCAATTTAAACCAACCTTTCAAACATTTCAAAAACCTCTAAGTAAAATAGAACCTATGGACACAACATCTAATATAAATAAATTTCAACAATATACTAGATCCAACAACCAAAGTAATTGGCAAAATCAAAAACCCCAGAACCAATTCAGACAACAAGGATCTCCAAGGTTTGTGTCTGAAGAATTATATAACTTGGAAGAATTAAATACTAACGAACAAGTATATGTAGAGAATGAGTACCCTCCACAATATGTACAAAATCTGGATTCATTTCAAGATCCGAATGAAGAAGAACCAGATGAGGAGGTTTCTCCGCCACTAGCCTCGGAACCCCCATCGGACTAATTAGTCTCAACACACACCAATCAGGCTTATTGCCATATATTCATATAGCAATAACTAATAAAACAAAACTCAAGATGCTTATCGATACAGGTGCCAACAAATCTTTTATTAACCCAGTCTACTTAAATCCTAAACGAATACAGAAAATTCAACCTATAACGGTGCGAACCCTATTTCAAAATCACGAAATTACAGGAAAAGTTACAATTAAAGGATTACAAGAATTTCAAACTGAAGAATCCTTAGAATTTTTTAGCTTCAAATTCCACGAATATTTTGATGGCTTAATTGGCCTCGAAATGATCCAAAAATTAGGAATTCGATTAGACTTCCAAAAATCTTTGTTAGAAACGGACAAAGTAAAAATTCCACTATTGTTTAAACCCAACTATACATCTCAATTCCTTACCATCCCAGCTCGAACAAAACAAATAATCCAAATTCCAGTAGATACTGAAGAAGGTGAATTCTATATTAAACCTATTCAAACGCAAAATAATCTTATAATACCAGAAGGCATCTATAGAGCCAAAAATTGGCAATCAAACGTAGAAATCGCAAATTTCACTGATCAAGATCAGCCTTGCCTTTTCGAACAACCAATTAAAACAGAATCTCTAAATAATTATCGCACCGAATTAAATCATTCCTCTATATCAATGAATACCCAAGATTCTCAGGATATCACCAATCTCATTCGAGTTAGTCACCTTAACGGAGAAGAGGAAAAAGCTATCAAGAATTTATGTTTAGCATATGAAAAGATTTTCCTCAAGGAAAATCAAAATTTAACCTTCACAAATCGAGTCAAACATCAAATTGACTTAAAAAATGATAAACCCATATTTACCAAAAGCTACAGATACCCGCACATTCACAAAGATGAAGTAAAAACCCAGATTGACAAAATGCTTCAGGACGGAATAATTAGACCAAGTTATTCCCCATGGTCCTCACCAATCTGGATAGTGCCAAAAAAGGTAGATGCAAGTGGTAAAACTAAATGGCGTTTAGTTATAGACTATCGTAAATTAAACGAACAAACCATTGATGATAGGTATCCTTTGCCTAACATCACTGAAATTCTAGACAAATTGGGACGATGCATGTACTTTACAACTCTCGACCTAGCGTCAGGCTTTCATCAAATTGAGGTTCACCCAAACGACATAGAAAAAACCGCATTTACGGTGGATTACGGACATTTTGAGTACGTCAGAATGCCTTTCGGACTAAAGAATGCCCCTTCAACATTCCAACGCGTAATGGATAATGTCTTAGGTGGATTACAAGGAAATACATGCTTTTGTTATATGGATGATATAATCATCTTTTCGACATCACTCCAAGAACATATCAATAGCCTACAGAAAGTATTCGAAAGGCTGAAACAAGCAAACTTAAAAGTTCAGCTAGACAAATCCGAATTTCTCCATCGAGAAATCGCATTCTTAGGTCATATTGTCACGAGTGAAGGGGTCAAACCAAACCCTGACAAAATAAAAGCGGTTCAGAATTTCCCAATACCAAGAACCGAAAGACAAATTAAATCATTCTTAGGATTATTAGGTTATTATCGAAAATTTATTAGAAATTTTGCCGACATAACCAAACCATCAACACAATTGACTCCAATAGAACTAAAAAATGGACACTACTCTAAGAATGAATTATTCTCACAACAGAAAAAAGATAATTTACACGATTATATAAAAGAACAAAAAGAACAATATGATAACCTCTGCAAAATCATACAACAAAAGAATTTGCAGAGCAAACAGGCAATAATAAATAAACGTAATGACAATAGAATACAACCACCAGAGTTTAGAATAAACGATATCGTCTATGAAAAAGACAATAGGCGAAACAAATTAGCTCCAAAATTTACAAAAAATCAAATCCTGAAAAATAATAAAATAACCGTAATAAATAAAAACAATAGGAAAATACATAAATCTAAAATAAAAAACCCTTTGCAGGTACGTGAGTAACAGTACCAGCCAAATGATGGAAGTCATAGACTACAACGACAACAGAGGCTTTATTCCTATAAAGCTAGGAGAAGCAAGAATAATAAATGGCAATAGCAAATTATTACATATTATAAATCTTACCCAGTTTGACCAAAATATCCTAGATCTTGACCTTAATGTTTACCAAATACAGGAAAAAACAAAATTAGACACACATTTAGCTACACTTTATCATAACAAGATAAGTATCCTTACATTACAACTAGATAAACTAGAAGATACTCTTAATTCCTTAAAACCCACTTATAGAAGCAAAAGAGGACTAATTAACGGATTAGGATCCATACTCAAAAGTATTACAGGTAACCTAGATAATGATGACTATATAGAAATAAATCAGGCAATACAACAATTATACAATAACGAAGGACAGATAACAAAAGAAATTAATGAACAAATCAATTTAAATACCGAAATGATGGAACGATTCAAAGAAATTAAAGAAGTCATTAATAATAGCTCGATAACCCTAACTAAGGAATTAGAAGTAACTCGAAATTATAATTACGAATTACAAAGTATAATGCTTATTGATCAATATCTATTCACACCGAGTATAATATAAAATATCTACAAGAACATTTAGATAATATCATTGAAATAATATTACTAGCGAAAATCCAAGTAATTTCGCACCATATTCTAGACAAAAATGAAATGCATTATATTCACAACCTTTTCGAAAAACAAAAAATAACTATCCATTCTGATAATGAACTATACAAATTGCTAACACTCAAAGCCTACTATAATCAATCTACTATTATTATGTCTATTCAAATACCTAAATTTCATCCCGCCAAATTTCAACAATACCTATTGCAACCTACTACTATAAATAATTCCTTTTCCATTTACATCCCGCATTCCAAAATAATCGCTAATAATCAACATTACCAGTATATCGAACGACCATGTACCATAATAGAAGGGTCAGCTTACTGCGAAGAAACTAAAATCCAACTCAGCAAACAATATTGTATCACTCAAATTATATTCAACTTACCAGCCAGATGCAACATAACCAATGGATCTCTTCCCGAGGAAGTTAAACAACTACAACCAAACTATCTATATGTATATAGCAAAAACCCGATTTCTTTCTCATCAAACTGTGAACAAAAACAAAAAGAAATACAGGGAGTAAAAATTATAAAATTTACTGATTGTACATTAGAAATAAACGGAATACAATACGAAAATTATGCAGCTACCTTCACAGATAAAAAACTTTTGCAACCTTTCAACGGTATAATAGTTGAAAAAACCGAACCAGCAATAAATCTACCCATGTTACACGATTGGAATTTAAAAAATCAAGAAAAATTGAATGAACTACATTTTGTAACGAATCAACACACCATCAGCCATTACACATCGTGGACACTTTATGGCATAATAATCTTAATTATATTAATCTATATTCTTATTTCATATTTTAAGAAAAATAAAACCGGACTACAAAACGGTAGATCACCTACTTCCAATGACCAAAAGTCTTTCAGATTTTGGCCATCACTTCGGCGGGAGGAGTTACGTATTGTCACTCCACACGAACCCAACATCCCAACATCATATTGACCAAACAACAATGTAGCAGTAGACAAGATTGTAACACCAAATTATCAACAACAACATCAATAAAAATGTAACTACAACATTGTAACAGTAAATTATCAAATATCATAACATAGAGAAATTAAATTAAATGTAGACATAGAATAAGATAAATAAATAAAAACAAAAGAAATGATTCTACGTACATATTTTTACTTTCACACATTTATAATATTACATTTAGATAAACCATTTCTTAGAATTATAATCATACAATGTAATGAATAAATAGAGAACAAACAATATGATTATAATTCTAGTACTGCATTTACATTTTTACATTTTTGTTTAGTATAACGATATAATATATGATGGTTCAACGAATATAAGAATCAGAATTATTGTAACTTTTAAATAGAAAGGAACTAAATAAAAATTTGTTAAAGAATAAAATAAAAAGTGTTTTATAAAAAAACCCACCACGACTGCCTTAAACTTTAACTCGCGCACGCGTATGAATTACGACGGAATACTTAAATTCGGTCTCATACAGTTTTGCCAAGATCACGTTACAATATACTATGTATTTGAATATAATTTTATAAAAATATTAAGATCTACTTTAAAAAATTAACTTTTAATCGTGACAATAAAAAATGTGGACACTTAAAATTGCTTTCTGCTTTTATCGCCCTTGGTTGATTTTCTGCTCCTTAATATTTAATTGCGTCTTGAAATTGCGGCAATATTGTTGTAATACCATTGAAATATCGTTGCAAAACAATAATGGTGACAGCCGTTGAATTATGCTGCAATATATGTATTACGTGTACCGTTGATTTTGTACCGTTAATTTTGTATCGTTGATTTTGTACCGTTGTAATATGTATTTATTCACACGTGTTTTGAGTAGTCGAATTGGAAGTATACATTTTCCAAAATTTTTATTTTATACCATTCCGCTTAGTTTATATCAAAAGTAATGCGGGCTATTTTTGTCGTGGTCACCAATTATGGGGAGGATATGATAGTCGATGATGTCGTGATTTTTCCACATCGGTGTATCCCCAATATTTTTACATTAATGCTCCGCGGCTCCGTACTGTGGTATTATGTGATGTAATGGAGGATAAAATTAAAACGCGTGGAAATAATTTTATTTTATAACTTTTATTTTAATTCAACTACTAATCACTACAGTTAATTAGATTTAATTATTTCGTAATTATTCCCACTTAAATATTTTTTATTGCCACCAAAAAATACTATAACTACTTTTAAAAATGCACGTACAAATTAATTTTTATTTTAAGATTTTTACTTAGCAACGAGTCGATTATGTCATGATGCTAGCTAAAAACTGTAAGTCAAGTCATGAAAAAAAAAATGAAACACGTTTTTTTTCTGTTTCTTTATGGAAAAATTTCCCAGTGGCGATTGATGTAAGTTATTCCAAAAATAACACGAGAGCTGCGCACCGGTTTTAGTTACAAGAATTTTTAGAGCTGTGAAACGGTTTTAATTTCACTGCTCGTGCATGATATTGTATATTTATGTGTATATTTATGCCGCCACAAGTGTTGTGAATAAATATAAATGACTAAAATAATCAATCAAGAAAAAAAAAACAAATAAAATTGATTTCGATGGTCAATAAAAATGGACTATTAGTGCGTTGCAAATGTTAAATAAAATCTGGTGGTAAAGTGTAGTGCTTAAGTGGCTAAAGAAAACAAAACTAAAAACTGAAATATTACTTAAACTTGTAGTGGAAAATCGCATTAACACAAAACAAGTGTTCTAGAAAGAAAAATTGAAAATACCGGTGATACAATTTGCGGTAAAAGCATTAAACTGTTAATGCACTGTGGTTCAAGTGGAAGTGTGTATAAATAATAATTAAGAACGAAAATCCTACGTTAATAAAAAACATATACAATAACAGTGCGTATTTTTAGTACGCTACATCACCCGTTGCGCCCTGCGTACTATCGCGAAGAACAAATAATTCAACATCAACATGTCAGGATCTACAGCAACACAGTTCAACGTTACCATCTCTAACTAAAACTAAAAGTATTTATGTATTTTTTTTTTACTTTAGAACATTTAATATTCGCCACATTTAGTTATTTTTGTTCATTATTGTAATTTTAAAGGTAGGAAAATTGTATACGTTTAATTTTACCTTCAGTTTTATTAATTTTTTTTTTTTTTTTTTTTTTTTTATAGGTCAGTGTTTAGTGCAAACGGGAATAGACCGGTATATTACTGTCCGATCAAAACGAAGAAGAAGCCCTAGATCAGCGGCCAGTGCAAGCGCGAATAAATTCACTAAGCTAGCTAGCGTTGAATTAACGCATGGTAATAGGTATTCTTGCTTGGTTGTTGACGAGCCGCCGGCCGAAAAAACTCCAAAAACTGAGAAGCCGCCACCAATCTATTTGAGGGAAGAATCAAATAGAGAACTTGCAAAAACGATCGAGTTTATCACGGAAGGTGCATTTTATATTTCCGGGATCAAAAGAGGAGATATAAAAGAAACAAAAATTCAACCGCTCAATATTGATGCTTACAGAGCATTAATTAAACATTTTGACCAAGTTGGTAAACATTACTACACTTATCAACTAAAGAGCCAAAAAGGATTGGTTGTCATCTTAAAAGGAATAGAGAGTTACGTGGATGCAAACGAAATACGGGATGCTCTCGCTGAAAAAGGTTTCCAATGCAGATCTATTACCAATATTTTTAATCGGGAGAAGGTACCTCAGCCATTGTTTCGTCTGGAATTAGAACCAGACAATAAAAAAGTTAAAGGCAACCATTCAATATTTAACTTAAAATATCTACTGTACAGAAGAGTTACCATCGAGGAGCCCAGGAAAAGAAATGGGCCGGTACAGTGTGTTAAGTGCCAAGAATATGGGCACACTAGAGCATATTGCACTTTGAACGATGTTTGTGTTATATGTGGTGAACTCCATAATCCAAAGGTTTGCAATAAAGCAAAAAAGGAAGCATCAGTGAGAAAATGCAGCAACTGCGATGGAAATCACACAGCTAATTATAGAGGGTGCCCAATTTATCTAGAATTGAAAAAGAGAATCAATCCAAAGCAGCGAGCAGAACAGCGAATCCTAAATCTTCATTCTTCAGCTAGAAAAGAAGCACGATCAGAAATTCTAAACACAAACGCTCAAAATGGAAAACAGTAAGCAAATGTAAACGGCAGCGTGCACGAAGGGGTTTCATACGCAAGTGTTCTTAAAGGTACCGCTCCTAAAGTTCAAGCAAGTGAAGAGGGAAACATCTCAACAGCTTTAAATAAATTGACCAATATGATGCAAAGCTTCATGGCGATGATGGAGAGAACCATGGATCTAATGATGCAGAATATGAGCACGCTGATGCAGATAGTCGTAAAAAGCTAGAAATGACCATCATCAAAATAGCCATATGGAATGCAAACGGCCTAGCACAACATAAAGCGGAGGTACATGCATTTCTCACTGAGCACAATATTGACATAATGTTAATATCAGAAACATGCTTCACCAAAAATATCTATTTCAAAATTAATGGGTACTCTATTTACGACACCAAGCACCCACATGGTAAAGCACATGGAGGCACTGCTGTATTGATAAAGCGAAGATTAAAACACTGCAAACTTCCGAAATATGAGAAAGAACATATACAATCAACGAGCATCTGTCTGCAGGAGTGGTCTGGAAACTGCGTCATATCGGTAGTGTACTGCCCTCCAAAACATGCTATAAAAAAACTCCAGTTCTTGGATTATTTCAGCCAGCTGGGTAATAAATTTCTTGCGGGCGGTGATTACAACGCTAAACATACTCATTGGGGTTCCAGATTAACATCGCCGAAAGGCAAACAACTTTATGATGCTATAGAGGAACAGTCGCTGGATTATTTATCTGCCGGTAACCCAACTTACTGGCCCACGGATAAAAAGAAAATTCCTGATCTAATTGACTTTTGTGTAACTAAGGGCATTCCACGTACATACGCTAAGGCCACCGATTGCTATGATCTGTCTTCTGCTCACTCACCGGTAATAGTAACATTGAGTACCGATGTCCTAAGGAACGAAATACCGAATCGTCTTACAAACAAGAAAACTAATTGGGATCAATATAGGAGGCTAGTCGAACAAAAGTGTCTACTTAATATTCCTCTGATCACACCAGCTGATATTGATGCGGCGGCAGAAAATCTAAAAGATGTCATGACATTATCCGCTGAAAGGGCTACACCCGGCATAAGTAGTTCGGAAAAAGTTAATAAACTGTCACATAATATACAGGAGCTAATCCAGGAAAAGCGAAAAATTCGCCGTCAATGGCAGCAAACAAAATCACCGTTATTGAAATGGAAATTAAATCGAGCTATTAAGGGCCTAAGATTTGCTTTGAGGGAAGAAGAAAACCAGCGCTTAAAGAACTATTTAAGTGATCTCTCGGCAACCGAGAGGACAGATTATTCTTTGTGGAAGGCAACAAAAAATTTAAAAAGGCCAACAAATTCGAATCCACCGATTAGGCTACCAACAGGAAATTGGGCGAGAAGTGATGAAGAAAAAGCCAATGCTTTTGCTGCTCATCTAACACCAGTATTCGTCCCACACGAAGAAGATAATTATTTCGTGCTACCCCAGCCAACGGATGATGGTTTATCCTACAAACCTATAAAGTATAACTGGAAGAAAGTTAAGAATACAATTAAAACTTGCATAAGCCCGAAAAAGGCACCTGGGCATGATCTCATTACTGGAAAAATGATAAGGGAATTGCCGGATAAATGCATAAAACTAATAACATTTGTATTCAACGCGATCATGCGAACCAGCTATATTCCTCAAAACTGGAAGATAGCTTTGATCACAATGCTACATAAGCCAGGGAAAAACGAAACACAAATCTCATCATATCGTCCAATAAGCATGCTGCCCACAATCTCAAAGCTATTTGAAAAAATGTTATTAACGAAATTGAAACCAATATTAGAAGAACGGCGCGTTATTCCAGACCATCAATTTGTGTTCCGAAACCAACATGGTACTATAGAGCAAGTACACAGAACTGTAAATGCAATCAAAATCACCTTCGAGGAAAAGAAATATTGTTCTGCTGCCTTTTTGGATATCGCACAAGCTTTTGATAAAGTTTGGCATGATGGACTAATTTACAAAATTAAAGAGCTTCTACCGAAGAAATTTCACTCAGTTTGCGGAAACTATCTTCTTCAAAGGCAATACATGGTAAAACAAAACAGCGCAACTACTTGCTTAAATGATATTAATGCAGGTGTCCCGCAAGGGAGCGTTCTAGGACCAATATTATACTTGTTGTACACAGCTGATATACCTGTAACTAACAAAATAATAATATCAACATTTGCCGATGACACGGCCATCCTGGTGTCCCACACTAATCCTGAAATGGCCTCAAAGGAATTGCAGAATCATTTAAACAAAGTCGCGGACTGGTTGAAAGCATGGCGAATCAAAGTGAACGAAAACAAATCAACTCATGTCACATTCACGCTGAACAAACGCACCTGCCCACCAGTGAAATTAAACGATAAAAATATTCCTCAACAAACGAAGGTAAAATACTTAGGTTTGCACCTGGATAGAAGATTAACGGGGAAAAATCATATTGAAACAAAGCGCAACCAAATAAAAATTACATTTTCTAAAATGTATTGGCTGATGGGAAGAAAATCTCAGTTGTCATTAGCTAATAAAGTTTTATTTTACAAAGCGATAATCAAACCCATATGGACATACGGTATTCAGTTATGGGGATCCACCAGCACTTCAAACAGAGAACTCCTGCAACGAGCCCAAGCGAAAATACTTCGCAGTATTACCAATGCTCCTTGGTACATTCGAAATAGTAATATACATCACGATCTTGGGATTAAAACCGTTAAAGAAACTATTAAAGAATTCAGTTCGAAATATTATTCAAAACTAGAAGCACATCCCAACGAATTAGCCAGGGAGATACTAAAACAGCCGCGATTTAGGCGACTGAGAAGAACAGATCCACTCGGACTGATGAACCTGTGAACCTGTGAATTTACTAAATGATTATCTTATACTTATAAGTATAATCTAAATTAGTTAAATTGTGAGCACTAACAATAAGTATTAACATTGGTTAAGACTTAAAATATGTAATAATTTTTAGCTTAAGATTTGATTACTTCTTGTGAGTTTCTTATGTAGAAAGATTCAAGAATAAAGCCATTGGCAACATTTAAAAAAAAAAAAAAAAAGTTTTATTAATTAAGCGTTTGAACTTACATAGAATAAGGTTAGGTTAGTTAGGGCTTAGGATTTTGCTTTGCATATTATTTAGGGAAATAATTGCAAATAATAATATTATTTGATAAACATCAAATTTTTTCATTCACCGTAAAAATATTTTTATTTTTTCATAATTTTTTATATAAAAATTATTTTCCTATTTTGTTCTTGTGTGTTTGTTAATTTTAATTTAATTATGTAGTTCTTTGTATATAAAACCGTTTGTTCAATTTTGTGAGTGTTTTTTAATATATATATTAATTTATATAAACTAGTTGTGGGGGTTTTTGAAGGACGAAGTGTCATTATTGATATCAAAATGAGTGAGGAAGCTGTGACTAAGCTTTGTAATGTGTGTAACCAAAAAGGTTCAAAACAGTCCCAACTGCTTAAATGTGATGGAAAATGTGACAGTTGGTATCACATTGACTGTATAAATATGTCAGTTACGCAATTTAAACAAATTAATAGATTGCGCAACGCTGTGTTATGGCTGTGCGATAGTGATAAAAAACAATTTAGTTCATGGAAAAATAAAGTGGATTCGGAGCAGTTAACACACTCTGAAATCTTGAATGATATACACAAAAAAGTGAATGTAATTGAAAATTTATTGGATGGGTCAACGAAACCTATGACAAAGATCAGTTTATATTCTGAGGTATGTAAACTAACCTCGGTAAATAAAAGTAGTGAGATACCGGTGTTGCAAGGAATTAAAATAACCCCAAAGTGCAGTCAAGATCGTTATACGACTAAAGAAGACATTAAGAACAAAATAAACCCGAACGGTATTAAAGTTGGAATTTCTTCATTTAAAATTAGTCATAATGGATCAGCTATAGTAAACACTTATAGTGCTGCTGAAAATTTAAGATTGGAAGAAGAAGCTATAAAAAAATTGGGTGATTCTTATGTAGTTACACGTACCAAGTTAAGGAATCCAAGATTGTATTTAAATGGATTAAGTCAATCTTACACTGATGATGAATTTTTAAAAGAATTATGTGCCGTTAATAGTTTTATTCAAGCTTACGATTGGATCAAAATAATTTATTCAAAATTCAACAAGTCTACAAAAAAATGGATGATATCTTTCGAAGTTTCTGGTGCAACTTTCAAAAAACTTGTGAACCGTTATATTAATATTGGTTGGAACTCTTATTATGTGAAGGAAGACCTGTATATTCCAAGATGTTATAAGTGTCAGCGATATCATCATTTTCAGAAGAACTGTCAAAATGATACAATCTGCAGTAGATGTGCTGGACAACATTTTTGTTCTGAGTGTTCAAATAATCATTCTAAATGTTTTAATTGTGAAGATAATAATTTTAGATTTAAAACAAATTTTTCAACGTCACATGCGGCTGATAATCGGAACTGTGATGTTTTTGTGAATAAGGTAAGGAAGATTCAAAGTATTACGAACTATTATATAGAAACTAATGATAATGCAGGGTAATATTTTTAACAACCGCGGTGTTAGTAATACTCATTCTTCGAATAATATTAACTTACCTAATATAATTTTAAAATCGGCTCTAAATAATAGGAATAATTTTAATATTTGTCATTTTAACGCGCAAAGTTGTTTAAATAAAATGGATGAAATTCAATACATGTTTGCCAATGTTAATATGCATACTATATGTATATCTGAGACTTGGTTGAAATCATATATAAACGATAAAGCTATTTCTCTTCACGGATTTGTTGTTTATCGAAACGATAGGCCTAAAAAACGAGGAGGTGGGGTATGTATTTTTGTGAGATCTAATATTCCGTCGAGAATAATTTATGAATCATCTAATTCTGATCATGAGGTTTTGTTAATTGAACTAATTGTATCAAATAGTAAAATTTTGCTGGGGGTGGTATATAATCCTCCAAATTCAAATTTTCTTACATATTTAGAAACAATTTTAAATAATTTTTCCATAAACTATTCTGATTTTGTCCTTGTGGGAGATTTTAATTATAATATGTTGTCTAATGCACGTTCAACTGAGAATTTTAAATCTTTATTAAGTAGATTTAATATTAATATATGTAACAGTGAACCAACCCATTTCGTCCAAAACACATCATCTTTATTAGATCTTGTGCTTTGTAACTCAAATAAAATTACTTTTCTAACTCAAGTATCAATTCCAGGCATATCTCATCATGACTTACTTTTCTTCTCTTATGATGTCATACAAATTAACACGGAAAATATTATTGTGTATAGGGATTTTAAACACATAAATGTAGATGAATTATTCTTGCATTGTGAAACCCTTCAATGGGATTTGTTACGTGACTTAACAGATATCGATGATAAGCTTATGTTGTTTAATACAATGATAATGGATTTGTATGATAAGTTTGTTCCTCTTAGAACTACTACTATAAACCTTTTAAAGCCAAAATGGTTTACAACTGATATTCGTGAGTATATGAAGAGAAGAAACAAAGCTTATAGTAGATGGACATTCCTCCGTACAATTGATAGTTGGATAGAATATAAGCGTTTACGCAATAAAGTAACTTTGTTAAAGCGTAACTCAAAACATGAGTTTCTTGTTAATAAGCTTGATCCTAAATTATCACCTAAACTTTTTTGGAAGAACCTAAATAACCTTGGTATTGGAAAGTGCAAAGAGCATGGGCTGATTCCATTTACTCCAAATGATCTTAATAAATATTTTTGTGAATCTGCCCAAAATCTACGATCAGCTGTTAACACTTTTGACTGTAACATTTTTGAACCTAATTCAAACACTTCTAGATTTACATTTAGTTTGATCTCTGCAGAACTTCTTCATAAATCTATACATGCTGTCAAATCTCAGGCTTTAGGGCTTGATAATGTTAGTATAAAATTTATTAAAATTCTTTTACCTAAAATTTCAAATTATTTGACTTATATTTTTAATAATATTATTACTAAATCATACTTTCCTATGTGTTGGAAAGTGGCAAAAATCACCCCATTACCTAAAACTAAAAAACTTAATTCCATGTCTGATTTAAGACCAATTAGTGCACTATCGTCCTTATCTAAAGCGTTTGAAATCATTATTAAATATCAAATTACTGATCATTTGATTGATAGTAATTTGTTATCGGATTATCAATCGGCATAAAGACCAAAGCATAGTACTACGTCTGCTTTGCTTAATATTTTGGATGATATTAGACGTGATGTTGATATAAACAAATTTACTGTTCTTACGCTGTTAGATTTCTCTAAAGCGTTTGACTCGATCAATCATTATAAACTTTGTCATAAATTATTTTATTTGTTTAATTTTTCTTCTTCTGCTTGCAAACTTATTCACACATATTTGAAAAACAGGTCACAACTTGTAGAAATTAATGGTTTATGTTCGAATACTATGAAATTGATGCGAGGTGTTCCACAAGGTTCTGTTCTTGGTCCATTACTGTTTTCAATGTTTATAAATGATGTTACCACTTGTTTCCATTTTTCTAGATTTCACCTTTATGCTGATGACTTACAAGTTTACAATAGCGAAATAATTTCAAATAAACTTACTTGCTTGGGTAATTTAAATGATGATTTGAAACGAGTAGTAGAATGGTCGAACGAGAACGAGTTGATGCTTAATGCAAGCAAATCTCAGGCAATAATTATATATAAAAAGAAGGTAGATTACAATGATTTCCCAAATGTCATTCTTGGAAATGAGATTATTATATATTCAGATATTATTAGAAATTTAGGACTAATTATGAATTCTACTTTAACTTGGGATGAGCAAATCGATGGAATATGTTGTCGTGTTTATGGTATTTTGTGGGTTCTTTGGAAGTTAACTAGTTTTGCAAACGTTAAGCTTCGACATAAACTGTTCATGTCTTTTGTCTTACCACATCTTTTATGTTATGATGTTGTGTTATTCGGAATGTATGATTACTCCATGGACAAACTAAGATTGTTGTTTAATACTTGTGTGAGATATGTTTTCTCACTTCGTAAATTTGATCATATTTCTTTGTTTCAAAAATTATTACTTGGATGTACAATTAATAAATATTTTGAATTCCGTATTTGTGCCTACATTCATAAAATCTTGCTTAAAAAATGTCCCTCTTACTTGTTTAATAAAATACAGTTTTCAAATTCCGAGCGTACAATGCATATTACATTACCACGCAACAGACATCGTATTTTTAACTTATCATTTTTTGTTCAAGGAATGAGTATATACAACAAATTACCACTGTTGGTTCGGGCAAGTGGCTCTTTGGCTATATTTATTAAAAATTACAAATATGCATTGGGTTTTGAAAAGCGTTTGTGATAAATGCATTTTATCATTAGTTTTATTTTTATGATATTTCGATTTTTGTGTCTTCCTAGGACTTAATTATTCAGAAGACATTAAATTTTTATAAAATTAACATAAAATTCAAATTCAAATATTTAAAATTTTTATCTAAAAATACCTAATCCTATATTTAATTAATTTATTTTTATTTTTATATCAGAGTTTATATAGATGTACAAATACATTGTAAATAATGTAAATATTTTATTGAAAATTATGTTGCTTATTAATTGTTATTTTGTATTCAATTTGTAAATAAAAGCTTTCTAAGCTTAATTACTTTATAAATAAATAAATAAATAAATAAATAAAATAAATAAATAAATGGATGTTTATTTTTACTATTTTTTTTTTTTGGAAATAATTATATTATTGAAATTAATTTGAAATTCATGGGTTTTTTATTTATTTCCGCTTTGCGATTTGATCTGAAGATGATGTAATTACGACGCTGTATCTTAGAAATGTGAGGTTAGTATAGCTTATGGTTTCTGTTTGGTGAGTATTCTCCTTCTGCTTTAATACTTTAACCATTTTATGGGTTGAGTAATATTTTTTTTTGGTTATTCCTGTCTGCACCATCCTTTTATTTCCTTTTCCTTTTATGCGGTCCAACCAGATTTACGCATCCTCCATGACCACCCACCCCAGCCCTGAGCTTTAGCCGTGCTTAAATGACCGCAAATAAAGAAAAATTCAGTTACGGCAGATATACCGATTAGCAATGAGGTGATCCTTGACATCCCACATAATCTGGCCATACCGTAACAAGCTTTTTCGGATTTTATCCAAAGACTCCCGAAAAACGTAGATCAACTTAATCAAAATGTGATTTTGTATTTTATTTCGCTTTTACCGAAAATAACAAAAAATAATTCCTCCCCCCCCCCCATTGTTATGGGGGGGGGCCCATAATAATTTTTGCTATTACCCGAAAAAGTTATACTCTCTCTGTATATCGTATTTACTACTACTCTTATTTTCTGGTAAAATGGTGGTGGTTTTTTGGAGAATGAAATACATTCATATTACAAATACATAATAAATATTTAAACTAGCAATAAAATATTTATTATTAATATTTGAATTTTTTATTTATTTAAAGTGAATAAATATGACGGAAATAAAAATTTATCGATTTATTAAATTCTTTTAATTTTATAATGTAGCTTTTATTCACATTTTTATTTGCCATTTTATGTTTCATTTTATTATTGGGGAATAATAATGATTTAATATTTTTAATCGGTTTTGCTATTAAACATTTTGTTTTTGTATATTTTATTATACATACATAATATTCGAAAATATTAAAAACCAAAATGCTTAAAAATTGAAAATAATGATTTTAATTCAAACATTGGAAAATTTTAATTTATATTTATTGCATATAATTTTAAGTCAGTACTGTATACATATGTACATACACAGTTTTTTAGTGATTTAATAAAAATATGAAAAACTGGTACATATTTATTTTATGATGAAATAAATAAAATGTTGTTTATTTGTCTATGCTAAATTTTAGATTAAAAAGATTTTTAATAGAACTTATAAGTTTCGTGGAAAGAGTATGAAGAAGCTCTTGAATTATATTTTGTTGTTTGAAAACTTTAATGTTATAAGCAAGTTAATCAACATTGGTTTCGCCTAAAATACGGAGGGTGCTGTATGAGACATGTGCAGACTATAGAGAGTTTTTCGTATGTTAAATATGTACATACTCTACATAAGGAACAATTAAATAATATTTGGAAAAAACCAAAGAAACTGATTTTTGAACTAATTACATACATCGTCTTAAACAAAGTACAGAAAACTCAAGCCACCATCAAAAATTTCCAGGACAAGTTTCTCAAACTCTGCGTTTCGGTGGACAATCAAATTAAACAGTTAATTGATATCGGGTCATATCATGAGTTCCGGTGGAGTGGAAATTGTTTCTCCACGGTATCTTTGGAAATCTAGAATTTGGAAATGATAATTTTCGAGTGGAGTGGATATTGGAACACATGATAAGCCTAATAATTAAAATCAAATAATTTATTTTTTATATGCTGTATAATATAATATATTTTTTATAAGATTTGAACACAAATTTGATTCCAATTTTGTGGTGCCACTAGTTTTGGATTGGTACTTTTAGCCAGATAACTTAATTTTAAGCTGGAGACCATCTATTATGTAATCGTTAACCATGTCTTGATGACAATCAGGACCCATGTTCTGTAATAAACAGTCTTCTTCATATTTAATTGCTTTAGCCTGCGAAATCTTCTTAAAACAAGAGCAAAGCTGTGGTTTATTACTTGCATACAAGACGATTGTTTGATTAAATTGTATTTGTTGTTGCCCATGACCCATGTATGGTGTGATTCACAAATCCAATAAGGTATACACATCAATGTACTTCAATTCCGAATTACAAATGGTTTGTAAAGTCACAGAAATAAAACATTTTCGGTTTATACACTGTAACAGACGCCTGTTACTAGGAGATATTCAGGAAAATTGACATATTACACATAAGCCACTTGTCACGAGAGCGTTCCAAAAATTATTTGAGTCGCGCAATGTACGACATGTTAAACAACAACAGTCGTTGTGAAATTTAATTTTTGGGTCGTTTCAGTAACCTGTTTGATGAATACACGAGTTTCCCCTTAAAATCCAATAAGAAAAGCAAAATAATTATCGTTGGTCAGTAGTGCCACTGCGATAGATTAATAAATACCAAGTGAAATTGTCGGATTTTGTGTGCGAGTTAATAACAATAGTTGCAGATATTTGATTAAATATTTTTACGGAGTGCAACCAACAATTTGTGGAAAAACACATGAGAAAAGTTGAATTAAATATAATTAGGCGCTTACCAAGGTAGTTAGGGATTGTAAGTTGTTTGGCGTACTTTGTGTGACAAAATTTTGTTTTTTTTTTAGAAACGGGAATAATCAAAATATATTAAACGGTGGCAACTGGCGAATGCCCGTTTACTTGGTAAGCGACTTTATTTGTTGTTATTTACAATTGATCTCAACAAAATTAGGGGATAAGTATTCATAAATAACAAATATCATTTTGCGAGATATAATTCTTGTCTTGATATATTGTGAGAATGACCTTGAGGTCGTTTCTTTTGTATAATGGAAAATAGTGATTCATGATGTCCATCGATGGGACCAAAACAAATTAAAAAAAAAAAAAAACGAACATATAATAAAATTAAAATAAACTTTTTTTTTCTAATTACACTAGATAAATATATACCTACATACTAACAAATTTTTTTTTATTACCAATTAAATTGTCCATTAATATATAAAACGTTGTGTTATATCAAATCAATATTTTTAAGAATTTAAAATATTCTAGGGCCATGGTTCCTAGGAATTAACAAATTTTTTGTGTAAATTAGCTTTAATCATATTATGGTGTTTATATATTTATTTATTTATTATATGGATTTATTTAATAGTCCTAGTTATTAGTAAGGCAAATTTCTGTGCTGTGTAATCAGTTGGATAATTAATTAAATATCTATTAAATTTACAAATACAAACTACTATTAATTATTTTGCTTAACGATTTAATGGTGAGAAAATTTGTGCATCTAAATTCATGTTCGTTGCAGTTGCTTAGTGGGTTGTGCATATAGTCAAAAGTTCGGTTTCTGTTAAGGTTATAAGTGTAAAGTGAATATAAAACAAAAATTGCTAAATTAAATTAATAGTGCTGTGATGATTTAGATTTCAACAAAACCTTATAGGGTAAAGCTTTATAAGTATAAAACCCGATAAAATTTAGGAGGGTAAAATAACATGTGACCAAACATCTAAGGTCACGGACTTAGCGGTGTATGAGGCAACGGAGTAAAACAAAGGTTAGTGGTTATTAATGTGTGTTGTGTTTAGTGTTCATGTAGAAAAATAAAAAGCTTATCAGCTTATCAAGCTCTCGGTGATGGATGGTAAGATCCCCACCCGTACTGATTGACACCTAGCCGGAAAAATGCTGCTCCATCACACAGATTACCGAGAGATCTGTTAACGGTTCTAAAGCATACAATTTTCCAAAATACTGTGAACTAAGGAAACCGTTACAGTGGCGCCCAAGGAAGCATTAGAATATTATGAACACATACACATTATAGCACATTTTAAGGAATTGTCGTAGTGATACCAAAAGAAGTAGAATTTTATTGGTTTAGTTGATGCCGAGCATGCATATTTTAAATTTCACCTATTAGTGTTTTGATTAAACTATATCCAATATTACTCGGTACGACTAATTGTAGTGGGTCTTGATTCGTAATTTCCGTTTTAGCAATTTTGATGAAACGTTTGGTAGTCAGTTGCTACCTTGATTTTATTGATCTTAAAAGGATTCTTGTTATAGTACAGTAATCTTGTAATAGTTGAATACAAAGGTTTTCACAAACTAATCTTCACCACATGGTTTGACTGTTAGTGTAACGGTGTGAACTGTTTAGTATTATTTGTAGTTAAGGTTTTGGATTTTAACGGCATGTTTTCCACTAATGAGTGTTTGATGGTGAATATACACTATCTCGACGACATGTTTTTCTTTTAAACAAAACCACCATATTCGAGTTTATAATTACTTCTTTTGGGTAAAGTCATTTCACAGTGACCATTAACGAGTTCAAGGTTATCGTTGGGTAGATAGAACAACACACAGCTAAGTCATTACAGGAATTTGTTGAAGTTTAAATCATCACAGTCAATTATTGTCAAAATTAAAATTTAAATATACGTACTTAAAGTGTAGTCAACATTTATTGAGATATTGGGACATTAACTTATTTAATAAATTAATAAATAAATTTTTTTTTTTTTTTTGTTGAACCAACCCAACCGTCTGTTATTCAGAAGATATATGGTATAAAGGTTTTATAGCTAATCTGCAGCTAATAATCGTGTCATTATATTTTTGTTATTATTCTTATATTATATATTTTGATTGATTCTAATTATATCAAGCGCAAATAAATAGCCATGGATATTTTACATTTGGATTGGGACGAATTTGATATTGAGTATCAAATAAGAAATATCGGATGGTCAATTACCAATAGGATGAGTTTACTTAAAGAAGCACTAGCAAAGGAGAAGGAAAAGGAAGTCGAGGAGCCAAATATACTACATTATATGGGTGCGCGGTATCCTAAACGCGAAATCCAATCGTGCTCAATTAAATTGCGTCATATACAAGATCAAACTGAAGTATTAATGCAAGCTGGTGATGCAATGGACGTGCGAAAAATTGATGAATTAGCAACGGTACTCCCGTTCATATTATGGGGCGGTTACGCCGAATTAAAATATCGAAGACTGGGCCGCCGGAGGAAGCTGCCAGTACACTACTTGAATCATGTGATAAACTTTTAGGTTGTTTAAAAGACCTAAGTGATAATCATGCCGCGATACCGGATATCGAAAAGTCAATTAAAGAGTTGGTAATATTTGAAACAGAAGCCGGTGAAGGGGATACAGATGATGAAGGTGTAAATCTTTCACAGAACAAAAATGATCTAGATAACAATAAAGATGAGCAAGATAGAGGAAACGATAAGAACGAACAACTAGTGAATATGCAGGATGTTAATACAGCCACTCCATTACCAACCAGTTCTGGCGATTACGATTCAGATCAATTAAATATATTGGTTGAAGCTGTTCTGAAAAAACTCAATTTTCCGTCAAGTGTAAAAACCACAGATAATAATATCCCCGAATCAGAAGTCGTAAAGATCGGAACTAATTTAGGCCTGCATTCATCACCTAGAATATCCAATACACGTGCGACTCCAGTATCAATGGATTTCAATGCAGCAGTGCCTCCTCCTAATTATAAAGTTTTATCGGATCTAAGATGTAACCAAGGAAGCAGTGGGTCAGAATCGGCTATAGTTTTAAATCAAACGAAGGGAAATGTCAAGAAAGATCGGTTAGAAATCCATCGATGGAACATTTCATTTAGCGGTGAAGATGGTGGAATTCCAATCGAAAGGTTTATTTCCACCCTGTGGAAAGACTGGCAGAAGCGAACGATGTCAATTCGATATTCCTAATTAGCAATCTTCAAGTACTGTTAAAAGATAAAGCCTTGGAATGGTATTGGGTTTTTATGGAGAGGAATAAAAGTGTACATTGGGACCAATTGAGAGCGGCGATGATACACCGTTTTCAAGATCGAAGAACAGATGCAGATATAAAACAATTGCTGGAAAGAAGGAAGCAGAGGTTTAAGGAAACTTTCATGGAGTTCTATAATGACATTTTGTCGTTAGCATTACCATTACATGTACCCATGTCAGAAAGTGAGACTATTAGTTTGTTGATTCGAAATATGCGACCAGGTTTACAATCTACATTTGCTGGACAGAATTTTCAGGATATTGCCACACTTGTGAATCGCTCCATTGCAGTAGAAGATACTTGGACTCGCATAGGGTGGATTCCAGAAATGTCTTTTCAGGGTAGACGTCAGGTAAATGAATTAGATACTAGTGGTGGCTGCAGCCACTTAGTGAATCATTCAGTTGATGAAGGAGAATTTTCCAGAACTTATGAGGAATTGTGTGAAATGGACGGAATAAGTCAAGCGATGACAAATCAGGTAAACACTGACGAGCAGAGGCGGAACGCATGTTGGAACTGTGGGAGTTCCTCACATCTATTCAAAGACTGTAGCAAGCCTATAACGAATAGGTTTTGTTTTGGTTGTGGAGCAAAAAATATAATAAAAGTTAATTGTCAGCAATGTCGGAACAGTCGGGTCACGGGAAACTTCCAACGGGGTGTCAGGAATTTCGGAGGGCTGAGATCCCAAAACCAGGAATATCCACCTCTGAAACCAAATGTAGAGGAAGCAGCGACAAACACCGATCCTGAGTTTTATCGGATACTCCAACGGAAATCGGATTAATTTCCCAAATAAAACCCCATCAACAAGTTTCCCAATATACACAAACACCATACCGAAAAAGTCTAAACTGTAATCGGAGTTTCAAGTATTTTAGGACGCGACGTGAAATTAAAAAGATCATTGCTGAATCTGTAATCACATCAACTATTGATAATAGACCATACGCGGAAGTATTAATTAACGGGATTCCATATCGCGGGTTTGTTGGATAGTGGTGCAAGCATTTCTGTGCTAGGTAAAGGGTCAGAAGAGTTCCTCGAAAGCATAATTTTAAAGTACATTATCTACCGTCCCTATTGTCTACGGCTAGCGGAGAAAATCAGCGCATCATCGGACACATTTTGGCCAACATTTCACACGGAGGTAAAACAAAAGCTATTAGATTGCATATAGCTCCAAACCTAACACAATCATTATACCTAGGTATAGATTTTTGGGAGACGTTCGGGCTAGTTCCGCTAATGGTAGATGAACTAGATGAGAATTACCTTAAATCAACAATAAATTCCAATTAGAATAAGCATGAATTGACGACAGAACAACAAAACAAGTTACTAAAAATAATCAACGAGTTTCCATCATTTGAAAAGGATGGATTAGGTAAAACGCATGTGCTATCACATAAAATCGATGTGGGTGGAGCCGTTCCATTAAAACAACGCTATTTTGCAGTGTCACCGAAAGTACAGGAGGATATCTACAAGGAATTGGACAGGATGTTATCACTGGGCGTGATCGAAGAGAGTACCAGTTCTTGGTCATCTCCAGTAACACGTGTTTTGAAAGCTAACGGAAGGGTTCGTCTATGTCTCGATGCCAGAAAAGTCAATTCAGTAACCGTGAAAGACGCTTATCCCTTGCCGTTAATCGAGGGTTTGTAAGAAAGATTAGATAAAACAAGATTCATCAGCACTATTGATCTTAAAAATGCGTACTGGCAAATCCCTTTAGAGCCAGCATGATAAGACGGCTTTCACGGTTCCGGGCCGTCCGCTCTACCAATTTACCGTCATGCCGTTTGGGTTGTGCAATGCAGCTCAAACGATGTGTCGGTTAATGCACAAAGTCATTCCTCACCATTTACACGACCGCGTATTTGTTTACTTGGACGACTTACTGATTGTATCTGCTTCTTTTGAAGAACATACGTCACTATTGTCTGAAGTAGCGAGACTGCTGAAGTCAGCAAATCTTACTATAAATGTAGAAAAGAGTAAGTTCGCTCTTAAGGAAACAAAATATCTTGGGTATGTGATTGGTGAGGGATGTCTTAGAGTGGACCCCGAGAAGGTTCAGGCAATAGACGAATACCCCGTTCCAAGAAACATCAAGGAGATCCGTAGATTTCTTGGGATGACTGGCTGGTACCGTCGATTCATATCCAATTATTCCAGTTTAACGGCTCCGATAACCGACCTGCTCAAGAAGGGATCTAAAGAAAAGTGGAATCTGACAGCTCAAGCTGCATTCGATGAGTTGAAACGAGCACTAGTTACGGCACCTGTATTAGTGAACCCAGATTCTCTAAACCTTTTTACATACAGTATATGCTGTAATACATTTTTTTAGTTCGGTAAGAGGAACATAGGTGCCATTTGGCCATTTTATTGTTTAAACTATCCCATTACTGGGTTTCACTCTTTAATAAAGTGCACAAAGCAATTTGACAACACACGTTTTACCATTTTGAAGCGTTCACCAACCTATAGTGAAACTATTCAATTATATTTATAAGTACAAAATAAGTTTAAATATTTACCAGCACGAATCTAGTGCCGCTAACAGCCAAATTTCAGCCAGAAAGTGATGTTTCAGCAGAACTGGTGGCCTAACCCCTCCCTCAATTGTATCAACGCTCAAAGGAGTTATTCGCAGCAGTTTTTCAAAATCAACATGTTTCAAATGTAAGTTTTTTGAAACACTTTCACTTTAGTAAAATTCAATGGATTTTGTGTGGCAATCGAGTAGTCATGGAATAAATGTTTGTCAATTTTTGCCGTGTTTCTGTATTTGTGAATATTTTGTTCAAGTCTAAACATGCTGATCGGTGAGTAAAATTTAATTTCAAGCGATTGCTTTTCTTGCACTTCAGAAAGTGATTTAAATTATAAATTACCCGAATAAATTCAAATGGCTAGTAAATAAAGTAATACGGTCATTTGAGGTTAGGAATAGTTTACTGTATTTAATTTTTCTGTGTTGCAGTTTGTTTGTTAATTAATTAATATTCCATGAATTTAAAACAATTAATTAATTTTTTTTTTTTTTTTTGAAAATAAAACACAATTTTTTAAAAAATCATAAAATTATGGTTTCACAATTATTTATTTTATTAAAAAAACTTTTTATTCCATATGTTAAAAAAACACTTTCTTACAAGTGATATACAATTTTTCTATTTTATAAAATACCGGTTTCGGAATGTTAGCATTCCTTTATCAATCCTAATTTTAACATGATCCAATTGGACTACAAACTCCTCTTTTTATGCATTTGAGATAGCATTGTGTTGGATTTTTAATATCAAATCATATATTGTGTTTGTGCGTGTGTTTATCTTATCGTTCAAAAGCATCGGGCAATCTTTATGTTTATAAATGTCAAACTCTTGCCCGATGCCTTTGAATGATAAGATAAACACACGCACAAGCACATAAAGTCACATGTTTCTCGCATGCATATAAAATTTCTCACTGCAAAAAATATCGCATACAAATATTTCGTCATAAATTTAATCGCTTTACGCTGTGAGAAAAAAATCTCCTGGTAAAATTACAAAATTACAAATTACAATTATATTTAAATGTCATCGAAATGTCATTTAAACATAAAAATAAATATGCGGAAAAATATATTTAAAAAACAGTAAAATAATTAACAAATAATAAGTTATTCAAGAAAGAATATTTTGTTATGAAAAAATAAAATTGTTGGAGACAAATGCAGCTGTGAAATGTGAATGGGAATGATAATAACGTCATAAAATGTGTTCCATAACTCTGTACCATTAACTCCCTATTGCTTTATGATAATTAGGGCAATCTCTTTACGGATTTAGTTGGTTTGATATTATCAACCTTATTAAGGTTTCTATATATATCTACTAATATATAATTCACAGTGTGCGGCCGTAACGCTTTTAAATGTTTCGGGTTCGAAAATGTTTCGGGTTCGATGTTCATCGAAATACTTATTAATTTTAATAATTTTTTTGCCTATAACGGTATTTCATTTTTTCAATACGAATTGAAAAACATAAAATTTTATATTGTAAGACAATGATTATAATGTAATATGTAATAATACATTTTTTAAAACTGTAATGTACATTTAGGCTGGTACCGAAAATTATTTTTCGATATTCAATTTTTTCCAATAAGCTTTCGGGTTCGATCCTCACCAAGAACGTTTTGCATTATTTTCGTTTTGCATTTTATAACGGCATTTCATTACAACATAACGAATTGAAAACTACATCCTTTTTATTAAATAATATACCCAGTGTGGAGCGAGACGCTATATGTATAATTATACACCCCACACACTAACACTACTACAAACTAAATGCACCAACACCTCATTGTATCAATATTTCGCGTATAATACGGCCCGCTGTAAATTTCAGCTAAGTGAGCCTTTTTTAATTCGTGGAGCCCTTTCGATGCAATCATGACCATAGGAACCATTGTAAAATTAGTTTCAAATACTCATATAGGTATCGGGTGTGTTTATAAAAATAAGAAAGTGAAATTTATTTTATTTCTTCAATTGTTTTGTTTAGTTCTTATGTTTTACGTGTGAATAAAGTGTTAAAATTGTGTCATTTTATTGAATTTAAAGATAGTTTTTTATTATTGCACTAACGTGTGAAAAATTAGAGCGAAACTTTCGCTCAATTTTTGCGAACGAATTTACACAGACGTTGTGTAAATAGATTTGTTATATAGACCTTAATAAATGTAAGCAATATTAAAACTTTTGAAATGTCAATGTTCCCGAAAAAGATTAAATTATTTAAATTTTACTTTACATGAGAAATCAAAATTTTAAACTTTTTAACTAGAATGGAACGAGAAACTCCGGAAGGACGGAAATTGCGTTTGAATTGTGAACGACAACTAAGGTGGAGAAATCGACAGTCGCAAGAAGGTCGTCAACGCAATAATGAGCAAAAACGCCAACGACTTTTAAATAAAATGCCGGGAGAAGGCATAATTCGCAGAGCTCAAAATGCAAATCGGATGCGAAGATCGAGAGCCGCTGGGAATTCATCGATTTTTGATCATGAAACCTTCCGAGACAATGAAATTAATGCTCACAGTTGTGGTGTGATGAATGTTGAATGTCGACATTGCCATTCTCTCAATTTTAGTGCTGAAAAACCGTCGGATGGAAACTTCAAATTTTGTTGCCACAAAGGAACTGTATTGCTTGAAACTAGCTGCCAGCAAATGCGACAATTTTCGTTTCTTCTTCATGAGCTTCTCAGTAATCCTCATCAACCACATTTTCGAGCCTTTCATGATAACATTCGATCGTACAACTCTATGCTTGCATTTGCTTCAATGGGTGCGCAAATTCATCAGTTTCAAGGACGAGGCCCTTATGTTTTTCGCGTTTACGGTCAGATCTATCATTGTACTGGCCACATGCATCCAGCTGAAGGTGAGCAACAACAATATGCTCAGCTATATGTTATCGACTCAGCTATGGCGAATCAAGATCGCATGAATCATCCTGCTAATTCGCGATTGAACGCAACTATTGTCAGCGCTTTGGATGAAATGATTCGAGAGCAAAATATTTATGCGAAAGCCTACCGAAATCTTGGTGAGGTTAAGCGGGAGGAAGAATAAGCAGCGGCAGCCGACAATCGAACGCTTCCCGTTGTGAACATGGCATTTCGGCGCGATCGTAATGAAGATAGACGTCGTTACGATCTTCCAACAGTTAACGAGGTGGCAATGATTTTTCGCTCTGCCGACGGACAGCCTTCATTTGAACGTGATTTTCGAGTTTACCCACGTAATGATGAACAACCTCTCATCAACCTCAACATTTTAAGTTTACATTTGGATCCGATGACATACGTACTATTCTATCCTTTTGGAGAAGCTGGCTGGCAACCAAACATGCAAATGAATACCGCTCATTGTCCCGAGAGAAAGCGAACTAAAATCACTCCTCTGCAATGGAAAGTTGCACAAATTGCCATTCGAGTCGGTCGCTTCAATCCAATTCTCCATGGCGGAAAATTGTTTCAGCAGTGGGCTGTTGATGCTCATCTGCAAGTTGAAGCTAACAATTTGAACTTTGTGCGCAATCAGCAGGGACGCTTACGAGTCGAGCAATATCGAGGTCTAATGGACGTTTTGAATAATGTGGCAATTCGTCATGGAACTACAGTTGGTCGATGTGTCATCTTGCCATCTTCATTTCAAGGTTCCCCTCGCAACATGCGCGAAAAGTATCATGACTCTATGGCAATTGTGGCAAAGTACGGCAAGCCTGATCTTTTCATTACTATGACATGCAATCCCAATTGGCCAGCGATTCGAGAGAACCTTTTTCCTGTACAACAGCCCGGTGACAGACCAGATTTGGTTGCTCGAGTGTTCAGCATTAAGTTGAAAGCACTACTCGATGACATAGTAAAGAACAAGACGATTGAGTTTCAAAAAAGAGGACTTCCCCATGCTCACATGCTCTTCATTTTGGCCAATGACTCAAAAATCGACACAGCCAAGAAGATTGATCGATTTGTGTGCGCTGAGATTCCTGAACAGCAACTGGAACCCATATTGCATGAAATCGTTGTTCGCTCGATGATACATGGACCTTGCGGCAATGAGAACCCACTTGCGCCTTGCATGGAAAAAGGTGAATGTGCAAAAAGATTTCCGAAATCCTTTTGCAAGGAAACGTTAACCGAAGTTAATGGTTTTCCCATCGTCATGTCGTTCCATACAACAAATTTTTAACACGCAAATTCAATTATCACATTAACGTCGAATCCTGCCAACCCGTTCAAGCAATCAAGTACATTTTCAAATATATATACAAAGGATATGGTTGTGCTTCTGTTGAATTAAGTGCACAAGGACCGATTGTTCATGATGAAATTAAGCAATTTCTCGACGCGCGTTATGTTTGTGCTCCTGAAGCAATTTGGCGACTGCTCGAAAATCCAATGAACGATCGATCGCATGTTGTTTATCGTCTTGCCATCCATCTTCCTGACGAACAAATGGTTTATTTTCAAGACGGCCAAGAAGATGCTGCAGCTGATCAAGCTCAACACCGATACACACATCTGACTGCATGGTTTGAGCTTAACAAGCACGAAGACGAGAATGCTCGGCAATATTTGTATTTCGAAATTCCTGAGCATTACGTATTTGACAAAACTTTTTGCATTTGGAAAGTTCGCAAGCAGAGAGGAGATAGGATTATCACTCGAATGTATGCTGTCAGTCCGAAAGATCGCGAGCGCTTTTATTTGAGACTGCTATTACAACACATTCGTGGAGCTCAAAGTTTTACCGATCTTAAGACCGTCGATTCAGTGATTTTTGACACCTTCAATGATGCAGCACGAGCCATGAACCTTCTTGAGGATGATAGCGAATGGGAACGATGTTTAAGTGAAGCAAGTCATGTGTGCTGCCGCATCAAATTCGCCTAACATTTGCTTTGATTTGTGTCTTCAATTCGCCAAAAAATCCTCTTGCGCTTTTCGAGCAATTCAAGGAGTATTTAATCGCCGACTACATCATGTATTTTGATCACATAACCGCTGAAAAGAAACTGCTTCAAGACATTCAGGTTATTTTGCGCATGAATGGCATGAAATGCACAGATTTTCGCCTTCCTGAACCGGGCCCGATTCAAAACGTCGAACATGTTTTCGATGTCAAAGAGCAAGCTTAAATGGCCATAAACTTGATCGCCACCCTTAACCCAATGCAGCATGCCATTTTCGAAGAGATTGCTGCTGTAATTGATGATTCGATGGCTGAGTCGAGATTTTTCTTCCTCGGCGGTCCTGGCGGTTCCGGAAAAATTTACCTTTACAACACTTTGATGAGTTATGTAAGAGGCCAGAGTAAAGTTGTTCATGCTTTCGCCACGACAGGAATTGCAGCGGATTTATTAGTTGGTGGTAGAACTGCCCACAGTGGTTTCAAAATCCCGCTTTCTGCTAACGAAACATCGGAATCATCCATGAAAATCCCCTTGCAGGAATCCATTAAATTACGAGAAGCTGCAATGCTCATTATCGATGAGGCTTCAATGCTTTCTTCGCATTCTCTTCGAGTGATTGATCTGCTTCTGCGAGGAATCATGAATAATATTCGTCCTTTCGGTGGCAAGCTTCTCATCCTTGGCGGTGACTTTCGACAAACCTCAAATGTTGTTCCCAGAGGAAAAAATGCTGATATCATCGAAATGTGCGTGAAAAATTCTCTTTTGTGGCGGCATGTGAAGCAGCGAACTCTCATCACCAACATGCGAGCATTTGGATAACGAGAGTTCAACGAATGGGTTTTGCAATTGGGCGATGGCAGATTGCGAAATGATCTGGAAGAAGCCGATCCCGATTTAGTCGAAATTCCTGAGGAAATGATAGAGCGTGAAAACATCATTCGATCAATTTTTGGAGTTGAAATTCGAACAACAGCTGCTGATGAAATCGCCGATGTCGCCAACAAGATCATTCTCAGTCCAAAAAATGTTCATGTCACAAAGCTCAACAATGCCATTCTCGATCTTTTACCGGGAGATGCAACAACCTTCCTGAGCATTGACTCAGTGATCTCCGACGACCCGAACGATGCAATCGATTTTCCAGTCGAATTTTTGAATTCTCAGACCCCTTCTGGCATGCCTCCTCATTCACTGAAATTGAAAGTTGGTGCGTTCATCATGTTGCTAAGGAATTTGGATCCAAAGAAGGGACTTCTGAATGGAACTCGATGGGTGGCTTCATGATTTGTTACGATTTGTTAAATATAGGGAGGAGTGAACATAGATCATATCATTGATAGCCCGTTTTCTTAATTGCAAAATTCACTTTCACGTGATTAAAATAATTTAAAAATGTGAATACTTTTATGTTACGCCTGGGAGAGGGAGGGGTTTTGAAATATGTTACGATCTTTTAGGAAGGGGAAGTAAGGGGTATAAAAAGCAAATAAATATGTGAACTACTATATATTGAGTTTTCAGAAACTTCCGTCAGTTTTGACGGGTAATTACTAGTATATATATAAAGCGTACAAGTACAAGTAGGTTTAAAGATTAGTTTACTGTACGACATTGATTCAGCCATTATGTATTAAACAAGCACTTGAGAAACTGTGATGTTAGTTTATTGTACGATGTCGATTCAGCATTAAGTATTAAACAAGAACTTGAAAAAATTGTGGTGTATTTAATTCAAAATTGATTCTGTAGACTGATTTGTCGATATTTTTGTTTATTATGTTAATGTTCTTATTTGTTTATTTGACTTCAGTTTTTGTCTACTTCACTTCAACACAAAATTTATTTTCATATGATTATTGTATTATTCATAAAAAATATACATGACTACAATAAATTATTTATTAATTTACGGAATAATTCATCAGTATTTTCAATCTACATAATTATAAAAATAAAGTTTGACAATTAATACGTATATTCACACAACCATATAAAAAACAAAAAATCGCAGAATCCGGATTTTTTGCTGTTCCAGTTAAAACGTCAAAAAACTGTCATTTTTCAACTCGGATTCGACTCCGAATCTATTTTTTGTTGCAACAGGAAAACCACATAAAATGTCAAAGTTATTTTATTTCAAAATTTTCTAATACAATACGATAGCTGGACAAATAAGGATTAAAATTGAAAAACGAAACCTAATATGATCTAAAATTCTTAAGTACAAACAGTTATTAATTATTTCAGAATCTAGGTTAGAAAATGTAGAACAATGTGGATTAAAAAATCTGAAAGGGCATGCCGATTATATAAGAACCTAAGAAGACTAAAGAAACTACAGTAAAACTTCCAAAAGTGACCAATACGTCCCTTGAATAAATACAGTATCTTTGAAAAAGTTTCCTATATGTTGACCACCTCTCTATTCTGTAATGTGAACATTTTATTTAGAACAAAGATGCGAAATTTGCTTCTCTAGAGTGACCCAAATTTACAAAAATATGTAAATTGTAATCTACGTATGTATTGTATTTTGTTTTTATATTTTTCTCGCCACCCATGGCCATTACCTACATTGGCAAATTTCTATTTTTTTTATATTTAAGAAGAAAAAGGATCACTAGACTTAATGTAGTTCCATATTTTTTCAGGTTTCGATTGTTTTATACCGTCTCTTAGAAAGAGGGGTAATTTAATTAACTATTGAACAAACAAAAATAAATCAATTAACCTTTACACATTTTGCTATAGGTATCAGCTATAAAATGTTGTCAGGTGTCTATTTTAATAAATAGACATTTTTAATGCTGACGTTGTGGCTTATTTTTTATAGCAACAGCCGACCAAAGTTTTGTTTTAAAAGGCAATCCGTGTAAGAGCGGTAAAATGTCTAAAGAACAATTAACGGTTCTATTATGAGGTAGTTCCGAGGGTGGAAAATAACTACCACTAATTATCGGTAAATCCAGAAAACCTAGAGCTTTTAAGAACATAAAAATAGAAAAACTACCTGTAATTTGGCGACATAATGCGAAAGCATCGTTGACGAGTTCGTTATTCGAAGAATGGTTAATAATTGTCGATAAACAAATGGGAAAGTCCAAAAGACAAATTTTATTAACAATTGATAATTGCCCTGCTCATAATATGTATAAGTTAATATATTTTAAACACGATGATTTAAAAAAATATATTTTTTATTGTTGAGGTTGTACCTCACTTTATTATGTCTATATCAAGATTACACAAAAAATCTTATTAACTAAATACTTTTATAAATTATAATTTGCTGACTAAGTGTCATGCGTTTTACTTAATTTAATACATTTAATGGAAAATTTCTATTTAGGTCGGATATGCAATATTTGATTTCTTTGCAAGAATTCTATGGGAACGTCTACGAAAAGTGTTTCCATGTGTAATCAGACACGTTTCTTGCAACTTGATAAAGTTTGTTATCTTAACTACTCCCCACTTAAATACGATTGTTCCCAATCGGTTAGAAGTATGGTATGTCATTGAATTTCAGGTTAGAAGTTCTAAGGGCACTAAGTTCGGCTTGGGTTTTTTTTTGATGGATCTTGTTTTGTTTTTGGATCCTTATGGATGGATTATCACAGGATTCTATCGTGATTTCGATTTTTGGTGTATCCGTCGAAACTTGGTTTTGGCTTCTCCTTGAAGTTTTAATCCATTTATGGACAATTTGTTTCAGGCATTTAATGGTTATTATCGTTATGACTATGCCTACAGGAACTGCGAATCCTTGAATTAAAAATCGGTTGGTCGTGGATTCTGACTGTAATATTTCTATTACATCTGTGTTATTGATATGGAGTTCCTCCATCATTTCCAGAGATAGGATTTTCTTTACTTCTTTTTCCTTAAGGAGTGGGTGTAAGATTGCCGGTAAGGCCTGGAAGTGGGACACTTCGTGTGAAGTGAAAAATTCGTCATTGATTTTTATAGATACGCCGCGAAACTTTACTAGAAAGGTAACATTTAATTTTTGCGGTAGTGTGTCCACTAGGATTGAGCCATCAAAATCATTCAGGAGGAGTATTCCTGGTGTAATTTCCTCAATGGTTGGGATATGTTGGTTGTTGATGATATTGCAATCCGCCGGTGTACTCTTAAAAATATTTGGGATACAAGTGGTATTTGATAGATTGATAACATTTTTTGAATTACAAATAGATATAAAATTAAATGTTCTACAATTTCCTTTTATAGCAAAAATTTCGTCATCTCTCTTAAGAATATTTTCATATAATATTTCTGTAGCTACTTTATTTTTTTTTACTGGCCTTAAAACAATTTTCTGAAAAATGTTATGATTTGTTATAGGAATATTTACGATATACAGTATAGTATTATAATTCGTGATAAACTTAATTTCTGAGAAATTTAGTGCTTCCTCGACTGTATTAAATGGCAAATTTTCATTTTGAAATGCATTTATCGCTAATTTTATTTCTTGTTTAGATAATATTAATGAATTTATTACTCTTAGTTTTGCCCAATGTATGGCATAGTTGATATTTCTTAAGTCTTCCTTTAAAATTTTTAACTTATATTCTATATCTAAAATAATCTTACTACTAATATTTTCGTTATTCTTTAGAACTTTATTTATTTCATTATTTATCATGATTACTCGTAAGTTTTTTAACCGTTCCGTAAGCAAATTATTTGTAATAACCTGTTTGTTATTGTTTTCCAGAACGTTATTTGTTTTTTGTTTAATAGTGATGAAGTCATCGTGGTCGGGGCTTTCCGCGATCCATTTCCATGCACTGCCGATTAAATTAAGTGATCGTTTGTTTTTTCGAGGCTTTAAATTTTCAATGAGATTTTGAATTTGTTCTAATTCGTACGATATGTATGGAAAAAGATGATGTCCTTTACAACCGTCTGTACTGATGAGATCAAAGATTTCCGATGTCACGTTCTCGTATTCGTCTAAGTCAATGGTATGTATGATTTTGAAATTTCCCGTCTGAAGTTTCGCCTGTCCAGTGTTTATTGAAATTATCAATGGGCTCGTGAAGTCTAATATTTGAATTTCGGCATTTATGGAATATTGGATGTACCTGAAATACAGATTTGCTGTGATTGTTATTAGTTACGAATATTGCTCTTATGAACAACTCTTCCAGCTTCTGTGACAACAGTCGTGTTTTTGTTTTCTTTGACTACTTCTTTAACATATCGGACAGTTAGTTTGGAGCCCAATCTTTTATTATGTTTGACGTAAATAATGTCGCCTGGCAGATATTCTTTTACAGGTTTCCTCTTCTTATTATGATGTTTTAAATCCCTATTCTGCTTATTTTTTAATTTTTCTATTTGCTTAACCGAGCTCGTTCAATTTGTTCAGGATCTAAGTTTGGAATACGTCCAAAGTATAGTTCTACAGGTTTCTTTCGTGTTGTCGAATGAATCGTATGATTGTATTCGTTAACAGCTCTTTCCAAAAGTAGTTCAAATGAAAGGGGGTGGCCTTCCGCTTTTAGGCATCTCATAATTTCTAACAGGGTTGAATGGAACCGTTCGACTTGACCATTCACTTCGCTTTTGTATGGTGGTGTAGTGAATACTTTGATGTGCAGGTCGTCGCTCATCATGGATATTATTGATGCTGAATTAAGTGACTTTTCGTTATCCATTACTACTACGGCTACCGGAACACAGAAATAAAATAAGATATCCTGTAGTGGTCTTTTCACATGTTCCACCGCTCTTGATTTGATAATCTTTGCTTGAGCGAACTTAGTGAATTTGTCAACCACTGTTAGGACTAGGTATTTCTCGGTCGAGAAAATATCCAGATGTATGGTATGACCGGGGTATTCGGGTATAGGAGTATTGTGACTCTCTTGGTTGTTGGGGTGACGCTCGTACTTGTTCTCTTTGCATATTGCACAAAGTTTTACAAGGTTCGATATCTTGGAGGCCACTTTCGGAAAATAATATTTCTATAGTATTCTGTATTTGTTCTTGTCGTTCTTCGCCTTCAATATCTTCTTCCATAGTCTGTGTAAATCGGATTTTATAACTCCTGAAGTGGAGTCGGTAGATTTCTTGGATTTTTCCCATAAGTGATTCGGGTGTGAAGAGTCCATTGACAATATTGGGATTCAAGTACCTTTTGAAGATATTTATGAGTTCACGTTCAGTAAAACTTGGTTGAGTGAAAATGTGTCTCGTGTGACAAGGTGAGAAACTAGTTTTAATTTGATAACTGTTTTCAAATTCGTTCAGTCTTAGGACCAATTGGTTACGAAAAACGTTAATTGGAGCTTCCACGGATGGTATTAAATTGTGAGAGGAACTTTCATCACTGTGCTGTGTGGACGTTAGTGAGTTTATCTCCCCCGGATTTGGCAGCCTCAAGAGGGAATCTGCTATCACGTTAGATTTTCCTGGTTTGTATGCTATTTCATAGTTATACTTCTCGAGGATTGCCTTCCGTCGTTTCATCTTGCTGTTCGTATTTTTATTGCTAAGAGCATAAGTTAACGGCTGATGATCTGTGAAAATCTTTACTTTTCGTGAGCCATATAAGAAATTTCTTAGAGAATTGAGTGCCCAGATTATAGCCAACATTTCTTTTTCGTTAGTGGCATAGTTCTCCTCTGTTTTACTCAATGTTCTCGAGATAAAAGTTATTGGCCTATTTTCCTGCATTAGGACGGCTCCAATCGCATAATTGGAAGCGTCCGTGGTTAGCCCTCCTTGGTGAAGTTAGGATGTGATAACAAAACTTCTTTAGAAACAAGCGTGTTTTTTAATTTCTCAAAAGCACTTAGGGCGTCTTTATTAAGATGAATCGCTTTATTCTTTGAAACATTTTTGGACGCACGTCCATCTTTCCCTCTTAAAAGGGATGTAAGGGGTTTCGCCAGTTTCGCATAGTCTTTAATAAAACGGCGATAATACCCTGATATACCTAGAAATGATCTTAGATTCTTAAGAGTTTCTGGTGGTGAAAGATTTAATATCGCATCAATTTTCTTCGGGTTGGGTTTTATCCCATTTATCCCGACAATAAATCCTAAAAATTCAACTTCTTGTTGAAGAAACTCACATTTTTCCAGTTGTACTTTCATGTTGGCTGCTTCTAAGGTCCTGAATACCAGTTCTAAATTTCGAAAGTGCTCTTCCTGATCTTTACCAAATATAATTATGTCGTCAATATAGACGTAGCACCGTTTGGCTATATGCTCCCTTAATATATCATCCAAAGTTCTTTGAAATATGGATGGGGCATTTTTAAGTCCAAATGGTAATCGAACAAATTCGAATTTCCCATTATTGATAGAGAATGCTGTTTTCTCTATGTCAGAGTTTCTAAGAGGGATTTGATGAAAACCACTCTTAAGGTCAATGGTAGTGAAAAGTTTATTTTTCCCCAAATTTGAGAGAACCTCGTTTATCTCTGGGATTGGGTACCTGTCGGGAATGGTAATCGAGTTTAATTTACGATAGTCTATTACCATCCGATATTTTTTTTTCACCAGAAGCATTGTCTTTCTTCGGTAAAATCCATACCGGAGAATTGTAAGGAGATCGCGAAGGTCTTATAATTCGTTCATTTAAAAGTTCCTTAACTTGTCTTTCGGACTCGTCCTTCAAGGCCATAGGATAAGGGTAGGCCTTTAAATAGATTGGCGTATCTGTCGTAGTGCGTATTTCTCCCTTGACGGTGGACGTATATGTTAGTTTTTTATCCGGAACTGCAAAAAGCTTGGGACATTTTCCTATTATGTTTCGTAGTCTTGATTTTTGTTCTTCGTCCAAATGAGTTATTCTGAGTTGAATATGGCTGACTATTTCCGAATTATATTGCTTTAATGGGATTTTAAGGTTTGGGAAAATAGTCATGTGGCTCTCGTCCGTGTGGATTACAGCCTTAAGTTCTCTTAGTGTGTCATTTCCTATGATGCCGTTAAAAGTTTTTAGACTTCAAAGAATATAAAATTTGAGTTTATTGGTATTCTGTCCGAATAGGTTTACGTAGGAGTGGTGCGTTATTTTAACGCTACCTCCAACGGAGTTAGCGATGAAAGGGTTTCTATTTAGTATAGCGTTTCTAATATGTTTAGGTTGAATATAGTTCTTGTTTGAACCAGTATCTATAAGAAATTTTAATGTCTCTCCGTTTCTAAGTGGCAATTCGTAAAGGGAAGCGAAGAGCGATTTAATCTAAAAAATAGATATCATCCAATTCTTCGGTTTGTTCACAAGTAGGTTTGTCGATGGTCTCTAGATAGTCGTTTAAAGATGGCTCATTATAATCTTCTCCATGTTCTACATTCTCGTCGTATGTTCCTGTTTCCTGTTCCGTTACGTCCGCTACGTTCGAGACTTGTTCCGTGTGGAAAACCCTTTGAAATTTATTCGGTGGATGAGATTGCTGCGAAGGATTCGCGAAAGTACATTTCTGTGAGAAAGGGTAATTTTGAGGTCGGTGGGCATAATTTATTTGCTTGGAACGTATACTATGATCTACTTCCATCGGTTCCAGTTTTGTTAATGGTCTGCTCATTGATGGGTGTGGCCTTTGGAATCCCGTATTTTGATAAACGATTGGTCTATTGGGTTGTTGAAACGTTTGAAAAGGTTGAAAAGGTCTGAGTAACGGATTTTGTGATCCCCGTGGGTTGTGGAGAAGTTGGGGATAGAATGGTTGTCGGAAATTCGGATTTGGCGCAATGTTTCTCCTATGAGGGAGAGGAGGAGGAAGTTGTCTCGCTTGCGAGCTGTGATGACTATTGTTTGCATACCGCGTTCTAAAGTCCACATTTTGTAGCTTTAAGCAAAGATGTAATGCCTGTGGCAGGTCTATCGGTTCTTTGATACTGAGTAGGCGGGGAAGGTCACCCTTAAGCCCCCTCACAAAAGTATCTAAAGCTTTATCTCGATACGCTTGAGTCATGTTATTTATTGACTCATTGCTCATATCCATACAAGCTAATTTGTTCATAATCAATGATAGGTGCTGATATACCAATTGGTAGAATTCCGGCACTGTATTATTCCCTTGCACTAAGGTGGTCATCTGGTACTCAAGAGTTTCCAGATCCCTTTTGTCTGCGTAGTGCAGGGTGAGGCACTTGGACATTTTCACCCAATTTAATGGTGTATTGTAGGATTCTAACGCAATGTCCGCATGACCCACAATTTTATTTCTGACGACACTCAATATGCCGTAGTATTTAGGTGTTCCTTTCAAATGCTCATAAATCTGTAACATCCTATCGACACTCTTTTTCCATGAACTAAATTCTCCAGGTTGTCCAGAGAATTTTCTGAGACTTTTCACGATATCTTGTATTCTATCTAGGTCGGCTAGACTTTTATCTGTTTTTGTATCTATGGTTTGATCAATATCCTCTCTTGCGTCTGAATTAGGATTTATTATATTAAAAACTATTTGTGGATTTTCTCGGGTCAAAATATCCCTAACTAAATGGGTGATTTGCTCTGTTAACCCAGTCATGTTGAATGGTTGATTACCACTGGTACTTTGACCAGGGATTGGGCCTAATGGGGAAGGTCGCAATAAGGTGTTGTTTATATTATTTTCCGGGATTTTTTTTTTTTTTTTTGTTGTTTTGAAATTCAAAATCTCTATAATTTGCAATTCGTAATTTACAGATCACTTAATTTTTTCCTAAGCTTGCTTAGTAAATTTTTACCATTAAAATTCCCTTTTTTATTTTATTATTTTTTGTATGAATACTTAAAATTCAAAAAAAATTTCTTTTGTTTTATTACTTTTTCTAATAACTTTAAACTTTTGTTCTGATTCCTTTAGGATTTTTCCTTTCATTAATTAATTTCATAAATTTTCCTATAAATCTTCAAATCTTAGTAATTTCTATTACTTTAATTTACAATTTTCTCTTTAACTTTAGTATTTTACTTTCATTTATAACTTTTACTTTAACTTTAGTATTTTACTTTAATTCATAGAAAAACACGAAAGTCCTACACGTGTAGGACAAACATTTCTTATCGGTGAACCTTGATGATAGATGAACACACGTTACCCGGTGGATTTGTCCTTAACGTGTGGGGACCGAGTGTAGTCTTCCGATTCAACTGTGTAGGCCGCTGCCTTTATATTTTTAATATGAAGGCTCCGTTTTTCCGTTGTTTGCGGTTACTCCGGCGCTCCTTTTCCTACCTCCTTGGATGAATCGGTTTCATAGGTTTTAGTTACTTAGTTGATACAGGTGCTTTGTATGTGTTATTTACGACCCTTTAACCTTACTTTTTTTTCGTGAATTTAATTGTTTAACTTTTATTATTCCTTTAATTTTTATTACAATTCATTATTATTCACTTTATTATATTTTTTTTTTTTTTTTTTTTTTTTTTTTTTTATAATTATTAAGTATAGTATAGTTATAATTAATTAGAAAATTAGAAACAATTTTGTTATTATTCATCTAGTTTACACAAAGTCTTGTCAAATTTAAATACCATACCAAATCAAATTTCATTGGATTTTAATATCGATGGTGTTCCAATCACCAGAAGTAGTTTAAGTTGTTTTTGGTTAATATTATCTCGTGTATGCAACATCACCCCTGCAAAAATTTTTGTTGTAGGTGTTTATCATGGCTATAATAAATCAGCAAATTTCAACAGTTTTCTTCGACCATTAATAGATGAGCTTCAAGCGCTGATATCATCAGGAATAACATATGAAAATAATACATATTCTGTAAACATCAGAGCATTTGCTTGCGATGCACCAGCGAGGGCATCTATTTTGGGAACCAAATCTCACAATGCATATTTTGGATGCCCTAAGTGTTGTGAAGAAGGAGAATTTGTTAAAAATCGGATGACATATCCAATAAGTAATTCCAAATTACGCACAAATTCTTCTTTTAGATCCAAAGAAAATAAATACCACCATAAAAATACGTCAATCTTAGAAGAGCTGAATATAGATATGATTCAATATTTTCCTTTAGAATATTTGCATTAGGAATTGTGAAAAAACTTCTAAAGATGTGGACTTCTGGAATAACATCTGCATTGATTCCTAGTCGTGATCAAATTAAAATTTCTAAAAGGTTATTATCATTATCACAAATGCAACCGACAGACTTTCAAAGAAGAATTCGACCATTATCGGAACTTTCTTATTTTAAAGGATCTGAATTTCGAGTATTTTTATTATATTCCGGACCATTTGTTTTAAAACATACACTACCTTTACCAAAATATAATAATTTTTTATTGTTACACGTCGGTATACTGATCCTTTCGCATCCAGTATACTCTGTGACCAAAACTAATATCGCAGAATCAATTTTAAAACAATTTGTATTAGGTGTGTTTGAACTCTACGGGAGCCACAATTTGACTTATAATATGCATTGCGTAACCCATTTACCCGAAGATGTCCGAATCCATGGAAAATTAGTAGACGATTGGTCGGCTTTTTCATTTGAAAGTTTCATGTTTAATATTAAAAGCATGCTCCGGAAGTGTAACCAACCGCTTGCACAAATATGCAACAGAATATCAGAAATTAATAGTATGAAGTCTGTAAATTCTAAAGTAAAAGGTAAAACATACCCGATATTAAAAAAAAAGGAAATTAATTGCGAAGGAACCATCATATACAGAAAACTTATTTTGGAATGTTTTCAAATTGACAATGGAGCAAAAAATTGCTATATTTTATTACAAAATAAAGAAATTATTTAATTTGAGTACGCATCAGTTTTAAATAATAAAATTTGTATATTTGGCAATAAATTTATAAATTTACGTAATTATTATGAAGTTCCAATAGAATCCAGTCAATTTGACATTTTTGAAACCGATATGTACGAAGATGAAGTTAATTTTTGGAGTACTGATATAATTAAGTGCAAGCTATTTGGTATGAGATCGGAGATCAACGAGAGCCTGGACGAGAGAACATTTGTATTTTTCCCACTCATGCATTCTGAAGACTAACACACAATTGATTTGATGGGTATAATTTGATTTGATGGGTATATTTGTATTTGTTTGTTTGTATTATGTCAGTATCTACTAGAATTATTAAGAATTTTATGTTTTCATATGTGTACTATGTATGTACTATGTATTCACTATGTATTCCCAATTCATTAAATAATATAATTTTGTTGAGGTAATTTTTAGGACTGAATGATGTATGCTGTTATAGAAACCAATAACGAAGTCGGACATAAGGAAGTATGTGTGGTGTTATCAACATGGATAAAAGATGGAAAAGTAAGCTGGCCAACTAATTATTACAAGGCATTAAAGAAAATGTTAAACCCTGATAATTCCTGGACAAAACATGCTTGCGTTATATTAAAGGAAAATTTAGGTATTTAAATAAACATCGGTTATAATTTATTTATAATATTAATTTATTAACTTTTTATTTACAGCAACTTACACTGAAGCGAAAACAAAAGAAACATTTTTGTCAGAACATTCCTGCTCTGAAATAGAAGATGGAGCGGCTCGACAAACACAAGTTTTCAACTTTAATGACTTGTTTCAAAACGATCGGTTAACGGAAACAAACACCTGTCATGAACAACCATGCAATCCGTCGGTTGCAACCAATGTTCGTGTTCCTAATGGCGAAATTAAAGTTGTTGCTCCAACTGATAATACATATATTTTGCTAGAACCGGCCGTTAACAAATCAGGACCGGTATCAATGTCATACGAGCACAACGAATTTCCATCACAAAGTCCTGTTTATTTAGAACAATTAAATTCAATCAATGTATCAACACATAATCCAATCGTTTCGGACCAAATAAATCAACAGGTTATAATGGAAAAATTAGAAAATATTTACAGTGAAATTAAAAAAATTAAAAAATATCAGAAATCACAAAATGTTCTCATAGAAGAACAAAACTCTAAAATTGCTGAATTGAAAGATGATTTGGCTAAAACCAACACAGCTTTAGAAGGATTTATAACGTCATCGATATGTGGAACTCAGAAAACTAAGAAAATTCTCAAATGCCAAGATTTTATATATCCAATAGTACCTATATAAAGTGTACACGATTTGGAATTGGTAAACGGAAAGCTGCACGAAAGTCATTATATGGATCAAATGGTAATTACATATTTGTATAAAACTTTGACTAAAATATTATTTTTTTTTAAAATTATAGATTATTCGTATGTTTAAATTTCGAACGCCCAATATAAATAAATCAGTGAAACATATCTTAGAGCATTTGATAGATTATAACGTTATTAAGTTATATTTGTGGACTGGACAATCTGGGATTGCCAAAGGTATAAAATCTTAAACAAAATTTTAATAATTAAAAATTTTACGCGCACCGTTTTCTCTTTTTCAGGAATAAACAAACTTATTTTTTCGGATTTGGTAATGATAAAAAATCTAATAGAAAATACATTAAACTACCTAAATATAGATGCACCGGTGACTTCGGACGAAACAAGGAAGGCAATTCAACAATTCCTAAAAAGATCAACCATAGTAATGGCGCGGAATATCGAGAAACGTTCCACCAAAACTTAATTTTAACATAATAATAAAAATGTATTTCTTTATAATTTTTACCTTTGATTAATACTCGTATGAATTTTTATATTTTTTATGAGAAAATTAAATGAATTTATAATAAATCGACAAGTGTTTTATAGTATAATCCTCAAAATTTTATCAGAAATATGCAATTAGGTAATGTTTAGGGGTTTGGTAACCGATCCCGGCAAGTAACCGACTTGGTCTCTGGTTATAAAACTGAGAGTCACCGGTACTATTTTATTATAATACATCGGGGTAATAAATGTTATATATTACTGATATATAACTGATGTTTTGCTTACAAAACTAATGGTAACATTTAAATAAAGCATCGGTAACGAAACCAAAAATTTATCCATTTTATGTTACAATAGTTTATTTGACAAAATTTTGGAATGAAATAGGTGCTAGAGGCAATGATTTTACTTAACATTGTTCGATATAAAATGTCAGTAACATTGGAGTAACAAATACTACTATTTAATCGATGGCGAAAAACCGGTAACTGTTCCAACCCAAGGTGTTCCAGAATATGGTCATATCATGGTAACCCGTCGGGTTTGATACTGGCTCGGTCCCCGGTATCAACTCAGTTTTTTTTTGGTCTCAAAATTGAAATTGTTTGTCAGGTTTGACTTTCAATTTTCAATTTTTTTTCTTAAATTGACCACCTCCATAAAATGAGCAAAATTTATGGGTTCCTTGAGTGGTAACTTTAGAGAAGTTTGACGTATGTCGTATTGTACCTTATACTGCAGTATACCATATGCCTCACTGAAATATGCCGTAGTATACTTTATACCGCAATGTACTATATTAAAAAATATGCCAAACTGTCCCGTATTGAAATAAACCATAAACGTAACGATAAAAAAAATAAAAATTAACGATAATTTAATAGAGAATTAAATATCGAAAAACGAGATATACCTATAGTAAGTTCAACGATGCGTAACTTTAACAAACAATATTAAATATCATCATACTATCAATTGGATTGAATGGTTTCATATTCAATCAGTTCACAATTTTTTATTTTTTCGTTTGGTTAGTATTTTTCTCATCATTGCTTTCAAAAAAACACAAATTCAATGAATATATGTTCCACCAACAATGTATTCGATTTGTATTTTTATTTTTAGAAATATGTACGTACTACATATGCTTGCAATTCAATATTCCATTTCGTTTTTTTTTACTCAATTTGAATGACAATTTAATTTTTACCTTTTTTCATACACTAAATATGAGTATTGAGAGTACAGATAGGATTTTAAGCTTGAATTAATTGGTCGGTGGTAATTTATGTTGTAGATGCGTATAGATAAATGTTAAGCTTTTAAACGATGACCCAATATCGAATTTAGATTTGAACAAGAACGAAACTATAATATTCACATGTAGAAAACTAATTTTATGACAAAACTTTTACGTCTTCTTTCCAACGTTATCGTCTCGTATACTAAAATGAATAATTAAATGCATGTACACAATTATTCATACAATATGTACCAGCTGAAAATATTTACTCATGATAGTCAATTTTAATGAGTTTTTTTTTATTGAAACAAAGGGAAAATTTATCTTTTGAACGGAAAAGTTTATATAATCGCAACTAACTGTATAGTTTATGGCTTAGATTGGACTTAAATAAAACCATAAATGATACCGATGGATTATGTTCAAATTATGTACATTACTATTTTAATAACAATTTACTGAAATATTTTGTACTAAAGGAAATCATCAAATTATTTATTAAACGTATGTGCTTTTATTTTATGAAATTATGCTGTTACATTTAACACGTGTGTACGTACATACGTAGATAAATAAGTATCTAATAGTTATAACCATTAAATCGAATTGGCCAAGCAAAACCAAATTGTATGATTTGAGTTTAGAAATGTAATGTTGTATTTGAAGGTGTGATGTTATTTCCTAAATATATTTTATTCAATATATTTCATGTTAAATGAGCCGGTAATACCGGTAAAATAAATGTTTACGACTATGTAACATAAAATGCCGTAGCCACAAGCAGGTAAATTTACTTTTCGAAATATTATTTTTAAAAATGATACTAAACATTTCACAAATTAATTATGAAACAATTTGAATTTTGAGTTTCCTCATTTTTTTTACCTCATTTGAGAGTATGTATTTGTTTTAATCGCCAAACTATAAACGTGTTACTTAACTGTTGTTAAAAGACTGTGACATATCGATGCAGTTAGCCTTGATTTTCTAGCACTTTTCCAGAGTGGATTTTGACTGCTTGTTTTTTTTTTTCATTATATTCACGACCCTTTTAAGAATTTAAGTCATGGAATGTAGGTTCCAGTTCTGCGTTACGACTATATACTGCCGGACAAGATATTCCAAAATTATTTAAGGAATTGACAAAATCATCGGTCCTTAACTTATTTGGAGGTGGCGTGTTTATTCCAGAACTTTTAATCATTTAATCCAGTGTCACTTTTCCTAATTTCAGCCTGATTTAGGGTAATGCCATGTTTGTTACCACTCTGTGCAACTGTGGCATACCACTTACCATAAGTAATCAATGTATTTCGTATGTATTCTTAAATTACCTTATTATCTAGATATCCTTAACCTTAACAAACGTTAACACATCATTGCCATATGTAATAAATGTTGTCAAACATCGTTGACGTTTCGAAATTACTGATGATGGGTGTTGGGTGCGTCTCAATAGGGTAGGGGTTAACCGTCCATAGCCATGTCGTGGTCTATATTCCAACGCTGCAACTATGTAGAAACCACCAAATGTATCTAGTTTACCTCCACGTGGTAACACCCGGGCAACGATGTGAAGCATCGGCGAAATACTAGAGGCGAGTGCAGTACACTATAAATGAGCAATGAGCAGAACAAATAAGGAAACTAATACCCCAGGTGGTACACCTGTTGCTCACTTAAATCCACCCAACCATTGCTATACTACAATTATTTTAACCAATCCCAAGGCTTGTTGGTGAATAAACAAGCTCATTTGAGTGAAACAGAAAAGGATAATTCACATCCCTTCCAGAGGAGTAACAAAGTCGCGTATTCTCCGATAAGAGGCGATAGTCCCTCCATTGGGGCCAGCAGCCACAACACTCGTTCTATAAACGAAGAAAAGCTTCACAATGAATTGTGTAAAGCTAATAATGCATTAGTTAAAGGCAACAATATAACAAGCAACTGAATGTTACAATCGCATGGATGCAGGAGCGTATGAAGACTCTTGAAAACGAAGTTAAACTCTTAAGCCAAAGGAGGACACCGGTTCTACTCCTAACCAGAATACAACTCCACAAGAGTACCTTACAGATGAAGAAGAACTAGCTCGAGAAACTGAGTGAATAAGATTTAAAGGTGGGAGAAAAAAAGGAACCGGAATAATACGCCCTCCCCACCTCAATTAAAGGATGATGTTCCAAATATTTTCCAGAAACAACCAAAAAAATACCTCCACCATCACCAATATTAATAGATGGAATCAAAGAATACGATTTACTCTATGAGAAAATAAAAACAATAACTACTACTGATAAGTTTAATACAAAGGTGATGAATGGAAACACCATCAAAATAAACTTGGAAGATGCTGAAACTTATGGAAAAATGACAAAAATGTTAAACGAAGAAAAACGTGCTTGGCACACGTTTGAAGACAAACAAACCAGACCAATTAGGGTCATGGATAAAAACTTACACTCTACGTGTAAACCAGAAAAAATAATTGATGACCTTAAAGCAAAATGATTTAAGGCAACTGAAACATCAATTAAGCTAAAACGAAGAGGCGAAGTACCTCTTAACATGTTTATGTTGACCTTCGATACTGATGAAGATATCGAAACAATTTATCAAATTAAGTACATCTTGGGGTGCAAAGTGGTTATTCAGCCTCTAAGAAGGTCTAAGCTTATACCACAATGTAAACAATGTCAAGCCTATGGACATACACAAAAATATTGCAACAGGGAACCCAGGTGTGTCAAATGTTTAGGTAAATATCATACCAAAGATTGTGTAAAAGCCCAAAATGTTCAACCTAAATGCGTTCACTGTGGAGAAAACCATCCGGCTAACTACAGAGGATGCAGTGTTGCTATTGAACTGCAAAACATCAAAAATAAGAACGTGATTGCTAAAAATCCAAGTTTATTCAGGAAGCAAGCGGTTAAGATGAACGAGTGTCGGGAACTACTCAAGGACAATTTGGTAAAATTACTTATCCTCAAGTAATGATTAGCAACGGAAGTTTAGGACAGTCAGACTAAATACATTTGATGAGCGATTACAGAAACTAGAGTACAGTACTAAGGGAGCCATCCCTAAACAGAAAAATGGCCAATGATCTTAGAATCTTATGTTGGAATGCCAATGGACTGATGCAACATCAACAAGAACTGCAAGTGGTCCTGGACACAGAAAAAATCGATCTATGTCTCATCACGGAAACACACTTGGTCTCATCACGGAAAATTATCAAATATATCACACTATTCACCCTGGAAACTGTGCTAAAGGAGGTAGTGCTGTTATAATTAGAAATAGTATTCATCACTATGAAGAGTTAAAATATGAAACGGAATAAATACAAGCAACTGCTGTTATTGTCAAAACCAAAAGTAGTTCTATTTATATTGCTAGTGTTTACTGCCCACCGAATCGTTGTAAACGATATACAGCAATCAGCTTGGGAAAATACTCCTGAAATTAAAACGAAAATCAAGGGAAACAACTACCCTATGGAATTTAGGGAAGTCTTCGCAGAAAAAAGAAGAGCGAGAAGAGTATGGCAATAAACAAGGGCCCCACAAGATAAAACTCATTTGAACAATCTCACTCAACAATTAAGAAGAGAGATCAAAGAGTTGAAAGATACGTGAGATAAAAGCTAATATGAATATGAAAAAAGCTCCTGGGTACGATCTTATTACTGCAGAAATCTTAAAAGAACTGCCAAGGAAAGCTCTATAAATGCAGCATTTAGAATCAAATGTGTACCAAGCTTATGGAAAATTGCAGAACTAATTATGATCCCAAAACCTGGGAAACCACCATACATAACATCGCCTTATAGCACAATGTCGCTATTGCCAGTCATGCCCAAATTCTTTGAGAAGCTTCCGGTAAAAAGATTAAATCCGATAATCGAGAGTAAAAACTTGATCCCAAATCATCCGTTCGGTTTTCGCAACCAATACTCAACAATTGATCAAGTGCACAGAATAACCAGTATAATTGAAAAAGCATTAGAGGATAAAAAGGTCTGTTTAACAGTATTCAGTATTTCTTGCACAATCGTTTGATAGAGTGTGGCATGAAAGACTTAACCACAAGTTAAGAAATCTTCTACTAATGCAATTTGCTAAGATACTGGAATCTTACTTGAAAGATAGGTTCTTCAGGATTAAGTTAGATGATACATTTTCTGAATTGAAAGAAATCAATGCAGGAGTTCCACAGGGCAGTGTATTAGGGCCGGTTTTATACCTACTATACACTTATGATCTTCCTACATTAGAAAACAATCTTAGCTGTTGGTAAAAGCAACGAGGAATCAACACAGAAGTTACAATCAGCTATAACTCAAATTTATAAATGTACAAAAAGATGGAGAATAAAACTAAATGAAGCTAAATCAGTTCACATCAACTTTCCAAACAGACCATAAATCGGGAAATAATACCGCATGCGAACACAGCTAAATATCTCGGCATGACCCTGGATGCTAAACTACGATGGAAAGCACACGTTGTTCAAATAATAAATAATCGGGTGATTGCGTACGCCCGCAAATAAATCGTATATTGTGCGGAGTATTATTATGACCAGTTTATGCTATTTGAAATAGTTGTTGGTTGTTTTAAAGCCACAAATAAAAAGGCAATAATACAATATGTACATATGTAAAATTTTATTTTTATATAATTATGATGATTATGATGATGTTTACTGTCCTGCAGTTGAAATGTAAGAGATAGATTATTTTTTAATTAACATTAATGACGAATCAATTTTGACTCAGATAGTACTAAATTTTTACATCAGGGTTTAAGCTAAATAATTATGGAACACATTCATAATTATTACATACCTATTATTTACAATAGATGGAAATTCAAAATAAATTATGTTACATTCAACATAAACAAAAGGTAAGCAATAATTATATAAATCTAAATTAAATTAATTACAAAATTGAATTATTTCTGGATAATTATTAAATATATCTATATTATTAAACGAGCAATAATTGCGGGTATGTATATATGTCCGCACGAAAAACTACTTCGAGACCGATTTCGTTGACGTAAAATGGCTATATGATGTCTTTTTGCATGAAAATGCGATTGAGTCTGGTCTCAAGTCTGGGAAAACTCTGTAAAGCCTTCAAATCTGGAAAAATTATCCAAATTTTACAGCGCCATCTCTAAAATGGTCAATTGTATATCGCTCATTTGGTACCACAATGGCATAACTCAAAATCGGTCGTTTTTGACTTATTTATAGAGAAATATCGGCTTTTTAATATAGTTAAAACTGACATAACGACACACCTAAAGCTATAAAGCTCACTACAAGACAAACGGAAATGTCTCTCAAATTATAACATTTGTTATTTTTAAATTGTGTCATTGTTGCAGCAAATGAGCGATATGTGTTGTGTATTTTTTTTTATAGAAAAGAATGTTTGATGATTTTTTTAAATAGTACAGCTGCGTAGTTAGCAGCATACGGAGTTGGGATGTATTTAATTTTTTTTTTATGATTTTTTTTTCATGGATGTCCATTTTTCAAAAATCACGACAAAAAAAAATTTAAATTAATGTTGGATGATCAGCATATTTTTTTTAGTCTTTTCCCGACGAATTTTCCGAGTGGAAATTCGCGATTTTCTCGCATTTTCCGTGATTTTTCCGATATGATGTAAAAGGAAATTATTCTTAGAATATTTTTCTTCATCTGTATACCAAATTACAGAAAGATCTGACAAATTTTATCTTTCTCTATGTTGATACGTCACATTGTGTAAATCTATCTACATATTATATAATTTAGTAGAATGCTCAAAACTTTTTATAAAACCAAGTAATTTTTCGGCAAATTCCCATGCCGCAGTAGTCTAGGTGTTAGCGTTGTGGATTTTAAAATTTTAGATCGTAGTTCGAACCTCGAAAATTACATTCTTGAGATAAATTTTTTTTTCGTTTTTTTTTTTCAAATTTATATGGCATGGTATGATTGAATAATAATAAAAGATGAATGTAAAAGTTGTAAGCTACATTTAGGCTATTATAGTAAATTATTTGTGTTGCAAAGGCACGTTGACAAAAATCAAGAATTAACTACAAAAACTACATTTACATTTTGTTACGGTAAATGTATGTATATCAGTAAACGTAGGTATAATTTGGGAAACTACATATATATATATATATATGTATTTAGGTGAAGGATCATTAATTCGAGCGAGAATCTTGAAAATTTATATGAAATCGATATTGAAATAATTTTCTGGAAATATTGGATTCAATTTTCAATTGTAGGATTTAATTATTCCAGTGATTTTCTTGACCAAAAAATCACGAAAATGAGTGGAATAGAATAAATATATAAAAATAAAATATCACATAAAAAATCGTTCTTAAATCAAAATAAGGTACGAGTATCAAAACCAACGCGGCATAATCGATGGGATGTAACTCCTCAAATAAAATGCGATACTAATCCTTCGCTTGTGGATGCACAAAATTATGATAAATATCTGTTAGATATTGTGTTATTGAAAATTATAGAAACTATTTATGACCCTGAACTTAAGGAATATAAAGATTACGAGATAATCTCAAAAATAGTAAATTCGACCGGTATAACAGCAATGATTTCTGCAATGCGTCCCGATATCGATAATATAGAGGCGTATATACGAAATACCATTGCACATGCTTTTGTGGTGGTCGCAATTGTTTTTGGCATTCCAACATTATTATCGTTCCTCAAGGTGGTCTGCCAGAGTACCAAATGGCAAGATCGTTATACTGGCATAAAAATCGTACAACAAATCGCTGTTCGAATAAACGCGATTTCATCTTGTATTATCAAGCTATTGATCGAAGTGATAATAAATGGTTTAATTGATGAACACCGAAATGTACGAAGTATTACCGCTTTAGCCATGTTAGCGTTGGCTGAAACAGCAACACGACATGATGATACAATAAATTGATTAATAAAAATAGTTTAAGTTTTGAAAATTATTTTAGTTTTTTCTTTTCAAGTGCCCATTGTCAACAGTATAAATGTTTGGATCAATGACTACCCCATAAGATACGTTGAGTGGTACTTTCACTTTTTTACTAAAGCGTTTTTCACGCAACTATAAAAAGAAGTTTTATTAAAACACTGTTGACTGGTGGATGCTTTTTGGTTTCAAGCGTCATCGGTGGTTTAGTAGAGCAAATAAAATAATTGTCGTAATACTTCAAATGGTGGTAGCGTTAGGAGTGATGAAGCTAGCGACAGACTATAAATTTTATTCCTCCACCATCTCCGGTAAACAAGGTAAGAGTAGTAAGCATTGTGCTTTTATTTTAGCGCGCAATAGCACATCTGAATATGCAGGCAGTTTCAAGAATTATCCAATTGTGGCTAAAGAATGCGGTGGTACTGAAACAATATTTGATATTTTATCCGATATTTCCATCAAGGTACCATCAACGTCCTCGTATAAATCATAATTTGGTTCAACTTTAACCAATTCCCCGATTATTGAACTTCCCTTTTGATTTTTCCTATTCTGAATCACCAATAATTATCTTAGCACTCTCGGTATATACTATCGGAAGGAAATGTGCTAATAGAGATAATGCACCTCGACTCGAAAATATCTGTAGCGGGCTAGCGGTCATGATAATAGTACAAAATCATTTGTGAAAAATAATACAAATAAAAAATTTATTTATACAACTACTGTTGTTTATTTAAAAAACACTAGTTTTTTATTTTAATACAAAATCAGATGCTTGGAACGTCATTTCTTCGTTAAGATTGCAGCAGGACGTTCAGGAACGGTTAATTGGAAACAGTTAGAAAATTGAGGCATAGTAGTATCTCATCGAGTTTTATACGAAATTTTGATATTATGAATTTTGTCTTAATAGCGGCTTGATTTTTTTAACCTCTTTGAAACGTTTATTTTTAGCCGGAACATTAGTTGCTACGCTTAGAATTTCCATACTGAAACCCATTCCAGCTCATATATCGAGGAGTTCGGAACTTATATCACAATTTGTTTGCCCGTTTGGTAATAAATTATTTGCTATCTATATTATCATATTGAGTGGCGACCGGTAAAATATTCATATAAGCACACATTTTGGTCGACAATTCACAGAAATTTGTGAAATATTTGATGATTTTTTGTGACATCTGGTTACTCGGGTAAATATAAAAAATATTAAAATAAAGTTGATTTTTCGGCATTTTTTATAGACAAATATATTAATTGTTCATGGCAATCCCAATATTTTCGATTTGGTAAATCAGAAAAATATAGAGGCCAATCGCTCTCAATATATCTACTGAAAAAAGTAGAAATATCTTCCCCCCTCCCCGTAATTTTAGTTTTGGCTGAAGGCCCAGAGTTATACCAATGTATAACTCTGCAAAAATGAGAACCCTCCATGAGTTCTGTTTCAGTAGATATATTGAGAGCGATTTAGGGGGTTCTCCAGTTGAGCCCGGGCTTCTTTTTTTAATTTTTACATTTTTGGTAAAAATTTGTGAGCGGGTGGGTGCCAGACAGAGATTGCAATGGGTCTTGGTTTAAAAAAATTAGCTTAGGGTCTTTCAGTGGTATCCGGGTTCCTTTTTTCATTTTAACAATTTTGGTAAACATTTGATAATGAGAGATATTCGAGCGGCAGGAAGCGATCGCCATGGGTATTGATTGAAGTCAAATAGGGTTTTGAAAGGTCTGCAATGGGTGTTGATTTCGGGAAATATATGTTTAGAGGGTCCTCCGGATGGTCGAGGTCCATTTTTTAAGTTCAACGATTTTTGTAATAATTGGTGAGCAGGGATTTTCTAGTGTTAGGAAACATTTGCAGTGGACTTTGATTTCGGGAAATGTCGTTTAGTGGGTCCTCTAATAGGCCTGGGGTTCGTTTTTTTGAATATTTTTTTATTGATCATAATTGGTGAAAGAGAGTTTTCGAGTGCCAAAACGCGATAACACCGGGTATTGATTCTTAAAAAAAACGTTAAGGAAGTTCTCGTCCGGTGAGCCCCTGTTTGCTTGGTTTTATCTTACTTTTTAACTTACTACCGGTTTCTGAAACGGTTATTTGATTTTTATTAATGTTGGTTGGGGTGGTTTTATTTCAGTAAAATTCGTTTAAGAGGATCCTCCTATTGGAATTCATATTTTTATTATTTTCTTTTGTTAATAGTAATTGGTTAGATGGAAATTTTCTAGTGAAAGGAAGCAATTGTAATGGGTTTTGATTTCTTGGAAAAATATTTTAGTAGGCTTTCTGGAGAGGTTCGGGTTTCATTTTTATTTTATTTTCTAACAAAGGAAATCTAATTGTTGTTATTGCTATTGATATTGCATTGTGTTTTGTTTTTTTTATTTGTTCAATTGTGATTTTTGAGAATTATATAGAGATCATAAATTAGTTCCAAATATGGATCGTATAGGTTCTGTAAAATGGCCAATTCCAATGGACCAAAGCCATTTCTCAACCGATTTCGATAGAACTCGGTATGTACTATGAAAATGGGATTGTAAAATGGGAATATGAATATTATTCTAGTTTCAATAGAATTAAACCATTTCCTTTCAATTGGGATGAATTGTATAGAATGGGATTTGTTTAGTATAGAATGGGATTCAAACATGAGTGTCGGAAATTTTTCTGGAAAATCGACAGTCTAAATGGAACTAACATATTGCTCAATTGAATGAGGTGAAACTCAGTGACATGAACGTGTAACAAACGCTAATGTAATTCGGAAAGAGCGTAGCTCGGTGCTCCTGGGACTGAAATGTTAAATGAGATAAATATTAATTCTATGTATATAAATTTAAGTTGGATTTACATTACTTACAATTATTTCTTAATTTTAGATTTGAAGTCAATCATAGTAGTAGTAAATATCTGCTACAGTGTTGGATCGCAACATACTGCCCCCGTTTAAACACTTTGTTGCTTAATCATTGTAGTGGTTGTGGCAGCTTGCATAATTTCGTAACAGGACGCTTTAGTTCACCATTTGCTGTTTTTAATGTGACGACCCGTACATTATTATCCTTTTCAGGATGAACGTGAATTCTCGACCTCTTGCCCAATTAAGAGATGATACGTTGTCTTCCTTAATTAATACTAGCTCACCCTCTATAAAATTACGTTCTTGATGTTGCCATTTAGATCTTTTTTGCAACATGGTAAGGTATTGTACATGCCATCTTCGCCAGAAACCTCTTAACATATTTTGTACTAACTTCCATCGTTCGTTAAGCTTCAGTGTTACGTAGTCGTCATCCGGAATGGCCAAGAGTGAAGTGCCAATCAAAAAATGGCCTGGCGTTATTATTTGCAAATCATCCGTATCATCATTCGTCGGAGTTAACGGCCTAGAATTAACAATCGTTCCGATTTGCATTAGGAGGGTTTGTAACTCTTGAAGTGTTGGTGCTGATTCGCGGAAGGTGGTATAGTGTGCTATTCTATTTGCTGCGCGCTCAAAAAGGATGATACTTGGTCGTTGTGTCGTTTAGATGCTAAAATTTTGAAGAACTCATCAAACCTTCTTCGAGCACCCACAAAGTTGGTTGCGTTGTCGCTATATATTGCCTGTGGTAGCCCCTTCGCCCAATGAACCACTTTAATGCTGCAATAAATTCATCGGTTGATAAATCATCCACCACCTCAATATGAATAGCTTTAGTTGCCATGCATATAAATAAACTGACATATGCCGTCTCAAGTTTGGATCCTCTACCCTTTTAGGAACTAATTGGAATTGGTCCAGCATAGTCCACTCCAACATTATAGAATGCTCGTATTAATGTAACTCTCGGTGAAGGTAAGTTACCCATAATTTGACTTGCTAGCTTCGGTCGAGTTCGAATACAGGATAAACAGCCTGTACTCACTTGTTTTATGACATCCTTGACGCCAACAATCCAATATTTTGCTCTGGTTATGAAGAGTAATGCGGATGGATTAGGATGCAGATGTTTGATGTGCAAATATCTCACGATTTTCTCTGTTAAAAAAAACATATTTTTATATGAAGTTTGGCGGTTTTTCGATTAATTTTTTAAATAAATCGAGAATAATTGTAATTTTTTTTAACTAACCGTATTTACAATTGATAATGATACTTTACCGAGACCGTTTTTATGCTTTATATTTTTTTTTTTTTATGGTCTAAATATTTGAGAAATAATTTCTTCGAGTATATACATAATGTAAAAGATAAATGGAAAAAAGGGTAGACAAAATTATGAGTGCATAACATAAAACAATTAAATTATTAAATGTTTTTGGTCATTTGAACATACGTACTACGGTAATTATTAAAATTTTTATTTTTTTACGTTATGTACTCAAATTTTTGCCATCTATTTTTGGCTTCAAATTATTGGTATCCACGTACCTATTCAAATATTATGTCCATATTCAACGTTGAATATAAATGTAAAAATATATTAAATACAAATTCAGTACACAATTTATTGTTAACGTTATAGATATATGTACAACTAAATCAAAACACCCATTCACTGTTTAGTGTTCTATATGTGTTCTTATCAGAAGTACAATTGATAGCTTGTTGCAATAGGAATTATTCAAATTTAGTATGTAGATTTAAAATCGAACACTTCCAAATTTTTGGATTAAATCATTAAAATCTAAACGTTCTCATAAATTCCGAAACTTGTTATGCAATGTGCTCAAGCAGTCTGCATGACTCTTTTCGCGATTTAATTCCAAAAGTATTGCAGTGTATAACTAAAATAAAAATTGAAATGTTTAATTTTAACATAAAGTCGAAAAACAATTAATGGCAAGAATAAAAAAAAATCATTTATTTAAAAAATGAATAAAAATATCACGAAACTTCATATAAATATCAGCTGTTTTGCCTACACGTGACGTCAAATTGCGAAAAAAAGGATAGCAATAAGGATAGCGCAATATTATACCTTTATTTTCTGTATAGCTTGTTTATCCTATAACACATACATATGTAGCAATATACTAAAACGGCCTTTAAAACATTGGCATTGTTTCTATGATACATTGGTGATTTGTGGTTGTTGTTCTCTTGTAAATACTCTGAATTGGGGGAAAAGTCGTCGGCTTGATAAGTCGCGTGATTTTGTTTTGTTTACGAAAAAGAAACATAAAAAAAACACAACGAGAAAATATAAAAAGAGGTACAAATAAAATTGCTTGATGACGGCTCGTTTTTGTTGATTAGTCGAGTTTGGATTTTTAATATGTGAAGTCTGGAGTTTTTTTTAACCAACTGTTGATGGGAAGAGAAATAAAATAAAATAATAGTGCTGTTAATACTAATTTTGGTCTTAATAAAATAAATAAATTACAAGTTAATTAAAATAGTAATTATTTGGTTTTCTGTAGTGTGGTTCCCGTGAAACACAAAAATCGTCTTGCGACCGAGAACAGGAATCAAAGTCAATTTCGGTCGGGAATGTTATTCTGCATTTAGACCGTTATTAGGAAGTTGAATAATGTGGATAGTTCGTCTTTGCCCTACCGAAAATCAGGTGGAAAAAGGGTCGATAGAGGACAGTCATTCGGTAACTGTCTTTTGGTCTTTATTTCAGTCCTTGAAAGGTCCTATAAATCCGGTCTAAAAACAACTTCAAAAGCAGGTGAAAGACAGTCTTACGTAAACTGATTTTAGGCATACTATCCTATAATCTTCTATGCTTTCAGTGGGTCTAAGAACCTCCTTGAAAAGATCATAATTAGGTGCATAAATTTAAAAAAAAAATTTATTTTTCAATAATATTTTTATTAAACTTTATTTTTAAAATTAATTTTAAATTTATTTATTTATTCAACATAATTTAATTAGGTACTTCAAATATACTTATACTCCTATGTGGTTAAATTTCTATTTTGAATTAATATTAATTCCAATATTATGTAAGTATCCTTACTTTGTTTTCATTTGTTCATTTGTTTTCATTTGTTCATTTGTTTTCATTTGTAATTCATTGATTAGTAAAATATTTATAGCTAACATTTTATGCATATTCATATTTATTTATTTATTTATTTATCAATTAGCCAATGCTGTTTAAACCTAATGTTTTTGTACAACATGAATATATACAATAATTAAAGTAGAGAATAACAGACAAAATTTAAAATTAACACAAAGAATAAAACAAAATATACAAAGATAATATATATACAAAATATATACATAAACATATATACATTATATATGTACATACTATTTACACCAATCAATCAAAAATTTAGATTACCTTGTACCAATTTTAACATTAATCCTTTAAAAATATTCAAAGAACCAATATTTTTTAGTTCCAGTGGTAGGCTGTTCCAAATGACAATCATGTTCACCAAACAGGAGTTATTGTAAACCTTTGTCCTATTGATAGGCAAGTAGACATTTCTTGTTCGCAACGATGTAGAAAAATCTAACTTCTCATGTAAATACAATGGTTTACCCGTTTTAATAATACGGAAAATAAAAGCCGCAGCTCTATAACGATAAAATTCAAACAAGTCACATCCAATAATAGAAACCCTAAATTCAGAGACATGGTCAAACTTCCTAAGGTCATAAACATATCGAATGCAGTTATTAAACGTAACCTCAAGTAAACGCCTAGAAGTATACTATCACAGTTATTAAATATTACATCACAATATGTGAAAATTGGTATAATCAGACTTTTAACAAGATATATGCGTAAATTCACTGGACAAAACTTTTTTATTAACCTAAGCGAGTATAGACAATAATTAACACGCTGGCATGGGGATTTTATATGATCAATCCAAGTGAGTTTAGGGTTCAATATTAGTCCCAAGTTATTAACTGTAGGCACAAATGAGATAATATCATTGTCTAAATAAATCAGAGGTGCTATATTATGAGAATTATTTGTAGAAAGCAATAATGCTTTACTTTTAGTGGGATTAATAGCAAGTGAATTATTCTTGGCCCATAAGGAAACATTTTTAAGATCTGCATTAAGTCGCATGACAATCTCATCCAACTCTGAAAAATCGCCACCAATATACAATTGCAAATCATCAGCATAAAGATGAAATCGACAATTCCGAATATGCCCAAGCAGATCATTAATATAAATTGAGAAAAGCAAAGGCCCCAAAATAGAACCCTGAGGCACCCCGTCAAATACTCCTCGAATACTCGATTGAGCTTCTCCATGCTTTACGAAATGTTTGCGGTCGCTCAAATAAGAATGAAGCAACATAATAGCAGAATTCGAAAATGTATAATACAAATGTAACTTCTGAAGCAAGTGGATATGGTTAACACAATCAAAAGCTTTAGAAAAGTCTAAAAGGACTAAAATACCAAATGAATGGCCCTTGTCCAGAATAGTTGATAGATCATCAACTATATGCACCAGTGCAGTGGTAGTGCTATGACCAGGTTTGTATCCTGATTGAAATTTGCTTAGAAAATCAAACCGGATAAGGTGTTCGGTAATTTGGAGTTGAATAATTTTCTCTAGTACCTTTGATAACGCCGGTAAAATACTTATCGGACAAATATCACCAATACCAGAAACCACATCCTTTTTAGGCAGGGGAATGATAGAAGCAACCTTCCACAAATCAGGAAACACCGATTTCGTTAAACATTGGTTAATAATAAATTTGATATGAGGCAGAAATAATTCAATAAACAATTTAAGTACTTTAAAGTTTATATTATCATATGCCATTAGATCCGATTTAACAGCACGAATCGCATTCAGCACCATAAGCTCATCGACACAATCAAATACAAATGCGTAGCTTACCGAACTAATAAAATTAGAATTAGGTAAAGGTAAAACACCAACAGAATCACTAAACTTACAAATTCCATTCAAAATTTCTTCGGCAGAAAACATAATGACTGCCTCATTTGATGTACCTAAAACTCCAAGCTTTTTTAAATTGACCCACGTTCTTTTAGAATTGTATACATTCCCAAAATAGAATGAATGCTTAGCGTCATTAATGCATTTGTTGGTTTTATTTCTATAGTACTTAAAGGAAGCCAAATCATGCTCCAATCCATATTTTTTATATTTTTTATAAACCAAATCTCTACGCTCCATTAAATCCAAAATATAAGCATTTAACCACGGAGCAGTAGGACACCTATTTAAAACTCTCTTACGAGGCACACAGATATTATCCAACTGTAAAAGGTTTAAGTTGAATTCCTCGACCATATCATTCACATCCGCATAAAAACGAAAATTCAACCAATCCAACGAAAAGAAACAACTTACAAAACTCTCACGTTCAATCGCTTTAACATCAGCAACTACGGTATAGGAAATTTTATCCCTGACTCGACAGAATTTATAGCATGCAAAAACCAAGTCGTGATCAGAAATAGCAGGAACAGCATGTTGCCCAAAAGAAACAATATTATGCCTATCAGGCTCATACAAAATGATCAAATCCAACAAGCTGTTATCTAATCTAGTCGGTTTAAAAGGTAAATAATATAAATTGTACAAACTCAACCAATCACTAAGTTTATTGTTAGTCAACATGTTAAAATTAAAATCACCGCAGCAAATAACTTTTACATACTGAAACACATATTGAAAAAAAATTATTTGTAAATTATTAATATCCTCCGTACAAGCCGGAGGCGGGTTATAAACAATCAAAATAAGAATTTTTCCAAACCGTCCAATAAGTTCAGATGCCAAAATTTCAACTTTTCCAAATGTGCCAGAAAATAATTTACAGACTTTTAAAGTATGCCTGAAATAAATACCAACCCCACCCCATCGTGTATTATTTATACGATCGAAACGTATTAATTTATAATTATTAATATGGAGTGACTTGTCTGAAATTTTACCGTTAAGTAGAGTTTCCGTTAACGCAAGAAAATCAAATTTGTAAACATCCAACAGTATAGTAATGTCATTAAAATGTTTAACTAAACTACGAACATTTAGATGACCAAACCATAAACAAGAACAGGCACTAACCTGCAGACTATCACCTGGAACAGCCTTACCACCGTTTGAAGTACAATCTAAAAACCTTGTGGATTGGGTTGGCGTAGCCCTAAAAAAGGATGACTCTTAGGTATATTTTGGAATTCCTTCACTAGAACACCAGCTGGCCAAGAAGTTGGATCCATCAATTTGTCAAACATAGTAACAGAAATTTTTATTTTAAATGATGAGTAATCCTGTTTGAAATTATCCTTTAATTTTGGTGTAAAGCGATGAACAAATACTTCCGACAAATTGAAATTGTCTAGCAAATATTGCCTGATATTTGCTTCAGTAACATCCGGGTGAAGTCTGGAGACAAAAATCTGTTTTCGAGGCTCCACAGCACGTAAGGTAACACCGCTACCAGTGCCAATAATATAGTTGTTCATAACATTTTTTGAAATTGAAGATGTTGACTGCTGGGCTGGAGTATTCATACTCGCGGGAGCACTAATAATTTTCTTGCGTAAATCCATTGTAACAGGCTGATTTGTCGTCAATGAGTTAATGCCAGGTAGAGGATAACCAACTGGCAAACCATTTGATTCCGTAACATCTGAAGCAGGTTGACATTCCGGTGAAGAAACATTAGGTAGAGGATAACCAACTGGCAAACCATTTGATTCAGCAAGATCGGAAGCAGGTTGACTTTCCGGTGAAGACACATTAGGAACCGCTAATACTGATTTCGGTAACGCTGCACTAGATTGGCATAAATCAGTCTCCAATTCATAATTCACTTCTGGTTGCACTTTCTTTAAAGGAATCAAAGATGATTCAAGATTTTTCACAATTCTTTTTATATCACTAATGTTATTGACATGCATTTTATATACGTCATTACAATTATCACAAAACCAACATACATTTTTAGAACTTCTTATACAGTCAAATGCTGCTTTTTTTATTCCCACACATTTGTAGTGTGCCACATTTGAACAAAAACCACTACAAACTAAACCATTTTCGTTTATGTTTGTTTCACACATCATACAATTGATGGAACTCATCTTATGTAAACCGTTCATATACACACACAACTAACAAAAACTTAAACCAAACTATATATATTAAATGTTAATAGATTAAAAATTTATTTATTTATTTATTTTTTATTTTTTTTATTTTTTTATTTTTTTTCACACAGCAAAAACATAAAACGTCAACTTAGTTCAAAAGCTACTTTTGGGGCTACATTTAAAATAAAATAATATAATAATAACATAAAATATAATGAAATAAAAATAAAAAATGGAGGTGTGGCCAACACACGACTTTCTTTTACGAACAGAGAATTTTGCGAAATTTTATTTTTTTTTTTTGATTTTATTTTTAAATTTTTAAATTTTTTTTTTTAAATTTTAAATTTTTAAATTTTTTTTTTAATTTTTTATTTTTATTTGTTTTTAATTTTTGGAAACATTTTGTATCAAGCAGTTTTTTGTAAACCTTATACTTTTTAAGATATTTGCAAAATAAATTTTCTGGACCAAGGGAGTGGCCACTTCTGGTTAGCCGATTTGGAGTAAAATTCACTGGGACCTCCCAATTTATCAAAAAAGCTTAAATCTGAAGTTTCAGTTCGATTGGTTAAACCATCTGGGCTGTAGAGAGGACACAGACAGACTGACAGACTGACAGACAGACCGACACCATTTCGAAACCCACTTTTTCGAACTCAGGGGACCTCAAAACAAATAAATCTCTAAAAATCTCAAGGTCCAAAATTTTCATGATTACTATACTTTATTTTACTAGAGTAAAAGAAAGTAATATAGTAATATAGCTTTGTAATAATGTATATATCTTGCATTTTGTAATATCTGACACTTTTATAGCGTTTCAATTTCCTAATTCTATTTTTAAAGCTTTATTTTATGACATTTTTATATTTATTAAACTAAACTATTTTTAAATATTCTTTCGTCGTACATCATCTTGAGTGATAATTGCTTTTATATTCCGCCGCTTTAAGACATCTAAAATAATTTCTTGCACGGCTTTTAAAGTCACGAAACCTGGTAAATCTGGAAATTAAACAAATAGAGAATGGATTAGAGAAATTTAAAAAAATATACCCTTATTTCGTCCACCCCATGACATCATTTCCGCCAACGAGGAATCCAGCAGAGCGGTAAGGATTGATTTAGTTAATCCTAAATTTAAATCTTTTGAGAGCCCCTTATGTGCAGTATTTACGAAATAGGAAGTCTAAAAAACATTTTTATAATCAAAACCTAGGATTGAATTTTAAATTTTAATTAAACTTTCTATTTTAAGTCGATATTCGGAATCCGTTTTAAGGCGGTTCTCAAAATCGGTTAGATCCTCTATATTTTTTAAAATTTAGTTGTGGGTTTTCCGAATTGGTGCTTATTTATTGTATTATGAGAAAATCCTTCAATTAAACGATCAATCTTTAGTTCGATCGCTACTAACGTACTACACATTGTGTTTATTTTATCATCTAATTTTGTTCGTCGACTTATAACCTCTGCTAAATTTGGTGTGGTTTCCTTTGATGGACCAATACAGCATTTATCGGATTCTAAATTGATGTACGAGTTATTTGAACTTGGAGATGCAAGCATCGTAGTTTCGTAAATCATGTCAGAGGGCAAGTTTGCTTCGTGGTTCGACGTCGAAACGGTTTCAGCTTGATGTATGTTATAAGATAAGATTGCATTACCCAAAATGGAAGAAAGTGGTTCTAGTAATTAAAAAATTAAATATTTAAGTATTAAGTAAGGTCATAGGGGCGACTGGCGGATGCACATTTAGAGTCTACTAAACGAAAAAATGTCTTCGTAAATGTAGACTAGACATTTTCGTCTTACTAAAGACTGTACATTTTTTCCGAGTTATTTGGCGCTCAGCGCTTTTATAAATGTACATTCTAATTATTTTTGGTAGACTCTACATGTGTTGGATGCCCTCATATTTACAATATGTATATACCATCTGTATTCAAACTTCAGAATTCAATTGTTCAGCCGTAGATTTTTCGTTTGTATTACTATCAGTATGCATAATAGTTTCAAACTCCGTGTTGTAATTTTTTTCTATATTGTATCTTCTAGCTGGATGTTTCCTATTTTGAATTTTGACCTTCTTATTTCCATTTTCAGACTGCGAATCATTAAACGCAATATATTTATCCAGCGCTCTCTTTGCTTCATCCATTGTGGCTGTAAAAAAAAGAAAATAAAAAATCAGGGGTCAGAATGTTTTAAGATTTCAATTTCTTACCAATCTTGTTTTTCAGTACATAAACATCATAAAGTTTCCAAGCAGTATAGTTAGCTTCCGAAACTTTCATGTTTATGAATGTTCTATATTTGCTAGATATTGGGAAATAAACTTTATCATTTTGAACCCAATCTGAGTATACGATTTCAATTGTTGGCAAATCCTTAGGATTAGAGCATGGTTGATTAATCGTTTTTAGAAAAAAACGATTAACGATTAATTGTTCGTTTTTTATGGCGATTAATCGATTAATCGTTTATATAAAAAAAATATTTTCGTACTATGGTCGTAAATTTATTTATTGAAAATTTGATGATAAATACCCATTAGTTGACCCATCTTTTTCATTAAGATGCACCATCGGTAACGACTGCAACAATATGTTTATGAAAATCGATGTCAAAGTGGCGTAATTTTTGTAGCAGGCATTGAGCCGTTTATTCTGATTATCCCTAGTCCATAAACATGTGAATATTTTGTGTGAACGTTAAGGCATATGTATCGCCGATTACGTTTAGATGTTCATTCATCAAGTGATAAAGAGAATCGTTCGTTGTTAGTTATTTTCAATTGTATTTTTTGTTTTAATTCTAACTGCACTTTTACAGCATAATCCATAACGGCAGCTCTGATTCGCTTTTCAGTCAGAGGCATTTTGAAGCCTTGCGCTTTCCAGCCATTTTTTATTATATCGCTGTTCGCAAGAGTAGCGAACGGTATGCGATCTATTGCAGTAAGTTTTGCGAGAACTAATGCTGGAGATTTTGTGGAATGTTGTGTAAAGTATGATGTAATTGTATTTGTTCGTTGTGCTGTATTTTGTTGAGATGTTACTCATATAAGAAGTACTCGTACATGTAATATTGTTTTTTTTTTCTGATACGATACGTGTAGGAAGTGAAAGCAACGGATAATATAGTATAAATCCACTTTAATACGCTCATAGTTTATATTTTCCTTTTTAAAGAGAATTAGAATATTTATTCCACATAGTTAAAAATGCAATTTTTATTATTTTTCTGAAAAATAATATGAGAACCAATTAATCGACAGCTTTACAAATTAATCGATTAATTGAAAATTTTTCTGATTGACCGATTAATCGATTAATCGAACCATGCCCTACTTAGGATTACTTTTATTAAATTCCACTATTGCAAACATTCTACATTAAAAATGTAAAAAAATAACCATTAATAAACTACAATATAATTTTCTAACATAATCTTACAAAATTAAAACGTAGGTGCTTTGACATTGGTGATTTAAAATTTAAAGGTGAAATCTTGTAATTTGTTACTGGTTTCACATCGTAGGTAGTATAATAGCAAAATAGTATAATACTATTTTACTATCTACCATAGTCGCTTTTACACTGTATAAAATATTCATAAAAAAAAGGAAATTAATTAATTTAATAAAAATACAATGTCATTAATTTTCTTTCTAGAGTAACAAAAATAAAATATAATAGCTATTAAAATTTGATAGATATCAAATCGAAATATTATATTTTATTTTTGCTATTATACTACCAAAAGTTCGGTTTCCACCACATAGCAAAATAGTATTATACTATTTTGGGGATCGGCTCGAAACGCGATATTTCAAAACTCGATATGGTACAAAACGCTATATTTTAAAATTATTAATCCTTCATTTCTCATATAAAATTTTCCTTCACCATTATGATGAAATTGACCGTGTACGATGGAACTAAGGATATCCGTTTTGAAATATCACCTTTTAAATTATCACGTTTTGTACCTTATCGCGTTTTTAAATATCGCGTTTTATCAAATCGCGCACCATTTTGCTATAATACTATCTACGGTCTACGGTGTGAAATCGGTATTTTTAAATTCGGAAAGTGCGAAAAGTATATGAATAATTTTCGCACAAAATTTAAATATTGTATTTGTTTGATATAATAAAATAAAACTAAATATATTTGATAATTCAATCGTTATAAATTTCTTTATTTTTATTTGTTTAAATATATAATATTAATATAATATAAAATCGCCTTTTATAACTCACGCTTTGTTATTCGCTTTAATCGCTCGCTTATGAAAAAAAAAATGGAATATTTTATCTTGCTGATGTTGCTCGTCTAAAAGTCGCAGGAAAAAGAGAATTATTTTTCAATACTTTGTGAACTCATTAAGAATTTTGGGTTGCCCATGGCTAACAAAAACACTAAATTAAGCGCGAGTTTAATTAAATTTAAATTACTGCATTTTACCAAATCGCGCGCATCCTGTTGTTAAATAGAAAAAGCTTACACGTAAGTCTATTACAAATGTAATGTTCTATTAGAGTAGTACGTAAGTAATTTTTGCTTGCTGTCAAAAAATTGATAAACAAACATATTTTGTTTACAATGTTAGTGAGTTTAGGGATTTGATTTTAAGATAAGTATTTCGATTTTATATAATATTAAATATTAATTTTATGATTTTATATAATAAAAATTGTTTAATGTTTTTAGGTTACAATATTTAACATACTCCCCGACGTTGATGAATGTGTATTTCATCAACAATAATCATTCCAATGGAAGTACACAAATTTTGGTAATGGGTCGCTTCATGATGTTGGTCGCTGTTTTTATGGTGACAACCCTGATTAATCCCTGTATGTCTGGATGAACATCGATAATTTTACCCATTGCCCACTTGCATGAAGGTAAGTTGTCCTCCTTGATTAATACCAAATCGCCGATTTTGATATTCTCTTCGCGGTTTTTCCATTTATTTCTTTGTTGTAAATTGTTGAGATAGTCTTTGTGAAATCGTTTCCAAAAACTTTGTGTTCTATGCTCTACCTGTTGCCATCTGGATAATCGGGATGTCGCGATATCGGTTATATCATTTTCAGGTACGGCTGCTAAAGATGATCCCATTAAAAAATGAGCCGGCGTTAGAGCCTCAAATGACTCATCGTCTGCTGATATCGCACAAAGTGGCCGTGAGTTTAATATGCCCTCGATCTGACACAACAATGTACTCATCTCTTCGAAGGTAAGATGGCAATTTCCAGTGACTCTATTTAGGTGAGTTTTGACCGACTTTACCGCAGACTCCCACAATCCACCAAAATGTGGAGCAGAGGGTGGTATATGATGCCAATTTATTGCATTAAGAGCGCAAAATTCTGTAATAACGGAATCATTAATATGAGAATTATTTAATTTGTATACCTCTTTTAGCTTTCTGTTGGCGCCAACGAAATTCGTGCCATTATCCGAATATATATTGCTTGGAACATTTCTTCTTGCCGAGAATCTTTTTAAGGCTGCAATGAAGGCGTCCGTGGTGAGTTCCGTAACTGCCTCGATATGTATCGCTTTGGTGACCATACATACGAAGATTGCGATGTATCCTTTGATCAGTTTTGCACCGCGTCCTCTCTTGCTGGCTAACATGATTGGACCAGCATAATCTATCCCACAGTTAGCAAATGGTCTAGCTGGGACTACTCGAACCGAAGGCAAATCACCCATAAGCTGCTTGGCGGTTTTTGCTCGATTTTTAAAACACTGGATACATTTTTGGACTATGTTTCGTACAACTGCTCGGCCTTTTACGATCCAATAGTTTTGCCGGATCAGATGGAACGTATGGGATGGACCTGGATGGAGGTATTTTAAATGGAATGAAGAAATTATCATTTTACTTACGATATGGGAGTTAGGTAGAATGATAGGATGTTTATAATCATATGCACTTATTGAGTTTTTTAATCTCCCACCGACACGTAATAAACCATCAGCATCTAAAAACGGCGCCAGTGATGATAGCGAATTGTGTTTGGGTAACGTCTGATTTTTGCTGATTATCACGATTTCGTTAGAATACTGTGTTTGTTGAACCCATTTGCTGATATTTTTGATCGTCTTCAGCTATCATAACTTGTCTGTACATCTTTTCTATGTCTGCCGTTAGAGCAATTAGATTGTACCGGAATTTCAGCAAAGTAGTCCACAGCGTTGTTTGTAGGGTTGGACCGACCATAAGAATGTCATTGATCGAATAACCGTTGCTAGTCTTACTGGAGCCATCAAATACGACGCGCAATTTTGTCGTGGTACTCTCCTCTTTTGTGACGGCATGGTGCGGCAAATAGTAGGTATTCTCCACGGGGGTGGTTGTAATATCTCCTGGAATCTCGCATAAATGTCCCAGGGTAATATATTCTCGCATGATTTTGATGTATTCCGATTTCAATTTAGGTTCGCGGTTTAATTTATTTTCTAAATTGAAGAATCGTTTTATTGAGACATTCAACGAATCGCCCAGTGCTGTATGGGATTGTTTTAGCGGCAACTTCACAATATATCTGCCGGAATTGTGTCGCTCAAAATTTGTTTTGAAATGCTCCTCGCATTCGCTCTCTTCTTTGGAAAGTAGACTGCAGCTGGGAAGTTCCTCCATTTCCCAAAATCTTCTAATGCTCTCATCGATATTTACTCCCACATGATAGTTGAGGCTCGTGGTTTGGTTTTTAGTTGTGTTTGCTTCCCCTGCCAGAATCCAACCGAACATTGTATTTTGAGCCGATAAATTGTCTGCTAAATCCTCAAGACGGCCCTCTCGTAATACATTGAAGAAATGGTCTGCTCCAATAATGATATCCAATATCCCGGGTTTGTTAAAATATGGATCCGCTAGTTGTAGTCCTTGAATTTTCTTAAAATTAGAAATATTTATTTCACATGAGGGTAAAGAATTGGTTAATTTTGGGAGAATTAACACATTGAGCGCTAGTGTTTCTGTATTTGAATACAATGATCCTGCTTTAATTGCCATTAAACCTCTCGTCGTTTCCGTGCCAGCTGTAAGTCCCTTTATTACAATTTTCGCATTCCTACGTGGCAGTGCCAGTCGTTGAGCACACGATTCAGATATAAAAGACGCCTGTGCTCCAGAATCCAATAAAACACGACATCTTTGGAATTTGTTTGTAGAATCTAGCACTCTTATGATCGCTGTTGGTAAAAGAGCTGTAAATCTCTTAGTTGCAGTGGCGCGTGCATGGGCGACGTCTATAGTTTCACAAATATCTTCTGATGTTCTTGATGAAGTTGGAACGATTTCTGCGCATAAACTGGTAGTGTTCTCCGGCTGGTTTTTGACCTCTTGATGCAAAATAGTGTGATGCCTTGCTCGACATATACCACATCTAAACCTCGACCGACAACTTTGCAATAGATGATTACTAAAAAGACATATGAAGCACAATTTATTTTCAGCCACGAAATTTCGTCTATCGTATATGGGAAGACATAAAAAATCTTCGCAATTGCGTAGGTAGTGGTTTTGGCTGCATTTCGGACAAGTTACTGTTTTTGTATCTGCTTGCATCACTTTCAGATTTGGATTTGGTGCTGGGCGATAGACTGCGCGTTTTGTGGTTTCGCAACTTTCTAAAGTATCGCTTTGTTTGTTTAAAAAGTCGAAAAATTGTACGATGGTTGGAAATTCAATTCCAAAGCTATGCTGAGCCCAATCGTGTTTGGTGATTTGATCAAGCTTATTGACCAAAATATGGATCAACCATGGATCGCGTGACTCTGCTTTTTCACCCAAGACCTTAAGCCCTCGTAATACCTGGTCTGAAACATCTCGCATATGATGTAGAGCCTTAGCGGAAGCCTGGACAATTGGCGGTTGGTCCATAAATTGTTTCAAAAGCATTTTGGTCACATGCTTCTTTTTGTCGTATCGATTCCTTAATTTTTCCCACGCCTCATCGTAGTTTGCTTCGGTGATGGAAATGTGACGCACTAGAGCTGCAGCTTCTCCTTTCAACAGTCCCTTAAGATACTGGAACTTGTGCACCTTTGAAATCTTAGGATTACTATTGATAGATGCTTCGAATAGATCGCGGAAAGAAGTAAATTCCGAATAAACACCGAAAAAGAACGGCACATTCACACGCGGTAATCGAACTTCGCTGTCTCCTTTACTATTTATGTTGGATATTTCGTTTAGAAAGGACCTTTGATTCTCGACGAGTTGGTGGAAGCTGGTATCAAGATCATCGTGCTGTTCTTTCTTTTTTAATTTCAATTCCACTTGTATCAGTTTGCCCTTGGTGTCAAAATATTTGGTTTCGAGAATCTCTTGAAGAGCGATAAGCTCCGCGCTTTCCTTAAAATTTTTCTCGGCTGCCTTGTAATCGTCCCATTCTTGCTCCAGAAGCGATATTTGTGATTTAATTCGTTCTATTGTTTCACGAGACAGGTCACCCTTAGCGAAGTTTTCAATTTGAGAAATACGATTGATTTTTCGTTGGATGGATCGCGTATCGGCCATTACGAATTTTGTATTTATTTATGTAATTTAAAATTAAACCACAATTATATTATTTAAGACACTAATTAATGTTTTTTCAAACTTTTTTTTTTTTTGATTTAGTTCAGCCAAGCGCCAAATTTTTGAAGCACTTGGAATTGTCTATTTATTCCGGATCCCGTTTATACCACTATTCACAAAATATTTTATATTTACTTCTTAGTTTGTATCACCACTTGTTTCAAATATCTTTTTAATAAATATATATATGTATATATATATATGTCAATTCAATTATTGTTAAATTTTTTAAATCTTGTAAATTTGCACTGCACTTATTGAATTCAAAATTTTATTGTTTAAAACACTTAATATTACGGATGCTACCGAGTTTACTCCGGCTCGAAGGACCATGAATAATTTTCGCACAAAATTTAAATATTGTATTTGTTTGATATAATAAAATAAAACAAAATATATTTGATTATTCAATCGTTATAAATTTGTTTATTTTTATTTGTTTAAATATATAATATTAATATAATATAAAATCGCCTTTTATAACTCACGCTTTGTTATTCGCTTTAATCGCTCGCTTATGAAAAAAAAAATGGAATATTTTATCTTGCTGATGTTGCTCGTCTAAAAGTCGCAGGAAAAAGAGAATTATTTTTCAATATTTTGTGAACTCATTAAGAATTTTGGGTTGCCCATGGCTAACAAAAACACTAAATTAAGCGCGAGTTTAATTAAATTTAAATTACTGCATTTTACCAAATCGCGCGCATCCTGTTGTTAAATAGAAAAAGCTTACACGTAAGTCTATTACAAATGTAATGTTCTATTAGAGTAGTACGTAAGTAATTTTTGCTTGCTGTCAAAAAATTGATAAACAAACATATTTTGTTTACAATGTTAGTGAGTTTAGGGATTTGATTTTAAGATAAGTATTTCGATTTTATATAATATTAAATATTAATTTTATGATTTTATATAATAAAAATTGTTTAATGTTTTTAGGTTACAATATTTAACAGTATAATTTGGCTAGAGTTGGACTTTAAAAATATTGGAAATAATTTTCTAAGAAAGTTGTTAACCGGGAATATTTCTGTACAGCCAAAGGTCAAGCTACACCGAAAAATATTTAAAAAGCTAGACTTTAATGGTGATTTATATAAATCTCTTTGGACTGAAGTTCTTTAGCTTGAACGAATACATCGTCTTCAATTTTGAAAAAAAATTCACAGCATAAAATTTGGTAAGAACTTGTAAATACATAATTATTTTGAGGTTAGTTATTGATCGTGTAATTATGAAATTTCAACTCAGTAAATCTATCAGTGTGTGGAATTCGTTTCTTAAGAACGGATTGATTTTGAGCCGTTAAACATTTTATGGAAGAAATTGAATTCGCATTACTCATTTCGATTATTCTATTAGAGACTTGCTGTAATGGTAATTTATGTGAATGAATCATCATTTTAATTTTAGATAAAAAACTTTCAAACGGAAATGCTGAGAAATTGTTTAAAGCCCCAAATCGTTTTACATCCGCAACAATATGAGAGACCATATGAATATTATGAACAACATTTTCTTCACCATAGATTTCGGAATAATCTGATATAAAATCTTTTAAGATTGAGTGAGCAATGTCAGCATACTTAATAGATAATCGAGAATCACACAATATGGTCATAGCTGTATTTAATTGAATAAAATTACGATAATTTTGAAATGGAATTTCGCCGTATAATACAACAGGTCCTACGTAAAGTAGAAAAAGTTCTAAACTCATTTGCTTTATAATCGGATAGAAAATCTAGAACGTATACGTCTTTGAAACTCAACTGGTTGCGTTTTACGTAATTCGAGCATTTTCTCAGAAAATGTTTTTTTAATTGCGTTTGAAAAATAATGGTTTTTTTCCAAACCAAATTTTGATTAATAAATGTCGAAGTACGCCTAGCAAAACGCAATGGAGATAATCTATAGGAACTTGGAACACCAGTCCAATACCCAAAGGAATTAAAGGAGATTTTTCTACGTTAAAGTTTAAGTCAAATTTACTTTCGTCTGTAAAGCTTTCGTCTGATCTAGAAACCGCGTTAGATGTACGTAAAAATGTCATCTTTCCTTGTAAATAAACACCTTGCACAGTGCATTTAGGACATCCGAATTTTGAAATAAAATATTTAGTACCACAAACAAAAGCTCGTGCAGGCGCATCTACACTTAGAATTCTAAACTTTAAAATAATTCTTTGATTTTGAAAACAATATATATGTTGTAATGTTTTGAATTCCAAGACAAACGTCATTAAAAAATCAAACACGTTTTCAGGTTTTTTTTTACCGTGATATATTCCTATTACAAAAACGTCATCAGAATATTTGTAAATTTTTCCTGTGATAAGCCAGAAGCTTTTATCAGAGTCTTTATAGATGCCTACTCCATCAACATTGATATCTAATTCTAATAAATTTAGTATCGGTTGAATCGACTCAAGAAAAATATCTAAATGACGTTTAATGCCCAAGTGAGTGTACTGTCCTGGCGACACGTCGATAATTAATGTGGAACGAGGGGTTACTAAGAGGGACCTCGAATCTAGCGGTATTTGTATAAAAAACTTGTTCATAAATTTTAAGAGTGATGATAAACTAGAACGAGTTATGTTGAATTCAATGGCCCATTTTTGGAGAAAATCTTGAACCTGTTCGTTTATCACTATGTCATTACATGCAAAATTCGAAAAAATTTAATTCGGTGGAATCTTTTGAAATATTCGGGATACTATTACCGCCACTTCTACAATGATTTTCGGTATTGACTATATTTTGAAAATTTATATTATTGCTGGTAATTGATGTAATTTCATTTTCAATAGATGGCTTGGAATGTGCATTGTTTAAATTTGAGACATTATTTGGAATAGGTAATTCAGCAATAGGTCTATTTTAAAAACGTAGTGCCGATAAACGCCTGATTCTATATTTGAACCCTTTTAATGATAAATCCGAAATATTTTTCCTATTTTACATTTTTTTGCACAAAGTGACTCACACTAAAATTTATAGGTTTTTGTTAAAACATTACCTAAAGTACAATATACTTTTTATTTTTAGAAACGCTTTGTTGTGATTCAATTACAATTAAAATTACTTGAATATCATAGAAGTAAACTCAAATTAATAATTATGCTAAAAATAGTCAGCAAATTTTATTGAAAAATAAGTATTGCGAGCTGTTAGCAAATTTATATTTAAATTATTTGTACTAATTTGATCCAATTTAATCTGATTCACCCGCAAATAATTTTAATTAACGAATATGTTAAGGCGATATTATAATTGAATTATATTTACTTTTAATAATCCTTTTTAAGAAAAAATACAACACACACGTATAAATTAAACGCGGCCGCCATTTAATAAGAAATGTATTTAAACTAAAAAAAATAGTAATTCTTAACGGAATATAATTAATACAACTTTTCTCGCCGAGAAATACAAATTATTGGCTACCATGAGGCAAGCCAAAATTAAACTTTATATGTATGTACTTAAAAATTATTTTTATTTTCACTTTATATGTAATTAAATAAATATTCACTTACTTGCATCAATTTGGAAATAAAATAATTTATAATTATAATTAATAATAATTATATTCAAAAAAAAAATAATAAAACTTTTAATAAAACTATATTAAAATAATTCACTTGAACTTGACGTAAATGAACGTAAATGAAATGACTGAAATATACGTACTGTATCTGTAACAACTCAACTCGAATGACTGTTTTATTCAAAAATTGTAAATTAATAGCGTAATTCGTAAATATCGTGATCGTGATTACAGTTTTACAATTATATGGAAGAAGGGGAGAAAGGAATAGTAAGCGAAATAGTGTACAATATTATTCTTGGAAAAAGAGACATAAATCCCTGCTACTTCAAATCAAAGGTTTTGGTTGGCGTAAATTACACACGTGATTTCTTGTAATATATGTTACCTTTATAAAAGATTCAAAACGAGCTGTGTTTGTTGCTATAATTCAAGAAGAACAAGAGAGATAAATATATTTCCAGAAGAAGTAAAGGTAATGTTTACCTAAAGATGACTTTAGGTAAACCATTATATAACTGACTCCACGTGTACTCCGAAAAATGTTAATATCTCCCGAGTCATTTAACCGACATTACAAGACTACTTTCCGTACATTTTTGTTTTCTTTCTCATTTTTTTTTGTTTAAATATAGTGTTTGCGTATTTTTCATTACAGATGTTAGTCTCAAGAAGATTGTAGGTAAACCATAATATAACCGACTTAGTCCGTACACTAAAAAATAGTAATTTCTTCCAGTCATTTGATCGACGTTACAAAACTGCTTTCAGTATAGATTTCAATCTATATTATGTTTTAGACAGAATCAAATATGACCGAAATTAAAATTTGGATTTTGATAAATTATGGACTGCCATTAGACCATCCTAGGGAACAAATTTGAGATTTCGGTCTGCTTGTGTTTTACGGGAAAGAACTGAACAGTGCTGTTAATACTAATTTTGGTCTTAATAAAATAAATAAATTACAAGTTAATTAAAATAGTAATTATTTGGTTTTCTGTAGTGTGGTTCACTGAAAAAAATAAAGAAGTAAATTTGAAGAAATTTATATTTAAATCGAAGAAAAAACCTTTAAAATAGCGTCAATGAAAGTAGGTGATCATTATGATTACGGTTTATTCAAATTGATAATTTACTAATAAAATTATGAAATCAAATAAATTTCTTCAATTTGAAAAAATCTTTGGCAAAACCAAATTTTCGAATTGACTAAATTTTATCAATTCAATAAACATTGATTTACATGTAACTTCGTCAAATCAAATAAAAATTAAAAAAGTTATTTTGTTTATTTGATTAAATAATCAATTGAATTGATATATATATATATATATATATATATATATATATATATATATATATATATATATATATATATATATATATATATATATATATATATACACCAGGGTCCCGCTTTGCGTCTATTCAAAATGCGTCTATTCACTCTTGCGTCGGTATTTTTTTGCTTATTTTTTCATACATTTAATGAGAATTCTCTTTGCCATGAGAATATTTATTAAGAATAATAATGCATGTGTTTATCTATTATTTCTCCACGTATGGAACCGAACAGCGACGCAAAGCGGGACCCTGGTGTATATATATTATATATATATATATATATATATATATATATATATATATATATATATATATATATATATATATATATATTTGCTGGTTAAAAAATAACAACAGGTTTATGTTTTATTTCATGTCTTTATTTCAAATTTAGTGTAAATTTTATAGTTAGGTAGGTATAAGTTCATTAAAAACCTCAACAAAATCCAAATTTAAGTAGGTATATAGTTCACTATTTAAGTGCCGAAATTAAACAATTTACATTCACATTATGTTTGTCATAAGAACTATCGATAAAATAAAAATATTTTTGAATAAATGTCCATACTAAATGAGACTCTATAGGATATTGTAAATTGAGCACATTAAATGTTTTAAAACAAATATCAACTGCTTCAACAAAAGAGTTCAAAACATATTTGATCCCGTCAAAAAATACTAAAAACTCTTTTGGCTCAAGCGTAGTGCCAATGGTTAAAATAAGCGGTTGAATTGGAACCTTGTTCTTGTTTCGCCGTATGATTTCTTCTTCGCATTCTCCTAGGGTATTCCCAACAATGAGAAAGCTTCTCTGCGAGTCGCTAATAGAGAATTTAGTTCTTAATCTTTTGTTGTTAGTGCCTTCAATGGTGGTTGTAGTTGGTACTAGCAAGCTATGCAATAAAAAAAATAATGTACAGCTACGACCACCTATAAACAAAAGAAAAAGTTATTAAGTTTATTTTAGTTTAAAAAAATAAAATCAATTAACCTACTTTCAGTAACGTACTGTTTATGTTGAAGGTCGTTTAATAAAGTTTTACTGCTATGATCTTTTATTTTGTCGAGGTATATTGGCATTATTTTAGCTGCGAAAATTTCATAATTTAAAATTAAGCTGGAGGCAGAGGGATACATCCGATTAAAATCAATGTTTATCTGGAAAGGAAAAAGTAAAAAAAAAAAAAATTATTGTAAAATGCATACATAATACTATCTTATAATTAATAAAATGTATTATTAATTAGTTTATTACCAATTTGTAGCCCATTGGTTTCTTATATTGCTTCCATTTGGTCAAAATTTCGTTCGTCGAATTGGCATTTGATATTTCATGCAAACGGTAATTTTTGGTGGCTTCCCAAAGATGCTCCATCTCAGCCCATGAGCAATTATCGAGTAATATAGCCTCGAGCTGCTCGGTAATGTTACTTTCTGGTGGTGCTATTTGTGTTTGATTAAATTTTGAGAAAAAACATAATATTATTCGAATTAACAAAAAGAGTTTTCGTTTGGCGTTATATAATGCATATATATTCATAAAATAATAATATATTCATGAAATAATAATAAGACTGACCACGCAGAATAAAAAATAGCTATAAAAGTCGTTTTACTATTAATAGCAAAACGGTAGTTATATCAAACTACATAACGAGCTAATACACAATAAATTCTTTAAATTCATAATTTCCAATTACAATATTTTAATATTTTGAAAATTTAACTAATGTATTTTAAGAGAATTTTAGCTTTTCGCGACTGATGTTCCTCAAATAGTTACCCATTTTAAATAGGAAGTTTCAAAAACTATTAGATTTTTTTTGTTCTACGTGGTACGTCTCATTATTATTTGGTTTATGATATTACCTAATTGAATATTTTTTGTGAAATTTGAGCAAGGTGATTTTGTTGTGTAGCTTCGTGTTGGAATAATTCCACTAGTTTTAAGTTGCCGGAGGCTATTAAAATATTTATCGTACACCTTGCCTTGTGGCTTCCGGCCTGATTGTTTAGAATAGTAGTACGCCTATCCAAGAAAAGAAATAAGATCATTAATTTGCTGGTATCTTTCTATTGAAAACTTGAGATACATACTATAAATTCTGATGGAAATATTTGAATTATCTTTTCAGATATTTGTTGTGCGATTACGACATTCATTCGAATTCCTTTTTGTAGCATGTACTTTATTACTGCATCGACTATTAACGATCTAGAGCCTTCACTTAATTTTTTAGTTGATTTATATATACTTAAAATTGATCTGCCTTGAACGGATTTTTCCAATATTTTATGAACATCAATTGTGACGTCATCGCAAGTACTGGAGTTTTCATCTGTTTGATATTTATCGTTTTCAATTTGCAACCGAGCAAGCGCTACCTCGGTTGTTTCTAATATTTGGTATGCCTTAATTTTGGATTCAAGAATTACATCCGTTCCTATTTTTAAATTGTACTTGTTGACAAATTTTTGTATATGTCGGTCGCTCATATTCTGGATGACATTTAAATTAATTAATTCGTCTGAAAATATTTAAAAGATATAGAATTATATAACAGCAAGAACACTATTTTTTGACAATTTACCACAAAATGCTGGAAAGAGAATGCTTAGATTCCATGTTTCCAATAATTCTTTTATGTCACACTTCTCCTTTAGAGTCAATGAACATTCTAGTGTAGATCCCGTAGATGCATCGATATGTGGTTGGGTCATTTGATCTGATTCCTTGGTATTCATCGGTACATTATAGTTTTGAATCAAATGATATTCGGTTTCATCTTCCATTGGAAGTAATTGATAAGTTATTACTTGGTCGTTTTCTGTCATTTTGTTCAATCGCGCAATATATTAAGTTAGGTACTAGGTTATTGGTTACTAACTATATTAAATGTTAGGTACTTATTACAGATTTACAAAATGTTACTATTTATAAGAAATAAAATTAAAATAACTTAGATAAGCGTTATAAATTACAAATATTCTTTTAATTTAATCATCAGCTTTCCTTTTACAGTACAATGAATGTTGGTAGGCAAGCAATTAAAATCTGTAATTTTAAAGAATAATTTTTCGGCAATAAAAATTTTGGGACTATGTAATTCATATGCATCAAAATGTGAACTAAATGAATTCACCAAAAGCTCATTAACCAGTAGAAATATTTCGGAAGTTTCTTTCAAAACAAATATCTCTTCTATTTCAAATAGGCCTAGCGATGACCTAAACAATGAAAGAATCAACCCATTTTTGTAGTTAGTTCCTTTGAAACTTATGTTGCTTAAAGCAATTACATCTTGTTGTTTAATTTTAGTTTTGTTGAATAATAAATTTATATTTTTACTTTCAATGCGGTAATTATCTTTAAATACAAAATTATTTTCATTTGGTGACATTAAAGAGAGCGAGGATTTCAGATTACATTTTTTTGCTAAGCTTAACAAAATATTTTTTCTAGACGCTATGACGTTTGCATAGGCTTTGATTTCTTTATGCTTAGCTTCGAACCTAAAGCACCAAAAATGCCTAGGTGGACCGGAAAATTCTACAACAGTTGGATAGTGCACTAATATATGGTGCTTTGGTTTAAGCGTGTCCGCGAATAGTTCTACCTAACTTGTATTATGCTCACATATTAACTATATCATCCTTTGTTAAGCTTCGTCTAAGAAGTAAATCAATTATTTTTAAAAGAAGAAGGAAAAATTGCCAAACAATATCGTTTTCTGGAATCAAATCTCCTATCATGAGTGGAAACAAAAGAATAAAAGTTTCATCTCACTTGCAGTCATCTTCAATCTACAACGTTTTATATGTTCAATTGTTATTGGTTTCGACAAATTACCTATTTCAATTGAACCATAATTAAACGTTTGTTTTCTAATATTTAATGTTTCTAACGAAAAAAGGGCAACAACGTGTATATAATAATCAATTATTTTGCAAACATCATAATGGCAAATACCTTCAAACAAATCATGCATAATATCTACAGCAAAGTTTTCAACTACATGAAAGGAACTAATTCTGTTTAAAGGAGAATTTTGATTTATTCCAGATTCTTCAAAATAATTTGTATCAACGTCTACATTATAATTTTGGATATTACGTAAATATTTATTTTCCTGAAGTGCCAAATAATGTGTCTCTGTTTTCGGCGCCTTACAGAAGCGACAAAAAAAGGTGCTTGAAAAGGGTTTGCTAAAATCACAAATTGAATTTATACCCAAATTATCACCAATGACCAAGCCTAAAATAAATCTAACATTCACTACTCCTCCAACAGTGCTTATAGGAATACCTTTGCATTCCATCTCGCTTATTTCATTTATTAAATGAGCTAAGCAAGCGTCATTTCCAAAGGTTTTTAGATCCTGAGATTTTATAAATCCAGCAACAAAAATATTATCTAATTTAGAAACATTATTAAGTAGAGGAAAACTATAATAAATTCCACAAACTGATTGAGATTGAGTGCCTAGAGGATTATTTATCTGGAAATCATCAGTAAATAAAAAATAAGGAATACAAATCTCACCAGGATATGGAGCAGTTTTTTTCTGCCATAATTTTCCATTAATGAAATTTGAAAGTAATTCTGGATTTTTTTGTATATTTTTCATATTATCCATCATTTCGCTAAGAATATCGCAGTGTTCAAATCTTTTTTTGATTTGAAACTTAAGAGGAAGCAAAACGCCTTTCGTACACTGCTTATCATATATAGCCTCACCATTTTGCATTAATACACCCACTGACTCATTTATTAAAAATTGAACTGATTCTTGTAGTAAATTATTTTGTTTTAACCACACGTGTAGCAAATGATCTGTTTTGCAATGCTTAAACGGATTTGATAGTTTTTCAACAAAGTTTACTAAATCGTTCTTGATTTCAACATTCTCAATTCTATTATCTATATATTTTTTTAAATAAGATGTTGCCGGTTGTAAGAAAGTATCAACAATTAGTTTCTGAATATCCTCAACGTTCTTTCGAGAAAAATTATTATTATTATGAAGCAAAAGTGTGAATCTAGCAGCATCTTCGACTAATGAATCAGTTGGAAAAACTAAATTTTCACAAACTTTTTCGTCTGATATTGAATTAATTTCGACATTGCTCTGAGATTTACTTTCATTGTTTTGACGCAAAGGAATAGTTGCTTGGATTTCTTCTTTGTTTAAACTTAAAGTGGCCGCTTGATGTATTTTATTAATATGATCCCGAAAGCTTTTAACGTTAGGAAAAGACTTGTTCGCGCATATTCCTTCGCAACATTCATAAACACTGTACCTTGTAAGCGAATGCATGATATTTAAATGAATAATTAACGTCTTTAAATTAAAACTATCTAAATTACACAAATAACACTTCAACATATTTACTTTGTTATAGATTATTTGTAAAGATAATTAAACAAACAAAATTCGAGATCTTCAAAATGAAAAATGATAAAAATACCTGTAATTTTTTCAATCACAATTACTATTTGCAATATTACAATAAAGCGATATAAGCATAATTATATTAAAAACTCTTACGTTCTGCCAGCTAATGTTTCACGTTATATATTATATTATGCCTATTTGTGCACTTTTAATTAATAATTATTATATTTGATTTAACCACCTACGTACAATACTTCTGAACTTGCTTTGTTAAACTGTAAACTAAATTCACGTGGAGTCGTAATTTTTTAGGTTATTTTGTCAATTCAATACAAATTTCTTCGATTGTAGTAGTAGCATTGTGTAATTGTACTTTGTTAACTAAATTTCTTCAATTTGACGAAAAAACTATGAAAAGGATACGAAACTGTTCAATTGTTGATTCTTTCATTTGAAGAAATTTCGTTAAATTAACACATTAAGTTAAATATAGTAAAATTGAAGAGGGGTAGTCCATCAATTTGAATAAAATGTTAGTAAAAGTCTTATTTTTCATTATATGTTGATGAATCCTTCTTCAAATGGACATGGTTTATAATTAAATCAACAATTTTTCTATCAAATTAAATAAAATATGTTAATCAAAATTCAATGAAATTGATTATTCAATTTCACCTACGATATTTTTTTGAGTGTTAACAGTTATTTTGCATAATAAATCAAATTAAATAAAACCTGGTTACAACAACTGAAATATATCATACAATACTCTCTATGCCATTCAAACATACTGCATTTCAAGTTTCGCTTGAGAATAAAAAAAAAAAAAAAAATTATTTACCAGTGGTCTCGTTTTATACTCCTTTGACTAAGTAATTTTGGCGATAACTACAAGTTGTTTTGGGTGTGAAATTTTTTTTTCAACTTTGTTTTGATCATGTGTTACTAAAAGAAAATCGTGATGCTAACAATACATTCAATTTGTGTGTTGCATCATTTTTGTAATAAAACGTTTGCGAAGGCGTGAATTAGTGGCTTTTAAGTCATTAATAAAGATGAATCTATCGTCTACCTAAGTGAAAAAAAAGACTAAAAAACCAAAAAATATTTTGTTGTTGTGGTAATGAGGCAGTATTGCCGCCCGTGGGGGCAGGGCAACCATTTTTTTTTGAAGAGGATCCTGCAACGGCAGCCGCGAAAAAGGGTCGAACGGGCCGTAAGGTACTGTATACAACCAACAAAATGTCATTTTGCTTCCCTTTAAATTGATTGTAACGTAAACGAACTACTGATTTTTGATTCTTGATTTTTTTTGTAATTTCTTAACGTAACGAGTTTTTTTTGATTAGTGAGCCTGATTCAAATTTTGTTACAGTTTGTTTTATTTCTTTTTATTATATAACATTATATTTTTTTTACTTTGGATTGGTTTATGGTATGTACACAGATTGTCCACCTCCATTCAGAGCATATTTTCCACCTTGCTTTCATTTTCAGATTTTCAATTATTTTTCATTCTGGTTTTTCTTTTTTTCTACTCCGCTATTTTTTTTTCTCTGTTTTATTTAGTATAGTTCGATTTTTTTTGTAACGGTTTCAATTTAAATTTTTTTTTTTGCTTTGGTTAATACAGTGAACAATGATTATTAATTTTGTACAGTAGATTCAGTGTTTATAGTTATTTATGGTACTAGTGAGCAAAACGAGATATTATCCATGAGGAATAAGTTTGCCCCACGAGGCGATAGCCGAGTGGGATACTATCCCGGGTGGATAATATCTCTTTGCTCATGAGTGGCATACAACGTTTTATCCACGTTTGTTGAAATAAATTTCGTAAATTATTAAGAAATAGTTCCATTTTATGTTTTCACACTGTATCATTGAATTTTGAAATACATTTTATCATAGTGACCGTTCTTTAAATTGTCATGGTGTACTTTAATTTAACTACTTTTTGGACAATTGAATGTAGCTTTTCATTCAATTTGGCTACGAATAATTTTCCAATGACTACTCAATACTCAACATTTTGGTATACAAAATATAACTCATGTTGCCCCTAGCAGCGTGGGTTATAGAATAACAATGGGTTATTTTACATTTTCTTTATTTGAAATCAGCATAGTTATCGGGCTATTATATGGTATATCAAAAGTGTATAACATTTTTTTTATGCTAATATCCGGTAATATTTTGTGTACCGTTGTTCAGTGAGTGATTGTGCAGTTTTATTTTTATTTTCTCTCGCATGATTCACACTTACATCATGTGTAAGTAAATTCTTCCTTTGATCGGGTGATGTGAGGTATGATCTTTATTATTTCCTTAGCTACTGAGGCCGTGGCATAAATAGTTTCAATTTCTCTGTTTACTTCTCGTTTTATTTTCATGCGGTTATTAAAGCATGGAAATATGTCTGGAAAATCCCACCCCGCACCGTGAGCTCTAGCTAGCTACTATAGCGCACCAGACCTCTATTCTCATGTCTGTTAACAAAGCCCTAGTGCGGTTTCGTTGCAATCTGATTATTAAACATAAAATAATTATTATTTTAAATTACAAATTTTAACAGTGACATAAATGAAAATTTGTCCAATCCAGTGTATCATTTAATCGCCTTCCCTCTCAATTTTATGATCTCTAAGATCCGGTTTGTTGGAATAATATCATCAGATTGGAGTGTTGTTCTTTCTATATGAAATCTTTAAATGAATAAGAATTTTTTATATAAAATCTGCTGTGTGTGGTTAGATGTTTGATAGTTTGGGTAAGGTATTTCGCTAGTTTTTATAATAAACCACTGTAATAACATCTTTGATCAATTCAATGAACTCGTGTATACAGACTTTTATCTCAGTTGTTTTCATCAGTTGTTTAAGCAGGTACATAAATACATGTTTTTTTTAAAGAAGTTAATATTTGTTGTAATAACATTCATCAATATTAAATTTTATTAAAATTTCGTCGGAGGCACAAACATTCTAATATTGGAATAATATTATTTTAACTAATTTTTTATTTAACAATGTAATTTGAATTTTTGATATTTAATTAAAAAATTGCTACAGCTTCATAATAATGAAGATATCATCTGACGAATCAACTTTAATGGAAATTTTATTGAAGTAATGCAAAAAATCGTTACAGCCTGACCATTTTTTTCAGTGTACTTTTTGAGTTGAGAAGTTTCCTGCATTGACACATAGGTGGCACTGAATTGTTATATGGGTTAACCAGAAAATGATCAAAATCATTAACTATGATTAAATGATCAAAATCCATAACTTTTCAACTTCTCCCTATTTAAATATAATTATGGAGATACCAATTCATAGAATATTAAATAACTTAATTTGCAGAAAATATGAAATATTCCTGTTTGTTTGGTTTTGGTTTTTATAATACTCGTAGATATCGTGATGACCAGCACAAAACACAAAAAATTATATTTTACCTTTAAATTTATTATTATGCTATTTACTGGAATGGTCGTCTGTATATTTATATAAATGTTAATAATCCATAAGTATATCCAAAAATACATAACTACATAGTACATAATCATAATTTATATGTATGTATGTATATGAATTCAATTTTGAAAATCATAAATCAAGGAAGCAACAACAAAACAGGAATAACATTACGATTAATTTAAATTAATTTTATTATTAACATTTAACAATGAATTTTCCTGTTTCTTTTGTTGGTTTTTGGAAGATAAATTTGTTGTTGCAGCTTTTGCTTAAGTAAATAAAATTTGTAATGTAGAAATCAATAATGATAGAATGTACATACGTAATTTTATACAACATAATTATGGAATTTGAATTAAAATATTTTTGTATGTATGATGGAATTTGCTTCTATTTTAAATCAGACACATATTTGAATGATGATGTTTCTTGTTATCGGTTTGGTAGCAGAAAAGTAGTTAATTAAAAATTATAATATGTATTGTAAGAATTTTTTTAATTTTCCTAGAATTTATTTTTTGTCTGAAGTTACGTTTGTTTGATAAAATAATATCATATGATATTCATGAATAAGGTGGAAACGTTACTAGTGATAAGTGATAAATGTTTATATAAGAAAACGTAATTTCGTTTAAAACATATGATTAGTACAAAAAAGTAGGTCTGCTGTTTTAGTAGCACATAAAAGTTTACTCTTTTGTTACTGTATGCCCTAATACCCTAGACAAACTGGTTTAATAAATCCGATTTAGCTAAACTCGTTTAAGTATTCTGTGCTAAAACAAAGGGATTAGCTAAAATCGAGGTTGACACACTGCGCCTAATCTCGAAAAATTCACTAAATCGGTTTTATTAAATCGCAGTATGTCTAGGGTATTATACCCAAAACAAAAAAAATTCATACGGTTTACTAAAAGCCAAGTATTTGCCTGTCCATTTTCAAAGTTATTTTTAAGATGAGTGTTCAGTTCTGAATGAATGAATCATGACATGATCCCGGATTGTTGACATTCACAAATGTTATATACATTCGGCCACCACACACCTAAAAAATACATTTATGATGCTATTTCAAATAGATTATAAAATGTACCTGATTACTTACTAACATCAAGCGTTCAAGCTATAAAAACCTTTCCTGTTAAGGAATTAGGCTTTGACTTTTGAGTCAGACAGTCTTAAATTTTATTATTTCTTTTAAAATTAAATTATTTTATATTTTATAATATCTAATTTAAAATACGTAATGTGTATGCTGGCAAAGTGCGCTCTATGGATTAATTCCTCAAGTGCCAGAACCTGTGATGCCTTTCGGAGGATTATCTAAAATGCAAGAATTTCAGCATTTATTGTATGCGCTTTTTAAGAAGAGCGATGGAAGGGAAGTGAGCAGAACTGCTATTATTATGCCGTTAACTCCTTGTTTTGTTATGACACCTCATTGCAAATGAGCCCAGGCTCAAAATGGGGTGTTTCAAAATTTATGTAAACAATAAAATAAATAAATAAGGTAAAAGTACCTTTCTTGTTTACATTCCAAATATGAATCGTCCAATTAGATATCATTTGCCTTTTTTATTGAGTATGTATATACCAAAGTAACTAATGTTCTAGAACTATCATAGTTTTTCCTGTAAGATTAGTTTAGTATAATGTAGAACTTTTTAGCATGGAAGATTTCCATTTAGTAAAATTAACTATAATAATCTAACGTAGGCGTCACTAGCAGTAAACTTGACGCTATTAACTCTGTGTTTTTTTTTGGAAAACTAGTTAACTACAAAAAAGTAATTTTTTCAGAAAACACTTTTGAAATAAAAAGTCACAGAAGGTTTTAGTAGTAATTATTAATTTTTATTTAGATTTTCCAGAGAAATGGAGGGAAATATTGGAAAACTGAAATTTATTTTTGAAACTTGCGCTAATTGTCGACTTATTTTCATTCATAACTCAAAATCAACAAAAATGCAGTTAACTAGTTTTCTAAAAAAATCACAGAATTAACTTATTCTATTCTAACCTATACATAGGTGACACCGTAACAGAACTATAGTTACTAATAAGCTTAAATTTTGCCTTACTTGTAGCTTCGCTAACACTGTAGTATGTACAGTGAGTTTTAAAACAGTAAAATTTTAATTTTATTTTAATAGCAAATCATAAGCATTGTAACTAAAATATATTCCAAACCTTGGGAGGTAACCTTGGGAGCATGGAAAATATATAAGGTAAAGCGGGGGAAGATGCCACATGTAAGGAAAAAATTTAAATAAAAAATACACAAATGCGTGAAACTAAATTTTCATTGTTTGCTTGTATACAGTAGACAAACATGTATAAAATATATAGCAAAAATATTATTTACTTTAATTCACTTAATAGCTAATAACGATTAAACAAAGAGACGCAAAAGTTTAACTTATCTTTCAAGAACTTATCTTCAATATCAATTAGATTTTGACAAAATGCAAAAATAATTTATAATTTCATATTATTTGAAATAAAAATAAATATTTAACATTTACGTAACATTTTTTAAACAAAATAAATAAGTTTTAACTTTTACAGACAGGACAAACTCCATTTTCACAACACACTTCGTGCATCCACTTTGTACATTGGCCACATTGGACCCAATCACATTTTGGCCCATTTTTATTGTAATAACTTATTCTGCAACCAGGACAAATATCTTCAAATTTTTTTTTTCGTTCATTCATCTTCAGATGTTTCACTTTCAATCTTATTTATTTTTACTTTTTTTTGTAATATGGTATTACCTTCTTTTTAGAAGAACTTTTTTGCTTAGGTGTGTTTTTCTTTTCTTTCTCTTCATTTTTTTTTCTAAGATTTTCCAAGTAATCAGTTTCAGTCAGAATTCTAGCTTGTTGTTTTCGAGCGGATGGTCTGGGTTTGCTTAACTGCGGTACTGGCCTAATTTCATGAAAATTTGACACCGTCGATGCATTGTTATACGAGATAGACTCTTCTTTAACTTCTATTGCGTGATTTGACATAGTAGATTCATTCATACGCCAGCTAGATTGTTCTTCGATATCCATCTCGTCAGTCGTAGAGTTTTTTGTAGATGCCTCAGCTGCATCAGAAATAGCGAATGCATGATCTGGAATGATTTGTGGATCCATAGGCCGAATGCCACAAGCTTTAAATCCATTTATTCCATTATTTGCAGGTGCAGCCTTTGACCAAGCGGCATTTAAAATTTCGCCAAACTGATGTCTCGTCACACGTTTACCAGGATGGTTGAAGATTCAATTAGCTACAGTTTCTTTCCAAAAACATTTCAATGACTTGAAAAATTACCTATCTAAAACGGTTGCAAGTAATGGTTTGTATGACTCGGTAAACACAGTAATATTATAATATTTTCAGCTGAAAACTCCAAAACTCGTACGTCTGAACAATGTGAACTATGGCCATCCAGTAATGCTTTACCGGGACCTTTACGTGGCAAAAAATGATTTTTTAGCCAATCAAAAAACATATCCGTATTTGCATAAGCAGATTTTCATTCATTTTCACTTTCGAACCTGGCGGCAGTCCATCTTCGAATTCAGGCCTGAAACGTTTGTCTTTCATTATGCAGTACGGTGGAAGAAATTGCCTTCTGCGTTACAACACGTAATAACGCTAATCGTTTCGCCTTTTTCTGCCGATGTTGTTAAATGAACATCTTTTGTACCTTTAGTGGCCACAACTTTTCCAGGTTCATTGTTCAATTGTAAGCCAGTCTCATCCATATTATATATATTTGCAGGTGTTAAATTAACTTGATACCTGGCGTAAATTTCTTTGAGCAATTCAAAATAATTATGAACTTCGATTCTATACCAAGACTTCGAGCTACTGATACACCTTGCACTTTTCTTACTGATAAACTTGGATGTCTTTTCAAAAATAACTTGAACCAATCGCGGCCCGCCATCTTAGTTATTTGATTAAAAGGATGTTTAATATTATTTTTTTCTGCAAAACTATAAGCTATTCTTCGTATGTCTAGCGATGTTGGAGGATATCCTGATTTTTCAAGTTTTTTAATATAAGCAACTAATTTATCTTCATATTTTTCTAAGTAACCAGAACGACCAAGTTTACATTCAAAAGATTCATTTTCAAATGCCTTTCTAGTGTACGGTATGGAATATCATAAGCCTTCGCCGCTTTCCACGCAGTTGTTTTCTGTTCTCTTACTAGTGTCATGGCTTTTATTAAATTGTCTTTATTCCAAGACTCTCGTTTACTTTTTCTTTTATGATATCGAGCCATTGTACCTTTAAGAAAAAGAAAAACAATATAAATGAAGAAAAATAACAACAATTTTTTTTACAAAAATCAAAATCAAACAATTCAAAGATATAAGCAAAAACTATGTAAAATTACCAAGATAAATTTAACTAAATCGCTTTTTAACAACAACAAAAAATGGAAAACACAGTGGAATAACGTCGTAATAACTTTATTTTATTACTCTCTTCAAATCAGACTCTCTGTTGTTAATTTCTCACTTCCATTAATTTGTTTTTGATTTGCGTTTGACTTTGAATAAATTTGCTTAATAAAGAACACAAAAAACAAATAGAACATAATTCGTATTTCTCACTGCTTTTTATTTGTTTTATTATTGTGTTTACAATAAGTATGTGTGAGTAGCACGTACAAACAAATGTGTGCTTCTTATTTTTTTTACTGGCATCTTACCCCTAGGGCTTAAATTTTTGAAAAAATGTTATAATTAGAAAAATTAAACCACTTACCTTTTCCAAACTATGTATATGATTGTAAACTTGTTTATATCACTTATTATTTATAACGAATACTTTTAAATAAAATCAAAAAATACGTAAAATAGAAAAAGTTAAAGTTATGGAAAAATTTAGATCAGCCTCTACTGTTTTCAACAACGCTCGAAAATCAACTGAAAATAAAAGTGAAAAACCGGTATTTCGGTCTCAATGTTGTCAGCTGATCATAATACAAATTCTAATCGTACACTTATTGCCATCTGTTTATAAACAACGAAAATATAGCAAAGTGGCATCTTACCCACACTGGCGTATTCCCCCGCTTTACCTTATTCGGATGTAAAATTTCTCATTCTTTTCGAACCCGGTATCAAACATAGAGGTTTCCATTTTTAAAAATGACCTTGACCTTCAAATGACCTTGAAAATTGATCCGAAGGTCAAGGGCATTAATACAGATAGATGACCTCCAATGTCTTTTACAAAATCGCTCACCCTGTATGCAGAATTGCATACTTGATAAATGTAACAATTAATTAGAGTAAATTAAACATGTACGCATGTTAAGCCTTCTCTTGCCACGTACGATGAATAACCTTGTTCGTACTGAACAACCCTACTACTACCACAATTATATTGTTCCTGTTACAATATTTGTATGAAAACTGATTTAGATTTTTTGAATATACAGAGAACTTCTTTCCTTCCTTATGCATACTCTATCACACCTATAGGGGAGTATATTTTATGGAAAAAAAACCGCTACATTTATCGTCGAAACCTAATTGTTACCAGTTGTTGTTAAAATTCAGAGTAAATTAAAAGCTACACTTGTACCATTTGCGATAAACTTGATGTTTAAAAACAGCATATCGTTATAGAATTTCTAGAGCTAAGAGCAGAGCTAATGTATTATCCTAGATAGTTATGGAGAAAATTATCAAGTTTGCGAAAAAAATTATTTTGTACCCAGAAATTGTGTTAAAATTGTTGTAATTCATGTAACCTTCAAAACAACCATATTAATAATGGGTTATTTATTGTTTGGTATATTTCTGTTGAAGGTCTTTACAAACTACTAAAACTCTGTATTCATTTATCTACACCAGCTTTTCTCTAAATGATCTTGGTAACGGTTGGGTTTTGAGGAAACATGTAATGGTTGTTTTCTCATCATCTAATTCTATAGTTTTAAAGATGCTGATTGATTTTATCATTGATTGTTTATAATTGACATATATTGTACTACCAAACTCGTAGATTCTTCTAAATTATTCGTGAAATACACAGTAAATTTTGCAATTTTTGCTGTAATTTATTTATGAACCTGGAGATTCAATGATTAAGTGGAGGCCACCTATCATAAACAAAATATAATTTCGTATTAAATCTGTTTAGTGTTCACAGGATCATACATTAAACAGTTATTGATCCGATTTATTGAAAAAGTTAAAAAGATGAAATTACTTTGGACTAAAATTTGTAAACGGAGTTTGCGAGAAATATACCTGACTACCTGCCTAATGCGTTTCACAACTGCTCTGATTTATCCTAAAGTCTTTTGCATAAGTTTTGATGGTGGCACGTCTGGTTTTTCCTATTGAGACTTCGCAGTACAGTGTTTTTCTGAATTAAACGTGATGGGAATGTTGATAAATTTTAGCTCGCTTATGACTGTACCAACTTCCTTAGCTCCTCGTCTTTCTTTTTTTTTTGATTTTTTTGATTTATTTGCAATTAATTTATTTATTTGTGTTACACATTCATTAATTTTGGCACACTGTAATTTGAACATGGGCAGTGTGCAACATGTGATCAAATATGTAAATAGAAAAAATTACGTCAAAATTACAGCAAATCCACACAATTCCAGTTTTACACCATCCAAAGATTCCATCATCCTGATTATTGTTTCATTCGGCAACCCAATTACAGTGATGACAACACGGGCTCCCAACTCGTCTTCTTCTTGGGCTTCTGCTGGCTCAATCTGCTCTGATCGCCACCACTTTCTCAGGTAGATTTTGTTGGAATGCATACACGAGTCGTTTATGATCCGTTTAGACTGCGAACACTGAACATTCAGCCCTCTATTAGGTGTTTGAATCTCTTAACGGCAATATATATTCGCTAGCAGCTTCCTATCCTAGGCACTGTATATTTGTTGCGCCAGGGACAATTTCGCCGAGAAGAATTGTAGGGGTTTCCACGACACATAGGTGCTTTGACTCTGTTGTTGAATGACTGCTCCAGCCGCGGTGTTGGAGCGTCGACCACCATTGATAATTATGTTGTTGACTCAGCTGTTTCTTTGTTAAATTGAACGTGTCCTGAGCTGCTTCATTTAAGTATAACCGGTTTTTACTGCCATCTCGCAGAAATTTTTTAATCTGAAAGTGTTAGAGTTGAAAATATGTGTTCTAATGTCATTTCTTATACATACATAGTTAAGCTTTATTACAAGTTTTTAAACAAAACAGAAACAAAATCAAAAACCAAAATATTCAACTTTATTTTACTTTATTTAATAACAAATAGTTAAAAACTTTCTTTAAAATTGTAATAATTAATTTTTATTTTTACTTTTTGGAAGACCGGTTTCGGATTTCATCCTTCTTCAGTCCCAATTTTAACTACTAAAATAATTCTGAAAAATACTGCCTTTTATAGAGGCATTCGTCTTATTGTAAAAGCCACCAGAAAAAACCTTATTTTTCATCCACTGTACAAAATTAAGTCGTATAGCTTATTTGTTTTTGTATTCAATTTTTCGTTGAGCATGTATGGGTTATTTCTATGTTTATAGATTTGGATTTCTTCCAATCGGTCTAACATATTCCCCTTTCTAATATTATGAATTACATGCAAATTTTGGTTTAAGTCAGTGTATGTGTGTTGCTTTATGACTAAGTGGTAAGCGTAATTCGATTTGAAAGTAGAGTTTATGCGTGAATTTTTGATCTCTTGTGTGTGTTCTCCAAATCTTTGTGCAAATGATCTCCCCGTTTGCCCGAAATAAAACATCGGACAGTCATTACACGTCAATTTATAAACACCGCTGTCACATCTACTATTACATTTCAATGACAACTTGTTCTGTAGTTTCTGTGATGTTTTGTGTGCAATATTGTAATTTTGTTTTCCGAATGTTTTTCTCAAAAAATGGCTTTTGTTTTTATTGTATTCAATCGTGATGTATTTTTTGTTGACGTCTTCTATTGTGTATAGTGTAGATAATAGTTGTTGTTGGATTTTATAATTTATTTTCATGTTGAGTTTGTAAACTATGTTGCTATTGATTCCATTTTGTTTTGCTATGTGTGCTATGGTATTTTAATCTTCAATGTAATCGGCCTCGTTCATGGGAATATTATTAAGTCTATTTAACATATGGCTGTATGCTGCTAATTTGTGTTGTGCCGGGTGATTTGAAGTGCTATGGATGGTTTGGTCCGTTTGAGTAGGTTTGCAGTATATGGCGAAAATGTGTTTTTGGTTTTCGTTCCTAATTGTCAAATCCAAAAAATTGATAGATCCCTTTGATTCTATTTCCAGTGTGAATTTTATATTTTTATGCATATTGTTTATGTATTTATGTAGGTTATCAAGTTGCCTTTTCGTACCTTGAAATAAAGGTATTATGTCGTCAACATATCGATGCCAATATAAAATGTCGCTGTTAAATTTATTTCTGTGACTCATTATATGCGTTTGTTCCAAATGATTTAGGAATATGTTGGCAAGGGTACCTGATAGTGGGCTACCTATTGGTAGTCCATCGTTTTGTGCATAAAATCTTCCGTTATGCTGAAAGGAGTTCTGTTTTAATATGGTTTTGACCAGTTCCATTGCCTGATCTATTTCCTCGCCATCTACTCGGTTTTGTGTTAATAAATTTCGTGTTACGTTTAATGTTTCAGCAATTGGTATGTTGGAGTACATATTAGTGACGTCGAAAGAGGCCAATTTCGCACCACTAGGTATAACAACTGATCTAATTTTGTCGAGTCACAGAAATAAATTTAACAGCAACATTTTATATTGGCATCGATATGTTGATGACATAATACTTTTATTTCAAGGTACGAAAAGGCAACTTGATAACCTACATAAATACATAAACAATAGGCATAAAAATATAACATTCACACTGGAAATAGAATCAGAGGAATCTATCAATGTTTTGGATTTGACAATTAGGAACCAAAACCAAAAACACATTTTCGCCATATACTGCAAACCTACTTAAACGGACCAAACCATCCATAGCACTTCAAATTACCCGGCACAACACAAATTAGCAGCACACAGCCATATGTTAAATAGACTTAATAATATTCCCATGAACGAGGCCGATTACATTGAAGAATTAAATACCATAGCACACATAGCAAAACAAAATGGAATCAATGATCGTGTTTTTTTATTAGCTCCGAATAGCAAGCTATCGGGAGCACAAGGGAAATTTCTATTGAAAGTTGTTCTATTATACACATGTGTCGCTAATACACTAAAAACTAAAATTTTACCTAACTTCATGCAGTTGCCCGACATTTCTTCCGAATAAAAAATCGGACTAAAAATATCTAAAAATCATTGGGAGATTGTTGAGGAATACGGAAATGTAGTAGCTGCAAAGAGATTTATAAAAGCTGGAAAGCAAAAGGATAATCGAGATGCATCATTATCGGAAGGTGACGAAGATAAATAATATTTTGATGAAATGGACATGCCTGGTACAAAAGTCAAGTCGATTCAAAACAAAGAATTACCAATTCGGCATATTATGATCCAAAACACGTTCTATGAGGAATCTTCCTGATCCAAAATCACATCCTGAAGAGTAAATAATTTTTGTTTATTAAATTTAGAATTAAATAAATTAATTAATTTTATTATTTTAGAGTTGAGTTGTGTACTGGAGACATGGAAAAATATTCTAAAGCAGAACTTTTTGCTTGGGAAGCTTATGGAAAAATATTCTCCAAGTGGAAAAATCATTAAAGGACTCATTCGAAGCCGATATGAAAAGATGTACATACATATATTTGAATAATCACTGAATATATTAAAAATAATCCAACAAAATAATTTATGCTTCTTAAAAATTTTTTATTTTCCACGATTTGCAGTAAGGCTAATTTATTTTATTCAAAGATTCAGTTTTGTTAAATCACAATTTGTATACTCCTTCCAATATAACTTACAAACCTAAATCGTTTGCTTGCTGTTCGTTAAACAATCTTGATATGTTACGTGACCGCAAATTAAAATTTTGTACAAGGTAATTCCGCTGCCGCTATGTAGTAAACATTTTACAGTAATCCGAGTAACAATCTTCACCTATTTCCCCTTCTCAAACTCTAGCCTTTTTAATCTTGCTTGAACCCCATTAAATTGGCCAGACATAACTGCGGCGTTATCCGATCCTAGATAGGCCCATTCTGCACCGGGATTTGCAATAAATATAATTGGTTTAAAATACTACTAAAAATAGAGAGTCCCTTTTAGTTAGACTCAAAAGACCTGAATACCTATCCCTTGGTGAACATTTTCTCCGATCAAAAACGCGAGCTTCCAAAGCTAATGATTTTGGCGCACCACTTTGAATAAATTCCATCCATTTCAGCTGTTTTTCGTTTTTTTAATATCGAGTATCCATTTCTTAAATTATTAGTATTAAATGCCATGAAAAATATTAAAAAGGCTAGAATTTGTGGAAGGTAAAGGGAAACAGGCGAACATTGTTACTCGGATTGCTGTAAAATGTTTACTATCTAGCGACAGCGGAATTACCTTGTACAAAATTTTAATTTGCGGTCAGGTAACATGTCAAGGTTGTTTAACGAACAGCAAGCAAACGATTTAAGTTTGTAAGTTATATTCGAAGAAGTATACAAATTATGATTTAATAAAACTGAATCTTTGAATAAAATTAATAAGCCTTACTGGAAATCGTGGAAGATAAGAAGCATAAATACATGTTGGATTATTTTTAATATATTCAGTGATTATTTAAATACATATATGTGCATCTTTTCATATCGGCTTCGAATGATTTGTTTCTCTTGTCCTTTAATGATTTTTCCACTTCGAGAATATTTTACCATAAGCTTCCCAAGCAAATAGTTCTGCTTTAGAATATTTTTCCATGTCTCCAGTACACAACTCAACTCTAAAATAATAAAATTAATTAATTTATTTAATTCTAAACTTAGTGAACAAAAATTATTTACTCTTTAGGCGCCCTATTCTCGAATTCCACATCCATTTTCCACATGTGGACATCAGCCAAATTAATAAAAATGGAATTTTTTTGGTACTAAGGGAATATTTCAAAATGGATATAAGCAGGTGGAAGAAATTCTCCATATAGAAAAATGGCCATGTATCAAGTGTTTTATATACGAATTAAAATTTCCGAACGTTTTGATGAATTTGACAGATATCTACATGTGGAAAATGGATGTGGTGTTTTGGATCATAATATGCCGAATTTTGGTTCAAATTTCTGTGATATTAAGCTGTGTCTTCACGTAAACGTAGAATACGTACAGTAATTCTTTGTTTTGAATCGACTTAACTTTTGTACCAGGCATGTCCATTTCATCAAAATATTATTTATCTTCATCTTCGTCACCTTCCGACAATGATGCATCTCGATTATCATTTGCTTTCCAGCTTTTAAAAATATTTTTGCAGCTTCTACTTTAACGTATTCCTCATCAATATCCCGATGATTTTTTATTTGGAAGAAATGTCATACAACCATATGACATTTGAATTTGACATCTATCAAAATTTTTAAACCAAAATGAAGTTTGCCACAATAAGGGTTGTACAAAATTCAAAAATATTTCAAATTTCCCTTTGCTCCGGATAGCAGCTCCGGATAGCAGCTCCAGATAAATAGGTAGAGCTAAATATTTTTTTATAGGTTTTTAGTTAAAAAGTTGAATTAAAAATTATAGATTAGTTTTAAATAAATTATTTATATGTATAAATAGCTTGTCAAACATAAGTTTTATAACAGAAAATTAGCTGCTCCGGATACCAGCTATCCGGAGCTAATAAAAAAACACGCTCAATAGCAACATAAGTAGTGTTTTTTTATTCGCTCCGGATAGCTGCTATCGAGAGCCGTCATTTTTATACGCCTAAATTTAAATTTGACGCGCTATTTATTGGTAAACTAAACTTATTTAACATCAAACTATCATTTTTAATTCAATTGTTTAGCGAAAACTTGATATAAAAAATATTTGGCTCTACCTATTTATACGGAGCGCTATCCGGAGCCACTTTTCATATGACGGCTCTCGATAGCAGCTATCCGGAGCGAGTAAAAAAACACTACAATAGTTTACAAACTCAACAAGTAAATTATAAAATCCAACAACAACTATTATCTACACTATACACAATAGAAGACGTCAACAAAAAATACATCACGATTGAATACAATAAAAACAAAAGCCATTTTTTGAGAAAAACATTCGGAAAACAAAATTACAATATTGCACAAAAAACATCACAGAAACTACAGAACAAGTTGTTATTGAAATGTAATAGTAGATGTGACAGCGGTGTTTACAAATTGATGTGTAATGACTGTCCGATGTTTTATTTCGGGCAAACGGGAAGATCATTTGCACAAAGATTTGGAGAACACACACAAGAGATAAATATAATCATATTTAGCATAAACTCTACTTTCAAATCGAATTACGCTCACCACTTAGTCATAAAGCAACACACATACACTGACTTAAACCAAAATTTGCATGTAATCCATAATATTAGAAAGGGGAATATGTTAGACCGATTGGAAGAAATCCAAATCTATAAACATAGAAATAACCCATACATGCTCAACGAAAAATTGAATACAAAAACAAATAAGCTATACGACTTAATTTTGTACAGTGGATGAAAAATAAGGTTTTTTCTGGTGGCTTTTACAATAAGACGAATGCCTCTATAAAAAGCAGTATTTTTCAGAATTATTTTAGTAGTTAAAATTGGGACTGAAGAAGGATGAAATCCGAAACCGGTCTTCCAAAAAGTAAAAATAAAAATTAATTATTACAATTTTAAAGAAAGTTTTTAACTATTTGTTATTAAATAAAGTAAAATAAAGTTGATAATTCAACTTGTGTAAAAAAATTCATAGTAAAATGTATCAAAGTAGCTGTTTGCTAGCGGATATTTTCGAAAAAGGAAGGAAGGTGTGATGCAAGTGGATATTTTTTTCGGATATTTTTTTATTCACCTTTTTCAATTATTTTATAAGTTTAAATAATAAATTTCTATATAACATCAAAAACCCATGAGATTTCTGTCACTTATTAAAGAAAAGTTTATTATTTTGGTTGCTTTAAAATAATAAAATTTCCAAAAATATGCCGTCGAAAACGCGTTTTGGAAAAATCTCGAATGAAAATATTGTAAAGGAAATCGATAAAACTACGCCTGAAAATACTAAGAGAAGTAAATCATCGATTTGGAATCAATTTGATGCATTTTGTAAAGAAAGAAGTTTCGATTTAAAGACAGAACAAAAAATTCCTGATGTCGCTATGATTTTAATGGATTGGGGGTTTAACATGAAAAAGCAAAACGGAGAAGACTATAAAGAGTATGTAATTAAGACGATGTGGAATACAACTGCTAAAATGATTCAGGCTGATTATTTTATTAAATATAAAGTAACTTTCGATCCATTTTCCGATATACAATTTAATGAAGCACGTAAAGCCAGAGATTCGAAACGAAAGCAGCTGCACAGTATAGTTGAAAAACGAAAAGAAAGTGCGATATCATTTACGAAGGAAGAAATAAATAAAATGGCCAACGCGTGGGATGAAAATACACCGATGGGACTATTAAACAATTTTTTCCACGTAGCGGCATACGAGTTAGCTTGGAGAGGGGGAGAAGCTGCCAATTGTAAAATAAATTTCTTCAAAACAACAGCATTAAGTGATGGAAGTTTTTCAGGGAGGATTGAATATAATTGTATTTTTTCGAAAACTTGCCAAGGAGGGGCAAAAAAGTGCAGTGACAGTAAATGGCTCATTGAAAACATAGAAAATCCAAACTTGTGTCCAGTTAGATTATATCAAAAGATATTAAGCAAACGCTCTCCAGAGATTACGAACGAAAAATTTTTTCTTACCCCTAATCCCTTCTGGGAAAAACCAAATTCCAAAGGATGGTACAAAAATATGCCGATAGGAATTAATGAGCTTCTGAAATGGACTAAAGTATCCGCAGAAAAAATAGGACTAAATATAAAAAATAAAAAAATTACAAATCATTCACATCGTTCAAGCGCAGTTTCCAATTTGATTAAAGGCGGTATAAATGAACAAGAATTAATTAAAGTAACAGGACACTCTTCTGCAAGCTCAATAAAACCTTACCTACAAATAGATGAAAGCCACCATTCAAACATTATAAAAAATATGCGCCAACCAACTATTCAGAAGACGTCCACTTCTTTAGACACTATTCAGTCCACATCAACAGGGCAAATAATTTATAATAATTGTGTTTTCGAAAATTGTTCCTTTAAATAAATTTTCCTTATATATTGCTCAATAATAAAGTTCCAAAATAAAATTTTTAATCAAAAAAATGTCTAATTTATTAACTTTTTTCTCTTTTCTCGTTGAATTATCTCAACAAATACAACTCGAGCTTTGAGTTAGCCGGGGATTTTTTTATTTTTGCACTCGTAATTAGTATGCGTAGCAATTTAACTCGACAAAACTTTTGTCCAGGCAAAAACACTCGAGCTGCGCTCTCGTGTTTTTTCCGTACAAGTTTTGTCTCGTTAAATTGCTACGCGTACTAATTGTTCGTAAATATAAAAAAATATCCGGCTAAATCGAAGCTCTTGTTGTATTGCTGTTGAATATTTTGGTTTTTGATTTTGTTTTTGTTTTGTTTAAAAACTTGTAACATATATCGTAATAAAAGCCACAGCAACAACAAAAATATGAATTCATTTCATTTTTATTGTGATAGTTAAGCTTTATGGAAAATACATGTTTTAGGATAAGTTGCAAATCATTGTGAAAACTAAAGTTAAAAAATCCTGATTAAAAAATAAATGTTGTATGGGCACAAATTAATTAATATATTGTGTATTATTCGCACCTTGCTTGGAGAAATATCGAATATTTTGGAGAATAAACTTGCCCCCACTTAACGGAGGATTTATGCGGACATTTCCTGGAGCCTAAAGTACCTGTAAACGTTTTAAATGTGTTCGGATTTAATTCAATTAAAAGTTTATCTAGGATAAAACTCCGTATACAAATCGAATCCTTTTTATAAAAAATTTCCAGGAAAACTTCTAATTTATTTATAATTTTCAGCTAAAGAAACAAGAAAAGCATTTGGTATTTTAGTAAAATAAAAATAAATTTGAATCAAACATTAAAAATGTCGAAAAGTTATTCGTTTAGAATTAAATTTACATTACAATAAACATACCTACATACATACATATTATATCATCAAACTTTTATCTCGGAATAAGCAACAATTTTTGCTTTAGGTAAATTAATTCAAATCCAAATTAATTTTTAATCCGTCAGACAATGTTAACGTACTAATAATACCTTTTAAAGTGTATGACATTTGTGTGCAGATTCTTCTCATACATATTGTGCGGCAAAATATACTGCTTTAAGAGTTTGTAAATAGTTTAACCAATAATTTTTTATACGCGATAATAACTATTTGTTATATTCAACAATTTACATAATAACCAAGTGAATTTTATGACTGCTATAAAAATGGTATACAGCTAACGAATTGTGTTTTGTCACAATCTACTCGAAAATAAAAGTTTTTATTTTTAGCTTTATTACAACAGATTTATAAATAATTTATCAAGTGCTCAAGTTGATTAAATAACACAAAATTATTCTATATATTTTATTGTGAATTATACGTGTTGCTAAATTTAGTAAGGCGGTATCGTTAATATTCTGAAGAAATAACAACTACACGTGTAACCACATTGAGGAAAAAAAAACATTAGTAGATACATATAACATATTTATGTTAGACGACATTTATCCCATTTTAATTCAGATGATTTCGGCACGATTTACTCGTACATAAATAAATGAAAATTCAAAGAAACCAGTTATATTAAAAGTTTCTTCGATACCCAAAAAATAATACAGCACAAATCTAATAAGAATTTTGGGGGTTTTCCAACGAACCAAAATTAAGCTTTCATAAAATAGTAATACACTTGGATTAGTACTAAAAAATTCAATTTTTTTCGATATCTTGTAACTGGAAACAAACCCGACCTACCGGGTGCAAAATATGCCCCTCGACCTCAATCCATAATGACTCTTAGCTTTTCTGGTGCAGCATTCGCAATAGGCTTTATTGCAACATCCGATACCCGAAAGTCTAACAACCATTGTGGTCACTAATACGTATCCATTTAAATATTCATGAACCACCAAAAGCAATCCCGAAGTATTAAAAAAGTAAGGCGGATTTCAGGTTCAATAATACAAAACAGCTTAAATTAAGTAAATTAAGCGTGTGTTATGTGAATGAGAGGCAACCATTTAAAAAAATCTGTGATTCTCGCCAACCGAAGGAGCCGTAAAGCTCTAAACATTGCATTTGGTTCTTTCGCAATAATCCCCAAATTATTGCTTTGTGTTGGCTAGACCTTGATCGATTGGTCATACAGTACAGGTGGGCTATTTGTGAATTCGATTCGAACGCACTCGAGTCTTCGAAGTATCTTTCGAAGTAAGTTCTTGTTTGAATTGAATCAGATTCGTTTGTTTCTTACTTTGAAGTGGTAAATACGTTCGAATCGAATTCACAAATAGCTCACCAGTTTGTCTAAGATTAAAAATGTATAGTGCAAATTTGAAACCAAATTGATCAAAATGGTATTTAAAAATGAATATATGGAATGTATGGTCGATTCTCGGTCAAGATCTAGAAGATTTTGGCTAAGACAAAGCAAACATTTGGGAATTATTGCGAAAAATCCAGAAACCATTTTTCATTTTGTTTCCTGTGGTAAACCCAGGCTTAATTAGAAGAGCTACTATAAAGTGCACAGGCCAAAACAAAAAATTTTTGAAAAACAAATTTTAATTCTAAGGTGTTTCTAAAACTCAACACTAAACACTAAATTAATAATTATATTGATTACATTTACAATGTACCTAATTGAAGGCTTTGTGTTAATAAATTAAAATAGGCGGCGACACAAACCAACTTTCCAAATAATGTCTCGGTTTAATCTTTTAGTATAACCTTGGAAAGTGTCAGCCGAATGTTGTTTACCTATGATAATTTTGTTGTCGTCTTTCGCATTTAGTTATAGGGGTTCTGAAGTACTCTAAAAAGGAATTCAGATTAGTGTCAGATGTTCAATCTTGTCTCTAGTGCAATGGTGCAAACCATATATGATCGCTTCTTGTTCAGATTTCTGTGACACTAAGCTTACGCTAAACATGAGATATGAATAGCAGGTGTGTAAATATGAAACTGGATTTTTTTTAGTAAAAATTACACGTTCATCGTATGATAGCGGTTAAGATTATTTTATTCAAACTATTGCCCAGTATTAGTTATACATTTTTCCCATCTTTCTGGCCATGAGTGGATGCCACGTCAAAAAACTGTTCTTCTTTTGATGCAAACCAATTATCGGGAAATTTTCGTACATTTTCGTAGGAAGTGAAGTGCTTATCAGCAACCCTGTACCCCATCGATGCAAATAAGTGATAATCGGACGAAGCCAAGTCTGGCGAGTAAGCCGCATGTGAAAGTATTTCCCAATTAATTAGTTTCAATGTTTCCTTAACCGGTTTTGCCTTGTGTGATGGTGCATTATCATGAAGCAAAATCACTTTGTGTTGCCTTTTATCACATTCTGGTCGTTTTTCACACAAAGCTCGATTCAAATTGATCATTTTTTGTTTGTAGCGTTTAGTATTTACGGTTTCACCAGGTTTTAGCAGCTCAAAATAAATCACACTGTTCTGATCTTACCAAATACATAGGATTGTCTTCCGTCCGAAGCAATTTGGCATTGCAGTCGATGTCGATGGTTGTTTTAGATTAATCCAGGACTTTTCCGCTTTGGATTTTCAAAATGGATCCATTTTTCGTCGCCAGTCACAATTCGATGGAGAAATTACTTTTTTTTTGTATCTCGCGACCAACATTTCGCAAGTGATTTTTCGATTTTCCTTCCCGATTTCCCAAAATTGTACTAGGATCATTTTTATAAAGAATATCAAGCGATTACCTTCTGGGAGATGTTCAGTTGCTTTACCAGTTAATTCAAAAATAGGAGAGCTTAGTTCTTCAAGTGAAAATGCTCGACTACAATTCTTTTCTGTTGACACCCAATTATGATGTAAGAATCCAACAATATAAGGATTTTATTATACGACATTTTATCTTCCAAATTTTCTTCACCGTTCGACCACCAAATTGATCGTCGAATTTAACGCTTCATACAAGTAATCCTTGCGAATCTCATGAATGACTGTAAGATGGTGGGCCCAGCGGTTCAAACCCATTTTCTTGTTTGGTTCTTCAGTTTCGTAAACGCATAAAGTGGTATTTTCGGCTGATATAGCCCAAATGTATCGCCAAATACTATTACACAACTACGAGCAAGATCTTCGTCGTATGTTTTTCCTCGAGCATTTCAGATATTAACGGATGATTTTTATGTCGATAACATATTAACTGGTATTGATAATATTGAATAAGAACAATAGTATTAAACATGAATTTGATTGACTTATTTACTAGGGCGAGGTGGATTTAAACACAGAAAATAACCTTCGAATATTCCTGAACATGCCGACGATATTCCAACTAATAATCTGTATTTAATTTTATGCTTTTATGGAATACTAAAAGTGACAATCTAAAATTTGTCACTTATCCGATGCCCTGGGATTATGTCCGCCGTTAATTTTAACGGCAAAACTCTTCAAGCAAGAACTATGCACTATACCAGAACTAGAATGGAATAGTCAACTACCAGACATATTTCTTAAAATAAATTATTAATTTCGTTCTTCGTTGTATCTTATCCCCTTAATATAACATGATTGAGTTCGAGATGCGATTCAATCGGGTTTTGGATGGGTATTTTGTGTTATAACGACTTACAACCATAAAAAAACCATCAAGTCATTGTAGTGTGTGCTAAACCAAGAGTCGCTGCAAAGAATCTAACTTCTGTCAATTCTAGAAATTAATTTTGATTGTATCTATTTGTGGTCTGATTCTGAAACAACGGTGTTTCTTACTTTAATTAATAGCTAATGAAACTAACTGACCATGTATCAGGAGAGATATACCTTAATGATTTTAAAAATACAAATGATTGGTGGAACAGTTCAGAAAGTGAATAATATATCGTCGAGAAACTTCGAAACTAGATCTTCGAAAGGTGATTCAGGCTTGTACTACAACTGTGTCATCTGATTTTATTCTAATTCAAAAATTTTCTTCGGCTAAAAAATTAATTATTGTAACAGCCTACATATTTCGATTTTACAGAAACTGTAAAATCCAACAGTCTTTTAAAATCATTCTGAAAATCGTATGATAGTATTAGGAAAGTATTTTTTATTTATTTTTTGTTAGGGGCAGTCGAAATGCAATTACACACATGTGTCGGACTCTCGCCACCGAACTATAGACTAAAGCCATCCCCCATCTGCAAGACTAGCCTGGGACCGTTTATGACATTACTTCAAGTTAGTCTCCACAACTTTTGCTCCACTAAGTGCACACTCCCAAATGATAGGCACCTGTACATATCCGCCTTTTCAGCTTTCACAATAGCCTCGACAAACCTCTTCACAAGCTCCCAACTCGGTTCTTCTTTTAACATTGTATCGAACTGGTGTCTCTGGAGAACAAGGGCCCACTTCTCCCTCTAGCCATCTCTGCACGCGAAGAAACTGTGTGCAACATCTTCTGCTTCTCTGCGCAATATAGGCACTCGGGTGATGTAGCCTTACCCATTTTGTGCAAATACTTCCGGAAGAAGCTGTGTCAAGTAGTACCCGACCTCTCCGTGACTCCTTTAAATCCACAGCTCACTCGTTTAATTAAACACGCAGTCCATCTTCCGCTTGTTTCGCTTTCGTATGAGACCTTTCCTCATTTGTCGCTTACTCCGACCTCCGATTTTCTTAAGAAGATTCTCCTCCGTTCATTTACAAGGAGGGGAATTGGGATACTTTCAGCTATAACTAGGATTGCTGTTTCCGACTCTGTTAGGTAAGCCGATGCTACTCTTTGTGCTCTTATCCTTTGCACTTGAGACAGACGCTTCCGGTACCTATCCTTGTCAAGTGAGTTGGCCCATATTTCTGCCCCATACAGTATTACAGATTGGGTTGACGACATTAGAAGACATCTCTTGCTGGACCTGAGGCCGCCAACATTAGTCATCAGCCTGCTTAGAGCTGCTATCCCCTTTGCCGCCTTTTCCGCTATTTCGCGGATTTGCTCAAAAAAACTTAACTTAGCGTCGATTGTGATCCCCAAATACTTCACTGCCTTTTTGGCCTCGATGACCTGCTCGCCAACCCACATTGGTAACCTTCGTTGAATCCTCTTCTTGGCGAGGATAGCTATTTCGGTTTAAATGAGAGCTACCTCAATCCCGTGTGCCGTCATTCGTCTGTTTACGGTCTGGGTTACACGCGCATTTTACATTATGCTGATTAACTCATTTAATTTTATGTCAAAGATAAAATATGCAAGTGTAATATGTTGTTACACGTGCGTTTCATATAATTAATATAATATGATGCCGGATGCCTTGTTCTCCTTGCGAGAGAACAGCTCCAATGCTGGAGTTTGAAGCTTCCGTTGTCAGTATGTACGGCTTGTTGAAGTCAGGAAATATGAGTAAATCCGATGATATTAACAATTCCTTTAGTTGTTCGAAAGCTTTCGATTCTTCCTTATTCAACTCAATTTTTACTTTCTTCGATTGGTTTGCTTTTATTTGCGCGTTTTCACCTCTTGTTAGATTTGTTAAGGGTTTCGCGATTTTTGCGAAATCCTTGATAAATCGACGATAATATGATGCTAACCCGAGAAATCCTTTTAGTCCTTTTAGATTTTCAGGTGGTTTGAGTTTTTTGATTGCAGATATTTTTCTTGGGTCTGCCTTTATTCCGCTTGTAATTACATAGCCAAGGAATTCTGTTTCTCCTTTTAAAAATTCTTCGAATATTTTATTTACGTTATCTCGATGCTCTTCTTTAGTTTTTTCCCCCAAAAACGATGATATCGTCAATGTAGACGTAACAAATTTTGCCAATATATTCCTTGAGGACATCGTCAATCATACGCTGAAAGATTGAAGGCGCATTCTTTAATCCAAACGGTAGTCTTTTGAATTTATATTTCCCGTTCATGGTGGAAAATGCTGTTTTTGGGATATCACTTTCTTTCATTTTGATATTATGAAAACCCGATGTTAAATCGATCGTTGTGTAGTATTTTGAATTTCCCAGGCTTGCAATTGTGTTTGTTATATCAGGTATGGAGTATGTATCTGATATAGTTACTGTATTTTGCCTCTTGAAGTCGATTACCATTCAGTATTTTTTAATTCCCGATGCATCCAATTTTTATTCTACATTTCATATTGGCGAATTGTAGGGACTTTTTGAAGGTCTGATACTGCTCATTTACTTCGCCCCTCATGTTAACAGGGTATGGGTAGGTTTTTGTGTAAATCGGGTCGTCCGTTGTTGTTTTGATTTCCGCTCTAATGTTTGTATTTATAACTTGTTCGTCTTTAATTGGGCCAAATAAAGGTAAAAAACTCCTGATAATTGACCTTACCATTATTTTTGCTTCGCAAGTGATTGTCCCTTATTTCGATGTTATTGACCTGAACCGATATTTTCTCTTTTAGCGGAATTTTAATGCCTGGTGCGATGGTTAAGGTGGTCTCCCCCCTATCAATCATAGCCTCCACTTTTTTCAAAGTGTCATCTCCGATTATGCCATCGAATGTACTTAATCCTGGTAGAATAAAAAAATCCATTGTTGTGTCGGTGCCAAATTTTTTAAATATTGGTGCAGTTATTTTCTGGCTTATTCTTATATCTCCTCCTGCAGATTTATTGAAGAATGGATTGTTTACCGGTCGTGAGCCTTTTGCGAGTTCTTGTTTAATAAAATTTTTATTCGCACCGGTGTCGATGAGGAATTTTAGTATTTTATTGTTATGACATTTATACTCTAAGTATGGTAGGATAGAGAGGCCTCTTTGGTAAAATTTATTTCGTTATGTTCCTCTGTCTCAGAATCCCCTTCGTCCTTATCACTATAATTTTCGATATAGTGTTCATATGGTTCATCTTCTTTGTCCTGTTCCAAATGGAATATCCTTTGCTCTTTGTACGTTTTTAGGTTGACATCTGAATTTAGTTCCCTCTTGAAACTAGGGTTCTGGTAGCTTGGTCGATTTATGTAATTCACTTTACTTGTTTTTATGAACTCGTCTATTTCCATTGGTGTTGGTGGCTTTGACTGAAATGGCCTAACTGGTGGCTGATTATGATTCTGCTGTTGTTGGTTATAGCCCTGCTGTTGCCGATACTGTTGATGTGGATATTGTGGTTGTGGTTGGAAATTGTACGCCATATTCCTTTGTTGAAGTGACAGTCTTGGAAGTAGCTTTGGTGCACTTTGTTGAATTTTATTTGTTGAAAATATTTGATTGACCGGCACTGTTACTGTGTTATTGTAATTTCTATTGTGTATCGACAAATTCCTAAAGTTCATGTTCTGGATTTCCAGGCACGACGAATAAGCTTCAGGTAGGTTTACTGGTCGTTGAACAGTGAGCATCTTAGATATATCACCTGATAATCCTCTAATAAAAACGTCTAGCGCTCGATTTCTATACATTTCGCTCAATACGTTCATAGTGTCCGCATTATATTGCTCTGTTTTTACTTTATTTATTATTAGTGAAAGCTGATGATTCACACTTGCGTAGAACTCATCAATAGATTTATTGCCCTGAGTTAACATGCTCAGCTGGTGTTCCAGTGTTCTTTGATCCCGTTTGTCAGCGTAATGAAGTGAAAAACAGTTTTTAATTGCACTCGATATTACGATATTAGTGCGAAGTCAGTGGTTCCCCTTATCTTTTGGCGGATGCTTTGTAGAATAGCGCGACATAGTGGTTTTCCCTTTACTATTTCATAATCTGTTAGTATGATTTCTACACTATATACCTAGGAAACGTAATGGAGTGGGTTTCCATCGAAGACCTGCAGTTCCTTGACACAATCAAGAAGTTTACTTATTTCTCTTAAGTCATTCTCATCTTTTGGTCCTTGTGATAGTGTGTGAACAATCTTTTGTTGGTTTTGGTTTTCTAATTTATTTAATCTTTGTTCAATTTTTTTCGTGAGCTCAATCTGGGCATTAAGCGCTCCCGTCAATTTCATTATAGCATCTTGTAATTGATCCATTGTAATTTTTGTTTATTAAAAATGATTGGTATTATTATGGTTCTTATTAATATTTTCACTGTATTATAGTTTTTGTTATATGTGTTTTATTTTATTATATTGTATTATTCAGGTATTAAATATTTTTTGCTTAATTTTTTGAATTTATTTTCAAATTTTTTCACTTACACTAATAATGTCAGCTTCATTGACGAGGATTTCTCCTATGGTAACACGATAACTCAAGGATTAAAATTTCCTTGAGGACTTTTAAAGTGTACTGCAATTAGTGTACACTTGGGACAGCTGATTTGTTCCGGATGATTCGTAATTTTTCTCCTCTTGAGCCGTAAGCGTTTATGTTTGCTTGCAGCCTACTAATGGTACGATATTCACTCACGTTACTGGAAATATGTAATTAATGAACTATGGTCGACTGGAAATAGTTCATTTAACACAATTACTATGTTCTACGGTGAATAGTAATTTTTGGTATTCCACTTTTAACTTTTAGTGACATTGTTATTATGTTCTGTTGGGTATAATAACTTTGAATTTAAACTTTCACTTTTTGTGACACAATCACTATGATCTACTGGGTATAGTGATTAATGACTTTGTTGAAAAACTTCACTTTTTTGTTAAATTAATCAGGTTCCTGTTTCGGCGCCAGTTAAGATTTAAAATAACATTAAATCAAAAAAATATAGTTTGGATCACGTCCACTTTATTCAAAGATCAACTTAAATCTAACTTAATCCTGCCGAGTTCTATCTCGAGCGTTAAATCAATCCCGCCGAGTTCCGTCTCGAGCGTTCAAAGAATTCCGCCGACTACCGTCTCGAGCGTTCAAACAATTCCGCCGAGTACCGTCTCGAGCGTTCAAACAATACCGCCGAGTACCGTCTCGAGCGTCCAAATAATCCCGCCGAGTACCGTCTCGAGCGTAAAACCAATCCCGCCGAGTTCCGTCTCGTGCGTCAAACCAATCCCGCCGAGTACCGCCTTGAGCGTCCAAATAATCCCGCCGAGTTCTATCTCGAGCGTTCAATCAATCCCGCCGAGTTCCGTCTCAAGCGTTCAAACAATTCCGCCGAATACCGCCTCGAGCGTTCAAACAATACCGCCGAGTACCGTCTCGAGCGTCCAAATAATCCCGCCGAGTACCGTCTCGAGCGTAAAACCAATCCCGCCGAGTTCCGTCTCGTGCGTCAAACCAATCCCGCCGAGTACCGCCTTGAGCGTCCAAATAATCCCGCCGAGTTCTATCTCGAGCGTTCAATCAATATCGCCGAGTTCCGTCTCAAGCGTTCAAACAATTCCGCCGAGTATCGTCTCGAGCGTTCAAACAATACCGCCGAGTACCGTCTCGAGCGTCCAAATAATCCCGCCGAGTACCGTCTCGAGCGTAAAACCAATCCCGCCGAGTTCCGTCTCGTGCGTCAAACCAATCCCGCCGATTACCGCCTCGAGCGTCCAAATAATCCCGCCGAGTTCTATCTCGAGCGTTCAATCAATCCCGCCGAGTTCCGTCTCGAGCGTTCAAACAATTCCGCCGAGTACCGTCTCGAGCGTTCAAACAATCCCGCCGAGTACCGTCTTGAGCGTTCAAATAACCCCGCCGAGTACCGTCTCGAGTGTTCAAACAATTCCGCCGAGTTCCGTCTCGAGCGTCCAAATAATCCCGCCGAGTTTCATCTCGAGCACTCAAACAGATCAACTGAGTTCCGCCTCAGAAGCCAAAATAACCCCGCCGAGTTCCGTCTCGAGCGTCCAAATAATTCCGCCGAGTTTCATCTCGAGCGCTCAAATAAATCAGCTCAGAGTTTCGCCTCAGAAATTCAAGAAAATAAAACGAGTTCCGCCTCGATCAATCTGCCGAGTCCCGTCTCGAGCAATAACCATTTAAACGAACCAATGGGTTCAAAAGAAAATAATACAATCTCGGATAATCCATCGCCAAAGAGAATCACCTCAAACTTATCTCAAGTCATGAACAAAGCCAGGCTTCTATTCTTGTTTACTTATCTCACTAATATAATCACCAGAAATGTACCAAGCGTTCTCACACAACATGTCTTACGGAATAGTTTTCTTTATCTTCTTATCAGGTTTAAACCCAAAATAAAAAATTTATCCAATCGAATATACCTTGACAATATTAGTCGTGTTGAACGGTATTGTGAACATTGTCAATATCACATCAAATGTGGAAGTATAAGGAAAAACTTTTTTCCTCTTGTCTTAAACTACTAACAAACATGAGGAAAGAAGAAGATTATAATTTGGCATGAACAACATTCAAAATTTTATTAACAAAAACTAGAATAAAATATTCGCATAATTACAAAACAGAAATTCGTTTCAAGTTCATTCACATAAGTAGCCTAGGTTAAGGCAAATTCTGAGGAATTTTCAATAAAAAGTCCATGACTTACATATGAGTATATTTAAAAAATAAAAAAAAAAAATGGAAATATTAAAATCATAACGAAATCATATTACAGACAAAAGTGTAAGAAAAACAAACAAAATATTTTAGAATACCAAAATGAATAAAATATTACCTCAATAAGTCTAGAATTTAAGTACCTAATTAAAAAGAAAATTTTTGAAGTTAAAAATTATAGAAAGTCTATTTAAAATTTTGAACGGAAGTAAGATTAAATAAATTTTTAGTATAAGAAAAAATTTTCATATTACAAAAAAAATACAATAAATAACAAAATGAATATGTGTATACAAATAATAAGTCAAATCTTTCTTAAAATCACGAATTTTTTTTATATATGAAGTCCGTAGTAAAAAGTGTCAAATTATAAAACAAACCTTTATTTTCAAATTCATTCATTGTACGTTTAATTTGGTATAAGTTAACCAAGGTTAGGATAAAAATAAAAACATTTTGTCATAGTAGATTAAGAATAGTAAATTCAACATAAACAAACTAAACATTGGAACTGGGAAATCAAAGACGAGAGAGAAGCAGTAACCACAACAGTCAACTAAGCGAAAAGATTTCAAATCAAGTTTACCAAGTTTCATTAAACCCATATAACATCCATCATGACGCACCACAAATTTTCTAAACTTCGAAGGACGTTGAAATCAACCCATACAGAATAACACAGTAAATCGGCCACACAAGGTATACGTAATTGAGCAAATGACCATTAATTACACAAAAGTATATGTATATTCCAACCTCCCCAAATGGAGATTGTTCATTTGACAAAATAACATATCATCATCCGGCCACCAAAAGAAACAACGAGAGTTCTCACAAAAAGATGGCAAATGAAGACATCACCACCAGCCTTCAAGTATATTAAAACCACTGCTGAAGAAGCAAGATATGATGTTACGCGGGAAATACTAAGCAGATAATCAGTATCGCAACCAAATCAATGTGGCAGAAGACAAATCCAGGAAATCCAAGATGAGAAACTTCCAAAATGTTATGTAATAAATGAAAAACTTGTAAATAATACGAAATCCGAGTAACGTTAAACGAAGATGACTGATAAAAGAAGCAGATCAAGGTGAATAGTTCAGCAGCCACGTGAGCCCAGTTCAGCAAAATAGGAAATAAAATCAATACGTAAATTGTAATATTAGAATATTAAGTCCTAAACATTAGATATACATGTAATCTTTGTAACGCAAGGGGGGTGACCAGGGTAAATAACGGTGTCATGATGGACATGTTCCTTTGGGCTTCCACTGGTAAATTGAGAGCGCGGGGGGCTCGTGAAAATAACCTCATTCCTTGTCTAGTCCGTTCTCCCTCGGTTAACAGAATCCTCTGGAGTCACCACCTGCAGCAATTTGCCGGCTATGGCTCAACCTGGGGTGGGATTTTGGTGGTGTCCTTCCAGAAGCTAGAAAGCTGCACTTAATACACTACGAATTAATCATGCTTCCATCATGTCGCGCCTCACCTAGTACATCTCCTGAAACTTAAAGAACTTATACACACATATCTTCTATGGTTTTACAAATGTTAATTACAAATAATTTTTTTATTAGCAATTTTAATTAACCATTTAATATTAAATATTTATTAAATGAAATGAGTTTACGTTATACAAACAATAGATAAAAGATTCGGTTAATTTTGATAATCGCTTGAGATTCCGATTCGGTAACATGATCTTCCGATTGAAGAAACAAAAATTTTAAATAATTATTAATTTAAAGATAAGCGAACGATGTATTTTGTTGTAGTTGGCTGGTGGCACGAGGAGCTCGCCGTATCCCCCAAACCGCATCTGTAATGAAAGAAAACAAGAAGAGAAACTGCGACCGCCGGAAGAAAATTACTGAATCGTTCACACTTTAATTATCGTATACCAAATAAATAAATCAAAAATTTAGTAATAAATAAGAATAAGAAAATTTGAAATTTAATGATATTTAATTTCTTAACTAATTAATTTATAAAAAGGATACCCCTGTTTTCAGATTATGTTGTTTCGGGACGATTTTCGCCAACATTCACCAATCTGCCGTCCGAACATCCAATGAGGTTGATGCGCCAATTGTTATTACGTTGATGATTTGTCACTTACACGCGGTTCACGATTCGATAAAAGTGGATCGATATCCAATTGTCGCATGATTTGTGTAATTAATAAACTGCCATACCGCCTGATGATAATCGAACTATAGACGCTCAATTTAGGTGTTCGTTTGGTTTTGCACTTCACGGACAGTTCGTTTTCGACGATAGATTCACTCAGTATAAATTGCACTTGGGAGTTTCTTGCTATCGAATGTCTTGTTTTTTCAGACTGAACAACCAATTTTCTAATAAATAACACTTATCACAGATCACCGTTCTAATGACAGTTTTCGGTTGCCACAACACAATATTACCAATTTACCACCATTAATTTCATAATCACAGAATCATTAAATAATTTTTTTTTCTGTATACATACATATATACATATACGTGTGTAGCTGTACAATCTCGAGGTTATGATGTGTACGACTCGGTGATAGACAATATCATCGCACAAAAATAATAAAAATAAAAATTGGTTGTGTTTATTACCTATGTGATGATGATAAATTTTTTTTTTATTTTTATTGATGACTTTCTGTCTTTAGGTCCGCTCTCCACCAAAGCTCGAATTCAAAAGAAAGTTTTCAATCGTCGGGCTCGTGTCATTCAATCATCTCCTCGCCGTGATCGCTGCCATCTATTTTCCGGTAGATTAAACTTAAATCAACATTTGAGCCAATAACGCCGGTCTCATACGGTCAAATATCCAATCGGACAAACAACAAAATAATTGCAACGGGGCGTCAGCCAACGTTACATCTTATTCCTAACTATATGTTCCATACGATTTTTCCTTCAGAAAAATCTTCATATGAAGGGAAGGTATGTTGTGAATCACTCACAACATTTTATCCGAATTGTAAACCATGCACGCAAAATTAATATGTATTGTAAACCATGCGCACATATAATTATCATGACATTTAGGCGCTAAGAAAAACTCCATATGAAAATATTAATTGTATAATTCACATAACTGTAGGAGTTAGAAAAAAATATCATATGAAGAAATTAAGTGATTGAACTTAAGAAAATGCGATAAGACATAGAACAACAAATTTATCGAGAAACAAAAAATGCTTAGTAGTGATAAAAAATAGTTCAACACAACAATGTATCAAATAACTTTAAACAATGGAAATTTATAAATTTATGAAAAGTGCAAACTTCGAAAATTGTAATAAGCATGCTGAAATAAGAGTAAATGACTTTTGTAGAATTACAACAAAAAATATATGCAGCAATATTGTTGTTTGTGTAAAACATTACACACCTTTTAGTATATAAGAACATGTAATTTTAACCAAATTATGAATTTTACTTTCTAAGCTCGTGAAGGAAACACAGTATATTTTAAAATAATTGTATCTTCGAACTTATCCAGAAAACATTAAAATTGTAATTATAGTGTTCAACTTGTAAACGTAAATAATAAATAAAAGAATAATAAATTCAAATCAGAAAAAATAAAACCCAGCGGTTCCATAATATAAATCCAGGGAATAATCCAGCAACAAGATCCAGTTGAATTGTAACTATTCCAGCTACTAACCATTACGCCCAGGCCTTGATTCAAAGCCGACAAAAGAACATACAAGTGCTACGCACAAGCTTCATTTGTTGGATATATATATATATATATATATATATATATATATATATATATATATATATATATATATATATATATATATATACACTGAAAGAAATGATTGCTCATATTGATTATAATATTTATGAAATTGAGCAAAAAAGCTGCTTAAATATGCGCTAAGCAAAGTTTGTCTCATTTAGAGAATAATTTTAAAAAAACTTTGATAATTCATGGTTTACAAAAATGCTAAAATTGAGAAGTAAATGTATAATCGAAGAAAAGTACGATTCTTCATTTAAATCTAATACTCTTAATATCAAAATTTTGTAGTTTATAAATTGTAAATGTGTTCAAAAAAGTAATCTCAATTCATGAAAGTGTAGCTTGTTTTTAAGAATAAAAAAATTAATTTAGGAATAATATGTTTGCAAATCATCAATAGTTTTTAATACGTTTGCTCAAAATATGAATAATTTTGTAATAATTGAGACTAAAGTGATAAAGATTATATTTTTTTTCTGCTTGATTGATGAAAAATTATATTCATGTTGATGTTAATATTCATAAATGATAAGAAAATTCTCTTGATAAGAAATCATTTGAGAACAACATTCATGTCATTTGAGCTTACTGTACATGACTTGAGACTAAAATTCACAAAATTTGAGCGAGTGAGTTTTCATTTGAGACGAAAAGCAGTAATATTAAGAAAAGTTTCCTCAAGTTGAGACTAAAAATCATAAAAATTTGACAGGATATGATATCATTTGAGATGAAGGGCGATGTTATTGAAACTACTATTCTCAATTTGACATGTTGGGTAAGGTTTGTTTTGAGAATACAATTCTCAATTTGAGATGTTGGTTGATTTTAGAATACAGTAGAAATTATTTGAGACTCCACTTCACATTTTGAGACTATGATTTCCATTCTCGTATTCTTGTATCAGAAATATTGACGATTATTATACGGTTAGTAATTCTCCATTTAAGAATAAAATATTTCCATAGTGAGTGTTTAAATGTTAATAAAAATAAATAAAATACTTGATTTAATTAATTTTTTTACTATTTATTTATTAAAATAAAATAAATTATTTATTATTATAATCAAACATAACGTAATGTTCTTATTCTAATTTATTATTAAATAATAATAAGTTTATAATTTTTACATAAATTTTTGTATATTTTATGTAAATTTTGTGTATTACAATAAATTATATTTTGCATATGGTTTTCCATTCTTAGTTTTCCTCAATTTTTAACGATGGCGAAATTAATCTGTGTATCCCCCAGTTCCTCTCGTTTTCCCACAAATGTTGACTGCCCCTTCAACTCGACGGCTTCCCATGGTTCGTGAAAGCAACTTAGCCACTTCTTGTTCGCTAAATGCGTTTCGCTTACCTTAACTTCACTTGTAAATTTTGATGACTCGTCTGCCAAATAAATTCATTTTAATTAATTTTCATAAATTTTAAAATTTTTTAATTAGGTATTCAATATTCACCTGATGATTTAGAACTTCGGCGTTTACGGCTGGTAAATGTTTTTTTGAGGTTAGAATATTTTTTCTTTTCTAAACCCCTAACCATATCAAAAACTAGACTTCTTGACGAATTTTTTCGTGTGGTAAAAAATTTTTTTTCCCCAAAATTCAAATGGGCAAAGGGGGGGCCGATTTGAAAAAGAATTCCCATATATAAAAATAAAATATTTTTTAACACAAGTCTTCACTGATTGAATTCTTCAAACAAACTGAATGAAAACAAGAGATAAATGTAATTGATACGTTGTTCCAACGAGTATGAATAGTATTCTCAAAAACATAAGATAATCTAGTTTCAAATTATTGATGTTATTCTCAATTTAAGGATAATGCAAGAAAAACCTGCATGAATGTACGTATTTAGTTTTATATTGATATTAGTATACATCACTGGAGTACATATTGTATTTATATATTTCATTTCATTGGATATGTATCATCTTAAATTGAGACTACTACAGTCAAATTTAGTAGTTGTAAACTGTTGATTAAATTAAAATTATGAATAATGCTAAGAAATGAAGAATTAAATACTTGATGTGATTCTAGTTATGCATACCTATATGAACACGTTTCTTTATACAGATTGAGCAATGCTGAATAACAACTATGAAAACCATCTGTACTTATTTATAATTTAATGAATTATTGGCGCATATGTAAATATATGGAATATGTTGTTCCTAAATCACTATGCGTATTATAATTTTAATCCGTTTATGTGTTTTTTACCATTATCTATTTCACTACAAACGATATGAGTGCAGTTTCAAACAAAACATTTCAATGGCTTCCATTGCCGTTCTGCGGATTTCGATATTGAAACCATTAATGGAAATTGGCCAGTTGTAATGAATCACATCAGTTTCAATAGGTGATGAATCTCAATGTGACAATTATAGTATCTAAACATACATTCCATTTATACCAGGACTGAGATTTTGTATAACATTTTTTCCGATATTCGACAAAAATCAATTTTTTCAACTTTACTTGTGAATTAGCTTATACAAAATGTATACACACTAGCCCGGAAATATACGTAAATATAGTTGAGCATTCAATAATTGGTCGAATATCGAAAAAAAGTGATGTTACAAAATCCTAACGCTCAATTGCTCCTAAAACCTTCAATTCATTTCAGTAACCATACATCATACTACTTTTCAAATCAATCTGACAGTGGTTAATAAAGAGTAAATACATATACGGTGCTGCAGTATGAGGTATATATGCTATTTGGAACTTTATAATTTATTAAGAAGGAAATTATTGTTACTGCGTGGTATTTAATTAACAAAAATTCTAAATGAACCCTTATACACTATACAGTATCAACAAAAAACCCGTGATTATAGACTCAAATTTCTTGTCATTGTTTTGTTGAAGTAATAAATTGTCAAAGCGTATACTGAGAAACTTATGATTATTAAGGAAAACTAAATAAATTAGGCCAGAAATGCCATATTATTCATTTGTGGCTAAACTGATGATGATTTAATCATAAAATAGAAATACGTTTTTAGGAAAACGTTCACAGTTGTGCTATGTAGCAATGCTGTAAACATGATTCGCCAAATATTGAAAGACATTAGTTTTCTTAACTTGATTCTAACAGTTTTGAAAAAACAAGAATAATGTTGCATAATTTCTAAAATTCGTGACGTTTTTTTTAAATTATTAATTGTCAATGGAATTTATTTGAGAATAAATGATTCAAACCAAAACTATATTAAAATGGCCAATCAAGAAAACCAATTTTCTCAATTTAATTTCAAATTTTTTACTTCAATCGTGACTAAATGCTGCTTAATTTTATAAAATTGATAAAATTATCATTTGAAGCATACAAGTCTCCAATTCAAATTGATAATACTCTACTACGGCGTACTAGTCTTCAATTATGTATTTTTGCATCCTGTCAAATGGAGAATATAATAATCAATTTGTAAAAGCACGATTGTGCAGAAAAATTGGCATTTTGTCTTCATTTGTGCTTACAGATCTTGATATGATGCATTTTAAACTTGAAAATTGTTAAATTTTTATTTTGTGCATTTGAGTATTAGATATTCTTAATAATAGAATACGATTTCTCTCAGTGTATATATATATATTTATATTTATATATATAAACAATCGAAATGTCAAACAACTGCGTGAAGTTAGGAAAAATGTTAGTATTTTGTTTACTAGCGACACAAGGGTATAGTAGCCAAACTTTCAATAGAAATTTGCCATGTGCTTCCGATAGCTTGCTATCCGGAGCTAATAAAAAAACGCGCTTAATATTTTGTTTACAGTAAAAAACAAAAAACATTCATCAGTCAATAAAATTTATTTTTTGCTGGTCAAAGCAACAGCAAAAATTAACCAAATTTTGATCTAATTTTTTTTGTGTATTTGCTTGTCAATTCGACTCTTGGCAGGTATTAAAACTAAAAATTTGGTTAAGATTTGTTTAATCACTAAATTTTTTTTGGGTTAGCTAAACTATTTTTTGGTCAATCTTGTGCGATTGTTATTGTAATTTTTTTATTTTTGGTGAAAGCAACATAACTTATGTTGTTCATTACTGTATGGTATAACTATTTTGGAACCAATACTAACGCTCTACAAATAAATTCATTTCTGTTTTGGTAAAAATTTTGCACACATTCAAGTTTGATTCACTTGCTTGAACTCAAATTCAATATATGAAAGAAGAAACGAGAAGAATCTAAAATTTTCAGAATATGTATAGTTGCACCGTTGCCGTTGGATGAACATTAATTTCCCCTATACTTTTTTCGATATTTGGTTAGTACACATCAGACCATCACCATACATGACTCGGGTACTCTGTATGTATGTTCTCTGTGGTATCACGGTTTATGAAAATTTCAGTTCGTATTATGTTTCAGCTGCCCCAAGTTCTCAACAGCCACCAAATCAATATTAATGCCAAACACACTGTTTAAACGGTGTAGATTTGAATAGGAAAAGATGTAACACGGTTGGTGAATGTGATGGGTGATTTAGCACTAACTCAAGTGAAAAATATATTTAATGAGAATTTGACCTCTGGTCATTTAAATTCAGAATAAAGGTGAACACCAAAATCATGAAATATATTTTTACGTAATTTTATGTAATTTAATACAATGTTTACTAAATTCAAAAGGACATTTGCACTCGTACATTTTTTCAAGTCGGATTGCTATGGCAATGTTAAATAAAAAAAAATAAAAAATACCAAAAAATATGTTGCACGGTAGAAAAAAAAAACACCAGACATGTACCAATTAAATCAGCCAAGAATCATAAACATTTTTATTACGACCATATCCTTTTCATGCAGATGTAGATAAACATCATGAAGAACACTGTGCCACATAAAAATATTGTAAATTACCTTTGAAACCAATGGTATAGGTATTTATTCCAATAATTTATCATTGGCGCATACACATTTACCATACATACTACCGACCTACTGACGACGTTATATAGAAAAATACCATAACCACCTATTCCATTTGGTTTTAAATGTTTGTTACCTAACGTTGGTACAATAGGAAAGGGAATGTCTGCCTGTCACATTTAAAGTTCACGGCCGAGCACAATCAAATTTGCAATTCAGCTTGTCACTCACTTCCCATTATTTAATACTCAATATCAGTTTCGCAAAACAACCAAAAATTAAATAAATTTTTGGCTACCGTACACAATGTAATTTTAAATCCATTAGAGGTATCGTTTTTCATCATAAAATTTCTTGTGAAATATAAAATTGGTGTGTGTGTGTGCGTGTTTTTGTGTTAGAAAGAAAAATGTCGAAACCAAATTTTCGGTACAGGTATATTATATTCATACTTAGTACCACAAGAAGATTTTATTCCTATTTATATATTTTATATATTCAAATTTAATAAAATTGGGATAGAATTTTACATTAAAATTAATAACAATTTTTATTTTTTGGGATATTTTTAAACGCAAAGAAAAAAACAAAATGGGGAACAATATTTATTGAAATTACCGTAGTATAGTATACAGTGACGAAGCAACATTTATTAATTACCAATCTCTTTGGTACCATACCACGCTAATATTAAAAGATATAAATTCATTATTTAAATTTTCAATAAAGAATACAAAAAAGAAAAATTTACCTTATTATTTGAATATTATACGGCAAAGCGGTTTTTTCCGCTTTAAAGAAGATAGATTAAATCGTGAAACATTTTTTATACGCAATGTAATCAATCATGCGGAAGTGAAATTTGTTTGTATTTTTCAAGATAAAACAAAAATTAAATGGATTCTTGTTTCACCTGCAAGTACCTATAATAAAATTATTAAACTGATACCTTTTTTATGGTAATATCATTATAAAGTGTAATGAACTATAGTAACTTTAAAAATTAATAAAATTAGGGCTTTGTGAAAGAATATTAACCTATGGACCGCATAATTTTATAGCTCCTAATGCACACAAAAATATTAAATGTTTTTAACTTGCTTAAGGCCTCTGAAGATATAAACCTGATTTTCGAAGATATACTAGTGTTAGGTAAACGGCATAAATTGGTTGAATTGGGATTGGGTAATTTTGTGCCTGTAATTAGAAAATTTGTGCATAGCGTACTTTAGCAAACAGGATGGGATTTCTTACGTGATTATCATACCAGAAATCCCATATATTCCGTTTACCTTATATGTACAAAATTGTGTGTTACCAAACTTACCTTGAAAATAGTTTGTATTGGCCAGAATCGGCCATAGAACAACCACAATTTATCAAAACCTCGGTTTATCGAAGAGGTTGTATGGGCGATTTCCAGAAATCCCACTTTTTATTAACATTCGAATTAAAAAAAGTGCAGTTATTCTGGCCAAGATTCACGTTTGTGCATATCTAGCGAATACATTTGCGCGTTGCACAACTTATTCTATGCAACTGGAATCTCCCCTAAATTAGTTGCGTCATCAATGCATTATTATTTTTGTTATTTATTACGACTGTTAACCAAGTTGTTGGTGCGGTTTATAAAAGTCAGTTGTTTCTCGATCGTGGACTAAGACGAACACATCATTTTACCAACTGGTATTGGTATGTGTCACATGGGCGCAGTAAATGGAATACTAATATGTGAATAGGGTAAATGAATAAACGAGCAGTCTTAGATAGATACTCAAACGAACTACACGTGTTTACATTCACATACTCGTTACATGGTGCCGAAACCCGGGATATAATAAAAGAAAAATCATAAAAATCGAATCGGTGAGCAGGGGGTCAATTCTCGTTCCGTGAAAAGTATAATGAAAATTATTTTCAGTGACAAATACACATTTCCGATTCATGTTCCTTGAGAAGGAAAAAATGACGTCCAAATCTTTTTCATATGAATAAAACTTTCTCACTGACCATTTTGGCGGTGAGAACATCATAAATATGGTAATAAAATTCTATAAAAACTAAATTTGTATTTTTAGCATTAAATGTGCATTAAAACTATAATACCATATGATTCACTTTAAACTTAACTAATAAGTAAATCTATTAAAAACTATTCCGTTTATTTAAGAAAAGGCTTCAAATAATTAATTTAGTTAAGTTTTAAAAATAATTTGGTCATTTTTATAATTTATTTTATATTTTGACAGGCAATGACGAAAATTGATTAACTAAATCTACCTTATCATTTATTTAGCTAATATTACAACCAATTGCTGAATCATCTAGCGGAAATCTATATGAAACTCGATAAAATGTCTGTATACAGTGTAGCTTACTATGAAAACAACTTATTCAGCGTTTTTTTCACGATTCTTTTTCATTTGGACATCGAGAATCGGTTATTGTCGTTTTGTGAAATGTTATAAATGAAAAAAACTTGATGGAAACATTTTTTTCATTAGGTTTTTTCATAGAACGAGAATTCAGTGTTACCGTTTCTAAAAATTTCAGAGGAGTATATTTCTTATGAGAAACGTAGTACAGGGGAGTACGCGATTTTAAACATGAAAAACGTTATTTCAAAAATAAAAAAATTATTTGTTTGTATTTTTTAATAGTTTTATTTTATTCCTCATATAAAAAAAGAAAGATCGATTTCGAAATTTTTACAATTTTCTTCCTCACTTTCTTTTAATGTTAGTTAACATGATTTATGATATAATTTTATTAATTTATTGGATGGAACCCAATCTTGGATAGGCAAACCATTTAACATATCCTTTGCTATCATGATAGCATTAATTGTTGATACAAGCATACGATTTCGTTTTTTATCTTTAATCAAATTTAGTTGAGAAAAAACCCTTTCAGTTGTTGCACTACTATGAGGTAAACATAAAATCGGTCCGATGAAGTTTTCCAAATTTTGAAACATTTTTTCTTTTAAACTATTTTTCGTACTAAACACACAACGCCAAAAATCTTCCAAATCTAAGTTTCTGCCGATGGCTGAATAATTAACTAAATTTCTCCATTCTTTATCTAGATTTTCAATGTCAGTGGTTTTTTCCGATGAAATTAGATTAGGGAAGCATGAAATTAATGGTGTCACAGATTTAGCAAGGCACTCTGGATTTAACCCCTTTAAAGCATTTAACGTCTGATCATTAAAGTTAATTCTCTTAAAAATTTGTTGGCTTAATTCGATATAATATTTAACACAATTTGCTTTAACAGAAATAATTTCAGACTCTTGTAGAGAACCAGATCGCATCAGAATTTCTGCATTGCCTCCTAAATAAATATTATATTTTCCATTTCTAAGAAAATTTCTGTTCGAGCAAAATCTATGTTGTTAAAATCATCATCCATAACCATGATAGCATCTTGTTTGATTAAATTGCTTAAAATAGTTCTCATGTAACATTGTATTGTAGATAAAAGCAAATGCATCCGTGGCGATTGAGACTGAAATTCTTTATTTATATCGTTCGTTAAACTTAAAATATATCCTATAAAATAAAAATATAATTTTGTTGTATCTGTCATTTCAACAGAGATTTTATGAGCCAAATCATTGTTTTCTAATTCAAACAAAATAAAGTAATGTTTTAGTGGAACCCACTGTTCCAAAATTCGTGACACAACATTTTCTAAAGCCAACCTAGTGTATGCAGTTTTTAAAATTTTGTGAACGTTAAACATTTCTTGAAAATCTTTAAATTCGGTTTGCCTCTTAGCACTGTGGGCAAAGAAAATATAAATATTACGCGCTAGTCTTCCACATTTTGTGGGAGCTTCTTAGCGGCTGCACTGGAGCATAAGTGCAGAGAATGGCAAGTGCATCCTATTACATACAATGATTTGTTGTGTTCCTTTAACATTTTTTGGACACCATGTTTTACGCCCATCATTACCGATGCATTATCTACCGCAAACCCAATCAAATTATTGATAGGTATGTTGTGTTTTTCCAAAAAGTTTATTAAAGAAATATAAATTGATTTGGCATCACAATTTTTCAATTCTAACATATTTAAAAATCGATCTACCACTTTGCCTGATTTTTTTTGTAATACCTTACAACAATCGCTAGGCATTTTGATGCACTTACATCAGTTGTTTCATCTATAATTAAGAAAAATGGTTGCTCCCTTAATATCTTAGATAAATCGGCAATTCCTTCGTTGTGAAATAATGACGTTACGGTTTCTTTCGCTTTCGTTCTACCAACTTTCAAATTTTTGGCTATGTTTAAATCTGGTAAAATTGATTTCACTAATTTTATGAAATCATCAACCAACGAAAACGGTAAATTATGTTCCATTGTGAACATTAATAATTTAAGCTCAGCAGCTTTGGCTTGTTTCATTACTGTTCCATAATTATACGTTTTATCATTTCCTATTTCTGTTAATTCTGGCTGATTTTTTAACGCATTTGATTTCTTAATATGTACTGAAGATTTCTCGTGCCTCTCAATATGATTTATATTATTAGTTAACAGTTTATTGCAAACTTTGCAAAACGGGTTCTTATCTAACTGAATAATCCAGCTAAATTTCTCTTGTCACACAGCACGAAATTATTGAACCCTTTTTTTGTTTTTGGCTGTTGATGATTTTTTTGCCTATCAGTAATTAATAAAATGTATCGTCAGTTTCTTTGACTATGAACACCACCTAATAAAAGCTTCAATACTAAAAACTTTATTAATTATTATAGTACTTACATTTTCGTTTCCCTTTTCTCCATCTTGTATTTGTACATTGCCTTTATCATTTTGCTGTCTTTTAGAATTACAATTGTCTACCTCACTATCTGAAAATAGAACCTCGTTCATATTAACGTCTACCGGTGCTGATTGATCGAGTTGCTTTGGAGAATCTGTATCAGTAGAAGCGGCATGGTTATTGACCTATAAATTGTAAATTTGTACGTAAGTTTATATGAATAATAATTTGGTTTGAAGAGCAGTTTACTATTTGGGTTTCCTGGGGAATTGGGAAGTCGTGTTGTTTTACTGTGAATTATTGATTGAATTATTATTTTGAAAATAACTGAGCAATGAAATTATATCTAAAGCTTGGATGATGTACTGACAAAATGTGGCTTGTGCTCGCCATTACGGTAACATAATACAATTTGAAATAATTATGAACAACGAATTTATTGAATTCAGTTTAAAGCTTCTACCTGTATGATCTAATTCCCAACAAAATTTTTAGGGAAAGCCAACCGTCAAAATTTCTATAAAATGTAATTCTTTTTTCCTATTTGACAAAATTATCACAGTAAACTTTGAATTACCATATAATAAAAAATCGCCACACTACACTTAGCGAAAAACCACCCAGACTACTAGAAAAATCACAAGCAACTAATTCGAATTCTCAATTCGCCGGGAAAACCAGAATATTTCTAACCGACTCGACCAAACATGGAAAATTGGAATAAAATCTTCAATATTAAAATTAATCATTTATGTGTACTTACAATTTGATTTTGGCTTATCTGCCCATTTTCTGAGCCTGGCTCTCTCATATCTATATCAATTTGTTCACATTGAAATTTATTTTTGTTCGCCTTACTGTGTGGAATTGGGATCTCGTCTGTATTAACGGCTGCCGATTGGAGCCGCTGTTTTTTAAAAGCTGTAGTAGACGTTGCGGCCTGATTCTGATGGGCTTTTACACGCGGAAATTTTTATCACGAATCTGAAAAACGAATGAAATTAATGAAGTTATAAAATTTATTTGGATAAAGCCGTATGCAAAACTCACTTATCAATTCTAAAACCTAAAAGTTTGATTATGGTGCTACACTTGATGAAAAATTATTCAAAAAATATTAAGATATCCACTGTAACACACAAAATAACTACTTTGTAGCTATTGGTTTAATATATTATCACAAAATACAATTTTCGAAATTTTAAGCAAATAGGTAATTTAGCGTATTGTTTTTGCAAAATCGTACGTTAAAAATGCTGGAATTATTTTTCTTTCCCTGAATATTTTAAATTTATAGTATACACTCTCGCATTAACTTATAACGTTTACGAATTTATGATTGCATTGATGGCGCACATGTGGCCATTTCATCACAAATCTAAAAATCAAATTGAGTTGACTGGTAGGTGTGTACATACTATTTGCACAAAGAAAAAGTGAAACTTTACTTATACATATATTCATGTACGAGTACGTAATTTGTTTAAGTTTTGGTAATATCACAAATAAAAAATAATGGAGGTGTGGCCAACACACGACTTTCTTTTACGAACAGAGAATTTTGAGAAATTTAATTATTTTTTTTTTAATTTTTAAATTTTTTAATTTTTTTTTTAATTTTTTATTTTTATTTGTTTTTAATTTTTGGAAACATTTTGTATTGAGTATTTTTTTGTAAACCTTATACTTTTTAAGATATTTGCAAAATAAATTTTCTGGACCAAGGGAGTGGCCGGTTAGCCGATTTGGAGTAAAATTCACTGGGACCTCCCAATTTATTAAAAAAGCTTAAATCTGAAGTTTCAGTTCGATTGGTTAAACCATCTGGGCTGTAGAGAGGACACAGACAGACTGACAGACTGGCAGACTGACAGACAGACACCATTTCGAAACCCACTTTTTCGGACTCAGAGAACCTCAAAACAAATAAATCTCTAAAAATCTCAAGGTCCAAAATTTTCATGATTACTATACTTTATTTTACTAGAGTAAAAGAAAGTAAAAGAAACAGTTAAATTGACTCTGAGACCACTTTGTCGTTTACAGCGATTACAATCGATAATATCACACCAACTCCATTTAGTTTTGTAATAAATAATTTAGATAGATGGTTGAATTGGCTTTAGTTGAATTTAGATAGATGGTTGAGTTGGGTATTTGTAGGCTCTCTAGCTCATCGGTCTCATCACCATTACACATGGTTGCAAAGAAGCAAAGCTCTGACTGGCGTCTTTGCGGTGATTACCGCAGGTTGAACGCCATCACTGTGCCCGATCGATGTCCTCTACCGCATTTGCAAAATTTTTCAATGTTCTTGAATGGCTGTAGGATATTTTCAAAGCTAATACCAGTAGCCCTCTAACATCCTTTGGGTTACATGAATATACACGAATGCCGTTTGGTTTGCGAAATGCGGCCTAAACGTTTCAAAGTTTTATAAATAAGGTAATATGTGATTAAATTTCGCATTTGCTTATATAGATAACATTTTAATCGCAATCGATCATAATCGTTTATCCGAATACAGTGTCACTATTTTTGTTTTGGTACACAAACGCTTGAGTTTCTCGGGCATAAAATAACACCAAATGGAATTTTTCCTTCTGATCAGCGAATCGAAGCTATTATAGATTTTCCTTCACCAAATGCAATCAGACAAATACAAAGATTTATCGGATTAATAAAATTTTACCATCGGTTTATACCACAACTTGCAGTAATGTTAGTACCACTGCATCTCAATGCAATGCAAAGGCTACCAAAGAATGAAAGAAATTTCTCTTGGAATTGGGACTGTGAGGATGTCAGTTTATTAGCTCATCCAATTGAAGAAGCTATAGTAAATTTAACAACTGATGCTTCGATCATTGCTGTAGGAGCGGTCCTTCACCAATTAAATAATAAAGCATGGGAACCTTTAGGATTTTATTCCAAAAAGCTTTCCCCAGCAGAAATTAAGTACTCCACCTTTGATAGGGAGTTGTTGGCAGTGTATCAAGCTGTGAAACATTTCAGATTTTTCTTAAATGTCGAGGTTTTACCGTATACACTGACCACAAACCCTTGACACATGCTTATTCATCATAAACACAGCGTTCCCCTAGACAAGCAAAACATTTGGATTACATCACCCAATTTACCTCAAATATACAATACGTTGCGGGTAAATACAACTCTGTCGCTGATGCTTGTGTAACTTAAGTGAGACACAATTATATGGCGTGGATAGTAAATTAGTTGATTAATAATTAGTTGATTTTAAAACATTAGCCGATCTTCAGACATCAGATGATCAATTGAAAATTATTTTATTAAATACTAATAACAAATCTCTTCGCATAAACTGGAAAAAGTTAAATTACCCGACATCGAAATTTATTGTGATGTTTCCACTGGTATCCATCATCCAAATGTAGTCGAATCAATGCAACGAAACATATTTGAAAAATTACATTCTCTTTCACATCCAGGAATTCGAGGTTCTCGAAAATTGATATCATCTCGATATTTCTTTCTTTCATAAGCACATACGATCCGAATTTGATCGATTTGATATACCAGGAGGCAGATTTGAGCACATTCAAATGGATATTGTCGAGACGCAATTCATATATTCTTACTATTATTGATAGATACACTCAATGGCCCGAGGCATATCCTATCCCGGATATGACAGCATTAACAATAGAAACCACTTTCGTAGAACAGTACGTGCCAAGATTCGGAGTTCCTTGTAATATTACCACTGACCAAGGAAGTCAGTTTGAATCGAAACTTTTTGTAGAGCTGACTAACTTAATCGGATTTCATAGAATTCGGAGTACGCCATACCATCCTCAGGCAAACGGAATGATCGAAAGGTTTCATCGTTATTTGAAGGCATCATTGAAGGCCAGAGGAAATACCATGAACTGGAGTGCTTCTTGGAATATGTGCCGCCATTAGAGACTTTCACCAAATGTTCACCTGCTGAGCTTGTTTATGGACAAACGATAAACCTTCCTGGTGAACTCCAGCAGATTACAACTGCAGATTCAAACAGCTTGATTGAACGTTTACGTAGTTCCATGAAATCATTATTGCCAACCGATACTGGACTTTGTAAACAAACCAATCTTTTCGTTTCAAAAAGCCTGCGAATTTATAAGGTGATATGTCGATTATGTATGTCCCTTACAAGGTGATATGTCGATTTAGAAAACATTTTGTTATTCTAAAAAACAATAAAAATGTATCAATATTTGCTTTTGGAATTTTAACATCGGCAGTAAAAAGAACCAATCAACATAAAACCATAACTTTTAAGGATTAGAAGATTACGATAATTGAATCTTACTGTTTCCCTTGGAATCAGCACTTGGAGGAAGGTGATGTAGCGAATACATTATCGCGTTGCACAAATTATTCTATGCAACCGCAATTTCCCCTAAATTAGTTGCGTCATCAATGCATTAATATTTTTGTTATTCATTATCACTATTAACCAAGTTGTTGGTGCGGTATATAAAAGTCAGTTGTTTCTCAATCGTGAACTAAGAAGAACACAACATTTTACCAACATATATTGATATGTTGTGGGTAATAAAAAAAGTAAATGTTGTGGTATTTGTTAACTTTCATTATTAAATAATTTATTAATAAAATGGATTATAATAGCAGTAGTATAATAAATTTATATAATCTTGAACAAATGCCACCCAAGTAACAATTTGCTAGCTTAATTGTCCTAGGCAGGAAAAACAAAGCTGTTACAACGTCGTGAAATCCGAAAAATTACACAAATTAGTTATAAATGTTAAATAGATATTCAATAAGTTTTTAAAACGTTGTGCCAATGAATAAAAAAGCTAATTAGCTTAAGTTGGTATATAAGATATTCCAGCAGCGATTTTGTTATACGCCATAAAGCAAAACAGTCGGGAGAAAAACAATTTTGCTGTGGTAATCAACTAAACAAGTATAACAGCTATAATACTTTATTTATTTTTTTGTGTAATTTTCAAACATATTTGCATTTAATCAAAATTACTGTTAAAATAACAAAATATTTAGAAAACAAGTCTAAAAGAAATTTATAAGTAATTTTGGAGGTGGAAAAGGGCTTTTTCGGCAATGATTATTTACGGATACCAAAATCCAATATGCTGTGCGGTCTATTTATGCGCTTTATGACAAAACTCAAATAAGTCAAATATAATGGCGAACAAAGATTTATATAATTACATATTTATAATTTTATTTATTTATTATTTATAAAAATTGTAAATAGTCATGTGGTATCTTGCAAATGAGTCTTATCAAATGCTATATGTTTGAAGATCTATCTTGCAATTGACTAGTACCAGACTAGTAGTAGATTTGGTGGTTTTTCCATTGTTTTTGCGACTATCGATTACATCTTGCACCGCAGGAATATTTGATATATCTTAATTTAAAAAAAATTCATTAAAAAATCAATGAAATACTTTAAACTTACTACGTAATGTATTTACTTTTCTGAATTCTTTTTCATCCCAGCGGCCCTCTTCGGAAGTGACTCCTTCTTCTAACCTTTGCATACTCTGTACTGCCGGCTGATACGCTAAATAGTTACCGAGCAAGCCTTCTGATCGCCATAAATTATCGGCTTTTTGCTCTATAATCCTTGATATTTGAGGAATTGTTTGGTGTCCGATTGATAATGAACGACAGCATTATCTTCGTTTCCTTCAAACAAGCACGCCGGACACAACACAAATTCCTTCTTGCTTACAGTTTCGAGAACACAGAAAACCTAATAATCATAACAAACCTATTAAATAATACTCTTATAATATTAAATAAACTTAAAATCACTAGAAAAATGATTTTATAGCAAACACTTCCCATTATAAAAAATAAAATGTACTGTTTCAGTAATTACCGCGTTAATCTGACAATAATATTGAATAACAAATTACAGAAATCCAATTTGATATGCCAATTGGTTTGGAAAAGAAAAAACTGCTTAACTCAAAGCAAAATTGTTTAACACACAGCAAAACTGCTTAACACACCGCAGAATCTATATGTGTACTATATGTAAATTTATAACTAAAACAATGTTGTTAACCCTCTAGCAGGTATTTCCGCTTTTAGATGGAGCACAGAAAACATGATTAATAAATAGAAAATAATTATTTGCTCTTGTACTTTTTGCGCAGAGTTAGTTAGTGTATGTGCCATAACGGTTATTATTTGTGTAATTCAAACATCTCAGTTAAATATTTATGTGAACAAAATTGGGCAGACAAATATTTAATTGTCGCGTCATAATGTCCAAGTGTACAAGAAATATTATTAGTGTCTTGTTTTTCTTGTGGTAGAAATCAGAGAGTGTGCTTGAGAAGCACCCTTTGAGTACAACGCTAAATGTTGACAGTATTTGGGAGGAGTACTTCGAGTGCAAAGAGCTAATAATGTAAAATGTAGAAAATATCGATACGTCGTGTGGGCAATGTTAGCTGACATAACGAGGCAATAGTAAAATAGTTTGCATTGCTCAAAACAGGAAAACGTATCTTGCTTAATTTAACGCAAGTGTGATAGTAAGTTTTAAAAGGCTTCGGTTGCAATTGAGAGATATGTATAAACAAAATTATCTTACATCGAATAGCCTAGCTTTGCTGAAAGGCGCAACAGACCTCTGTGTTTCTGAAATATTAGTATGCATTCGTGACACCAATTATTATTTGGCTGGCGATTGGTCTTTTTACAGTTTAACCGGGAATTAGAATTTCAATTAGTGATGTTTTTGGATTATATAATGTTTGTTAATGTAGTAATATGTTAGTAATTTTAACCTGAGACAATTTTAGACCTAATTTTCGTTTTTTTTCACATTAAAATTACCCTACTATGATTTTCTCAGTCAGAAAAAATTGCCTGCTAGAGGGTTAAAGTAAATAATATTCCATGCAAAGTCCAACAGCTAAAACGCTTAACACCAAACAATAATGTTTTATGATCAGTAATTTTCTCATTCAAAAGCTAATTAGTTACTTAAAACATTTAATATATTTTGGTTACTTTTTCGTAAGTTCGTAAGATACTTTAGTTGTAATAATATTTAATTTAGGACAAATAGTTAAAATGGTTATCTATTATATGCTATTTAGCTGTTGCATATATTAAAGCCATCTTTTAATTTAGTTTATCTTCTCAAAAAATGGCTGCATCATTTATCTGGTTAAAAAAGTTCGACAAAAACAACTTTATCACATGCAAATATTAAAAAAACGCCAATCTTCAGCTTTTGGTTGATTACCAGAAGCTTTTTAACAGATTTGGATTTATTTTTCAGCAAAAATAAGTTTTTCGAACAAATTTTTGATTTTAATTTGCTGTTATAATATTAATTTTTCTTATGTAACTATTTTGCGTTAAGCACAGCGAAACTGCAAATACAATTTTTTTGCTATATGGGAACCTATAGTTTTAAATAAATCAAACTGCTGTCTCAAAAGTAATTTATCATTTATTGCGAGTTTGCTGTTTGACGTTGCTGTAACATATCGGCAAGCAAAGTACGATTACCATTTTTGCTGCTTATTATATTTATTTTTGATTATTTTTTAGGAAGTTATTATAACTAAATTGCTGTGAATTTTAGATGGCACAACGTTTTGACAATTCCAAATTGTTACTTGGGCAGAATATTAATTAGAAATGGTTTTAATTTGGTTGTTAATAAAAGGTGAGATTTCTGGAAATCGCCCATATAACCTCTTCGAAAATCCGCGATTTTCATAAATTGTGGATGTTCTATGGCCGATTCTGGCCAATATAAACTATTTTCAAGGTAAGTTTAGTAACGCACAATTTTGCACAATCATCATACGCCGAAAAATATGTTTTATTAGGTAAACGGAATATATGGGATTTCTGGTATGATAATCCCGTGAGAAGTCGCATCCTGTTTCCTAAAGTATGCTATGCACACATTTTCTAATGACAAGCTAAAAATTGCATAATCGCAATGGTATGAAATAAATAAAGAAAACTTCGGTTTTCTAAAATGGGATTTTTGGTGTTATGTACACGTATGAAATTGTCCACCCATACAAATAGTAGTTCATTGTAAAGTTTCAGATATATTTGTTTTGGAATACAAATGAGGAATTAAATAAATCAGGGTACATTGTAACCGGGTAACCGGAAGTTTCCGATTATTTTATTCACCACTCGCGATGATTGGGATCTCTTTGGTTGTTAGGTTGCCCAGTACTGATGAGGACTAAATATTTTTTCTATCGAGAAAACAAACTGATTGGATGGGAATGGGAAGTATAATGGTAGATATAGCGGAATTACATGCGATTGGCGTTTTGAGTTGTATCGGAGAAAGAAGAAAAAATATGTTTTTGAGTTTGAAATTAATAACTGTGACAAAAAAGAAAAATTTATTATATCGAATTTTAAATAATTGATAGCTTGAGATAGCTATAAATGCTAACTGTAATTATTGTTCATTAATAAAACCTATATGTTCATGAATTTCATGATGTTCGTTGTTTAATTAAGTGATTTGATTAAGGGAAAACAATTTTTTCCCTCTTATCAACAAAATAAAACTGATAGGTTTTAAATAATTAAAACTGCTACAGAGAATTTTTAGCAATGAAAATCAATTTATTTGCATGTAATTGAATGGTGTGTAATTAAGTGATTGAATTAAAATAGAGGAAGAAAAAATTTTATAATAACGAGATTAACGTAGAGTGTTGATTTGATTCATTGTTTTTGCGAACGTTAGCAGTTTTATTTGGAAGGTTGCGTTGCGGTGATTTAAGGTGTAATCATTTCTTTTGTGAACAAGTCTATGATTCTAATGAGATACTAATAAATTAATATTTGGTTGTACTGAAAGCGAATCAGTGTAGTATTTCTCAAATTTGTTAGTGCGAGTGGTAATATTTGAACATCGATTATCAAAATTTTTGTATTTACAATAAATTTTAATTTTGAAAACAAATACTGGATTTTTTTTTTATTCTCCTTTATTTGTTTCTTTATATTCAATTTTTTTTTTATTACCACAATTTTTCTCTAGCCGCTAATCTGGGCATATCAATTAATTAACATCCGCTACCGTAATTATAGGATATAATTTATTTTTTTTAACTAATCATTTTAAGTCCTTAAACAGCATGTTTATGGTTTCATCTGTTACTCAGTTTGGCGTAACCCTGTAGACATCAGTATTTACTAGCTTCCTCTTGGTGTAGCAAAAACCCTTCCCAGCCACTGCACGCTAGCAGGCTGGAAAAGCTGCTCTGGGACAACTGAGAGGAAGTCTGCAGCAGTGATATTCTCAGTTTGAAAAACCTGAGACTGTGACTGCTACACCATACTTTAGCCTAAATGGATGAAAAGTGAAGTGTAATTCATGGTGGGAACAGTTCTTTACTAATATTTACGCAAATAGCTGTGTTCCTGAAAAATAATATTTAAGTATTTTGAATTTGCATAATTTGTTTGCTTACATGACCATTTGAGAACGTCCTGTCAATATATGATGATGATATGATTATAAGAGGCTATGATGGTATAGTGATTTGATGGATTGATATTATTGTATGATGTTTTAATAGTATAGTGTCATGATGGCATGATGGTATAATGGTTTAATCGTATGGTGGAATGATTGTTAATGACGGTACGTATGCTGGATGATTTTAGGTTGCTATAATGGTATGACGATGAGTAGGGTTTGAGTTGAAATTGAGTTGAATTTGAGAGAGAAGTTCGGTTAGGGATTAATTTGAGGTCGAGTTAAGGTTTTATAAATGCAGTTTTATAATCTGTTTTGTGTATATAGATGAACTACTAATAGCTTCAAAATCCTCCAAGGAACATTTAGAACAACCAAAAATTGTATTTGAGAAATTAGTAAACGCTGGTCTTATCGTCAATATAGATAAATGTGTTTTCGCTCAAGAAAAATTAAGCTTCTTAGGGTATAGCGTAACACAAGAAGGGATTGTACCAACGCTAGAAAGAGTAGAAGCGATAAAACAGTTCGATCATCATCGAGAAACCCCAATCTATACGGCAACTTAAGAGATTCCTAGGCATGGTAAATTTGTATTTAAATTTTTTAAAGGATGTAACAAAAGGTCGAAAACTCTAATCAGGTGGAACGAAGAAGCAGTTACAGCTTCAACAATTGTAAAATAAAGCTAAGTCAAGCAACAGTATTATCCCATCCATTAGCAACCAAGCGTCTTGCAACCATGGTAGACACTTCAGATGATGCACTTGGGGCAGTGGTACAACAACAGTTGCAGAATATCTGGCAGACACTGGGTTTTTTCTCGGTAAGACTTACGAACATACAAGAGAAATACAACGCTTACGATAGGGAATTACTGGCAGCATATTCAGGCATCAAACATTTCAGACATTTACTGGAAGGACGAACGTTTATACTTTTTACCGACCATACACCATTAATTTTCGTTTTCAATCAAAAAATAGACCAAGCTACACCAAGAAATTGCAGAAATTTGGACTATATAGGACAGTTTACCAAGGACATTCAACATATATCGGGAAACGACAACGTGGTGACCGATACACTCTTCCAGGGTCAAAGTACTAAATATCTCAGAAGCGGTTGATTACGAGGCGGTTGCAGATGAACAGTCGAAAAATCCAGAGTTGAAGGAAATAATTAATTGTAACACAAGTTTGCACATGAGGAAAATTCCTCTAGCTGGTAATCCAACAAAATTAATATAGTGTTATTTATCAACTGGAAAAGCCAGACAATTTATACCAAAACAATTTAGGCAAACCATTTTCAATTCATCCCATAATTTATTGTACCACACCCAGGAATCAAAGCTGCAGTTAAATTATTAGTAGAAAATGTTATCTAGACATCAATTAAGAAGGACGGAAAAGACATGGCACGAAATTGTTTACATTGTTAAAAGTCTAAAATTTCACGACATACTAAATCACCTCTCCATCCATTCGAAAACTGTCAAATCTAATAGGATTTGTACACAAGCGGACAACTAACTACAATCCAAAATGCAACGGCATAATAGAATAGAAAGCCAGCACCGTGCCTCACAATAGAAATTACTGGACACAAATTCTGCCATCGATACTGTTAGGATTAAGAACTGCATTCAGAGAGGATCTACAAACCACTGCGGCTGAATTAACATATGGAAGCCAAATTAAACCACCAGCGCAATTCATTGAACGAGATAGATAATCAATACGATAGTCCGACTTCGTAGACAAAATAAAGCAACATTTCAATGAAATTTGCCCTAAAGCTTGATTTACATATGCGACGTGTGACAGGTGGAAATAAACGAGACGCTTTCTGGACAACAATTTACATTTGTGATGGGTCGCGTCCCGCATAATAATTAAATATTTTTTGTGGTGTTGTATTCCACTAAAAGGAAATGTGGCAAAACAATCAGAAATTAAGAAAAAAAATTAAAAGTTTTACTAATATTGGCTTTGATCGAAAATTAATTTCCCAAAGTATGTATAAAAAAAAATTGCCGCCATGTTTTACACTAAATTTTTATGTGTTTGTGTATATCGTCACGAAAAAGATAAAATTGGTCCATGTCTCGGCGTGTAGCGTGTGCCGTGTGACGAATGTCAAAATATTCGTTTCTAATTGGCTATAAGCTCCCATCATACGTCGCACGTCGCATATGTGAATCAACCTTAACAGTACAGCAAATCATAGGTGAGAAAAATATTTTGTCAGCAAAAACTTGGTAAATTGTTCACACAAGAGTGTGTAGAGTTACGTTGATTGTGTTAATGGATAGCCCTAGTGGCCATTGTCGTGCCAATTGAATGTGGTCACTTAAAATGGTCCATTTACCTTATTCATCCAAAACAATATTTTATTTTGTTTGTTTCTCTCACCACCCAATATTTGATATTGTTTTATTTTTGGCTATCAGTTGCAGTTCAATCGCGAGTGGTAAACCATAAACAAAAAAACAAAAAAAGAATAAAATAACGAAAAAAATGGTTGTCAAAACATAAAAGTAATTATTTTTGATGTTTTTTAAAAGTGATAAAAGAAAAATAATAAATAGATCAATTAAAATTGTTCCCAATTTTTCTAGATTGGTTATGTGTGAGAACGATTAACGAAGAGCGAACAAAAAGCCAACGAATTGCTATTTTGTGTTCTGTTTAAGTTGTTGTTGCGTGGTAAGCAGAATCATTTGTTATAATCGACATATTCCTACTTATCCGCCATAATTATAATCCTATTAAATAATTTTATTTTTGTTGTTGTGTTAATCATATGCATAGATTGGGCACTAGATGAGAAACATTCGCCACTTCATCTTTTGGTTACGGCAGAGGCCGTATTGAAAAACCTAAAAGGGAATCAAGCAAAGAGTGAAATAAATACCCTAAGTATTTCCATTCATATGCGAAGTCATGAATGAGGGGATACAAAACAATATTTGAGCGGTCAATTAATGTCGTACCAATCGCTGTGTTCAATCACGCTTTAAAAATTTGGATTGTATACATCTAATTACAAAATTACATGTTTTATTTTTGAATTTCTTTAAACTTATATATATACCATATACATATATACTTATATTTAACTGTAATTTAGACAGTAGTGTTTAATATTAGTTTTTTTTTATGAGATATTGAAAATAATAATCTAAATTTTCGTGATAATTTAATTACTTAGATAATTAATTTTGATTAAAATTATTTTTTTTTTTTTGCCTAATTACTAAAGTACATATTGTGCATTTATATATATATTTAAGTCGGGCAAATTTAATTTTTTTTTTGTGCATCGTGCGTATTAGCGGTATATTTTTTTTGCAGCTTCATTCATCGATCTCTGGAAGGCCTTGCGGAGGATAATGACTGTAAGTGTTTCACTATTTTTACTTTCTTTTACTCTGGTAAAATAAAGTATAGTAATCATGAAAATTTTGGACCTTCAGATTTTTAAAGATTTATTTGTTTTGAGGTCCCTTGAGTCCGAAAAAGTAGGTTTCGAAATGGTGTCTGTCTGTCTGTCTGTCAGTCGGTCAGTCTGTCAGTCTGTCAGTCTGTCTGTGTCCTCTCTACAGCCCAGATGGTTTAACCAATCGAACTGAAACTTCCGATTTAAGCTTTTTTGATAAATTGGGAGGTCCCAGTGAATTTTACTCCAAATCGGCTAACCGGAAGTGGCCACTCCCTTGGTCCAGAAAATTTATTTTGCAAATATCTTAAAAAGTATAAGGTTTATAAAAAACTACTCAACACAAAATGTTTCCAAAAATTAAAAACAAATAAAAATCAAAAATTAAAAAAAAAAAAAAAAATTTAAAAATTTAAAAAAAAAAAATTAAGAAAAAAATAAAATTTCTCAAAATTCTCTGTTCGTAAAAGAAAGTCGTGTGGTGGCCACATCTCCATTTTTTATTTGTTTTACCGCTAATTTATATTGAAAAAAGAAACTGAATTTTGGCCCGTGATTTAATTATTATTATTTTATTAATAAATAACATAAACTTATTAGTATTAAAATGAACTGTTGTTAATTAATAGTGATAGGGAGAGTTGTGGAGTGTGTGTAATGCTGCAATGATAGAATTCAATTGGGGTTTCTTTTCCGTACGTCGATTTCTTTGGATGAACATTTTTTTTTTATTTATGCTGATTGATGCGAACCCCCCTCATGGTGAGCTAGCCCCGTGCAAGACGTACAACCTGATTAGCATGTGTCCACCACAAGTGAGTGAGTTAGCATATATCGAATAAAACCATGTTTCATTGAGAAAACAACCACACTGGGAATAAAACAATAGTGTTACGTTTTCGCCTTGTCACTCAAGGTTCGTATCACTGGATTGTGAATAATACAAAATCATTTTAATTTATCACCAACGAATTTATATATTTCACACAAAAATTATTGCAACACAGTTTATTAATAAAAATTCACAAAATCACTTTATATAAATTATCCTCAAATTTTACTGTACACTTATAATTTTTATTTCGCACAATTTTACTATTCACTTTTACCTTTTTATTTCCACAAAAACACTTTTTAAATCACTTTTTAATTCCTTTTTAATCTTTACTCTATCGGTTACCAAATACTAATAATCCAATTCGACTTCGTTCACCTTTTTATATACACAAACCAAACTTCTAGAAAGCTCATGACTTTTCCAGTTAGAATAGCGTAGAAACATTACGTAACAATTTTTATCATGGAAAATTCCATTTTAGTACAGTTAAACATTGAGCTATTCATTTAACTTCTTCTATTACACACTAGGTGTCACCGTCACAATAGTATACTGTTACGTTTTTTCCTTGTCACTCAAGGTTCTTCTCACTGGATTGTGAATAATACAAAATCAATTTTCATTTATGTTCAATTTGGAAATCGTAGCTTTGAAGACGTTCGATCCAGCGTGCTACTTGCCCCTCTGGATTCTTGAATTGTAACAGCCACCGTAAAGAGCCGTGATCTGTCCGTAAATGGAATTTTTGGCCATAAAGATACTTATGGAAATGCTTCACACATTCCACTATAGCCAACAATTCTTTCCGTGTCACGCAGTAATTACGCTCCGGTTTTGATAATGTTTTGGAGAAGTACGCAATAACTCGTTCTTGGCCATTGGTTTCCTGTGATAACACACCTCCTATACCGTCATTACTTGCATCGGTGTCCAAAATAAATGTCACGCTGGGTATAGGGTAGGCGAGGATTGGCGCGATACACAACCATCTCCTTAGTTACACGAATGCTTCTTCCTGGTCATTCTTCCATTCGAATGCCTTGTTCTTCCTGGTCAACTCGTATAAACTCTTGGCGATGTTGGCGAATCCTGGCACGAAGCGTCTATAATAAGTGCACAATCCCAGAAAGCTTCGTAATTCGTGGAAATTTTTAGGTCTTGACCAGTTCTTTACCGCTGCGATCTTTTCTTCGTCGGTGTAAATTCCATTAATCGTTACGAGATGACCCAAATATTTGACTTCAGTTCTGAACAGCTTACACTTCTTTGGACTTAATTTCAATCCGGCGGCCTGTATCCGATCTAAAACTTCCGCCAAGTTCTTTAGATGCTCGTCAAAATCCTTCCCCATGACGATGATGTCGTCCAGATATATTAGGCAAGTCTTCCAATGTAATCCCTTTAACACGCGCTTCATTAATCGTTCAAAAGTTGCAGGGGCATTACATAATCCGAACGGCATAACATTAAATTGCTAAAGTCCGTTAACCACACTGAAAGCCGTTTTCTCGCGATCTTCCTCATGGACTTCCACCTGCCAATAGCCGCATTGTAGATCTAATGTAGAAAATAATCGCGCACCTGATAATGTGTCTAATGTATCGTCGATCCTTGGCAATGGGTAGCTATCTTTTTTAGTTACAGCATTGAGTTTTCGGTAATCAACGCAGAATCTCATGCTACCGTCCTTCTTCTCGACCAATACTACCGGTGAGCTCCATGGGCTGTTAGATGGTTCGATTACTCCTGCTGCCTGCATATCTGTTACCATTCGATTGACTTCTTCTTGTTTTGCCAAAGGTAGCCTCCTGGGTGATTGACGAATCGGCATCTCCGTTCCCGTATCAATTCGATGCTTTACCATTGAGCTCCTTCCGTTATTATCCGACGTACTGCAGAATATGGACGTGTACTGTTTGAGTAGTTGATGTCAGAATCTTTCTGTGCCTCAGTAAGATCTTCGGTCCATTTCTGCATGAGTTGTTCTACCATTTCTTTCTGCCCTTGCCTGTCGGCTTTTTCAATCGGACTTTTCTGTTCACACTTAACTATAGTTGAAACCTCGTTACATTTGCCGATGACTGTCTCTTTCTTGATGGTTTTCGTCTTATCCGAGAGATTTAGAGTCCTAATTGGTACTCTATAGTCGTTGTCTGGTTTAACTAGGGCTTTTCCGATTATAATTTCCTTGGCTCCGTTCTCCTCTTCGTTAGCTTCCACAACCCACAACCTAGGTGACCCAGAATCTCAATCCAATCTTCTCCACAGGATCGTCTCCGAGTTCGGTGGCAGCTTCTCCCGATGATCAATAATAATTCGCCTGATAGTTGCTCCGGCACTGCTAGATTGAAGTGGCCACTCGATGTTATCGTAACTTAAAACTCCTCGTCCAACATCCACCACGAAGCCATTTATCCTCATGAAGTCCAACCTTATTATGACTTCATCCACAATATCTGCAATCAGCACTTCGTGTTTGAAAAGGGTTCTCCCTATCTTTATTTACACGATCTTTTTGCCTTTTATTATTGAACTATCTCCAGTTGCTGTTTGAACCTTCAATCCATTAGCTGGTTGTACACCTCCAACGATCAGATCTTTACGGACAATCGTGCGATTTGCTCCCGTATCCAGGGTGATGATGCAATCCGTGCCATCAATGTCGCCTTTGATTGTTAAGCTGTCACCGCCTCTTGCTACTTTCGAAACGCGGATGGCGGTTATGGGGCAAACGGTTGTGGGAGTCAACTTCTGCCCCTTTAAGCTGACTCTTTCAAGTTTAACGACTCTGTCGTCATTTGGCCTTCTTGCCTGGCCACTGCCTGCTCCCCGCTTGGTCGTCGCTGCATAGGAGATGGTGATCTTCCCCTTTTTCTTCTTATTTCCCAGCAGTCCCGAGAGATGTGACCGATTTTATCACATGCCCAACATCTGATTTTGCCGCTTCCGTCTCGATATCTTGGTGTTGACCGTTCCGTATTTATGCTGGTGTCGATTTCCACTCGGCGTATTTTCATTGACGGTTTGGTGATGGCTTGTGCAGTTTCATTTGTTAACGCACAAGCGATGGTTTCCGCGAAGGTTGCTTTAGGTGACAACATCACCGCCCTGCGTGTCTCTGGATCTCGAATGCCATCAATGAACACGTCAATTTTTAGCCTTTCCATATAATCGGCCGACGTACTGGTATGTGCTAGATGTACTAGTCGCTCGATTGCCGATGCAAATTCTTGAAGTGATTCTCCTCCCTTTTGGTAGCGGCTTTTCAATTCCATTCGATAGATTTCACGCTTGTGGTCACTGCCGTACTTCCTATCCAGCGCCTTCATAATTTCGAGATAATTGTTGCGATCTTTTTCCGGAATTGTTTGTAAGGCCTCCGCTGCTTCACCTTTAAGGGCCACTATTAAAGCTGCGACAAGATGTTCATCATTCCAACGGTTTTGATTGGCTGCCGTTTTAAATTGAAATTTGAAAATGCCGAAAGATGATGTACCGTCGAAGTTTGGTGGTTTTAACTTAACTGATTGAACGATCTGTACCACTTGCGTCGTTTTTCCACTTGCCTTGACATCAGTTAGATCTTTCTCGAGACGTTGAAATTTTTCCACAACTTGTTGAATCTCCGTTTGCAATTTCTCTTCAACATGTTGAACCTTCGTTTCTAATTTTTCGTCAACTTTTTGAATCTCCATTTGTAGCATCTCTACTTCGCCGTGTATGTTAGTAGATAATTCGAGAAGTTTCTCGTCCATTCTCTTTTGCCCATCTGCAATTTCCTGGATTGGTTGTTCAATTTTCTCTATTTGTTGTTCCATTTTTAGGTTTGACTGGTTTATAGTCTCTAACTGTCGCTCATTTGACTGCTCAATTTTCACCATTTGTCGTTCGTTTTGTTGTTTCATTAGACTCATCTGTCCCGTCATCTGGTTCATAACAGCTATTAACTGCGACAAATCGAAACTTCCAGAATGTTCTTGTGTCTTTTCGACCAACGGTTGTTTATCTTCTGCTTTCTGCTCTACGGTTGCCGCATCCGTTACTTTCTCTCCAAAATCATGATGTTCCGCGTCCAGCCCTTCGTTCTGCATGGCCTCACGTAGTCGCGCTTGTAAAGCTGCTTTAGTACCATCAGTGGCCAAACGCCGTTTCTCAAGTTCCCTCTTTAATTCTGGAACTTTTAATTCGCTGAGAATCATTTTCTTTTTCTTTTTATTCACAATCCCACCGCTGTCACCAATTTGTTACGTTTTTGCCTTGTCAATCAAGGTTCGTATCACTGGATTGGGAATAATACAAACTCAATTCAATTTATCACCAACGAATTTATTTATTTCACAAAATTTATTACAACACAGTTTATCAATAAAGATTCACAAAATCACTTTATAAAAATTATTCTTAAATTTTACTGATCACTTTTACTTTATTTATCGCACTATAACACTTTTTTAAATCACTTTTTAATTCCTTTTAATCTTTATACTATCGCTTACCAAATATTACTTATAATCTTACGAGTTTACTCTATCGCGTTCCAAATACTAATAATCCAATTCGATCTTGTTCGCCTTTTTATATACACAAACCAAGCTTCTCGAAAGTTCACGACTTTTCCAGTTGGAATAGCGTAGAAACATTACGTAACAATTTTTATCATGGAAAATTCCATTTAGTACAGTAAACATTGAGCTATTAGTTTTACTTATTCTATTACACACTAGGTGTCACCGTCATAATAGGCATTGTTTAGGCCGGTTGTACATTTCAGCTAAGCTAAGCTAAACGATTTGAGCTATGTTCATAGCTCTGTTTGTAAATAAAGGGTTTTAATGAATCGTTGCACACATGAGCTAAGCTAAGCAAACTATGTTTTACTGTTTTGAGCTATGAAAATAAACATAGCTCGAGTTGTCTTCGCCTTACAATTTCCAGCTATGTTTCTCACATATACAATGACATTTTCCTATACTTTATTTTTGACGCACATACAATGTTATTTAAATTTCATTCTGTCAAAATATTCTATACGAAAGGAAGACATTTTAAATATATAATAATAAAGCAAAAATTTCTTAAACATATTTATCATATAGATAATAAAGTTTATTTATATTAAAATTGATATATAGTGAGTGAAATATATGAGGATGCAAAATTCAAAAATTCAAAAACTAATGAATGTTATATCTGAGACGGATTCTTCAGATGAGGAGTTCGAAGAAGATGTACTTTTGTATATTTTATCTAAAAAGCGTAAAAGGAGTTTATGGTGTTCACAATTTTTAAAAAGGCGTTTAGATAATGGCGAATTTAATAGCCTTTTACCCGACTTAACGGAAAAAGAGTTTTTTATGTATATGAGGTTGACCAGGGAGCAATTTGAATGTGTCCACACATTAATTGAAAAGGATATAAAAGGTCAAAATTCATTTTTTCGGTTGCCCATTTCTACAAGAGAAAGGTTAGCTGTATGTTTAAGGTAACTGCACAATAATTTTAAAATATGATTCTGCAATTTAAAATTAATTTAAATTTTTGTTTTAGGTATTTTGCAACAGGAAGCTCTTTTCGCGACCTAAGTTTTAATTTCCGCCTAGGTGAAACTACGGTAGGACAAATAGTTGAAAAGGTGAGCGACGCTATATGGCTCAATATGCAACCTCAGGAAATGCCAGAACCAAATGAATCATTTTGGCGTGAAAAGGCTACCGAATTTAATAATAGATGGCAATTTCCCAATTGCGTTTCTGCCGTTGACGGAAAACACGTCGTTATTCGGAAACCTATAAATTCCGGGTCATCATTTTTCAATTACAAAAAAACATTTTCAGTTGTTCTCATGGCGGGAGTTGACGCAGCTTATAAATTCACTTACATTGATGTTGGTGCCCAAGGCAGGTTCAGCGATGGGAACGTATTTGCCAATAGTTGCTTTGGCAATAGGCTTCGCAACAATTTATTAAAATTACCTGCGCGTGAAGCGAATTGTTTGCCATTCGTTCTGATTGGGGACGAAGCTTTTCAACTCACCAAACATTTTATGAGACCTTACCCTGGCTGCCGTACCAAAGAAGACATCAATTGTAAAATATTTAATTACAGGCTATCTAGAGCACGCCAAACTGTAGAATGCGCTTTCGGAATTTTAAGTGCACGGTGGAGAGTGTACAAAAAACCCTTCGAATGCAGTCTACGGAAAGTTGACAAAATTATTAAAGCAACTTGTGTACTTCACAATTATTTAAGGCATCAAACAACACTGGAACAACAGATAAGCGAGTTTGATCCAACAGATTTAGATGATCCGGACCATCAGCTTGTAAATTTGGCCTCGTCTAATGCAAGAAGCAGTAATGAAGCGTTTCAAGTAAGAACAGAATTCACAAATTATTTCTGTTCTCCAGAAGGGTCTGTTCCATGGCAAATTGAAGCTATTAGGAAGGGAAAATATTAATGTTAAATTCTACGATAATAATAAATAAAATTTGTAAAAAAATTAATAAAACAACAAAAATGTATGTAACATATTTAATTATTAAATTTCAAAACATCATGTGAAAAATATTTTTTTTGTTTAACAATATTTTGAGCTTCCAAATTTGTGAATACGTAGGAGCAGGAACTTCCTTCTTCGTTTAACGATTGGTCACTAGATATCGGCATACTATTATTTACCATATCCGACATTGAAACAATGATTCCTGAATAAAGTAAGAAATATTAGTACGGAGGAATAACAAATATTTATAAAATGTTTACCTTGTGTGTTAGAATCTTCTTCTATATATGGCACGGAAGTCGATCGTGGCCTCTTTAAATTTGAGGTTGGTCTCTCTGGAGTCGAAAATGGTTGAAAAATTGGTGGTAATGAGTGGTGGTTGTCAGATTCCCGTCCTTCGAGCTCACTAATTACATTAAATACGCTTATTTTTGCTTCTCTTTGTAGGTGTTGAGGAAAAGTAAGTGTCGTTTCATACATCGACATAAAAAAGTTGTGCAAAGCTCTGTTGGCTGGTTCTGTAGGTTGTTGCCGTATTTCTTTCCGAATTGCCATTTGCTCCTCTCTTCTTTTATTGTTTAATTTTATCAAACTTATAATTTCGTTTTCCTTTGTTTTTTTTTGGGGTTTTGTTATAATATGTTCATCCATATTTAACTCAATGATTGAGTCGCTTTCTCCAGTGAACAAATTATCGTCCGAGATTTCGCTAATATTGGATTGTGTATCGCGTTTAATCATATATTTTTCTAAAAATGACATTTGGTCATGAAACCTCCATTTCTTCATGTGACTTTTTCCTTGGCCACTTTTAGTTTTAGATCTTTTAATAGATTCTCTATGAGAATCTCTAAGTTTCTTCCACAAATGTTTAACTGAAGAAGCTGTAACATATTAAATTTATTTAAATTTACATTCCATTGAGAGAAATTTCCAATTAAATAAAACAAAACATTTTAACAAAGATGCGTTACTTACCGTTTTCCGAATGGCATTCTACAGCAATCTCTGCCCAAATATCTTCTTTAAACTTAGTGGATTTGTAGTCCTTATGTCCTGTGTCGTATAACTCGGGGTGGCTCCGAACATTTTCTATAATTATTTCTAATTCATCTGCAGACATTATTATGTTTTTTCTAATTCATCTGCAGACATTATTATGTCGTCTTTTCGATTGACAGAATTAATTTGAAGTAACCTAACGTGTGCGTCACAAATAAAATATAGGAGTATAAGTATGTGTGAACCAATTTATTAGCTCAAATGTGCGGATGTCGAGCAAGCGAACTAAACTAAGCTAAACTAACATATGTTTTATAGCTTAGCTTAGCTGAAATGTACAACGGGCCTTAATTTTGACGTATTATACTATTATTATATTACTCTATCAAAATATCACACCGAAATATTGTGGTTATTATCAAATTAAATGGTATAATTATTTAGACTTATTATAAAGAGTGGATTTTGAGTCAGCACGCCATGCGACGGTAGAATTCTAAAAAATCGCATAGGCCAATAAAAAAAAAAAAAAAAAAAAAAAAAATCCAAACTCTATAAAAAGGAAAAATTTATTATAAAACAAGTTAGTTGGAATCAACTGCAATCGTTACTCACAAAACTTATGTTCTCTTAAAATAATAAAAATACCATAAATACACAATTAATATAATTTTGTGAATATTATAATTAGTAGTGATCGATATAATTAAGTGTTCGCCACATTTGCTGTGAGGGATATCTCTTTTACCCAAATTTTACCCAAAATAATTGAGTGATTCGTGTTGGAGTGCGGAATAGCGAAACCGCCAGTTGATAAACTTGCTACAACGTAAGTATCCAACGTCTAAATTTCTTGGTGATTGATCAGTACAATTCGTATTGTACCTCAATCCCAAAGGCCTCCTATCAAATCAACTTTAACGACATTTATTTTTTTTCGTGCAAACCTGTAAAGTCTTTACTAAACTAAAAATAATTTTTTTATTTTAGCAAAGTTGCCACAATATGTATAGCTAATTGAAATTTTATCATGTATTATGCATGTATACTTTACACAAATAACAATTGACTGCTAAGATGCAAAAATTAAAATGCAAAAAAGGAAACATTTTTTTTGTCTAGACATTATAATGATTTTATTTTTCAATTAGCTCTATGCTATACAACTTAAAGATGAAAATCTCATAATACACGTACGAGTATGTGTATACTTATACACAATAATATTATAGCATGTAATTAAATTTCATGCAAGGTAGAAGCATTTCATATATGTATTTTACACTCGTCTATGTATAATCTCGTTGGTATGTTGGCTCGTGAAACATAAAACATTTATAACTACATACTTTCTAAACGTGTCTGTCACTATCGCAACTTTTCCAGATTATCTCTCTAGCTAGTATACGTGCAATAGTAACAGAATCTTTGGAAGATTTAAATAATTTAAGAGGATTTCTTTTAAGCAGTTGCTGGGTTTTAATAAATTTATTTAGATTTTTTTACCTACATATTATGTCATACTTGTAATCTGTGATTGATTACAAGTAATGGCGGTACTCGATCGATTAAATATTGTTTTAGAATTTATTCTTCGTCATTGGTGTCTTATGCTTTTCATTCACTTTTGTTTAAGGGACATCTAGGGTGAACTTTTTGACAAAGATATTTGCGTAAAAGATGGATACTTCGTTGCAGATTGAATTCCTTTTAATAAACTTACATCTTGCTTCTTTTGTTTTATAGTTCAAAGTTTGTTTCTCAGATAACTTTGCTTTTAGTCGTGAAAAGTTTAATTTATTTTGTGTTTGTACTGTTACATCTATTTGACTATATTATGAAAAAGTCCTTTTTACATAATTTCAGGCCGTGAGAACCATAGTGGCCTAAATACAAAAATCAATACTATGCAATCGAAAGATAAATATAATAATCTTTTTTTAAATGAATTTTACTAAAAAAATAAATGTTTTATACAATTTTTTATATTTAAATTTATTTTAAAAATGTTTATTTTATTTATATTTAATAGAAATTTACACATTTACCCCTTTATAACTATTTTTAATTCAGATAGGCCACTATGTTATCCAAAGAATTTATATAATAGAAAATAAAATAAAAGATAGGCCAAAGTTATTACTAAACTAATCACTATCAGAGCTCCTCCAACCCGCGTCATTTTGTACATTGGTACTCTCCTTGATATTGTTATAAAAATCATGATGAACAGGTGGTATATAATGCAGAAGATCTTTTAAGTCCTTCTTTTTTTCTGCACTGATTGGTTTTCCTTCAGGGTATAAATAATTCAGGTCCATGCTAGCTATATTCTTTGAATTCCGTTTTGCACAGTTAACCTGCTGAAATACGTCTTCTTCATTATTTGAATATTTGAATAAAATTTTAAAAGGATGTATTTTTTGATAATGTAACCACTGAATACTCAGCCACTTCATTTTGGAGCCCTCAGCTGTCATTTTTCTGTTTGTGATATTTCTTTCCAAATTTTTTGTGGAATAGAAATGGTTCTTTGTCATTTTCATTATATTAAAAGGATTTTTATTTCTTGCGGCCGTGATAACCTCACACCAATCATCGGGAACGAATAGATTTTTGAACATTTTTTTTCTCTTTTCGATTAAACCAAAATCTTGGTCGCACGCTAAATAGGAATGTCCACTCACATAGAATTTATGATCTATAAATTCAACAACAAAATCTGGATGGGCAGTAATATATTGGCAGATTGTGGCCATTTTAATATTTCTATTTTGGCCGCCACACTGATCAGAGTACAAAATTATTTTTTTTGTATGTACATTTTCTTTAATATATCTAAGCAAGCATGACCCAATTTCTTGGCAACAGTTTCATTCCATACACACATTGTTACGTTGTTATTTACTGCATTGTGTATACCAAGGCAATAGGTCCACAGCTGCCTTTTATAGTAGCAAATACTTGTTGATATTACAGGCGTTGGTAAGGTTTTCATTAAATCAAATACAATTACTGTGATATCCCGATTTATGTTAGCAAGTTCTTTGTCTTTGGTATAATTAATTCTGGCAGAGTCGGCTTTTGCCAAATGAAATTGTTTCTGTGTCGTAAGCTGATTTTTTTCTTCTACAGAATCGGAAGCTTCCATTTTTATTTCAAGGTTGTCACATTTTTTACATGAATCGGATATTGGTGTATGGAAGGAAAGGTTGAAGTTTTCATTAAATATTTTTCTGAATATAAAATAGGAGACTGGTTCGGTATTTTGAGTACAATACAAAGAATACATTTTATTTAAATTTAAATCAGGGGCTAAAAATTTTCGTTCAGTACTTTTGTGTAAAGTATAATGCGATTCATATCTAGGAAAAAGTTCAATGAACGATTTAACACCTTGGAATTTACCATCACTTGTTTTATTTTTTGGATTGTGTTTGCCCCTTTTATCTGAAGGCGGCGTAGGAATTATTAATTTATTTTTTACGACTCTGGTTAACCTTCCATCACTAACTTTGAATATATTTTTAAAAAATGATTTGCAAACTGTTGTTTGGATGCCATTAGAGTTAGGCACTTGATAAACTCTTGAATTTGACCGCCTAGACTCTCTTGTTAAACTAGCCTGATCGTTAGGAAGTGTAATTCTTTTTTTAGGCTCAACTTTGATCAAAGAAAACAGATATGATGTCTGTAAGTCAAAGCTTTCAAGTTTGTAGAAAGATTCAAACAGCTTGTTTTGTTGGATTGGAGAAATTTTTTCGTGACATTTCTTAGCACAGAGGCATGGGAGATTAATATTAATTTGTTTGGGTGGAACAAGATTTCCTTTAATGTTTACGTATTGCTCACCTCTCCTTCGCTTTTCCTTTCTGACGTTTTTCATCCATTTTTTCGGAACACGTTTACGCTTCCTAGCTTTATGTTGTTCTTCATTATTTTCACTATCTCCTAGCAACACTGCAAGATCCAAGGAAAGTGGAGATGGACTTCTTGTTGGCAGATACTCTGAACCTGAATCTTCATATGGCTCGTTATTATCAGCAAACAAATCTACTAAAACAAATAACTCTTTAGTAAACTATTTTATGCAATTAATATTTAGTATACAACTATTATAAAAATTCTATATTACCTCGCAGTTAATGTTCCACGTTATCAATACTTTCTTTATCTATATTATCCATTTTTAAATATTTAAAAACAATTACCACAATGAAAAACGATAAGAAATTTCCTACACACACGTTAGGAAACAAATTGACCTAACTCACATCAAAATGATAACTAGATAGAAAAAAAAACTTCGTAGTGGCCTAATTGTTATAGGCTATTTTGTTTTTTACGGTCTTGTTGCTACATGATTGCAAAGGTGGCCTATGTTGCATAGGCTACTACGGAGTTTTATTTTTTCTCTATTCTGTGAAATTAATTAACGGTATTATGCTAATATCTACGTTATGATTAATAACAACTTTTTAGGATATTTAGGTTTCGATAGTGATATTATTACTAGTTCGTTTAGGCCATAAAGTTAATTTTGTGAAATTTTCAGTTAGGCCACTATGGTTCTCACTCTAAATTTTAATAGCTTTCTTTTCTATATGCTAATTTCAAGCTAAGACGGATTTTCATTACAATGACATTTTTTCTTGGAGATGTCGAGCGTTTATAATGTACTATCTCAGTTCAATATGAATAAATTAAAACTGCAATAATTCGTCGTAAAGTAAAAGTATCAAAAACATTAAAGAATATTATTTAAACTGACAACCGGGATCACCTGAAATGTTTTCTTCAAAAGGGTTTGGATTCTGCCCCGAACAGGATCAAATAATATCCATCAAGTAGATAATCGTACATGATGTGCTATCATACCAAATTCAAAAGTGTCATTTTTAGGATTGTAGATTATTTTCATTCAATAATTTGAACTTCATCATAAATACAAATCTCTTCGTATCAGTTCATTGTTGATCAGCTCGATGTTTGGGTGCCGCATGACCTGTCGATAAAAAATTTGACAGACCGAATTTCCACTATCGAATTGCTTGTGAAACTCAACGAAATTGACCTATTTTTGAAGCAAATCATTACTGGCGATGATAAGTGGGTAAACTATACAAGAATGTCGTTCGAAAAAGATCATGGTCAAAGAAAGGTGAACCACCACAAACAACTTCAAAGTCAGGATTGACGCACCTTAATGTTATGCTGTGTGTATATAGTGAAATTGGAGGGGGATCGAATAATATGAGGTTCTAGAACCTGGTCAAACAATTGATTCTAATCTCTACAGTCTAATGCTGTCTCCGAAACCTGTTATAAATATTTTTTAGTACAAATGTTTGACATTTATTTAAAAAATATTACCCTACATACTTCCGTATTCATAATTTGATATCCGAACAGTGCTACCAGATTATTTTTCATAAAATATTTTTTTTTTTTAAATTTTGGTAAAGATCGACACCAATACTATTTAAATATGATTGATATATGATTGGTTTTATTTATTTAAAATAAAACCAATCATATCATACATGAATACATGATACATGTACATACTTCAGTCTTTACAAAATTAATTACTTACGAGTACTATTAATTAATACCTTATATACAAAATTATCACATTAAATTTCGCTGTTGTACATTCATGCATTAAATTTCTTAATCATCTCCTTAGTAGGTTCAAAATTAGTGTCATCCTTAAGGTTTTTCTGTATGTAATCTTTGGTTAGTAAAATTCCTGTTAGAGTGGAGGAATCCAGACAATTTTTTATTTTAGTTTTATTTAAGATAATTTGCGAGAAAGTACGTTCCACGTTCGCCATTGCCACAGGAATAGATAAAATAGCCATAATATCTCGCTTCAGATTCGGAAAACATAAACTGCCATCGAAACGTTTTAAACCCAATAATTTATAGCAAAAAGTGTCGATTTCTGTTTTCTCGTCTAGCCCTAATTCTATAAATTTCAATAATCTAATTTCTCGCCATTTTGTAAGTCATCCCGATCAACAATATTAGGGAAAACCTCTATGAAATTTGAACAATTAAGGATTTTTTTATTTATAATGTTCGCCGGTGCAAGAATTTCCAAGACCTGTAGTAACTTGTCACCAAAATCAAATTTTTTAGTTAATTGATTACATGCTGCCACGTAAAATTGTTGGCAATGGAACCGAAACTATGATTCATCGTTTGATGGCAATAAATGCGTAGTTGTACTTGTACACACTTAGAAATTTTGCAGCTATTTTCGGTGTAAGCCTTGCATCGGTGGTTATACGATGCAATCATGTATCATATTTAGATACAAAGCATGATTTGAAACTATTTACAATGTAACTGCTCCTAAAATTGGTGCAGTACTTGTATCGAAAGCAGACTTCGATATAATTTGCATTGTATCTACATGAAAAGTGCAATTTACATCGAAACCTCTACCTAAAACAAAAAATAATATTTAAACAAAGACGAAGTTAGATAGAAAAAAAGTATTTTACTTCTGGTTTAGTCCTTTTTTGATGTTTGTGTTGTACGGTTGTACATTTGGTGATTAAAAATGGAAAATAAAAGTGAGGTTATCACAAAAATAGCTTTTCGAAATAAAATAACTTTTTGTACGATTTCCAAACACGGATTAGATTGGGAGTACGAGGATTTTATTGTATCAGGTATTTATAATCTAGTTTAATATGTAGTGGTTGATCTTTTTTACTATATGAAGTAATTGCGCATCGAAAGTGTTAAGTGTAAAGTGTGAAAAAATTCTAGAACATACATCTTATATGAAAAAAAACTAAAAATTAATTTGATAAAAAATAATTTGTAACTGTATTTTATAGCGGCTATAAATGAAAATATTTCTGCCTATGAAATTGACTATTTTATGGATCCGTTTGATACAGTAATTCCAAAAGAAAAGTTTCTTACAATATTTGAACATTATTACCATCAACCAGCATTTCATCTTAAAATTGTAACGAAAGATACATCGAAAACTGGAGTTCCACCAAGCAGGCAAGATTGCAGGATTGGACCTAATATTTATATAACACCGAACGTAAATATATTTTTTTTATCTGCATATAAAAATGGCTTACGTACAAGTATTGTTGGTATTGTATCGTTATGTTTAGTTACAAAAAGATTTTAGCTAAAGTAAAGCTTGGGTGTAGCGTGAAAATCGTGATCGTGTATTTGTGAAAAATATTTTTTGATATCAATAGTGAGCGCCGACACCGATTTTTTTTTAACTAAATCGCCGACTAAACTGATTTAACTAACTAAACTAATTTGTAACTATGGCAATCTACTATAGGAACTAGAAAACAACATTAAAGAATCAAACAATGCATTTTTATTAAATAAAAAAAAAAATGACTCAAAGAAATTACAAGGACTGTCGGACATGGAGAGAAGAGCAGCAGTTAGGGAGAGTGTGGATTTGCTGGTAAAGAAGTTTACTCATCATCCAGAACCCAGTTATATTGAATCATTAGCCTACGCCTTAGTTGCATTGTTTCCACAGTTGAAATCGGCGGATGATGAAGGAATTGTAAGAAATTGAGAAAATAGTTTAATATGTTTTACATAAAAATGTTTACATAAACTTTAATATAAATTTGCTAATCGTTGGCAACTGTTTTGTTACTTCAGGAATTGCTCTACAATAGGAAATTAAATAGAGGATATATAATATCAAGACTACAACGGTTACGAACAAAATTTTATTTGTCAGAGGATAATTTAAGTTCAACAAGGAAACGAAAATCAAAAAATTTTGCAGAACATCCGGTTATAGATTTAGACATCAACGAAGATAATCCAGTTTTAGATTTAGACAACAACGAAGATTTTATTATATTGAAGAACGCGAACATAAAAACCCAAAAAGAGTTAATAAAGACGAAATTAAAGAAAACTTTGGATTTGCGGAAAAAATCGGTGGAACTGAACCAAATCGAAAAACACTCCTCAAAATTTCCATTTTTATTCACAAAAAAATAATTCTTAAATCGATCTTTATATTTTCAGATTTCATTTGATTTTTCATTAAGGTTTCCACACGCAAACAATTTAAAGGACAAATGGACTACTGTGTGTCCTCATATATTTAAAGTGTACTTAGATTTGAAGGGGCCTTCATACGAGAGACTTCCGGAAATTGAAAGTACATTTTACAAATATTTGTATATGATTAGGTGGTTCGCTTGTACTTATAATTACATACTTTAACTTTCAGATTGGACCGAGTCAATTAAACCAATTTTGTATTTATTACATTTAGTTCCCCAAAATATAGGAGGAGTGTCATCATCAAAAAAAATAAGGGACAGCTTTCCTGTTTTAATAAAAAAACTCCTGGATTTTAAAAAGGTAAAATAAAAAGAAAAAATATTTTAGCGCAAATTAATTGTTTTAATTGTTATCTTGTCTATTTCAGATAAATCTAACCATTCCAGAATTGAAAGAAGCAAATTCGATTCATCCGTACCTGATAGCTATTGGAGAGAACCAACTATCAATTTCCGGTTTTTATTTATGTATTGAGGGGGAAATTATAATCCTCCCCGATGAATTTTCTCCAATAGAAGCTTTTGATCTTTTATTTAAATCACACTATATATTTAATCAAAAATTCGACAGTTCCATAAGAACTTTTTATAATTTCATAGCCAGTTATTTTTATAAAATTAACACGATGGAAACAGTTCGTGTAAAGGAAATATCTAGCAAATTAGAAATTGAAATAGCTAACGTATGTTAAATATTTCTTTTAGTTATTTAATTTAGTATAGTGTATAGGTAAACGTTGCCTAAAAATATTTTAGTTAATAAGTTTATATTTTATAGTTTAAATGTTAAATTTAAAAAAAAATTAATAATGAATTTATTTTGCTATATGTGTAGTAGGCGATTTAATTGTTTCAAAATGTTAGAATTTCATTTAAAATATGTTGAATTTGTAAAGGAGAATTCATCCATTAAAATAAAATGCGTAGCAGACAAAAATTGTAGAAGCTCATTCAACAGATATCTTTCGTTAAAAAAACATATAACCAAACATAAAACATTAAATATACATGATAATCATGAAGCCACAAATGTAATTGATTCTAATTTCTCAATGAATAGCTTAGGTTATGTAAATAGTAGTTATAATTCAAATGTTAATGATTTAGTTTTAAATAATTCTAACCAAATTTCAAATTTTGAAAAATTTGAAAACAGTTTGCAGCAAATGTACAGTACAATGAATAAGATCGGTTTACCAGAGGAAACAATTACAACTATTTTCCTTGAAACTAAAACTGTAATCGATACTGCTACTAAAGTAATTTGTCCTTTACCACAAAAATGTAATCTAGAAAGTTTAAAAATTGTTTCCCACATTAAATAATTATTCATCAAAATATAAAAGACGAAAACTATTCAGCAAGAACCAATATTTTGCAAAGCCAACCCAAATCGCAATAGGCTATCGTTGGGAATTACGTTTTAACAAACAATTAAATGTCTATAAAAAAGTTTTAGTACAAAATTTTTTTCAATTTGTTCCGATTTCTTTAACTATTAAAAAAATCTTTAAAAATATTCATTTTGCTACTTTATTTAAAAATTTTAATAACTCTCACCTGTGCACAGATAGATTCTATACAAATACTTGTTGTGGGAGGGTATTTCAAACATTAAATTCCGAATACAGATTTAAGAACCGTATCCTCATTCAAATATACTACGATGATTTTGAGGTAGTTAAAGTTCTCGGTAGTAAAACATTGATTCATAAAATTGGAGCTATTTATTTCACAATTGTTAATTGTCCATTATATTTAAAATCAAAGTTGCAACACATTTTCTTGGTTTCTCTAGTTTTTGTCAATGACTTACATGGCGATTTTAATTTAAATTCAATTCTTAAACCGATTATTGACGATATTAAATTTTTGGAAAAGGATGGTGTTATTGTTGAAAATATGGGTTTAGTAAATTGCATTTTAATATCTTTGGCCCATGATAATCTTGCTGCAAATGATTTACTTGGTTTCACCAAATCGTTTTCCGCTACATATTTCTGCCGGATTTGTACCATGCCTCGTAGTTTAACAAAAATTGCATTTACTGAAGAACCCGATTTATTACGAACTTCAAATTGCTATGATATTTTAAAAGATCTACGGCCAGAGAAAAAAACAAATTTAATTAAAACACTGGGAGTTAGTCGAAATTCGGTTCTCAACGATCTCTATTTTTTTAATACCATCAAAAACTATAGTCTGGATCTGATGCATGATGGCCTTGAAGGTTTCGTTGCACTAATTTTAAAGTATCAGTTCGAGTTTTTGCTATCAACCAAAATTTTTAAAAATAGTGAGCAATTAAATCATTGTATATCATCATATAATTTTGGTTATTTAGATAGAAAATCGAAACCATCTAATATAAATTTAGATAAAAGCAATTTAGGGCAAAATGCTTCACAAGTTCTATGTTTAGCAGTACATTTCCAGTTAATATTTGATAGATTTTATTATCCTGACCATGATGATCATTGGAAAGGTTTAATAACAATGCTCCAAATTTTAACAATTTTATTCTCATATGAAATCACTGAAAGTGATATTATTAATCTAGAAGCCCTCATATCCAAACACTTATGTATTATTTTAAACAGTTTTAATAAAACCCTTACTCCTAAACAGCATTTGTTAATTCACTATCCGAGAATAATCAGGGAGATGGGTCCCATAATTCACATGTGGACCATGCGTTATGAGGCCAAACATCGGTATTTTACAAAAAATGTAAACCAAAATTTTATAAATATTTGCCATACATTTGCTAGAAGACATCAAGAGATGATAGCAACCTGTTGGGAAAATTTTGACTCCGAATTTCACTATAAAACTGGCAAGAAATCTCATTTAATAGTACTGAATTCATACTACAAACATTTACAGACCCCGGTATTTAAACTTGCCTTTGTAGATAGTGAGTTTCATTATAAAAAAGGATTTTTCATCCTCAGAGAGAAACGTAATAATCGTGAAACTGTTCAATTTTACAAAATTCTGGAAATTTTGGAAGACCAAAAGGAAGTGCATTTTTTAGTTGAGCAATATTTAGGTATTTTAGATGAATTTTACTGTAGTTTCATGCTGGTTAAAAAAAACGACGATCCAGTATGTGTAAAATATAAGGACATAAAGTATAAAAAAAGCTATGAAGAACATTTTTGCTGCAACAACAATAACTCTTATATATTAAGCTATAAAGTTAATAATATTTAATTATAAGTATTAAAATATGGATAACAAAAATATTTTTTATACATATATTATGTAGGTAATATTATAACAAATATTATTTTTTTATGTAAATATTCTTGTATCGAAAACAAAAAACACTATTAATTATTAATTTTAATAATTAAAATAACTTTTTATTTTGAATAAAATAAACGTTGATGCATCATGAACTCACTTGCTCGCAGAATATTAATGATATTTTCTTAACCTTCCATTATTGACCCCTGTGTTAGTTATAGAATTACTATCCCTGGATGTAACCATGTAGGATTCTGTTTTATGGGATCGTAAGACCATAAAAATCGCAAATTTTTTTAATTTTAATTAAATTTATCAATATTATAATAACACTGAAAAAATCAATTCAGTTTAATATTTTTTTAGAGAAATTTAAAAATAATGCATCATCCATCGTCAATTCACATTATGGGTTGATACGACTCAATATTAGTAATGCACGGTGAAAATTATGCCTGTTATATACTGCTTAACACCTAAGTTTAAAATATTTTTACCCTTATATGTATAACTAAAAAATAAACAATAAAACAATAGAATAATTCTAAAGTGTCTAGAAGGCCATAAATGACATTCTGTTTCCTTAATATTCTATTTAGTTTTCTTTTGAGTACTTCCCATTTTGTATTTTATTTTGGTTTCTTAATTTAAGCACATGTTCGGTGTTTAATGGCGCCAAATATTTTTTATTACAATATGTAATAAAATATTTTAACAACTGGAAAGATTGCAGGGTTCTATTTATAACAAATTCCTTATTACCTAGTTTTTTGTGTTCTAAAACCCATTGCAATAGATACAATATGAAAATATCGGTACAATTTTGATTCCTTTTTATTTAGCGATATAAATGACTTTGAAATTACATTTGCGATTCAGCATTATATCTTCATTTGGATTTTGTCGCTACTAGCTTTAAAATTATTTCTGTAGCAAGTTACATTAGATTGCTTATTTCAAAGTAACTTCCATCATAGTTTTTTCAAAGCAATTTTGAATCTTACCTCTTGTTACGAAGCAAATTGTATTTAAAGTTTATTCGATACAAAACCTGCTTTGCATTTCTTTATTCAATGTAATTAGCATCGAAAACAATTTTGACGCAATTTATATTGTATCATTTGTATCAATGTAAGTAACATCGTTTTTTTTCCAAAGCAATTTTGAATCTTAAACCATATTACAAAGCAAGTTATATTGAAATCTGGTTCGATGTAAACATGCATTTTAATTAACATTTCAACGCAAATAGTATCGAAAACATTTTCGATGTAAAGGTTACATCAAATTTCAATACAAAGAAATGTCGGACGTATATGCGATGCTATTTGCATCGCATATCAAAAAAAATGTCAACTGTGTAAGTGCCGTGCTCACATATGCTCCTAAATAAATATCTAGTAATTCTTTTAAAATTTCGGTATTATTTAAATTGACTTCTTTTAAATATTCGTTAGTTATAAATTCGTCTTTCACAAAATATTCAAATATTTTAAAATATAAACGACTGGAGTTGTGGTGACTCGCTTTGGAACAATTGATTAAGTCTTTTTATATCGTTCAATTTAAAAATTTGAAATATAGTTCAAATTGTTTGTTTTTGGAAACAATTATTTATACGTTGAATAGAGTCAAATTTTTCTATATCCTCATGTATAAAAAAACAAGCGAAGTACTTCGAATCCACTTAAAATTTGAACAACTGTATCTTGAAGGGACAACCAATGAGCCTGCGATGGGTGCAATATTTTTTTGGGCCTATAGTCCAATTAAATTTTTAGTCAAGAATATAGTTCTATCCGTTTTTGGGCTGTTTTTGTTCCGAAGGAATGACAAGTGCCTTTGAAAATAATAATATTTGAACAATCCTTTTTTCAAAAACGTTACTACCGAATGGTTAGCACCAGTCATTAAATTTGCGCCATCAGTTGCGAAAAAATCTAACAATCACACACCTCAATTTTTAATAAACCTAAGAACAAATCATGAATTCTACCATTAAAACTCAACTCGCACAACCAGGCTTATTATTATTATTGGGGAGGCCGTGCGGGCGATCAGCCACTTCGCACTGCGACCTAAAAGACCTATTGTGCTGGCCCCTGCTTAATTATCCGTCCAGTCAATATTCAGGTTCTTAATGAACCTGACAATACTGCCTCCCGGTACGTGATACATACTATCTGGGCTTATTGCTCTCTCTCCTAGATGTTTACCACAGCATGTAGTTCCGCTAGAAAAACGGTAGCATTGGAGCTCAAGGACCTCGAGAGGATTGTCCCACTCCCGTATATTCCTACTCCTGCCCCGTATTACGTTTGATTTTACTCTTACGAGTTGCTCGGAATTGCAAATCACCTGTAGGTCGCCCAGCATTACTACAGGAAGGCTAAATAAAACTGGAGGGTGCCTGGTATCCAGAGTCCGCATATTTTGGGCTGATTAACCTATCAGCCATTCATCTTTCGGCATATGCTGTTCCACCTTAGATTCGGGTTTTTTGTCAAGGTTTTCTCCTTTAGCGCCGTACTTTAGCCTGTGCCAAATGGCCAAAAATGTGCCAAGTGGCCTTAGTTACCAGCGGTTGCCACGAGGAGGCAGTACGTACACTTGCGAATTGTGAACAGGTTACCCCTTACACAATTGTACCCATCACGCAGCTGCCTAATGACAAGACCAGAACAGCTCACGTGATGCGCACCCTACTGGAAGGTTACGGAACTGGTAGATTAATCTACTCAACTTTGATCCCCCCCTCCAATAGACGCCAAACCACCCGCAACCAGGCTTAATTGTTTGGTTGTTGAGATGTCGTTGGTATTGCATAGAGCTCAAATACCCTCTAAATGTGATGCTCCTATAACGTTTTTTATCAAAAGTAATATTTTGTTCGAGTACACGATAGGTTTTTAACTATTTCCGAATCCGGGATTGCATTTTTCAAAACAGGAATAAATGATCCATCGTGGCAAACCAAATAGTGCGCTCTGCACAAAATACACTAGATTTTAGCTCGGCTTTAGTGATTTCATGGTTAGCATGTGAAGTACCTGCAAATAACTTGGAACTTGCGTGATGTATTTTGATGGACTTGGAATTCGTCATGTGTTTAGCAGTCCTAGCATGTTGCTTTAAATCTTTAACTCGACCAGAACTTTTCAAATCGTACGAACAAACTTGGAAATTTGACAATCTATTTTGGCATTTTAACCACGGTTTAAGAAGGGGACTTTCCTTCCAACTTTTTAAATATTTGAAAGTTTTTTAAGTTTTTTAGGCGGCTAAAATATTTAAATTAAAAACGTTAATTTAAATGTATTCACGGATATTTTAATAAAACTAACAAATGGATCTTACCGATTCTTGTTGAGTTGAGTATAATCTATTGACACCATTGTCCGCTTTTTCTAAATTTCTTTTCGATGTTTGAAGAGTTTCTAAAATTTTGTAAATAAATGTTTGCGAATATTTAAACTATATTGCAAAATATTATCGCTTACCATTTATTGGACGAAGTAAAAGGCAAAATTATTTTGCCACCTTCCTTACAAGCAAAGTCGTTGAAAAATATTCACTTTTGCCCCTGAAACAAGTTAGTTTGGATTTCCTATTTGTTTTATGAATGAACGAATGTTATATTTATGTCATTTTCGATTGATTTTTTCCCCCTCTATGGAAAAGCAATCTCAATTTCGGCGTCAATCGAACAAGAACAACTCATTGCTCTTTTATGTTTGTGGGTCATCTATCAAAATATAGAAAACTAGAAAAGCGCAGATATAAAATCTAAAAAATTTGTTTTCGATGAAATGTTGAGATTAATTTAATGATACTTCTAAACCAACAATAGCCATAATAAGTTTTCAAACTAAAAACGGTAGCCAATCAGCCAAATGACAGAACCAGAATAAACCTACAAACATACATATTTATGTAAAAGAAGGGTAAATCTACCGAAAAATCGAAATTTCTAAAAAATTCTCTTTAATTCTCTTAATTCTCGAGCAAAAATATTTGGCCTCAGAACAACGTTTTTTCAAACTAGTAGCAAAAAAAGCAAATTTTTTTCCTTCAGATTGTTATTTTTTTGAATCAATCGAAAGCGATATTAGAAAATGTATTATTTCTTAAAATTTATAGAAAATGTTTGTTGTTATAAAAGACAGATAGAAATTCATTTTATTTTGAAGAGCATCTTTTTATCTCTTTATCGGGAATGGTTTTGTTCCAGATTTTATTTTTGAATGACAATTATTACTATTTCTATTACAATGTTTTTTTATATTGCTAATATGAAATCAAACATTTTTTTTCTTACTAAGCGAATCAAATAAAATTCATTTTTGCATTGTCATGGATTGTGTATTCGTATTGTTACGTTTTTGCCTTGTCACTCAAGGTTCTCGTATCACTGGATTGTGAATAATACAAAATCAATTCAATTTATCCCCAACGAATTTATTTATGTCACACAAAAATTATAAAAACACTATTTATTAACGATAATTCACAAAATCACTTTAAATAATTTTTACACAATTTTACTGTTCACTTATAATTTTTATTTCGCACTACAACTCTTTTTAAATCACTTTTTAATTACTTTTTAATCTTCACACTGTCGCTTTCCAAATACTACTAATAATCTTACAAGTTTACTCTATCGCATTCCAAATACTAATAATCCAATTCGATCTTGTTCGCCTTTTTATATACACAAAGCAAACTTCTCGAAAGTTCATGACATTTCCAGTACTAATAGTGTAGAAACATTTAGAACTGTTTTATCATGGAAAATTCCATTTAGTACAGTAAAACATTGAGCTATTCATTTAACTTATTCTATCACATCCTAGGTGTCACCATTAGATTATGGTGTAATAGAAATTTTTCAAATGTCATAGAATAGTTCTTTGCTTCCTCATTAAGCATTGTTTTGTATAAGACTTTCTTTACTGATTGAATATTTCGCTCAGCTACCCCATTTGATTGGGGATTATATGGTGGAGACTTCACTACGACAATATTATGCTTCTTCGCATAAAACTTAAGTGCTTTCAAATTAAATGGTGGGCCATTATCCGAGACTATAATAGTAGTAGGTAAAATAAAAATGGAAAAGAATCTACATAATTTTTCGCTTCATTTGTATAATCTCAACGCGGTTTATTTGTATAATCTCAACAAATTTTCTAAATGCATCTACTATAAGTAACCAACTAAAATTTTAAAAATGTAGAAAATCAATATGAATTCGCTCCAAAGGATGTTTTGCTTCAGACCATCTACTTTCAAATTTCTCGTTATTTTTATTTTGTGTTTGTTGACAAACTATATGTTTCTTAATACACCTCTCAATATCCTTATCTATTCCTAACCACTATACATACCACCTTCCTGTCAATTTCATTTTCACTATTCCTATATGACATTCATACGAGTACATACAACAAATTTATAATATCTGACTGCAATACTACCACAATTATTACTCTAGACATATAAAAAGAACAATTAGCCTCGCAAGATAAGTAACATCTTTTGTTATAAAATTCCTTGATTTAATACTGTATTTTACGATTATCTTGAGGCCACCCGATCATAACATTTTTATAGACTAGACTTAGGAGTTTATCTTAAAAGTAGATTCTGCTACAATTGGAAAGTTATCAGAAAAATTAAGGTATTGAATTTTATCGATTACTATATTCGTTGCTCTATTTTCAGGCAATCGTGATCATGCGTCGGCATAAAAAAATTTTTTTCCAGGACGATGTTGAATATTATAGTCATATAGTATATGGATAATACGATAGACCGCATTTGCAACCTTGCTGCCGCCACTGGCGGTGTTGACTTCTTTGGACTAAATAATTCTTTTAGCGCTTGATGATCGTTGTATATTGTAAGTAGTAAACCAAATATGTATTTAGGGAATTTTTTAATTCCGAACAATATGGCTAGTGCTTCTCTATGAAATTGAGAATAATGTTTTTCAATTGATGATTATACTACACCTTTTCCAATTGTAATTTAGAAAGCGTAAATTGTAATTCAGACTAGTCAACTGCAATTCGGAAAGTATCAATTGTAATTCAGATTAGTCAGATAAAATTCAGAAAGTCAAATGTAATTCAGAAAATTTCAACATTCATCCAATTGCAGCAATTTCTGCAACAGGAATTTTATGTATGTTAATTTACTTCACAGTTAGCGAATGTTTAGGTAACATCATTTGCTTGAAATGGATTATCAACGCGGGAGATTTTTCGAGATTGCGTTAGATAGCACAAATTAGCATTGAAACAGTAATAATGGGACGATATCATGCATGTTGCGGTTAGGAGAATATTTATTTTGTAATGAAAGATTCAATTGAAATTATTTGGTCAATTTGTTTACATAGTTTTAATTATGATGATTACAGGGGGCGAGTAGCAGAGACAGCAGAGACGCAACAATTTCAACAACAACGTCAAGCAACACTAGCTACAGTTAGTACAAATTTGGGTGACCGCATGGAAACATAATGATGGAACGAAATCTCGCCCCCCTCACAACCGCCGATGGATAAAATGGTGGAGGGGAATAATAATAGTTGTTATTAGCTTTTCAGCAAAAAGAACTTGCGGCATTAGGAAATTGTGTGTTGTCATTGTGCGTGCTGTCATAACAAACACTAACTATCGATCGCTTGGTGTCTGTAACCGGGTCGAGTCTGTCCCTACGAATCCAATCCTTCGGGTTTGTTATATGTAAAACGGGTGTACGATGGCTGCCTGGCCAGGGGCCGGAGATCACACTATTTATTAGACTTATCTGGTTAAATCGATGTGTGAAGCTTTTCTTCATGGAAGAATGGTGTAATGGTGTCGTCGTGTTTGTAACATGGGTATAGATAGAATAGTGGTGTGTGGTATTCGCATTTATAATACGGGAACTTGCGTAATGCTTGATCGTACATTTGAAATCAATCAATCAATCAATAGTTTTAATTATGATGATTACACATAGAGTGAAATTCCTAAGAAAGGTTATATATAATATATGATATATTTTGTTTCCTCCACGAACAAAAGGCGGGATGGGGATATCCCCAAGAGTTTATATTGAATGATTTTTATACAGAAGTTAATGAAGTGTTTTATGATGTAATAGCAGTTATTAGTATTTTAAGTTATGGAGTTTTATTTAGTGCTGACATTTTAATTTTTGCTAAGTTTGAGAAGTAATGGAGAGTATTGATACTTGTTATATGTTAGTTTTTATATATTTAATAGAGCATACTAAAGATAAGTTAATTAAATTCAATTTTTATTATATTTATTTGGTCAATTTATTGCATCAATGGGATGAATATTGAATATTTCTGAATTATAATTAACAATTTGATCTTTTTAACATAACATAAACAATATTCTTTAATAAAGAAACAATAACACAAACACAAACAATAACAGAAATATCAAATAAATAAAACAAATAATCAAAATAATGAATGAACTTCTGCTTTAGATACCAACAGGCATGTAGTTCATTGCTAAAGCGGTAGCTTATACGGCACGAGCACAATCACCTCCTGCTACGGTATTCTTTTCCTGATCTATTATCTCCTCCAAGTAGATTAGTCTTTGTTCCATAACACCAGGACCTGTAACGCTGGGTATTCTAATATTATTTTTAGCGTAAGCCAGACCAAATCGTCTCGATAGGATTAAGCATTGGCGAATATGGCCCTAGCCGCAGCAGAGATGCCATCGTTCCAGTAATAACTGTTTCTAGTTTTGAATGGTGAGGTGCGTTGTCTGAAACAATTACCAAATCTTCCAGTTTATTTCTCATATCTTGCCAGTGCTGCATCAGTCTTGCCACCCATGCATTTGCTAGATGCGCTGTAAATGAACCTCTTCTCCGCTCCATTGACACAACTCCTGCAGTAGAGATTGCTCCTATTAAATGGACGTTAGGGCCTCGTGCTGCCGGAAGGAGTTGGACTGCTCTGGTACCAGCTACCGCACGGCCCCTTGTCCGGCGGCAAAACAAATTGAAATTGGTTTCATCTATCCAAACAATCTGATTCCCTTGTTGTAGGTACTTATTCAAACGTTGCACATATTCTGCTGTTTTTCCTTTATTTATTTCGGTTCATAATGAAGAGTCTACCTTCTAGGTAATTACCTGCAGTTGACGCAGATATCGATGTGTTGAAATTGGTTAATATTTTTTGTTTTAATTGCTGCAGTGTGTAGCTGCAATCCTCTTCTACCCATGAAACTCTCAAATCAATTTGTTCCTCATTTAAATTTTTAGGTTTTATGCCTCCTCTTGGTAACATTTTAAAGACACCCAATCCTCACGCTTATTAGCACAATTTATGATTCTTTCGCGATCTGGATTAGTATTTTTTTGTACTTTTTTCTTACTGTGGTTTCAGTTCCAGTGACAACAGCTCTGCAAATAGGACAAGTGTACAGTATACTATAATAATTTTTTCAGTACTGTAAAACTGAAAAAGTGTTTTTTTTCTCTCACGCAGCACGCGAATATATATTTTTATCCCATTTTGTTTATACTGTCAGTAAATATTTCATAATGGAAATCAGGCTTAAAAACCAATATCTTTTTTAAGTAAGTTATATAATTCATGTAATTCTATCGACAAATTTGGCATAGATTTTCCATAATAGTCAATACGGCCTAAATATGGCCGTAATTCGTTCACTATTGGTGCCGTAACAATAGTATCGACTTTTTCAGGATTTAGCTGAATACCATTACCCGAAATAATGTGGCCTAAATAATTGACCGATGATGTTAAAAATGTCGACTTCTCCACAATAATTTTAACTTGAAATTCATTTAACCGACTTAGTACTTTAACCAGATTATATCTGAAGAGACCCTTGTGGGTATTTATTGTCAACAATTCGCGAGATTTTTGTGAGATGATTAATTGTTGATATGCATTTGACAAACGTATTATACACAAACACTTACAACTGGAACGGTTTGCAAAAATCTCGTCTATTTTGGAAATTGGATAATGCTCAGCCTTGACCCTTAACAAATTTGTTGATTGTAACTTTGAAATCAACACAAACACGAATTGATTTATTTGGTTTTACTAATGCTGTTAGTGGACTTGCCCATTTAGAATATTTTACGGGCCTTAAAATATTTTTATTAACCAATCTTTCAAGTTCATTTTCCATGTCTAACTTTATTTTAAATAGTACGGTATAACCACAGTTAAAATGTTCACTACATAATTCTCATTCGGTGGATCATAAACTGTATTTGATTTTATATTTGAAAACTGATCTAGTAATTTTGGAATAGCTGAGCTATTAAAAAAAAATATCCGACTTACACCGACAAATGCACCTTGATGACAAGGCAAAGTATTGTTTCTAGAATGGTTCCAAAATATTCAACCATGAACGTCTAAGCAGTGGTGAGAAATTCTTCCAGGCATCCTATGACCATCAATTTTAACTCAAATGTTTCAATATTAAATTCCACGATTACTTCTATCTCCTCAAGAACTTTAATCGCTTCACCTGTTTGTGTAAATGACTAAATTTATAATGATACTTATCTAAGCTAACTTCTGACACATAAGCAGCTGCATCTACTTTCATCCCCCAAAAATCTCGAGTTCGAAAATTTCCAGGATTACTACCCTCTCTGTTATCAAAGAAAAGAAAGTAAAATAGGTTAACAACCAGACGAAATAACGTTATTTTAGCTATATCTGTGTATATTCATTTTTTAGCAAGCCGATTTAATTGAAATGTATTGTCTAACCATCAATCATTTTGGAATGCTAATGAACAGTTATTATACTATATTTAAAATTATAATTATCAGTGACGAAGGTATATTTACATTTTTTTGGTATAAAACCTACATCGCCAATTAAAGGCCACAACATTTTACAGACACAGCCATCTACATTATATAAAAATTGTCAGTTGCACAAAAATATTAAAAACAACAACATAAACAATTTCTTTACCAACAACAAACATGACATAATATAACAGAAATTTATAAGGAGAATGAAAATAGCTCCCTACGGTATGTTTTGTTTTGGAAAATGGTTTTTTTATGTAATTGGAAATGATAATTGAAATAAATTACTTTTTCATTTTTTTACGATTTATAGATTTTTCAAAATTACCTACAAACAATTTAAGTTCATTTCGGTTATTTTTCGTTTGATATTTAATACACAGTTCATAGTACATAGTTTATCAAAAATCGTATTTTTCTTATAACCCAATTTACATTTTTTTGTTAATGGCCTACATATGGTACATACATTGAGAAGGCATGCCATTTTAACCCATGCTACTTTAACCCCAGGGATACTCTTTCTCTTAATATTGAAAGAAAAATCAATTTTACAGTGATATTCTCAAAATTGTAACTGTGTGTTAGTTTGGATTGTGGCCTGAGTGTGTGTTGGATAAAACACTTAAATGAATTAGAAAATTATTTGTAATGTTGCCATAATTTTGTAAAGATCTCCCAAAAGTGTAGAAACCGAATTACGTGTAGCACTTAGGTCGTTTTATGTTTTGCTCTTCTACTTCTTATTGTACTCATATTTATCAAAGTACAAAAACAAAACTAATGAATCAAAACGCCCACAACATTTATACTAAGTAATAGAATGGACCACTAATACTTCGGTCTAAAAAGACCAAAGTATTAAAATCCTGTCAAAAATGATCAAGAATTTGGTTTGTCCAAAACGACTTTTCTCAACGTTTTGAAAGTCCCTGAGTCTAAAAATGTAAAAAAACAAAAAAAAATGGCCGTCCGTCTGTCTGGACATCTGAATGTCTGGGATGTCTGTACCCATCGTATCTCAAGAACGGTTTGTCTGATTTAGAATTTTTTTTCGCCAATCTGTTTCTATGGTCAAGGCGGAGATTTGAAAAGCTTTTGAAACCTGTACGTCAAGAGGGTTGGGTACCTGCCATACGAGTCGATCCAAAACACCTGGTTATATAAATATTTACCAATTTTTTATGTTAACTTGGCCATTGAGTTTGGGGTTGAGTTGAAGGTTAAGTTGGGGGCCAATTTGCGGCATGAGTTGAAGTTGAGTTGGGGTTGGATTAGTGTTTAGTGAGCAGTTGAGCAATCTATTTAAGTGAGTGTTTGTATGATGTACAGCGCAGGTGAATGATGTTTAAACCAATCCACACGCCTTGACCGATTTGAACCAAACTGTACACAAATAATGTTTGACATTTAAAAAAAGCCAATGTTAATATCTCAAACCACAAATTAAACCTTTTACATTTCAAATTGAACCTTTAGCAAATTATATGAATTGCCAATTAACATGTAACTTATCTATTTCTTACGGATTTTAGTGTATATTTGACATGTGTGGACTGAACTTGTCTATTTCTCAACCAATTATGATGGTATTTGACATGTGCGTTCGAAATGGGATTCTAAAATGATTTTTCGATGATGTTTTGGAATATGGCCAATTATGATGAAATTTGACATGCGCGTTGGAATGGGACTCTAAAATGACTTTTGGATGAAGTTCTGGAATATGGCCAATTAGAGCGGAACTTACCTAATTCGCAACAGATTATGTTGAAATTGAACATGTACGTTTGAAATGAGATTCTAAATGTAAATTAAGTAAAAAAATGTAAATGAAGTTCTGGAATTTGGCCAAGTAGGATTGAGCTTGTTATTCCTTAACCGATTATAATTAAATACTCAGAAAATATAACCCAAAGTTTAAAGCGGAGGATTGGGAAGAAAAGTTTCTTATGGAACTTGAATATTAATACTGAGATAATCTTGATTGTTTAGCAATTGAAATAGTATGTTTACGTTGTCTTAAAGAAACCTCAACAAGTGCATGATTCACAGAAACCTAAATAGTCAACATTAAGAAGCGATATTGACATATTTCTCTCAACTCGTCGAAAAATAATTTTTGGGTCACATTTCTTTCTATTCGTTGGAAACGTCAAAATTCATCATAATCGGTTACAATTGGTATGATGGCATAATGGCATGACGGTATGTGGGTATGATGGTACGATCGTATGATGGTATGATGGTATGATAATACGATGGTATGGTGACATCATAACCTGATGGTATAGTGGTATGGTGATATGATGGTTAGATGGTATAAATATTGTTAATAATTAATAAATCTGATAAAAAATCGAAGAGATATGTGCGTATATGTGTATAAAAAATGGAATTTTTCATAATTGACATTTGAGATAATGTGAAAGTTAGCCGAAAGTAAATAGTCGGTAATGCAGAACCATGTTGTCAGCCGAAATTTTCCAACCCAAAAGTTACAAAAAAAAACCGGTAATGCAGATTGTGTTATCCCAGCCGAAAATACAAAATTAGTTCGTTATCAGTCGATAGTGTTTAACCGAAAATTACTATGGATTCACGAATAGCAAATGAGTATATGTGGAAAATTTGCGAAAACCAAAAAAATATTTAAAATTGGTATAAAATCAGCCTCTAGAGTGTTACATCAATACCTGTCGCAAGAAAAAAAAAGTTTAGTAAAAATTCGCAGTAGAAAATCTGGGAAAATTCGATTTTCCAAAAATTATTAGAAAATTTGTATAAAATCAGTATCTAGGGTGTTATGTGTGGAGATGGAATGCATTGATATGACTTGCCAATAGCTATCGAAGGGAAAAATGATAATCAGATTCTACGGTGTTACGGTCTAAATATAGAATGCATTGATGTGACTTGTCAATAGTTATTGTAAGAAAAAATTTCAGTCCAAGTTTCCCGTGGGAAATCTGAGAAAATTCCAAAAATCAGTTGATGCCTCTAGATTGTTATGCCTGGAGACGGATTGCATTGATACGATATGTCAATAGGTATTGCAGGAGAAAATTTCAGTTCGCGTGAGGAATTTTTCTCCTGCGATAGCTATCAGTTTCCCACCCAGAAATTTGGGAAAATTTGATTTTCCGAAAATCATCAGAAAGTTGCCACACGAAATCGATGGATTGCATTGATGTGACTTGTCACTAGCTATCGCAGGAGACGAATTCAGTCCTAGTTTATCGTATGAAATCTGGGAAAATTCGATTTTCCTAAAATTATATATCAGAAACATCATTAGACAATCACTCTAGAGATAACACTCTAGAGGCTGATTCCATAAACATTTTCTAATGGTTTTGGATAATTGAATTTTCTCAGATGTTCCACGGGAAACTTGCACTGAAACATTTTCCTGCAATATCTATTGACAAGTTACATCAATGTAATCCATCTCCAGACCTAAAATTCTAGAGGCTGATTTTTTATATTCGTCTTTTGATTCGACAAGAAACTTTATCAAATGTTCTCAGATTTCTCACGGGACAAACCATATAAAACGATTCATATTCAGATATACACTTAGAGGCTGATTTTATTCCAATTTTTTGGATTCTTCTGATTTTCCGATATTTTCGAGTAGGTAGGACAAATTTTTCATTGTAAGACTATTTCAAAAGTGTTTATTGTAATCCACGTATCCTGTTAGCTTTTGGCTGAAAACCGCTAAGTTTTTATTTTCGGGTAGACTGTTAATACCATAATCTGCATTATTGACTTTTTACTTTTGGCTGGAAACTTTCGGCTAACTTTAACAGTATCATTTGAATTACCTTTTTTGTGAACATTGTTATTATTATTGAAGGAAGACCCGTTGTTGAAGAGCCTGAGAAGTTACATCCGGCAAGGACCTGTTTGAAAAATCCCGTTGTCTATCAAATAAGGTAATAAACAAATAAGGATATAAATAAAAGAAAATCGAACAGAAGATAAAAACAAGCGGATAAGCAGAAAATCAACATAACGGAATACCGTAATAAAGCATCAAAATTCGGTGGGCGAATCGCGTAAATCACAGTTTAGTGCCATTTTGTTTCTTTTAATTTTTTATTTTTTCAAAACAGTCATATCCCATTGTTACACCCAGCCCGAGCGTTTCTGGCCCACCAAACAGAACATAGTCAAACCCATGAGGCTGGCAGAAGCGAAGGCGATCCAATAAACAAAAACATAGATAAGGCGGATTTGTGTTATAAAAAAAACGGTTTATTTCAATAAATTTGTATTACAGCATCAAATTTCGGAATTTTATGTCGGGTACGTCACACACAGCTGTTATGCTAACGGAGCAACAAATTTTAGCATTTTAATAAACCTGTATTTCAAATTAAACGGCTCAAATGACTTCACTAAACTTATGAAATGAAAAATTTATGAATTGAAAAGGTTTCTAGGTTTTGAACTCGAAAAATTTAAGATGAATAGATTCATCTAAAAGAAAAATAAACAAAATCCATTGTTAGGGTTCGAAAAGTTAAATGCGAGAAAAGAGCTATGGCGAGAAGTGATATTCGCTCATCGCGCACTATTCTATTCGCACAACGTTGAATTTTATACTAGCCATATTTTATGGGACAATTTACAACAATAGGAATTCGTCGAATTCCTGATAAATTGACGGAATTCAAAACCAAATTCATAGTTTAGTTTGCCTACTTTACGCTCGGTGCGCTAGACCACATTTCTTTAATTCTATAGGTTGGTTTTGTGAGATTTCTTATTATTTTGACGATTTATTTGGCAATTAAAAGTAAAAAAAAATATTTATTAAATACGCTAGACGTAAACAAATCCACATACCAATATTTTATTAGCAAAAAGAATGTATTTGAAAACAAATCGAATTCCAAACATTGAATTCCATGGTTATTTTATTTGACCAAAATTGAATTCCAATTCCCAGGTCAAACAAAATACGAGTATTATTTGGTTAGGCCAATTATGTTTTTCATCACTTCATGTATTAATAATTCATGAAAGGATTAAATACCGATTTAATAATTAGGGTAAACATTTCAGTAGATAATTATGAAGTAATTAAGAGAAAATATAAATCCATCCACTCAAACTTTCCTTTTTCTTTAGAAAATGTTGAAGAATATTGGATGGTTTGGTTTAAATTGATTTAATAAGTGGAATTAATAAGGGCAAGGAGTAATACAGCCACTTAATGGTTGAATAAAAGTCATACATGTAAGATTTTAGATTTAGAAATTCTTGTCTGTGGCCACAAATAGTTTTTGTTGTTATGCTTGTGAAATATTCACTGCTTGATGGTGGAAATTAGCAATATCCACAAAATGAAACATTAAATTGTTTAAATATTTTATTTATTGATTTTAAAATTTAATCATTAGGAGGGTTCGTAAAGAAAAGGCGCATTGCGACTCTCTAACAGCTCGTTAAAGATTTTTCTATTTATTTTCACCATTTTTCTTTTCATACCCAATGAATGAATCAATTTCATCAACCACGTAAACAAGTGTATTTTAGTCACTGCTCCTAGGCCATCTTATATCGTTTCGTTTAGTTATCAATGAAACATTCTAACATCATGACAGGATTGCGACAAAATTATGCTCTCGTAATCATATAACCGACGGACAGCATTCTAGGGAAAGAAAAACGAGGTAAAACAAAATCCTGGGTTTTATTTTAATCGAAGGATCCAAATATCTCCTAAAACACGCCAGCTAAAAAAAATGCTTAAAAAAAATTGTCAAGGACAACGGGGGTCTTCTATCTGTATTAATGCTCTTGTACTTCAGGTCAATTCTCAAGGTCAAATCTCAAAGTCATTTGAAGGTTAAGGGCATTTTTTAAATAGAAAACCCAATTTTGACATGGGATTCGAAAAGAGTGGGAAATTAGAGGTTCGAATATGTATTTTCCATGCCCTCCGAAGGTCACTTGAAGGAATACACATTAGTTATAATGCTTATGATTTGCTATTTCATAGTAAATCATAAGCATTATAACTAAAATATATTCCTTCAGATGACTTTGAGCGGTCATGGAAAATACATATTCGGACGTAAAATTGGGTAGGGCTTTCCATTTTTAAAAAATGACCTTGACTTAATACAGATATATGACCCCCATTGTCCTTGACAATTTTTTCCTAAACCATATTTTTTGTAGCTAGCGTATTTTAGGAGATATTTGGATCCTTCGATTACAATGGCTCAACCAGTATATTGACAGGTATTCGGAATTTGATAAGTAAAAATGTGTATTTCACATCCATGATCATATCGATTGAAAACTTAGTTATGCACAATAAAATGGCCACCATCCTTAACCAGCGGACCGGGTTCCTTCGAATGTTATTGATTATGGGACACCTTTGTCTAAAGACCTTCGTTTTCGTTTAGTTAACAATTCGTTTAGGTAACATTTTTTTGTACCCTCTTTCTGCCATCTTTTTCCCCCGCTGGAATTTGTTTAAGCTGGTTTTATTATTCTTAAGATCATTTTGCTGTGTAGCACATTTCGATTTTTGCATTGTCGTCGCAGTTATTCGATTGCCACATCAAAAATCCTTATTGCGCTGTTATTCTTAATCGTTGGTTTCTTTTATTTTATGTCTCAAAAAAATTGTGCGGCATCAGAAGACTTCGGTGGCCATTACATGTGTCAAACAGTAAACTGAGTAGAAATCGTTCCTTTCGAATTTACTTACAAATTAATTTTAGGTTTTAAAATAAACTTTAGATTTTAGATATTTGAACTAATTCACATTCACATATTGTGTATCTCCTTAAATGAAGTCTCCGCGCATCTACCTTCTAGAGGTGACCAGGTATTTCGTCTTCGTTTCGTTGATTTGAAGGCAATATTTGTTGGGCTGTTTATTTGTTGGGAGATAATGTTTCGACCCCAAATTCAAATTTCGTCAGCATATGCTAATAGCTGGGTTGATTTATAATACATGCAGCTGCGCTATATTGAACTGACGAATGACATACTCCCATGAAAGGTTGAAGATACTTTCAGTTTGAGATCTCCTTGTCACACTCCATATATTATCTCAAAGTTATCCGAAATTGTACCTCCCATTAGCACCTTGCATAACTATTGAGCCATCCATTTTCAAAGCTCGTACTTAGAAACCAATTTAGACGGTATGCTCAGGTAGGATAAAACACAAGTCCCTATACGCCTGTTGGAAGTCTACGAATAGACTGTGCACAGAGATTTCCTTTTCATGGCAGTCGTTGATATATTTGGACCACATTGAGAATCATCTAAGATCCATCCCCTCTTTTGTCAACTGTAAGTTGGCAACTTTACCGCGACTACTTTGACCAAAACCTTGTAGCCTATGTTATGGAAAGCTGTACCGCGGTGCTTGTTGCAGTTTAACAAATTTTCTGTTTATAAAATGGACAGATAATAGTCTTCCACTCTCCTGGGATGTCTGCTCTATGCAAAATTATTATATGGGTTGAAACATGCGGTTGAACAGATAATCACCGCCATATTTAAGCATGGTGTCTTAGTTTTTCATCTGCGATATCACGTTTCGCACTTCATAGTATATTCATCGTAAGGAGTTGAATCAAGGGAGAGGAGTTGTTGCTTGAAAGGTTGTGCCTGTCTATTTAGAAATGAGGAGAAATAATTAAGCCACACCTCGAGGTCGGTTTTAGCGTCCATTTTTAGTTCACCGGACTCACTACGAACAACTCTGCTATATGGATGATAGTCCATAGCTAATTCTCTTATGCTGTGATATCAGTCGAATCACTAAAACAAATAAAAGTCCCCGCAATAGGCGATTGGCCAAATGTGAAATCAATTTGTATTAAAACTCACAGGACACTCTAAACGACTTAACTCACAGCAGACATACCTATGGTTTTGCTTCAGTCGAGAACTTCCGAAATGTTTTGTAATCACTGCAGTTTATCGTTTATTTGTTAGTAAATGAAATTCTTCTCATGTGGAAGTTTGCCGAACTTTGTGGTAAACGTTACGTGTAATTTCACTAGAGAATCACTTTATCTATGGATGAAATCAATTGAACAGCGAACAGTCTGGAGTTAAAATCCATTAGAGCACCTATTGAGCAAATTGATAGTTTTTAAGGTTCAGTACAAATGATTGAATTTAGTTTAATTTTAGAAACATTCAACTTCCGCCTAAAATTCGGGAGGGTAAGGGTCAACCGCGAAATGAGGAAGAAGAAAATCATAAAGAAAAAAATTAAGAAAACCTTGAAAAGCACTTAAGACCAGCTGAATTCATAGGGCATACGAGAAATGGTCGAATGAGTGTAGAACATCAATGTTCACCCTCTGAAATTCAACAGATTTGCTTATTGATTGCCATCCGTCCAAAAAGGTACCGAATTAATTTTAGATTAAACAACAACAACTAAAAAGCATATGTATGTATGTGTTTCAAAGCACACATTCAGATGAACTTAACATAAATTATTTGGACTTTCACAAAGCCAATTCGCTTTAAGTTAATAACCTTCGCCTACTACAGATTATATTTACTATAGATTTCGGTCCCGCCGTAAAATACAGTTGTGTGGTGGCCACACCTCCATCTTCTCTATGTGAAACTTTTGTTACTCAACAACAAGCCGACCCTCTTCATTAAATCAATTATTTTAGAGTGAATTTCACTTACTGTACAGAGTGCTAAGTAGGCAGCTTTAGCTTATGATCAATTTTCATGATTTTACTAGGATGCCACAAGCTCAAAAATTAAATAGTGGAAGAATCGTGAAATATTTACATTCCCATAATTAGCATAGAGCATTTTTGGGTCACCCTGTTGTATCCAACACACTTACACCTATTGCATAATTCGTCAAAAAAATTTGTATTCCGTAAACGTACAAATTTCATTGGAAAGTGGAAACCCCTTATTTCCAGTCTAGGTTACACGAGTACAAAATTTCAAGGACAATTAATAAGGAAAAACAGATACTCGATTTTTAATTTTTTTTGTTGTACAAAGAGGAGACGAAATCTTAAAGTTTTTAATTTTTTATTTTAAATTCATTTTTACATGAAAATGTGATTTCGAGGGTAAACAACAAGAGCGGTGAATTAATGAAAAATTGAACGAGATGATTATACGCAAATTTTATTTATAACGCAAAAAAATAAAAATTGGGAAATGTTTGGGAAAATTATGAGAAAATAAGCATCCGGTCGAATAATAATCCTTAAAACCAGAAAAAGATATCATCGCAAGGCACAAAAAAAAAGGAAAAATTATATTTTAGATTTAAATCTACCGGTACGATTTTTTTTTTTTTTTATAATCAACAGACAACTTTCCAATTTAAATGTGTATTTTGTATGAAATATAGGAGTAAAACGACTGTGGGTCTAACCCTCATAATGTGAATTATATTGATTGTGTGTATATGTGACCGCAATAATAGTAAGATTAACGAAAGGGTATATAATTTGATTAAGTTTGCTGATGACAGAATGTTTAATGTTAAGGTAGTCGGTGACATATAAAATTATAGAGTGATTTAAATGACATGTGATGATGAAATGGATGTGTTTATAATTTTACAAGTAATAATTTTAGCCTAAATGTACATTTGTTTATATACAAAAAAATATGCGAACTTGAACGTTTTGAACTAAACAGACATTTATAAGGGTGACCAGAAAAGTTATTTTTATCTTGACTTAATTATTCCCTCTTTTCGGGTTTAACATTTCACAAATATTTTTTTGTAACAGATTGTTTTTAAAGAGATTAAACAAAGATTATTAACGCAAATTATGTAGCTGCACAGAGAATTTAAAAGATATCTTGCTTTAATCAAAGATTAGGTGTTAATATCACTTCCTAAACTAAAAATATTGACCTGAAGAAAATCGAATCCGAGGTAGCTGAAAATCGTAAATTAATCAACCAACTGTTAAACAAGTCTGTTATGGACTCTGGCCATGGTACTATCATTAATCCTCGGAACCATACTCAAAGCATTATTGGTACAGGTAATCCTGTTGATTCAATTAAATCTGCCGTTATTCCTGTCAACAATAAAAAAATATTTGTATGTAAGTGAAATCGACCCATCCGTTTCACCTGAAATGCTTGTTGGCTTACATTCAAAGTAAATTAGAAGATTGCTTGCCTGACGAAGTGGATTGTACATTATTACTTGCAAAGGACTGGCTAATTGACAATTATATTACCTTCATTTCCTTTAAAATTGGGTTAAAGGATGCTTATTTCAATATGCTAAACAGTTCTGATATGTGGCCTTGTGGTTTGATAATACGTCCATTTGTAAATCATTCACGACAGCCAAAAATCATAGCTGCTATAACGTTCCAACACCACCAATAACTCCTGCTGCATCTAACACTATCAACGATTTCACCTCGATCTACTACCACAACGCTTTCAGTATTCGGGTAAAGCTAAAGGTTTTTCGTTTAGGCGTACTTGACAACGATTGTAACGTCATAATAATCAGCGAGACCTCTCTTACGATAAATATGTTCTCCGAAGAATACTTGTTATCTGATTATGTCGTTCATATAGAAATGATAGAAACGATTTTCACACCAGCCGTAAATGTGCTGGAATTTTGATTGCGGGAAAGAATTCGGTTCCTAATGATGTGATTGTCTTTCATCCTAGCCTAAAACCGCCCAGTAATATAACACGTTTATCAACTGCATCGACTCAGCTGTTATGCTTCTAGTTCGTTATAGCGACCAACTTATCATTGTGGACGACTTTAATTTACTCCTCACCCCCTACCTTATCAGGTCCTAAGGAGTTCTGAAATTTCATTGACAGCAAGAAAAAAGTGGCTGGCTTTCCGTATTCTATATGTTTTACCAGAGCTCCGTCGCTAGCTAGCCCTTGGACATCTGTAATGAGTTTGCCAATTTTTTTTTGCGTCGGTTTACAAACCTGTTCTGTGGCCCGCTATCGCATCTCCAGCTTTTCCCAGCTTCGATCAGTTTAATATTTTCAAGTTTACCGAGGAATATGTTCGGGATTGCTTGCTCCAGCTCGAGGTTGGAAAGGGAGCGGGTTATGATGGCTTCCCGCCGATATTGTTTGAGTGTTTGGGTTCCGATTCACCTTCATATTTATTGAAAGCCTTCGTCACGATTTTTCCTCGAACCATGGAAAATTTATTGTATTCATTGAACCTTCAAGGCGGGTAGAAGAAGTGGTGTGAGTAATTATCGTGGAATCGCCATTCTTTTCGTCTTACCCAAGTTGTTTGAGTCTTTGGTTCATAGAATTTGGTTCTTCCACGCTAAAAACTTTTTTTCTCCTGCACAACAGTAACTAACTTGGTTTCGTTTTGTGGCGAATTATTTGATAGTTTATACTTCAGACATCAGCTCTACGTTATTTATACAGATTTTGCCAAGGCTTTGGATATGATTGGTCACTGTATTCTTATTAGTAAGTTAGACAGTCTACATTAAATGGTTGCGTTCCTCCCTCACTGGCATTCCGTTAGGATTTTGGTTTGTTACTTCCAATTATTTCGTGTGCCATCTAGCGTGCCTCAAGGTAGTCACATTGATACATTGTTGTTTTCATTGTTTATCAACGATGTGGTGCAATGCTTTAAGTTTTCTAACTGCCTCCTCATCGCAGATGGCATGAAAAATTTGTAGTTGGTCAATTAACAATAGACTGGCCATGAACGCTCACCCATTTTTCACCAATATCAGCTGTACAATGAAGACGTTGACCGAGTCGAGTTCATTTCCGATCTTGGTGTGATTTTTGCATCCGACGCTACATTTACCAGACATGTTAACACTATTGTTTCAAAGTCATATATTTAATAAACGAAACTGCAGGGATTTTGGGTACCCGTTTGTTCGATCTATTTTGGAGTATACATCTCTAGTTTGGGTACAATCCTACCACTATCATTCCGGGATGATTGAGAGTGTACGCGGTCCGATGTTTGCCGTCTACGCGTGCTGTGGAATATGTCCTTCCACCTTAGCAGGATCGATGCAGTGTAACTAATTTGTGTAACGTGTTGTTTGAAAATGCGGAAAATACTTTATAATTCTCACAAATACAAACATAAAATACAGTAAATTTCAATATTAACAGAGAAAAATGGTGCCAATAATTACATCAAATTTATTCAGTGCCAATAATTGTAGTCGTTACGCTATTTGTTATCTCACTTTAAAAATATCTCACATTACGAGAAACGGGGAAATTCTTGGGCAGAAAATGACATGTACGATAGGTTAGGTTAGGTTTGGGTACTAGGACCAGGCATAGACACAAAAAATGGTTCATAGCCATACCACAATAATTATTCCCTCCAACTCATTGGAACCATTTTAAGCTGTTAACATAGTGCTGGATACTCCTGATGTCCATCCTACAGAGGTCCGTCAGGTGTTTGAAGAGGGGTGCCCCTAGAAACTTTAGTATGTTTCGTGCCAGACGAGGGCAGGTGCAAAGAAGATGAAGTACTGTCTCTTCGCTTACGCAAAAAGTGATATTGACCATGCTTGCTTCTTCCTGAAGCAGCAGTTTACATACCGCAAGAGGCATTTCAATATCCTTTCTGCTTTCTGAGAAGTGGTCCATTGTACCACGTCGAGTCAGTTCATCGGCGTTTATATTCCGTGTACCTATGAAATGCCCGGGCACCCATAAAATGTGGATGTTAAACTGATCTGCCATCTCGTTAAGAAATGAGAGACAGTTCTGGACTACTCTCGACGTGAGGAGGTGTGATTGAAGCGCTTTAATGATTGTCCGTATATATACGAATATCACAAACTGATATTACATTATACCTCAACCAGTCTACGACTTCCTTTATGGCAGTTACTTCAGCTTGAAAAATGCTACAATAGTCGGGGAGAAGAAAGGAGAGATTTAACAGAAGTTCCTTGCAGAATACTCCAGGCTCGACTTTCCCGTCCCATTTTGAACCATCAGTGAAGAAGTTTATAACTCCTGGTTCCAAAACTGCACCCAACATCCAGTCCTCCCTGGATGGGATCCTAGTACGGAACTTTGTGTCAAAAGATAGTGACGGGACAGTATAGTCGGTGGTCTTGGGAATTTGTTTGTTGCACAAAATAGATGAGTGCCCTGTATTGTTGCAGGTCCACATTAAGATGGATTTCAACCGTATGGCAGTACAAGCTGCCAACTGTTTCCCCAAGATATCTAGAGGAGTCAAAAATAGCAGAGTCTGTAGTGCCTGAGTGGATGTGCTCCTCAGTGCACCACTGATCCACAGAGAGATTGTTCTCTGAACTTTTTTCAACAGCTTTTGGTTGACAGTTTTGTCCAGAGCAGGCCACTAGACTATTACCCCATACAAGAGTATGGGTCTGACTACTGCGGTATAAAGCCAATGTACGATGCGGGGCTCCACCCCCATCCTTCCCCAATGGCATTTTTGCAAGAGTATAGTGCTATAGAAGCTTTCTTTACCCTTTGCAGAGTATTGGGTTTCCAATATAATTTGCTATCCAAAACGAGACCCAGAAACTTCGCTTCAACTGTAAAAGTCAAGCTGAACCCATTTAAAATGGGCGATCGATGTGAGGAAATTTATATTTTCTAGAGAAGAGAACTAATTCGGTTTTGTGTGGTTCACATTCAACCCACAGCCATTGGCCCATAATGAAAGAGTGCCCAGGGCATTCTGCGTAAGCACACTAAGGGTGCCGTGATTTTTACCACGGACACCAATAGCAACATCATCCGCATAGGCAACCATCTTGAAGCCACCATCCTCCAATCTCAGCACCAGGTCATTTATGACCAAGTTCCAAAGTAGGGTCGACAGTAGGCCACCCTGCGGTGTACCTCTGGTTGCAAATCTTCTGACGGAAGATTGCCCAAAACTGGCATTTGTGATCCTGCCTCTTAGCATCTAATATGTATATCCAGTTCTTGAGTGATTCATTCACTCCCAGACCTGAAAATGCCCGAGTTATAGCCCCTGGAAGCACATTGTTAAAGGCCCCCTCAATATCCAAGAAGGTTACCATTGCGTAGTCTCTATATTCGAAAGATTTTTCAATGAAAAATACAAGAGAATGAAGAGCAGTCTCAACAGATCTCCCATTCCAATAGGCATGTTGAGATTTGGACAGCTTTTCCAAGACAATCGTGGCTCTAATATGAGCTTCTATTTGTCTTTCCAGTGTTTTAAAATGGAAGGAAGACAAGCTAATCGGGGATTGCAGTGTGAGCGTTTTCCCACCTTAGGTATGAAAACAACTTTCACTTCTGTCCATTTACTACGAATGTGTCATAGTTCTAGGTTGCCTTTGAAAATTACCTCTAACCAGAAAATTGTTAGATCCGTAGTTTGTTGAATATCCGCAGAGAAAATACCATCGAGTCCAGGAGACTTATATGGTTTAAAACTGTTTATCACCCACAAGATCTTTTTTCTGCTAATAATTTGGCCTATGAGGCTACTTGCCCTTTTACCTACTGATGTGCTAGGTACAGATTCGGAACAACCAGGAAAATGAGTCTCCATCAGAAGTTCCAGCGATTCCGCACTATTAGTGGTCCATATCGCATCCGGCCCTTGAAGATAAATTGGGATGGAAGGACCAGTTGCTAGTACTTTGTGTAGCCTAGATATCTCCGAAGACTCCTGAATTTTGCCACAGTATAGTCTCCAAGAGCTGTTCTTGGCATTTCTCAATTGATATTTGTAAATTTTGAGGACTTCCTTAGAGGAGTCCCAGTCTACAGCAGATTTTGTTTTCCGTGCTGTTTTGAAGAGTCTTTTGCATTTTCAACGTATTTGTTGAATCTCCTTGGACCACCAGGGTGGCGGAGATTTACCTCTAGGCCTGCTAAGAGGGCTATAGTTCAGTATAGCTTCATTAAAAGCGCTGAACAACTCGTCCACCAAGCCATCGAGCTCTTGCGCAGTTTTTGGAGGTTTTGGCACCGGAACTGGTAGTGAATTACCCAGAATAGTTCTAAAGGTATCCCAGTTGGTTTTCCTCCTGTTTCTGTAAATTGGAATTTTTGGAGAAGTCCATTTCAAATTGAAGATAACAATGATCAGAAAAGGAGTGGTCCTCCGACACTCTCCATTTTGATAGACTAATCGACAGAAAGCTTGAGACAAGAGTAATATCCAATACTTCGTGTCTATTATTAGTTATAAAGGTCGGCTTATTGTCTATGTTATATACGTATATGAAGGTTAGTACTTAAAATGTAATCAAGGAGTAACTCACCTCGTTCATTTGTGTCCGTACTTCCCCATATTGTGTGACGAGCATTTGCATCACTCCCAAGGATGACTCCAACCTTGCGCTTCTGAGCCTCCAAGATTAGCTCACCTAGAATGATTGGTGGAGTATCCACTTCATCATAAGCAAGGTAAGCTGACACTAGGCAGAGGTTTGGTTTATCGACCTCAATGCTGACCGCTGTTACATCTCCGTTACTGAAATTTGATAACAGAAAGCAACTTATGTCATTTTTAAAGAGAATGCACGACCGAACCTTACCTTCTTTTTTCGCGTGCATTAATCTATAATAGGGAGTTTTGAGCCCAAGTACCCGGTCTTCACTGACCCAAGGGTCCTGGATCAAGACGACATCTGTCGCTTCTTTCCCAATTTTTAAAATTAGAGCAGCTGATGCTACCTTAGAGAGGTGAAGGTTGACTTGAAGAAATGTCAGTGTCATTTCTACAGGCTCTTCTCCACCACAGTAACATCAGAGTCATCCCCTGATGAGAAGTCCTCTGAGAGCCTCTTTGAAGACTAAATGGACGTTGACATCTCCGTGTCCGTGGAGAGAGTTTCCGCTTGGCTGGCTACCTCTGCGCGCACAGATGAGCTATCAAGCACCGCGGTAGTTTCTGAAGATGACTTCGGAGCCTCCGGCTTGTCCGCGTCCTTCTTGTACACCTTGAGTGTGACTGCACTGAAACCATAGTTGATTAAACCGTTGGTTTTTTCCAGTGCAGTCAGTGGCTCCTTGTTTAAGATAATAACAGCTGACCTATAGTTAGCCTTTGCCTCCTCGAGCTTAGCAACTTTCCAGTTGTGCGTTGGCAACTCCGGGTTGCCAACCTGCAACATCTGAAGTATCACCTCCGGATCACTAGGCTCCGAAGGGATGTATACCCTAGCTCTTGGCCTGCAGGGGATCTTCTCCCTATCAATCACAGCAAGGCTGGCTCCGGGCCGTATCTCGCCAAGTCACCCCACTGCCTTCTAATAAAGCAGCAGGGACCTCTGATATGCACAGGCAGTCAGTTTCACCTGATTCCTGTGCCAGCCCGCGTCCCGACAAGTCGGAGCAGGTCATGGATTTTCCGACAGGACTTTCAGGTAGGTGGTGGCTAAGACCCCTTCCACCTTCCCCCAATTAGCGGGCGTGATACTGCCATCCTCTTGGGTTTGATCAATAACTGCCACAACCAGCTGATCCGAGGGCCTCGTTAAAAAGCCTCATAGCGGAAGCATGGAGTTTTGTTCGCTTTACGATCTTAGGACTTTCCTCCTGAGATCTATTTCTTCTAAGCAGTGAGCCAGCTGAAGGGCCTTCCGACTTTTTCTCGGTGACTGTTTTTGCCCACGCAAGCGTGGATTTGTCCTTATCCGTTCTGTCTTCTGTCGAGATGTTATTTATCTCCTCCAGGCCTTCCTCCTAGTATTATAGGTTGGTTTTGAGGAACCAGCTTCGTTCGTGCTTTGGTGCCGCTTTGTATTTCTTTACTCAGATTTGGTCATCCGAGTGGAGGGACCAGCCTCGCGTGTGCTTATGTCCCGTTGTTTATTTGTAGACCCGAGTCTCGTTGCCCACATTTTCCGTTTTTTTTAGAGATCCGGACACTTTTTGTTGTTTTTTGTTATTATGAAGATCCATAATTTTTCCCACGAGTAGCGGAGAAAGAAGTGTCCATCTATGCAGAGCTCCGCAGTACACAGATAAGGCTACTTAATCCTGAGGGCGCCAAGTATCCGGATCCACCGTTAGTGACTGAGCTAGTTTTAAAGCTGGGCCCCCAGTCTGGTCGATTGTCGGCACGGTACGATTAACACCTTAACCCAGCCCAGTGATTTGTTTAAGGTTGACTCCTTTAGCGCCGTGTTTTAGCCTAGAAGCCAAAGAATCAGCAATCTAGTTACCAGCGGTCACCACGTGGCGGTAACACGAGCACTTGTGGAAGTTCCAAGTTACGGAGCTGACCGTAAGTGCCAACTTGAATTCCCCGAGCAACTTTCCACCTGACCACCCATGTACGATACCAAGAAGTAAACTTGATGGTCTTTTTATATTGTGACTACAGGGATACTATGGAGAAGTTCGGAACTGTTGGATGTTCACTTGCGAAAATTGGCCTCCCTTCCTCAATAAATAGACCAAATCTTTGAAAATGCTTTGAGCGTCCTATAAATGTACTGTTTTCTTTTAATACTACATGATGCCACAAATAGAATTGATCAGGACCAGAATCGTTTGAAATTTCAATATGTGCTAATTCTAATATTCTTGTCTCTTGATCGAATTATCGCGTATAAATCGTTTTTCCAAACTACCTAATATTTTTACAGCCAGTATTTTGGAATTTCCCAATTTCGGTGAACCTTTCCAAAATGGTAGGATTACGATGTATCCGCCATCTACCGATCTTTCACTGGTTCTCTGGTAATGTTTTAAACAAAATCTATCCTCTTCACTGTAGGGAACAACATTTACAATCTCCTCGATTTCGCAACATTTTCAGTGTTTGGTCGACATCCAGATGATGATGGATTGAAATTTCATTATTTTTAACTTCTTATCGAAAATTCAGTTACTACCAAGAAGAACAAATTCAATCAATTTTGTCAATTTTGTTATTGTTATGCAATTTAGGATCTGCTAGCTTCACTTTGATCAATTTCGAAGTTCATCCAATTGACTGATGGTAAATACAACGAGCTTTTTGGAACTATCAATACCTTCGCCTTAAAATGATCATCAGTAAATCTGATGGTGGCCGCGCCTTTAGATACTCCTGCGTTGACACGTTGTCTCTATAATATTTCTCTTCTTTAGACCGAGCTGTTGAAAACTCTCTTCTGTACAGAAAGACAGAAAGACGGTTGTGATCCGGAGTCAACAAAAGTTCGACAAAAGTGCCAAAAGTGCTGAACATGCAGATATGCGACAAACACATCCACAAACATAGGAAATCGGTCTAATCACCTTCACGATCAATATATAAACCACAAATTGAACTATTCACTTCATTGAACAATTTCCGATTTCTTCCGTAATTTATAGGATGTTCACAGCACTCATACACTCATGGTAACACTCATTAATGCAGAATTATGCGATTTAATATGGCACGTCCTAGTGGAAAAATGAAGGAAAATCCATCTCTTTGAAGTAAACGGCTAAGGCGACTGCAACAATCAAACAATGAATTCATTTTGTAATATGTCAAAAATTTATTATGTAGCATTGAAAATTTTATGCATTTTTAAGTAGGTGTCAAAAATTAGTTAAATATTTATCATAGGCTAAGATTTAAAACTTTAATTCAAACCTTGTCTTGATATATAATTAATTATTGTACTAAAAATTAACGTTATTGTCACAAAATTATACAAAATCTTAAATATAATTATTTGTCTCGGCCATGTCAAGGTTTCGATTTAAACTTCCGGAGGTTTAGATTAAAGTGGAAGATATTCATGGTCTAACAAGACCAAAAATTTGTAGTAGAGTGCCAGGAAAATCGAGTGGGATAAGATTCTAGGTGATGTTAGGTTCTCCTCCTAAAATGTTACAAGATTTTAATTTACAGTCAACTCTCTATATCACGATCTTCTATAACTACATCCTTTCTGATTCTTGATAATTCTTTCGACCCCTTAAAATTTTCAAATAACTTGCATTCCTTTTCTCGATAATTTTATAACTCGAACTCTCTGTAACACGACTAATCCTATTTTGTGTTTTCTTTTAAATTACGTTCCCTATTTAAGAGTTATAGTTTATTTGATGGAAGCGTAGATATTGAAACGAGCAAGTAATTTGTCACAATCCACTCGGGAAGTCAGAACATCGTGAACGAAGATAGCGGATGCAACATCTTGTCGGTGATCCAAAAGGAATAGTTTTAATAAATTACAACGATCATTATAAGGTGGGAGAATATATTGATGCACTCGCTCAGTGGGTAATCTACGAAGCGAGTACAAAACAAATGGCTTCTGAACACTCTAAATCCTATCTGAATGGCACTTATAAATTGGGGCCAAATCTGAGAAGCATATTCCATAACTGAACGAACAAAGGATATATACAGAGTTTTCAGTGCGAGCGGGTTGCAAAAGTCTTTACAATTGCGCTAATGCAACCTTTTCTTATGATACAATCAATATGTTTAGTAAAAGTTAGGTCACAAAAAATGGTTATGCATATGTCGGACATGATCTCAACTCAACAATTTTTTATTAAACGACCAACTGCAAAAGTTATTCAAATTATCTTGCAATTTCGCACAACTAGCAACCTTATTAATTGGAGCAAATATTTCCATATCATCTGCGTGAAGCAGACAATGTGCAAATTCAAAACACTCAACAACATCATTTACAAATAAAGAAAATTAAAGTAAACCAATGTGACTTTCTTGAGGAACTCCTGAGGTAACACGAAATGAACGTGAGCTAAAATCGTTAATCTTAAGGGATGAACTGACAATGTAGTCCAACTTTTCGATAAGAATCGAATGGTAATTTTATCGAAAGCCTTTGAAAAATCTGTGTATACTACATCTACTTGTTGCCTTTCTTCTAGTCTACTATATAAATGTCTACAAAAAGAGATTAGATTAGTCGCCGTAAACCTATCCGGTTAAAACCCGTGTTGAGCAGGAGAAACAAACCTTTTGCATTACGAACCAAAAATTTCTGTACCATAGATTCGAATAGTTTTGGTATAGCAGAAAGAACAGCGATTCCGCGATAGTTACTGACTTCACTTCTTTTGCCAGATTTCGAAATCGGACGGATGAAAGATAATTTCCAGAGATCCGGAAAAATTCCAGTAAGTAAGCTATTATTAAAGATAATAGTCAGTGGAGGGGCTAGAATCTAGGACGGTTGAAAAGCCATCTTGTCCTGCCCCCTAATCAACTTCAAGTTGACATAACCCATCATAGACTTCTGCTTCCGTAAATTTTAAAAAGTTTAAATCAGAAAGAGCGCGGTTAGTTAGGCTTGTTACATGATATCGCAGGTTCTTCATAGACAGACTCGAAAAAATTGGTAAACAAATATATTAGAAAGCTAATTGGCGAAAGAGTTCTGAAAAATCATTGGGATAGGAAACCCAGCAACCTTCTTTTTGCTATTTATGAAATTTCAGAGTTTCTTAGAATAGGAAGTTATATCATCTTCGATTTGCAAAATGTAGCTATTGTAAAGGAACCAGTTCAAAGTTTAAGGCTCCCTACGAGCAGTGTTGAAGCTAGGATAAAACTGAACACCGTCTAACATATATGTTGGGGCAAATTCCAATAGCGATCAATTCGCAAGGTTTATATGATTGGAATGCGTATTCCCAAGATTGATATACGGGAAATATTGTACAGGAATTTTCCGTGACCTTGATTGTTGCACCTTTATAACTTGCTTTATTTAATTTTATAATTCACTATTTATTATAAACAAGTACAAATTATATTTTGAATTTATAGTATATAAATATATGGCTAACTCGATACAATGCAAAAACGATAATGATTTGTTGTACAAAAAACTATTGCAAGAAAATTTTAATGAACGAGCGATGACATGACGAAATTCGAAGAATTATATTCGACGTTTTTGTAATAAAGTTCAAAACCAGGTAGCGCGTCGATCATAATTTTTCGTTACATATTTTCGTTATTTGAGAAAAAGTACACTAGAATTCGTCTACAAGTTTGACGTTTTGACGTCTTGAATTATGTGGACAAAATATTAATATTTTGATAGAAAGTTTTTAAAGTTAAGTATTTAGTTATAAATTACATTATATAGAATTATTAATAATTAATTTGCATTTCAGGGAGGGACAGTGCTTTATATAATGCTAATGGGTAACTATAAATTAATTATAATAATTACATTTGTGTTTCTTTTTAATTTTAGGTTAACAAAAAAAATGATTGTTTTCAGGAAGAGATTTTATGTTGGTGAGTATTTTTCAGGTATGTGCTCCAACAATATATAAAAGATGTAACTTATTACAGCGTTTTCCAATACGAATTAGCTGTTTATTATGCCATGGCTCCCGCTACCAAGGTTCGTTTCTCATTGATGGAATATATCTTTCAATACCAGACTTGAGAAGCTCGTTGAATAAAAAATCACTATCGTTCAAGACTCTTCCTCGCTTTAAAAATACCCAGTCCGAATCGACAAGAAATTTGTTTAAAGAAACGTAATCAGCATGTATACAACCGAAATGAAAAGAATTACTAGGAGTTTATATATTATAACAATTCTCTTGAAAAATGTTTATCATATATGCTCGTACATCCAAATACGTTAGTTAGTTGAAAAAACCAAATCGAGGAATTTCCCCTCGACTGTTGCTTATTCGGTTCACCTAACTACTGCTAATCCTTTTTGGTCGATGGAAGAGGCCGTGAAAACTCAATCAACAACAATCCAATTAATATCAGGAAGATTGAAGTCACCAGTAACAATTAGTTAATCATCAACACGAACCAATGGCTTAACAACATAATCGAGAAAATTAATTCCAAGTTAATATTCCAGAGTAGATCCGCAGGGAAATAGAAAATCTATCTGTGTGTTACTAAATTGTTAAATATGCATAATTTAATAAATAGAATATAACTAGTCTTGTAATATCGTGCCTATCACATTAATAAATCAAGTACCAAAGTAAATAGCCGTATTCGAAAACAATCAATGATGTTCTAAACAATCCGAATGAAGCTGAAGAATCACATGCTGAATGGACAACATAACTGTTGGCGACATAACAGTCGGTAAATTCTAGTTCAACTGATGTACGAAACCCATTCAATGGACCTTTCGTATTGAAAACAAACCAACCTTTTCCGACTACGATTTTGACCTCTTCAAAAGCTCACCTTAGCAACTTCAGACTACGTCATATTTCCATTCATAATGGAAAGAAAGAATTTTGAATGCCCTGGAGCAACGTTAAAAGACTTATTTCAAAGGAAGACTTCCTCAAACCTCAAACTCTGGAGTCTTTGGCTTCCCCAAACCATAAAAGTAGTAGATTCCTCTCTTTATTCCACTTCCCCTTCTCTTTAACAACAAAACCTACTACTATATATGAAACTTTTATTAAATTCCTAACCTAACAAACGATTAAATACCGCTCGTATACACCGATACGTTATGATTTTACAAATCGAGCGTACAAAAACTTGTTTTTTCCGTTCATTTTATTGTGAAAAATGGCTTTTCATTGAAATAACAAAACAAAAACAACATTAAATCACTCACGTTTTAGCTAAAATGAGATTATGTTTTTCCGTCCAACTGTTTGGCGTGATGGTTTACAAAATTAAATAAACGTTAGTTATCAATCAAGCCTTCATCCAATAAAAATGTTACTCTTTTGTTAAAAAATCTGCTGGCCATATTTTACTGCTATTTAGAACAATCATTCAAAAACAACTATGAGAGGTTCTCGCAATATTTTTCATATTTATATAAATCAAATTTAAAACGAAAACACAAAAATAACCAAAATGATTGTTGAAACGGAAGGAAACGTTAAGTCAACATTTTGTATATTTTCCATTTTCACACAAAATTAAAACAAAACGTAAATGAGAAAAAACAAATGAAAATAATTTGTTAAATTTTATAATAATTGTTTGGTTTTTTTTTTTTAATTTGGGTGGTAGTAGTAGGACATTAATTCTATTTTTACTTTTTGCTTTTCCCACTATGGCGGAATTATATTGGGTAAGTATTGTAATCGCGAAAAATTGTTGTTACAAGCGTAAGCGATAAAAAATGTATCAAATTTCTGCTTAGGACAACCGAAAAGTGTTTCTTCAACAAAATTTTAACTTCCGCAGTTTCTCTAAAATTAATTACGATAGGTCATTCCTTCACTGTTTTATTCAAAAATGGTACGCGCGGAATCCCATGAAAATATATTAGCGGTTTTGGAACTGGTTAAAGCAAATAAGGTAAGTTAATGAAATTACGAGTTAATCTACAAGCCTTAATATTAAAATAAAGTTTAATTATTCATTCGTTTAACGTTCAATTATGTACTTTTAAAATTTTATTAAATGTTAAAATTCGCATTTTATTTTTAGAATATGTTATTTGGATCATTCCAGAATCACGCAGTAAACATAAACGATCAAATTGAAGCGTTGAAAGCGATTCATCAAAAGGCCTGATTTCTCGAGCTAGCCACCGTTAACAGAGATTAGAGTTATGCTCATGATTACATTTTCGGCCTTTAGCAAAACAGTACATTAGTAAGTTTTTCTGCACGAATTTTCAATTACATAATATTAATGTTCAATTGTTTGTTTACGACTGAGTGATACCGTAAAAAAAAAAACGGGAACTGGAGGTTGGAAAAACCACCTCACGATATGAAGTTTTTGGACACTTTTTCGGGCAAAAATTTGTGCGAGTATACATTGTGAAATTTTTGGACAAAATTGGAATTACAGAAAAATTAAGTTTTTGGGCATATACATATTTATTTGAGTGTACTTCTTTTAACACTGTGTTTAACAAAAATAAAGTTATTCAAATAAAACAAGCCTCAAATAATTTTTAACATTCATTCCCAATATTCTTTTCAACAAATCAAAGAACTTAGCACCACTTTGATATTTTGATATGAGTCGTAGGGCTCTTGCAAAAAAATTTACAAAATTAACCAATCGACGAAATTTGCTTGGAACAAGGTCATTGTTCTCTGTTGTACCAAATACCACAAATCTCAGAGATTGGCTTGTAGCGAATCACTCATATTTATACTCATAAATATTTACATTCGTTTCCGCTACAATATATCAATCACATATATTGGCGCGCACACACACACACCAAATACTTACACTCGTTTTATCACCGCGATGTACTAAAATACATATATCAGCGCTCTCGTGTACATGACACTCACTCAGCCGCAACCGCTTGATCAGCAAGCACTACCAAACATAATTCATCTCCACTGTTTCGGTGGAATGCGAAGCAAGGGAACACAAACGAAAAATTCATTATTCATCCGCATCATAATTTTTTTTTGTTTTGGCGGTGTTTTTGACAGTCGGTATTATACTTTACATCAGAACAACTTTCATAATTTTTCGTGCGACAAGTGAATAATTAATATTAACGTAAAACCAAATTGTTTGATTAAAATTAATAATAATTTTAATAATCAAATTATAATTCAACCTAGTAAAATAAAATTATAATTATAAGTAAAATAAAAAGGTTTTGTGTGTTTCATTATTTCGGGTAGCGTCATCGACGCATAGATACAACGGAGAACACACATTGCAACCTTATACATTACAGGCTCTTATACTGAATATATAGGTTATGAAGGGCATACATACATTGCGAAATTGAAATCACTTAGTGCCATTATAATATGAGTCGCAGGGTTCTTGCAACAAAAATTGGAAAAATAACCAATCGTCCAATTTCGTTTGGAACAAGGATGTTGTTCTCTACTACGCCAAATAGCACCAATCTCAGAGATTACCTCATATAGTGACTTTATAGGTTGTAAAGGGAATACATTCTGACATTGAAATCACTTATTGCCATTTTGATATGAACCGTAGGGTTCTTATATAAAAATGGCAATAAGGGATTTCACTTTCGCTATGTATGCCCTTCTCAAATTATTTACTATATGAGCCAATCTCTGAGATTCGTGCTATTTGGTACAATAGAGGGCAATAACCTTGTTCCAAGCGAAATTCGTCGATGTGTTGCCCTACGTCTCATATCAAAGTGGCACTAAGTGATTTCAATTTCGAAATGTATGCCCTTCAAAACCTACCTACATAGTAACTATATGAGCTAATCTCTGAGATTAGTGTTTTCTGGTACAATATTAGATAACATCCTCCAAGCGAAATTCGTAGATTTGTTAATTTCCTAATTTTTTTTGCCCTATACGGCTCATATCAAAATGACAATTAGTGATTTCAATTTCGCAATGTATACCCTTTACAACCTATACAGTCATTATACGAGCCAATCTCTGAGATTCGTGTGCTTTTTGGTACAACAGAGAATAACATCCTTGTTCTAAATTTTTTTGCAAGAGCTTTACCGGCTCATATCAAAATATAAAAATGGCGCTTAGTTCGTTGATTTATTGAAAAGAAAATTGGAAATGAATGTTACAAGTTATTTGAGGCCTATTTTATTTGAATAACTTTATTTTTGTTAAATACACTGTTAAATATGTGTGTACACGCGCATAAATATATGTCCAAAAACTTAATTTTTCTAAAATCTCAATTTTGTCCAAAAACTTCACAGTACACTCGGTAAAACTTTTGTCCCAAAAAAAAGTATCCAAAATCTTCACACTAATGGAATTCAGTAGATGAAGCAATCTTAGACATTTTGGAAACCCACTTTCCAGTTATGGTAGATCTAAAATATCCGAAAGCAGATGGTACATCTGAGGACCACCAGTTGGCAGAACCAACATCTCACACCAACTTGGACGTTAAAACCGGGTTCAAATATCACACAAAAAAATAAAAAAAAATACATTAGAAATTTTCAAATTGGAGAAAGGGTTGGGAATGCCAGCTTCAAAATTTACGAGTAAAATTAAAATTAACCGTAATGTAGTATTAGTTAATAATATTAATAATAATAATAACGATAGTAATAATGTAATACCTCATTAACCATTGTAAACATAAAAAATATTTCTTACTTTAATATTTAATAAATTTGATGAAATTATTGCTAAATAAATTGTTTTAATTTTTTTTTTTTTTTTTTTTTTTTAAATCGAAACCAGAGGACAAAAAAACAGGAAAAGCCTTTTGGTATGATATTTACCAGTGACAGGCGTTTTTCCTTAACAATAGAATAAAAAAAAAAAAAAATAAGAAATATAATAATAAGGAAGTAATCGAAATAATAATTCTTAGATACAAAGCGACAATAACAAATACAATATTATTAACTAAAGGTGATATTGAATTAAAATTAAGTATATACACATATGAAACAAATTAAATAATAAAGCAGATTTGTGATAATTGGCAGATTATGATAACCAAAATTGTACAAATCAATCGTGCTGGAAGCGCCACAATTTCAATGATGACAAAAATTTAGATTTTGAATTTAAGCAACGTATATCTCTGGGAAGCTTGTTAAAAATTGTAGGAGCCGTAACTGAAAAGTAATTAAAACAATGGGTTTTTAAAAAATTAGGAACCGTACGAAAATGCAATGTTTTCTTTCACAAAGTGTAGCTTTGACAACTCAAGAAACGATTTCCACATCATTTATGACCTTGAAAACATAAAAATGTTTAAGTGGCAGAATATTACTCGTTTTAAATAACGGCCAAGATGAGCACAATTTATTCTTGAAAAACATCAATCTAAGTATGAACTTTTCAGCAATAACCAAAGGCCGGACTGACTCGTAATACGTACCGCCCCAGCAGCAAATACCATAGCGCAATCTGGACTCAATTAAAGCATGATAAAACATTTTTAGAACCGAAAAAGAACAGTTAGAACGCAAAAGATACATTTTCCTAATACCAGAATGTAGTGAATCATTTAGGTCAGATATATGACATTTCCAGTCCAAACGGCTATCTACAATTAACCCCAAATATTTAATGTTATTCACGTAATCAATCGTCAAACAATTAGTCAGGCAATTACCACTCTTAGTACAACGACAGTCGTGATAAATTAAGTCTCTATTGAAAGCAGGCAACTCATTTAAACTAAACAATATTGCTTTAGTTTTCGGACTTAAACCCAGTTTATGTACAGCGAACCACTGACTTAATAAACCCAAGTCAAAATTAATATCAAATGTAATTGTGGAATAATTAGAACTATTGTACACAAAAGCCATATCGTCAGCAAAAGCCACCACTTTACCCTTAAAATTTTGAGTGAAAACCGAATTAATATAAACCAAAAATAAAATCGGGCCAAGTACTGAACCCTATGGGACACCGGCTTCCAGAATCAATGCTCCACTAACACAAACGCCACAATGAACACATTGTGAATGATTAACAATAAATGATTTTAGCCAATTATAAACACAATCACGAAAACCCATATTCCAGAATTTACGAACGTTATGATCCACCATATCAAATGCTTTTGTAATATCGACAAATAAAGCAGATACCATTTTAGAGTTATTAAGACCCTCATGAAGTGGATTTAGCAGTTCGATCAGAGCATTTTCAGTCCCTAAATTACACCTAAAACCAAATTGACACTTACTAAAAAAGTTCGATCCATCCAGAAAATTAACTACCCTCGTTTTAAATGCTTTTTCAAAGATTTTTGAAGATCACAGAAAGTAAAGAAATTGGTCGATAGTTCGCAATTTGCAAACGATTGCCCTTTTTAAATAGCGGAATTACTGCAGCAACTTTAAGTGACTCAGGGAAAATGCCTTCAGTGATACTTCGATTAACCCTTGTGTCTATACCCGGGCACCCGGGTGGCCATTTCGATTTAAAATGCTCGTAACTTTTTCAATTTCACAGTTAGACTATCCCTACTCCTTGACATCCAAGAACTACTTATTTTTTATTGATCTTTGAACAGAAGTTAACTAAAAATTATTGCTGAACTAAATTATTCGTTTACCAATATTATTACTCTTATAGTCTATACCCGGCCACCCGGGTGGCCATTTAAAAAAAACACTGAATATGCTATTTGTATAACATTTTATTGTTTAAATCAACATTTCATCACAGAAAAAATCAAAAATTATCACATAAATAATTCAGTTGGTTATTAAAAATATGTTTACAAAATAAGAAATTCAATTTGGTAAAAATTTACAAAAAAAATTAAAACTATTAACACTTAGAACACTTTATTTTAGTGTTCGTATGTTCTACACATACTGGTCTTCTACAGATACTACAGGATTTCCGTGAATTTCGTCGTTTTTTGGGATCGGAAGACAAACAAATCCAGCATTTGCCAACTTGAGGAATTCGGCCATCGTTGTTGCGTAACACATTAGGTACTCCAGACGTTGTCAATTCCTGGTTTATTGGTACATAGAGCGGTTTGCCAAGTATGCATTCTATCCCTGAACGTGAATTAAAATTTCTATATACATTTGGTATGGTTGATCGATCTGACACATGCGGTAGAGCTAATTGAAGCACAAGATCTTTCAAGAATTCTCGACGATTGTGTGTTTTGTTTGATCTAGCCGGGTTATTTTCTATGTAAATTTTGTAAGCGCGACGCAAGCTACATCAATTATATTGTAAAAAAATGCTACAGGCCATCTTTTCGTCCTTCGTTTGGTTGTATAATGAGTGACCAGTTTGTCCATATTATCTACTCCACCTTTTTTTCCATTGTAATAATGAATGATTTCCGGTTTTTTTTTGTCTCCAATTACTGAATCCGTATAATGCTGCGTAGATAATAATAATACACTCTTATTTTTTTTGGGGACATACGAACAAAGTGTAATATTATCATCGCTGAATCCAAAAATTGACGAATAAATTTCCCGAGATCTGGACGGCAACATTTCTTTTGGAACATAGGGTTTATTTTTTTTTAATGTCCCGACTATTGATAAGTCCCAAGAGATCAATAAACGAGCAAGCGGCAATGTTGTAAAAAAATTGTCAGTTACTATATTTCTCCCAGACCCTTTGAAACGGGCGCATAGGTCCTTGACAACCCGCTCTCCTTGATTGATTTCCCTGCCTGATGGTTGCTTACCCGTATATATCTGCCCCGTTATTGGGTAAGAGTTAGCAGCATCGCAAACCCACCATACTTTGATCCCATATTTTGCCGGTTTGGACGGCATATACTGGGTGAATCTTGTTCGTCCTACACAAAAAAATTTTTTTTATACTGAATACTGAATACAGAATACAGAATACTGAATACAGAATACTGAATACTGAATACTGAATACTGAATACTGAATACAGAATACAGAATACAGAATACTGAATACTGAATACAGAATACAGAATACTGAATACTGAATACTGAATACTGAATACTGAATGCTGAATACAGAATACAGAATACTGAATTCAGAATACAGAATACTGAATACTGAATACTGAATACTGAATACAGAATACAGAATACAGAATACAGAATACTGAATACTGAATACAGAATACAATACTGAATACTGAATACTGAATACTGAATACAGAATACAGAATACTGAATACAGAATACAATACTGAATACTGAATACTGAATACTGAATACAGAATACAGAATACAGAATACAGAATACTGAATACTGAATACTGAATACAGAATACTGAATACTGAATACAGAATACAGAATACAGAATACTGAATACAGAATACTGAATACTGAATACTGAATACTGAATACAGAATACAGAATACAGAATACTGAATACAGAATACAATACTGAATACTGAATACTGAATACAGAATACAGAATACAGAATACTGAATACAGAATACAGAATACAGAATACTGAATACTGAAATGTCAATAATTTCCAGATTTTCTGCGGTTTATCCCGATTTAGAATATTGTGTTCTGTGTATACTTCATTGGCCTTCCTGTTTGTGTGTCTAGTGATTATTTCACACATGACGTCCGTAAATATACACTTGAAGGTATCTCTTACAGATAACATTTCGGTCGATCGCGATGGCCCACTTCGTTGACTCCTGAGAATATTGTGTCTCAATGTTTGCCTTTGAGGAGGATTTTGTCTCCATATCGATCCATCTTTTCCTTTTAGATAAGGCGAATTATTACAATTTGCACTTCCAGTTTCTCCTTCGTCTTCAACTTCACTATCGCTGAAAATTTCTTCATCAGACACTTCAATTTGGACTTCATGATCTTCATAAACGTCCTCTATGTCTGAATCTTCCACGTTTCTATCCGCTGCTGTAGGAAGCCACTCATCTTCTGAGCCGTCGTCAACAAAATCAAGCACTTCTTCGTCATCGTCACATTCCTCTAATAAACGATTTAGGTATGCTTGTTGATCTTCATACGACAAACTAGGGCAAAAATGTGTATATAAATGTAAAAAAACCGAACGGATCATCGAAATAATAAATCTTACCGTCTAAACTCAGCATTTGAAATGTCTCTGTGGTCCGCCATTTTATCACTCACATATATATTTATTTACAAAAAAAATCACTTCCGCAATCAACCTTTCCATTTGAATACCACACCTACTCTAATTTCCTCAGCTCACCTAAACGATTCTTTTCTGTTTTGTTTTACTAGCATTAACCGGGGATTCCCCATTTTTTATTTATTTTTTTTGTTTTATAACGTTTAAAATAGTATATTAAAATAAATAAAGGCAATAATACACTGGCAAATACAAAAATTTTCGATATTAACAAGAAAATACATGTGGCCACCCGGGTGGGTCGGGTATAGAATAGTGTATAATTTTTTGGGTATAGACACAACGGTTAAAGAGAATGCATAAAATATCAACAATGTTAAAGATAATTTTTTTAAATAACCAATTACTAAAACCAAACATGTCTGCAGAGTATTTATCTTCAAGTCAGTTTATAATGTGAAATATCTCTGAAGATGAACAATGGCGGAAAAAAACTGCTGCTAGATGATTCATCTAAACTTACAGTAACATCGGTTAGTCGCGAGCAGTCGGGAAGCTCCTTACAAGCCTTTGATACAACATTGCAAAAATATAAATTAAAACAATCAGCGATATCCCCTGCATAGGCGAAACGATTATTATGTTCATCAACTATTTCAAATATATTGTCACTTGAGGTATCCTTATTTAGAATTTCATTAATTAATGACCATTGTTGTTTAACGTTACCGGTAACCTTTTGAAATCGACCCAAATAATACTTTGATTTAGCCTCAAATATTTCCTTTTACTTTCTTTTACTCTAGTAAAATAAAGTATAGTAATCATGAAGATTTTGGACCTTGAGATTTTTAGAGATTTATCTGTTTTGAGGTCCCCTGAGTCCGAAAAAGTGGGTTTCGAAATGGTGTCTGTCTGTCTGTCTGTCAGTCTGTCAGTCTGTCAGTCTGTCTGTGTCCTCTCTACAGCCCAGATGGTTTAACCAATCAAACTGAAACTTCAGATTTAAGGTTTTTTGATAAATTGGGAGGCCCCAGTGAATTTTACTCCAAATCGGCTAACTGCAAGTGGCCACTCCCTTGGTCCAGAAAATTTATTTTGCAAATATCTTAAAAAGTATAAGGTTTACAAAAAACTACTTGAAATAAAATGTTTCCAAAAATTAAAAACAAATAAAAATCAAAAAAAAATTTAAAAAAAAATTAAAAAATTTAAAAAAAAAAATTAAAAAAAACAAATTTAAAAATTATAAAAAACAACAAAATTTCTCAAAATTTTCTGTTCGTAAAAGAAAGTCGTGTGTTGGCCACACCTCCATTTTTTTAATTGTTTTGACATCTGACGAACAAAGCTTGATAAGTCCAAATTACTGGGATTTTTTTTAAGTTTTATACTAAGCTTATTTTTCTTATTGATTTTATAAAGAAGGGAATGGTTTATCCACGGTTTAAGCTTAAATGTTTTTTATTCGGTTTACCTACGTATTTACATTGGTCAACGTAACTAGAGAGCGTAGTGGTAAACAAATCGAAAGCTGCATAAATATTGGTTTCAGATAAGACTACATTCCAAGATTCAAGTAACAATAATTGGTTCAGACGGTCAAAGTTAATAAGAAACTTCATATCTGTATTAATTCTAATATTAGATTGATCTTTGTTACTACCCTTAAAAGACAAGTCAATATAAATGGCACAATGGTCCGTGATACGTAAATCCTCAACTACAGACTCAATTGCAAAATTAGAGAATCGATAGAAAACATGATCAATGCAAGATGAAGAAAGAAATCCTGGTCGGTACATTTACATCACAGAATAATTCATGGCTGGACCTTAAAAATTTATACTTTTCAACTAGTCTAGAGCTGTTCAAAATGTTAATATTGGCACATACCCCCCCCCCCTTCCAGGAGTAAATTTTTTGATTTAATTTTAATCAAGAGCAATTTAAGCTCAACCAAATATGCGTTGATGTTATAAGAATGAAGTCTGTAAATACACACAATAGTTACTTTAGTATTTTCAAAATAAGTATAAATTACTAAAACATCAGCTGTCTTTAATTTAAGATCATTATGAATTTTGACAATTAAGTTATCAGCCACAAACACAGCAAGACCATCAGCTCGCTGGATGTTATTACAATTAGTAAAAAACTTAAATACAGCTAATGAATAGTTGCCAATTTCAAAATCATTTATTCAAATTTCTGATAATATTATTAATTTAGGTAATATAGGGCCAACGATTGAATATGACAAGCCAAGCTATCAAAGTTTTGCCGCATACTACGAATATTTTGAAGTAATATCTTAGAAACCATCAACGACATTTCACTCGTAAAATGATAAAAAAATAAAAAAATTACACAATACCCAGAATGTGTTGAACAGTTCAAGATCAATTAAATATCACCAATTGCATCACAAAAAATTAATATAAGATATTAGTATGAAATAAAAATATATAATGAAAAATGAAGATTTAAATTAAAAATATAAAATGTATAAAAAAATAAGAAAATTTAATAAAAAAGCAAATAGAAATGACTGAATCATAAAAAAACAAATAAATTAACACTTCCGTATGGTTTGAGTATAAGCTAAATAAAAAAACAGCACAATAATACATTTGTAAAGTTTTATAAACTTAACAAATTCTAGAAAAAAATAAAAAATAAAAAGATTGTGAACTATACATAACTGAGAATTTAACTTAACAGAATAATTAAACTTCGTAGAAACCTTAAGCGTTGAAAGAGTCATTGAGCGAACGTACTATACAATAGAAAATTTTACTGTTTAAATCATCTAATAATAATAATAATAATAATAATAATATTTTATTGACTAAAGCGTAAGCCGATGGCTTTTGTGCATAACATTTTTACAATTTAATAACAAACTTAAAATTAACAATTAACATTTTAAATAAAGTATAACAATGAACAAAACAAACTTCCACTTACATAATCAATAATAATTTACAAATATGTACATGTTCTATGTTATAGATTTTAACATAACAGTTTTAAATTTAGAAACAGAACTAATATTTTTTAATTCCGTTGGCAAACTGTTCCAGGTGAGAATCGCATTTATCAATCCGGAGTTATGGTAAACATTTGTTCTATTTAGTGGCAAATTAATATTCCTTGTGCGTAACGATGCAGAAAAATTTAGTTTATCATACAAGTACGTGGGTATACCTGATTTTATTATACGGAAAATAAACATAGCAGTTCTATAACGGTAAAACTCAAACAAGTCGCATCCAAGGATTGAGCTCCTAAATTCAGATATATGGTCAAACTTTCTAAGGTCATAGACGTATCTCACACAATTATTAAAAGTAATCTCAAGTAAATGTTTTGAGGAACTATCACAATTAGAAAATATCACATCACAATAGGTGAAAATTGGAATAATTAAAGTTTTGACAAGATATATACGTAACTTAACAGGACAAAACTTTTTTATTAATCTAAGCGAATATAAGCTATAGTTAACACGCTTACACAGAGAGCTTACATGATCAGTCCATGTAAGAGTAGTATTCAATACTAATCCTAGGTTATTAATTGTTGGAACAAATGAGATTATATCATTATTCAAAACGAGCACAGGTTTTATATAATGTACTTTATGTCTAGTTAAAAATAAAGCTTTACTTTTTTTAGGATTAATAGAAAGTGAATTATTACTAGACCATAACGATATCCTATTCAGATCGGCATTAAGTTGTATAATTAAGTCATCCAATGTTACCAAATCACCACCAATATATAACTGCAAATCATCAGCATAAAGATGAAATTGACAGTTTAAAATATGCCAAGGTAGGTCATTAATGTAAATAGAAAACAGTAAAGGGCCTAAAATTGATCCTTGAGGAACTCCAGCAATTACATCACTTAGGTTAGAAAAATCATCACCAAGTTTGACGAACTGTTTCCGGTTACTTAAATAAGAATGAAGCAACATAATAGCGGAATCAGAAAACTTATAATACAATTTTAACTTTTGTAGCAATTGCGTATGATTGACACAATCAAAAGCTTTTGAAAAGTCTAATAAAACTAAAACAACAAAGGAATTACTTTTATCCAAGATAGCAGTTATATCATTAACTATATTTACAAGTGCAGTAGTAGTACTGTGGCCAGATTTATATTCTGATTGAAACTTGCATAAAAAATTAAAATTATTAAGATGCTCAAGAATTTGAATTTGTATAATTTTTTCAAGAACCTTGGATAGTGCAGGCAAAATACTAATTGGACGAATATCACTTATATTATTGATTACATCCTTTTTAGGAATGGGAATAATCGAAGCCACTTTCCACAAAACCGGAAATACAGATTTAGTCAAGCATTGGTTAATGATGAATGTAATATGTGGTAAAAATAAATCAATAAATAGTTTCAGTATTTTGAAGTTTATCATGTCATATGCCATCACATCTGATCTAATGACACGGATTGCATTCAACACCATAAGTTCATCTACACAATCAAAAACAAAACCACAATTATCAGAACCAGTAAAATTTAAATCAGGTAACGGCAATACCACTAAAGATTCAGAAAGTTTACTAAACCCAGCTAAAATGTCATCAGCGGAAAAGTCAATAACAGCTTCAGTCGAAAAACATGATATACCAAGCTTTTTTAAATTGTTCCACGTTATTTTAGTATTACTCATATTACCAAAATAAAACCGATTTTTAGCTTGATTAATACACCTGTTTGTTTTATTTCTTAAATATTTAAAAGATTTTAAATCAAATTCTGATTTAAATCTTTTATATTTACCATAAGACAGATCTCTACGCTCCATTAAATTTAAAATAAAAGCATTTAACCATGGAGCTGTGCGACACCTCCTAATGCCTTGTTTTCGTGGTACACAATTCCTATCCAACTCTAACATATTTGAATTAAATACTTTAATAATATCATTTACATCATGATAAAAATAAAGATCATTCCAATCTAACGAAGAGAAACCAAGTAAAAAGTCATCATAATTAATTGCCTTGTAATCAGGTACCACAGTATAAGAAATTTTATCTCTAATACGGCTGAACCTATAACAGGCAAAAATCAAGTCATGATCGGAAATAGCTGGAACAGCAAGTTGACCAAAAGAAATGATATTGTGTATATCAGGCTCATGCAAAATAATTAAATCCAAAAGACTGCTATCTAATCTTGTTGGGTTAAAACATAAATAGCTTAAATTATTTAAACTCAAGCAAGCACTAAGTTTATTATTAATTAACATATTAAAGTTAAAATCCCCACAACAAATAACTTTTTCATACTGGGATAAGTATTGTGAAAACACAATTTGTAAATTAGTTATATCATCAGTACCAGGATTATAAATAACTAAAACAAGAATTTTACCAAAACACCCAATGACCTTAGATGCTAAAATTTCAAGTTTGCCCAAAGTTCCACAAAATAATTTATTGGTTTTTAATGTACTCCTAAAATATATAGCAACCCCACCCCATCGCGTGTTGTTAACTCGATCAAACCGCATTATATTATAATTATTAATATGAAGCGACCCGTTTGAAATCTTATCGTCAAGAAAAGTTTCTGTCAAAGCAAGGAAATCAAATTTATATTCATTCAATAAAATAACAATATCATTAAAATGTTTTACCAAACTACGGACATTTAAATGGCCAAATTTCAGACATACATTAATATTTACCTGCAAAACATCACCTGTAACAGATTTGCTCTCAGATTTACAATAATTTAAATTTAATATATTGTTGAATTGACTACAACTGGTTTCCAAAGCTTTACATTTTGAGGCAATGTTGTTCGAAAATTTTTATTATAAAATTCCCGAATTTGTACACCTAATGGCCAGGTATCAGGATCAAGCGCCTTAGTTCTAAAGTCACTACTAACCCCCACTTTGTAGCATACGTACTCCAAAGATTCAAAAACTCGATCTTTAGGAATCAGTTTGAACACTTTGGACTTATCAATGCCCAGGCAAGTTTGCACCATCGATGTAATATCCTGTTCTGTGGTAGCAGGATCGAATTTAGACACACGTAACCATAGCATAGGAACATTTGCCTTAACACCAAAATCCTCTTCAAATTGCCGAGTACCAAGGATCGGTTTGGTACTTAGATGTCGGGAACTCCTTTTCTTTTCCTTAGTTTGTGTACTCGAACAGCCAGATACCACCTCAGCAAAAGTACTAATGGGTTCCATATTATTATTAAAATTATTTATACTGGAACCAGCAGATACAGCTTTAGTACGTTGCAGGGAAGCTGGTATAGTCGGCACTAAGGTTTCATCACCAATCAAACCCGCAGATACAGCTTTAGTAGGTTGCAGGGAAGCTGGTACAGTTGGCGTCAAGGTTTCATCACTAATACACAACTCACATTCATTTAGGCCAACAGCAGAAGCAATTGGTCATCTGATTGCTTTAGTAAAATGACGTTGTGTTTGACCCATAAAAACTTGAAATTCATTTTTTATTTAGCAATTTCGAAGCAGCATAGAGTTTAGTTTGTAATATGGTGAGGTGATGCATAATCAAAAATTTCAAAATTTTCAACAAAGATTTAAGTCTTGCTGTAGAAGAAACGAAAGGAATGTTTGTATTAGATCGTTCATCTCCAACTTCATCGTAATTATTACCATAATCTTCACTATCGTCATAATCTCCGCCGTAGTTTTCAATCATATCAGTCTCTTGATGATCACGAATTTTAATGGAAACACATTAAAACCACTTTTGCTGCAAATTTAAGCATGGAAACGTTTCCTTTAAAATGCCTATAAACAAATATTTTGGCAAAATTTATGTTAAAAAGAACTTTCCAAAAGCTTGTCGAAACAATTTTCTATTATTCTTCTTGTTTTTTTATGTGACCGATTAAATCGATGTTCCGTTGGACCATCTGGATTTCTTCTTAATTGTGGTACAAGCGAATCTTTTGCAGGACACCCGCTGGAGTGGCTGGAGGTAGAGGATTTATATTGTCATGACTAGGCTTAGGAATTTTAGGTTCTAAAAAATAAAAGCATGTTCCTAAAATATGTAAATAAAATTGCAAAATATGTGGTAAAATATGTGATTAAAATGATAAATGTTTGGTCAAATTTTGAAAAGAAAACCAAAACTAGACCTTATCCTCAGAGGATTTTAATTCACTCATTAACAAAAAACTATTAAGTTTTTGGCTATAAAGTTGGATAAACTAACTTTCCTGGATTACAAAGTATTGGAGAAGTAGCCAAAAATTGTTCTACATCCATACTCAAAAAATTTGGACTGGTAAGCGATACTTACTTGAAAAGGACACCGTAACGGTTGAGAGTAAAATATACAGGCTATTAGAGCAAGTTTTAAACTAAGAAAAACTAAATAACGCTCATAGTTTTTGCTCAACTCAAATTGTAATTTAAACTCTATTATTAATTTAAGTCGCCATCAAGATTACATTCAATTACAGTTTAGAATTCATATTCTTTTATACATCGTGATGATACTAAGTAATTTTGTTATTTTATTGAAATCATGTTTCGTATTGCAATTTTTACTAATTTCAGTTAAAATTTAGTTTGGAATATCAAATTTACACTTCTCGCATCATTTTAAAATGAAAACTGAAATTGAACTGACAATTTTGTATTTTAAATTTCACTCAAAATTATAACTTAATTCCTTCTTCAATTTTGTTAAATCGTGTTTGGAACTTAGCCTATTTGTATTCAAAGTATCACAAAATTTCTATCTAATTGCAACTAAAATTTTGGAATTCAAAAACACCTTTTTCTCAGAATTTAATTCTTCTCTTGCCAGTCCAATTCGAAATACAAAATCAACTTATAAACAAAAACTACATTACAGTTATGTTTTTGCTTAAGTCCAAATTACTATTTAAATTTAATTCCTACTCAACATTTTACTCAATTAATGGTTAAAATTCAAATACTTCGAGACTACTCAGATTTCTGCTCAAAATTTTGTTACAAATCTACCAATCTTTTGACGCAAACTGGAGTTTTAAATCCTACTCTAACTCAGCATTTCGGATAACACTCGATTTTTTTTTAAATGCACTTGCAACTAAAGCTGAAGTTGTACTCCAAATTTCTTATTAAGCATCTCGTATAGACAAATCTAAATTTGTAAACAAAATATCATAAAATTTCTAACTTGACTGCAAATAGAATTTTGTGTTAATTAAATATGGTATTCAAACTCAGAGTCATCGTTAGCCGAGTGGTTAAGATTGCAGGATGGTGTGTTGAAGATCTATGGTTCGAACCTCATCGGGGCAGTGTAATTTTTATGGGGGGCGAGTAGCAGGGACAGCAGAGACGCAACGATTTCAACAACAACGTCAAGCAACACTACCTACAGTTAGTACAAATTTGGGTGACCGCATGGGAACATGATGATGGAACGAAATCTCGCCTCCTCTCACAACCACCGATGGAAAAAATGGTGGAGGGGAATAATAATAGTTGTTTTACAGCTTTTCAGAAAAAGAGTTTGCGGTACGAGGAAATTTGTGTTGTCATTGTGTCTTCTTACAGGTTGGAGCAGTAGAGATGAACTTTAAAAAATTGTATTGTCTTGTGCCTTGTGCTAGATAAATTACTAAAAAATATATTACTAACAAATTTACTAACTAACAACTACTTAGGTGTCTGGAACCGGGTTGAGTCTTTGTTGCTAACATTCCTCTCCCATCCCTCGATCTTGTTATATATGTAAAAAGGTGTACGACGGCGGCCTGGCCAGGGGCGGATATCACAACATTAGACTGGTTATCGATGTGTCACCTTTCTTTACGGGGTTTGGCTTCATGAAGAATGGTGTCGTGTTGTGTGTGACATGGGTATAGTGGTGTGGTATTCGCATTTATAATACGGGAGAGACTTGCTTAATGCTTGATCGTACATCGCAATCAATCAATCAATCAATCAATTAAATATGGTATTCAAACTCAATTTCTAAATATTTTTTTAATTAAACTGCATCCAAATTTTTGCTCAAACTCTCGATTGGATTGAATTAGTCAAAATTTTGTTCAAATCTGGTTTTACCCCGTTCTAAATAAAAATAAATAATTTTTACTACAATACATTTTTAAAATTTACTCAAACTGTTATTAAACGCAGTCCGGATTCCAAACTCAAGTTTTAAGCTAATTTAAGCTCATGCATTTGCCTAAATCAAATTGTAATTTAAACTCTATTGCTAATGTAAGTTCCTACTTAAGATTTTATTCAATTACGGTTTAAAATTGAAATGTTTCTATTATAAAACAAAAAGCATTAAGATTTTTGCTCGATTCCTGATTTTCTAGTTGAACTATAAAATTTTTTGAAATCGTGTTTAGAATTTAAACTCAGTCACATAAATTGAAGTAAATATTTTGGTAAAATTATTTTCAAAATGTGTTTCTCAAATGCAGTACAAAGAAGACAGTTTCTCCTTAAAATTTCACTCAAACGCTTAACTTAAATTACTAGTCTGAATACCACTAAAATATTAAAAGAAAAATTACAATAATCAATTGGTAGAATACATACCTAAATATTTGTTAAAACTTTGTTAAAACTATATAAAAACTTTAAATTTCACTCAAATTTTTATTTCAATTTAATTCAACGAGCGTGTTCATGATTCAAGTACTGTTTGGGAGTTTAACTTAATTTCGGATTAAAATGTCACTCAAAGTTTATTCAAGTTCAAAAGGTTTCAAAATATGTACTTTGGTTTTCCCTGAACATATGTACATATGAATCTATTATTTGCTCCACCTAATTTGTTCTCATTTTTTTGTTCTCTAATTGAAAACCCAATCTATTGTGCAATGTAACCTTATATTTCTCTCAAAATTTTGTGAAATCAAAATTCGAGTTGTAACTAAATTCCTATATATAATTTATACCAAAAATTTTATTTGGTTTGGAATGCCAAAACCATTTTTTTTCAATTTTAATTCCTAATTCAAATTTCACTCAAAATTTCCGATTCAAATTTCTACTCTAACTAAATTCAAATTTTGTTGGTTGTTTAAGATGAAATCTCGTATTGCAACATAATTCTTACATAATTGCAATTAAAACTATACTGTTTAAATCTAGTTTGGAACAACCAATTTTTGCTCAAAACCAAGCGGAATGTGCTAATCAATTTCTAATCTAAATTTCCAAATCAATTTTTAACCAAAGTAACGCTGTAAAACAATTTGTAATATTTAAATTGAATGCAAAATGTAGTTTAATCCAGAAACATTTTGTTACTTTCTTTTAAATTTCACTCAAAATGTTGGCGTCGTAGTTCATTGTAACTCAATTAAAATTGTATCTGTTTAATTTTAAACTTAAAATTTATGGATTTAAAACCGAAATTTTTTGTTAAATCCACTCAATATTTAGTCAAGCGCTAGTTGGAATTTTTATTCAAAGATTGAAATTCAAACTCTATAACTAAATTTCTGCTGAAAAGTACGATTTGCTTTTGATTTATATTAAACACAAGATTTTGTTCAAATCTAGTTGGTAATTCTAATATAATTTTTACATTTTTAAATCCAATTCAAATTCCTACCCAAGAATTTAAATTCTCATTCAGATTTTTGCTCGAAATTCTTTCACGTAAATGGCACTCAATATTTTACCAAAATTCATGTTTGAATTCTGAATTTTTTCATTTCTAAATTAAATTTAAAATTTTGTCTTATAGTTCTACTTATAATTTCATTCACAATAATTACGTCTAATTCAAAATTGAAGCTAATTTTGTTACTTTTAGATTTCCCTCTAATTTTGGTCAAATTCATCGTGATTGAACTGTAATTCGAAATCGATTTCTAATCTACCATTTTAGTCAAATAATGCAGTTAGTCATTCACACTTAATAATCAATAATAACTTGAAACTTTTCGGATTAAAAATTACTTTTTGTTCGAACCAATTTTGAATATGAATAGCATTAAAATTGTTGCTCAAGTGTATAAATATGGGGTAGAATTGCATTTGCTACGTTTTTTTAGTTAAGGAAATTTAACGCTTGTTTGGTGTTTAATTAGTTGAATGTCACAACGTGGATTATTTCATTTCATTTTTGTTAAAGGCATATACGTTAACGAATAAAACAATAATCACAAAATTTGCTTTTCTAGAAGAACACCGGATCGACAAATAATGTGCAATAAACTGTTGAGATAATTTAATTTGACATTTATTTTGTTCTTAATTTATTGATCTAACATAGCGGAGTTTCGGCCAAAGTAAAACTGTTTTAACTTCTACAAAAAGTATTTATTTGCTTTAATTTAAAATTTAAATTTCAAGCCATGAAACTCGAATTACGTTATTCTTGAAGAAAAATTAAAAATATTTTGAATAAATCAAAAAGTATGTGGTAAAACGTAAAATAAGTGGAAATATGTAAAAATATGTGAGAATGCAAAAATATTTAAAAATATGTGGTAGCATACATAGTTCATTCGCTTTTATTTGTTCTAAAAAGAATAACTATTCAGCAAATTTTTGGTTTGGATTTCCCAAAAAAAAATATTCTTTTACCTAAGGATCCTAAGCCTATAGTCATGACCAATTGTGATATTGGACAAAGGGTCTCCCAATTTAAGAAAAATCGGGATATATTTTAAGGCTGGCCATGCTAAAAATAATGGAAATTTTTTGTAAAATGTAAATGATTGGTTTCGTAACGTGTCCGTTATACGTTTATGGAAAAAGTCTCGTTCGAGGTTTCGGATAGACCAAATATTTTATTTTATATTTCATTGAAATTAGAATGCATATAATAATAGAATTTTCACGGTTATATAGGTAAATGAAAATGTAAAATTTAGCGTAGAGAGATAAAAATAAATATCTACGTAAAGTGTCAACCATCATAATACACAACAAAATCGACCATACGATTTTTTTCAATTAAATTTTCATTGTTACGCAAACACAATGACGTTTGAAAATTTAATTTATTTTTGTGTTGATTAATTTTATTTTTTCGCACCGATTATTTATATTTTAATTGAAAAACCACATTTTCACTAAATTCGACCAAAATAATACCTAATAACAAAAAAAAAAAAAAAATTAACGGCAATTTGGTTTTCTTTGTTGTTTCGTTTATATCGGAACGTAATGAAAATAGATTTGAAAAATAAAAAAATAATTAATCATTTTTATCCTAAATTTTTTTATTTTATTATTTTGGTAACGGCGATATAATTTTTATTTATTATCGTTAAAAATAATTCGTGTTGTTTTTTATTTGTAAATCCTTGTTTGACATTTGATTGGATTATTACTTTTCCAACTTCTTCTTGTTTTCGTATTTACCTTTGCCATCATTTATCGCAGTTAGAATATTGATCTAAAATGTTGTTTATGGGGTTAGGAAGGTTATGTAAATTTGGTAAACTTTTTATACGGGGGAAAAAGCTCAGGTGGTCCATCACTTTTAGTTGGTACCAACCTTAAACAATAAGGTGTTAAAAAGCAAAAAAAATATAAGCTTTACGCCAATAAATCAAATTGTTTTAAAAACAAATCTTCGAAAAGTTCTACAATATTCTATTTGCATTAATTGCGAATACTATCTCGAAACCTATTAAATAATCAAGTTGTAGATGTACTTGCCATAATAAATATATGTAGTATCGCCTGCAAAAGTTGTTTATACACAGAGAAAAAACTAAGTGTTTTTTTCAAACAAGCCGCCCACTAAAATTATGAATTATTTTGTATTGAAAACAGGGTAAACCTAAAACCATAAAAAGATTACCATTAAAGTAGTGTAAAGAAAATATTTTCGAAATATTTCGCAAATTTATTTTAATCAATTAATATATCCAAGACTATGTAGTATTTAGCAGGAAGGTAATAAACTAATAAATACTGAAACTAATAAGAAGTAAAAATAGGAATATAAGTAATTATTTCAATAATGTGTCAATTATCCTTCATTATCGATTACTTCACGTAATCGATTTGGCATCGAAACTGCTAGTTGTTCGCAAAAATTCGGGTTACCTCTTAGCTCTTCCCATTTTTGAGAAACACCAATGTTCAGTTAGCCCAGGCAACACCAAAAATTACAACGTTATCCAAGGCCAACAATCTGTCATATGATATAATTTACTACAGCCCAGAAAATAATTTTTATTTTATTTTATAACATATTTTATTACAGAAAATTGCAAAAATTAAAATCGAATATTATAGAGGAAATTATAGAAGCAAAAACTAAATTTTACAGAAAAGATAATTATTTAAATTAGCGTAGTACCGGGATGTTTCTTTTCTGGAAACTGTCGGTATTCCATTTGATTTGACATTGCATTGTTTAACTCTATTGCATGATCCAAGCTATCGGTACGCTATTCGATTTGACGTTCCAATAATCATATCAAAATGATTTGTATGGTTGGGGCTATAATTATTTGAGTTAGTTAGAACTACCAAAATAGCATACAACTGGAAGTTTATTCAAATAATGCCCGATTTAGATGAAGAAAAATGTTTGCCTTGCAAAAAAAGAAGAGATTAGTATATTACAATTTTCGTTTGAATGACAAGAACAAAACATAAACATGCAAAATTATGTTAGCGTTTTTTTTTTTGTTTTTTTTACCAATTGTTACTATAAAAACATTAAAAATAAATATGATACTATAAAATATACTCGACCCGACTATATTTTTTGATATATTATAGTAACAAACAAACACAAACACAATAAAAGTATATTATGAAAACCTATACGATGACCAGAAGTCAAATGTTATAGCAGAAAAAATCAAATCAAAAGCCGTTTCCTAATTTTATTTATTAAGTTTTATTTTTATCACTAATAATTTTATTTATTGTTATACATTTTATTTTTGTCACACTACTGATAAATATTAAAAAATATACCATCCAATTATGTATAAGCCGCCAAAAAATTATAGCATCGCCATTTTGGTTTACATAGTCCTTTCTCATTTTAACTATGGATATTTTTTTATTGCGTGCAGCTCTATGCAAGGCAAACATTTTTCTTCATCTAAATCGGGCATAAGTGTAAATATATTGGATTTCATTCAACCAAATTAATTATTCGAGAAATTCCTAAGTTTGACTTTTTGTTTTATGAAATTCGGCTTAAATTAGAATTTTTATAAAATATTCATAAATATTCTGTTAATATAATTTCGATTATAATTAATAATAATTGTAAATTTATCGAAAAAATAGATTAAAGATTAAGACTTATTTACCTACACTGTGGAAGACAACTTTTATTTTTATGTGTATTAGTTTTTATTGTTGTGCTTTTTCGCAACGAGGCTAAGCATCACAGGAGAATCGCAGAATCACAACGAGGCGAGGCATTAGTCAAAACCTTTTCTGAAATTGCCTTTTGTTTTAATGAATATAATGTACTGTAAAATTCAAAATCGGAGGGTGGAGAAGGTGTGAAAAATAAATAAATGTTGTAACTGATGAACAAGTGTTTTCATGCCATTTGGAAATTCTTAATAAGTAATAATCTTTGATATTTATTTTAATACCTTTAACGTTACCAAATAATACTTGGTAATTATGAAATAAATTTGAATGTGTTTGCCTTTCCATATTGCAGATGTATTCCAACAGTAACTTTAAAAAAACGAAAAAAACAAATCGGGCATAATCTTTAACCCTCCCGAATATTTTCTTGGCAGAATTAAATTATGTTTGAATAAAAGAAGACAACAAACCAAGATATTTACTTGGTTTATTTTCGTCTGTCTGTTACTAAAGATACATTTTAAACCGAAAGTGATCTAACTGAAAACGTCCGAGATAAATTCAACATGTAAACGGTGACTTAACTGAAAGTTATCTGAAAGTAGTCTGAGTTCGGTCAACATAAATTTGGTTGGTTGAATCACTTTGTATATTGAGTTAAACAAGTAACCTTTAATTTAGTTGAATTGACAGATTTTTTCGTATTGTTAAAAAAGAAAAAGGTTTTTATGCATTTTCGAAGTGGTTTTCAAATTATTTTAAATAATTTTTTAATAATTTAAATGTATTTTTAGAACAAAGTGACATTTGAACTGTCAGCTCAGATCAAATAAAAAAGGCCTATGTAACCACCAACCCAAATTTTCAGTCAGATAACTTTCAGATAAAACTCAGTCAGATTACTTTTGGTTTAACATGTATCTTTAGTATGTGTTGTTTTTACTATATAATATTAAGAGAAGAAACATAGACTTGTTAGAACGTTGAAGTTTTGTTTAGGTACGGTAGGATGATGTCATGAAAGACGAAATATACGTACAGTAACGATAACAGAAAGTGCAATACCAACATTTTTTAGGTAAAATTGTACTAATTGCCCCTTGTCATTATCGTAGGAGGCTGATTTTTTTTGGGTTTAAATACAATCGTTGTTTACGTTTTTAATTAGTTTGAGATAATTATTCGCACGAGAATACAATTTCTTCAAAATGGCCAAGTACACACAACTAACTATGGCTCAGAAAAATCGGATTTTGGCATTGTCTGGGACACCTAAAATGTCATAGAGGCAGATTACTGTTAAGATTGGATGCAATTACTCGACTGTGAGCCGTTTTCTAAAAAAAATTCATTCGACCGGTGAATTAGAACGCAAAAAGGGAACACGTCGAAAAAGAAAGACAACTGCACGAGAAGATTCCAAAATTATCAGAATGTCAACAGCCAATCGATTTAAAACTGCTGTGGCTATTCGGGCTAAATTCAACGCAGAAACCGGCAAACACATCGGAGTTCATACGATTCGTAACCGACTCCGGGAAAAAGGATATATGGCCAGGTCCCCCGCAAAAAAACCATTTTTTACGTTATTTTATTCAGAAAAAATATAGAAAAACTATTTTTATCTTAAAAGACTTTTTTATTTTTATTAACAAAAATGTATAGTTTTCTGTTTCTTTTTGTGATATTGTAAAGTACTAGTTTCGCGCTTATCGCGCTTTGTCAACTTTTAAAACTATTCTAATTTGAGTTATTTGAATCTCTTCTATTTATACCACTTTTTACGATGGTGTCGTATATTTCATTCTTTTTTACTCTGCCATTGAGCAATAATGTATTGTTTCTGTGTCTGTATATTTCTATTTCTCCCATTCTATCCAGTGTTTGTCCTTTTCTTAATTTGTGGAGTATGTGCATATTGGTGTTTTTATCTGTATATGTATGATTTGCTTCGGTTAGATGAGCTGCAAAATTGGATCGTATGTTTTGTTTTCCAATTTCTTGTGTATGCTCTTTGAAACGTTTATCGAATGATCGCCCTGTTTGCCCAATATAGTACATGTTACAGTCGTTACAAGTTAAATTGTATACTCCTGTATCAGTGGTTGTATTGGTGTTGGTGTTAATTTTCTGTTGTAGTTTATTAGTCGTTTTGTATGCTAAAATATATCCAGCCTGGTTTATTGGTTGTTTGATAATATTACAATATGTTCTGTTGTATTCTGTTACCACATATTTTTGATTTTCTCTGTCTATATTTCTATTTTGTCCGAAGAGAGTAGATAAATTGTTGTGTTGCTGTTTTCTTATATATTTTCTATTTAGTTGATCAATCAAGTTAGAGTGAAACCCGTTATTGTATGCTATTTGTTTTATAGTACTCAGTTCTTCTTGATAATTTTCTTGTGATAATGCAATTATTGAGTCTGCATATCATATGTTGATAAGCTGCAGCCTTGTGTTGGAATGGATGATATGATGTGTTGTTTATTGTATGGTCGGTTTGTGTTATTTTTCTAAAAATTTTGAATGTGTGAGCATTATGTTCCCGTGTTATTGTTAAATCCAGAAAATTGATTTTATTGTTTTCTTCTACTTCTATTGTAAATTTTAGTTTGTTGTGGATGCTGTTTAGAAAATTATGTAAGCCGATTAGTTGTCTTTGTGTACCATTGAATAGAATTATGATGTCATCAACATAACGATACCAGTAAATGATGTTCTTTTTAAAAGTGTTGGTAGAACCAAATATATACTTTTTTTCATAGTGGTTTAGGAATATCTCTGATAGTGTGTTGGAAAGTGGATTACCCATTGCTAAACCGTCCCCCTGTCTGAAGAATTTTTTGTTGTGTTCGAAATAATTTTGATTTGTTATTTCTTAGATGTTAAGCATTTCTTCGATTTTCGTTTTGTTTATATTATTTCGTTCTAGTAGTGTTTTGGTTATATTGAGTGTTTCAGTTAATGGGATGTTGGTATACATTTTATTGGTTATGTCGAATGATGCGAATTTTGCATTGTGTGGGATGTTTATCGATTTTATTTTATTCACTAGTTCCATGTTATTTTTAATTGAGAAACTATTTTCAAACTGGATATTTTCTGCTAGCCATTTATTTGCTATTTTTGCTATGTTGTAAGATGGTGCGACTGTGAAGTTTACTAGGGGCCTAATGGGTTGTTCTATTTTATGCCCTTTTATGCAATTTTATTAATCCTTTTAACAAAGGTGCCTTCGGTTTTATCATTTTTGATTGTCTGCTTTGTTGCGCTGTTAAGACTGTGGTTGCTCTATTTATGACTTTATTGATATTTTTCTGGTAGTTCTCAGTGGGATCTTGATCAATTAATTGTATATTGCTATTAAGTATGAAATTGTCTTTCTTGTTATTGTACGCATCTATGTGTAGAATGACAGTTGTGTTTCCTGTATCTGCTTTTGTGATTATTGCATTATTTTGAATTAATTTAGATTTAATGTGTTTTATGATTTGGTTTTCATCTTTCCTGTTATTTGTATTGGTATTAATTGGCTTATTCACAATTTTGTGTGCAATCGATTTTCTGATGTTGTCTCTGTCCGCATCTTTGGTTTTCATTATTGTGCTTTCTATTTCTAGCAATTGTTTTGTTTCTTGTTTATGGTTTTGTAACGGGTTGGTGTTATATTTTAGACTTTTTTCAAATAATTTTGTTTCATCTGCTGTGAATGCAATATTTGTTTCGTTGTGTATTCTTCTATAGAATGTATATGTTGAAAACATAGAAAAATTACAAAGAGAACAGAAACTAAACTAAATTAGTGAAGCAATTTAAAAACCAAGATGGCCGACAAAATCATCGTTGTCGACAAAACCATGATGGCCGACAAATTATTTTGTTTTCTTTTTTCCAGTGGCGTTGCAAATTTTTTTTAATGTTTCCTATTTATATTATAAAATATCTATCTCAATATAAATAAAAATGTTTTAACAGTTCTACATATATGTATGATGTAGGGTAATAGATTTAAAGAAGTATAATTAATATAAAAAAAATATTGTTATAAGTGTACATAATTATGATAATGATTCTTATGTGTGTTGTGTAAGTATGCCACACATAAGTATTTTTATCATAATAGTTTACAGTTACTGCAATGAACATAAAAATAACAATTTACAACGTAGCTAAAGTAATGAAACTTTTAAAACTTGTAATAACATTTTCTCATATGATTTTCTCGTTTATTAAACTTCCATAATATTGAATATAATGAGACGCCTATGGTCTTTTTCTTTGATTTCGTCATGTTGCAATGGCGATTCATATGAGTTGTCAAAATAAGATTTTTGTTCGAATGAGACTTGAAATTTGGACTTTAATTACAATTTTATGAAATAATTTTTTTTTTTGTGTCTGTTTAGAACATTATAAAACATAGCGAATTTACTGATGTGTATAAAATAAGTGTACAAAATTCGAAAATATTTAAAATCATTGTGTACAAGTGATGTAAATATTTGTAAACAAATAAAAATGTATTTACCGGTGAAATGTAATCCCTTTTTTCTCAATTTTTGCTTTATATCGGGTATTTTTGGACTTATACACACAACACTTATACATGTTTTTAACAAATAAATTCATTTTTAGAAAGAACACTTTTCTTTTTTATTCAAAATTTGCCTTGTAAAGTTTAAGAAACTAAAACATCAAATTTAACAATTTTTCTAACCAATATGGCGTTGGTAAAAAAGAAAGACAAAAAACAAACGAAAGCGGCTTCAGTTGTTTTTATGATTTTATATGGGATTTTGGTTTTACCTTCTATCCTTTTGTTCATTATCTGTGGTTGAAAATGAATTCGTAATGTTGATGTTTCTCGTCCATTTTGACTGTACTAATTTTGCCAGTTTTCTTCGTATGCATTTTCTCTTTATATTCATTTCAATATTAACCATTTTATCTATTTTTTGTAACATTAATTCATATTCCACACGGTGTAAACATTTTGACATGTTGAGTTGTGCGTTGTATAATTTCAAAGTAAGGCCGTTTATTTTGCTATATAGTTGTTTGAGTGACTGGTGCAGCCACATCCGTTCTGCTTTATGTCTTATATTTTGAGCAGTTTTTGATTTATTATTGATTTTAATATGGATATACTTTGGAATTAATTTCTTACTGTAACATTTTCTATTGAAAATAGGTTTATTTTATTCCTTTCAAGTTTACGATACAAATTAAAATAGTTTCGCACTGTTTTAGACGATTCTCCATTATTATGTTGTTTTGCCATTTTGCGATCTAATATCACTTAAGTGATATTAGATCGCAAAATGGCAAAACAACATTTCTTACGATCAAAATTAAACAAAAACGGTTAGAATGGGTTAGGAATCACGCTGGTTGGAGTCTACAGCAGTGGCAAACTGTTATATTCTCCGACGAGAGTAAATTTAATCTGTTTGGATCGAATGGAATCCAGTACGTCAGGCGCGAATCCGGCGAACGTCTGAGCGATCAGTGCCTGAAAAAAAACAGTAAATCATCCAGCGGGCCAAATGGTTTGGTGATGTTTTTCCTATCATGGAATTGGAGAAATAGCCTTTATTAAAGGAACTGTGAACGCAGAAGTCTACAAAAAAATCTTAAAGGACCATTTGTTCCCTTCTATTGAAATGCATTTTTTGAGTGCTGATTCTGTGATTTTTCAAGTTGATTCCGGCCCTTTTCATCGAGCGAAAACGGTAAGCATTATTTTTTTTTCATTTTAAACGATAAAAAAAAAGAAATAGTTTAATTATTATTATTTCTAATAATAATCTCTAATCTCTTCTTCAGGTTAAAGATTTTTTGTTGAAAAACGGAATTCCCACACTGGATTGTCTTGGCAATTCACCGAATTTGAACCCCATTGAAAACTTTTGGCACATAATGGGGATAAAATTCAATAAAAAGATGCCGTCATCAACCAAAAAACTCAATTCAATAATTGAAGAAGTGTGGTATAAAGAACTGATCCTCGAGTACCTGCAAGATTTATTTGACTCCATGCCAACTAGGATTGCAGCTGTTATTGCCAACAAAGGCAGTGAAACCAGTCGTAAGCCTGGTGCGTCGTATTGGGAAAATACATGTTTTTTTGTGATTTTATGGGTGTTGCACTTTCTATTCCCGCTACTGTACATACTGTTATGCCAAACTACGGGAAACAATTAAACAAATTTGATTTCACGAAAATTTCCAAATTATCACAGTAAATTCCTACGATAATTTTTGAGAGATACAAAACAATTTCATTGTGGTTGACGTAGTCGATTTTGCGTTTTATTTCAAATTAATAAATTTCCCTCATTCGACGTGTATATTAGGAACAACTCAAGAACATGAAGTATTGCATGACATGCGACTTTTTTACTAATCTATACCTTTCCAGATTAATATTAACGGTTGCCATAAGCATACACATAAATAGCCCCTTCTGCCCCTTCCACCATTACGTTTACTTTTTGGTACTTCCACCACAATTTCTGTCCAAAATCAACTATAATTTCTCGGAAATTATTGCAATAAAATGAAAAATAAACATGATAGGTGGGGAAATTACCAAAAAAATTATTACACTATTCGGGTATTTCAATAAAAAATTGTGAATGTAGGGGATTATTTTTCAAATAAATGTCAAAAATTTGTGCAAACAAATATTTATAACAGGTTTCGGACACTGTCTTAAACTGTGTACAAATTTTGCCCGAATCGAATAATAACTTTCTGCCACAGTTCCGCTTCACATATTTTTTTGTGGCAATTTTAAAAGCACGGAAAAATGGGGAGATTAAATGTACAAAATTACGTGAATGGAATAAAAACTAAATTGATGATTTTTTTATATTTTGGCTGTTGGTAGTGGCATAAGGTACCGAATAATAAGGGCTGTTCTGTTTATATAAATGTCAACCGTTCATGAATCTAGAATTTAGATTCATGCTACTGAATTGTCACCTCATTGCAAATATCACATTGTCGAGCATAAATACGAACCTAATGACCTTCTCGACCAGTAAATAAACCAGTAATTGAATTATACGGTATAATTTCAATAAGATGTAATGGCACTTCCTCAGATTCTTCGAAATGTAAATTTTATGTATGGTTATGTTCACGCCACTTTTACAACACACAATAGTTCAATTAGGAAAAATTGTATCCAAAAATTAATACCAGTGAATGACCGGAACAACCGTGGCGAGTAACATTGTTACACACATCAGAAATTGTACAAATGCGAAGGCAATGTGGGACAAATTAAATTCAGTGTTCGAGCAAAAGAATGAAACAAGCATGTTAATGCTTAATCAGAAATTTTTCTCAATTAGAAAGGATGCAACAGAAAATATGGTGACATCCATAGCAAAGGTGGAAGAAATGGTGCAACAATTGAACGATTTGGGTCAAAATATTTCTGATGAAATGATAATTGCGCGTATTATCATGGCATTACCGGATGAATACAATTCTTTTAGCAGCGCTTGGGAATCGACAAGCAAAGCGGATCGAACATTAGACACATTGCGTGCACGCTTAGTCATGGAAGAAAATCGCAGGATAGCAAAAGGTGTGACAGAATCGAGTGAGGCTTTGTTTGCAAAACAAAAAATAAAGCACGGAACTCAAAAGCACAAACAAGGCAAAAGTCAAGAAAAGAATAAGCAGATAACTGACAAAGCGAAAACATTGAAATGTTTTAAGTGCCACAAAATTGGACATTTTCGTCGGTTTTGTCCCGAGAAAGGAAATAAAAGTTTTTTCTCTTCAGCAAATACTTCAGACAAAGAAGGTGAAGCTTTTGTGTGTACGTCAGAGGGCATACGATCAGATAGTTGGCTTTTGGATACAGGTGCGAGTGATCACATGTGTCACAACAGGGCTTGGTTCAGAACTTTTCTGGAACTGAAGCCAGAACGAATAATCAAAATTGCAGACGGTGGAAAACTCGAAGCACCGGGCTGTGGCATGATTGAAATCTTGTCATTCGACGGAAAACGATGGAACAAGAAACAGTTATCAGGGGGCCTATTCTCGAATTCCACATCCATTTTCCACATGTGGACATCTGTCAATATTCATAAAAATTGAATTTTTTCGGTACTAAGGGAATATTTCCGAATGGGTATAAGCAGGTGGAAAAAATTCCCCATATAGGAAAATGACCATGCAGCATGTGAATTACATTTTTCGAACGTTTTTGTGTGAACTTTGACAGATGTCCACATGTGGAAAATGGATGTGGAATTCAAAAATAGGCCCCCAGATGTTTTGTACGTTCCGAAATTGCACAGCAATTTGTTTTCTGGTACGCACGCAATGGATAAAGGATTCACATTGGAATCGAACAAAGATAGATGTGAATTAAAGCGAAATGGAGATGTCGTGGCAGTGGGAGTTCGTGATGGAAATCTATTTAGAATGCAGTTCAAGGCATTGGCAACAGAGGGCACGGCAAACGTGGCGATAAAGCAGAATGGATTAAGAAGCTGGCATGAAAGATTGGGACATCAGAACGTGAACTATCTGCGAAAGTTTCTAAAGAAAAACGACATTGAATACATCGACGAACAATTTCTCTGTGAAGTATGTCTGATGGGGAAGCAGCATCGTGACAGCTTCAAAAGCAGTCAGACGAAATCGAACAAATGTGGCGAAATTGTTCACGCGGACGTGTGTGGCCCTTTTCAAATAGAATCGCTCGGTGGCTCCAGGTATTTTCTTTTAATTAAGGACGATTCTCACTTTCCGATTTATTTATTGTCTGAAAAATAAGTCACAAGTTTTTGAGAAAATAAACAACTTTGTGAAGTATGCGGAGAAGCAACATGGTCACAGTGTAAAGATCATCAGAACTGACAACGGCACCGAATTTGTAAATTCTGATGTAAAGAGTTTTTTTTGAAGCAAATGGTATCAAGCATCAGCGGACAACAACACATCAAGGATCAGCTGAAAGAGAGAATCAAACGGTGATTGAGGCTGCACGGTCGATGATACATGCGAAGCAGATGGAAAAAAAATTCTGGGCGGAGGCGGTTAACACGGCGGTTTTTGTATTAAATAGAACGGGCACGAGCAGTATTACTGAAAAAACACCATTTGAATATGGTACAGCAAGCCAACCGTTTTTAATCATTTGAAGGTTTTTGGTTCGGAAGTATATGCACACATTCCGAAGCAACAAAGACAAAAACTTGATCCAAAGGCAACAAAATGCATTTTTGTTGGATATGATGAAAACATTAAGGGCTATCGCATTTGGAATCCTGAGTCAAAGAAAATTGAATTGGCTAGAGATGTGAAGTTTGTAGAGGCAGACACTGTTGAATTTCCGATCAAACACGAGGGGAAAGTAGATAGTGGAAAAGGACACGAAATCAACACAGACAAATGCGATGAAGATGACGTCGAAGAAGTCAGCAATTTCGAGGATGCAGTGGATGAAGGCAACGCATCATCGTCAAAGATCAAGGGTCGATGGTGTTCGCTAAATCAGGGGAACGTCGTCGATGAACGCTTGCGTGATCGGGGAAAAACGAAGAAATGAAATTGTGACTGCTGCGTGGAGAAAAATTGCAACAGAGCGGAAATGGCATCGGCAATGCTGTCAATGGCAAGTGAACCATTAACTTACCATGAAGCAGTTGGATCGAAAGAAAAATACAACTGGATGTTAATTAAAAATGAAACATGGATATTGACGCGGCCACAAAAAAATCAAAAGGTCATTGACAACAAGTGGGTATATAAGATCAAGTACGACACTGATGGCAACATTGAGCGTTACAAGGCCAGGCTGGTTGCTAGAGGGTTCACTCAGGAATATGGAATTGACTACCAAGAGACGTTCAGTGCAGTGATAGGATACACTTCAATTCGTGCTATATTATCACTTGCAGCGGCGGATAAGATGAAACTTTGTCAATTCGATGTGAAAACGGCATTTTTATATGGTGAGCTGAGTGAGAAATTATACATGAATCAGCCAGTTGGATACGACGATGGAAGTGGAAGGGTGTGCCAGCTTGTGAAGAGTTTGTACGGCTTGAAACAGGCATCGAGATGCTGGAATAAATGTTTCATGGGATTCATTGAAAAATTGGGTTTCAGCGCATCAAAGGCTGATCCATGCCTGTTCATACGAAAGCAGAACGACAGGAAAATTTTCTTGGCAATCTATGTAGACGACGGATTGATTGTGGCGAATGATGAAGACGATATCATTCTGGTGATTGCACATCTAAAAGCAAGATTCGATATAATAACGCTTGACGTGAATACATTCCTTGGAATGGAGATAAGAAAAATGGTAAATGGTGACATTTATCTAAGTCAAGCGGCATATATACAAAAAATCTTGGTTAAATTTGGCATGGAAGAATGCAAAAGCGTATCGACTCCGGTCGATATAAATCAAACAGCAAGTAAGTTCGAAAACTCTGAATTAAATAAAGATTTTCAATACAGGGAGGCTATTGGAACCTTAATGTATCTATGCGTTGCAACAAGACCTGACATACAATATGCAGTGGGAGTTGCAAGCCGTAATCTTGCAAAACCGACGAATGCACACGTAAATGCAGTGAAATAAATTTTCAAGTATATAAAGGGAACAGCTGATTATGGAATCTACTTTGAAGGAGGTGGACAGTGTGATTTGGTTGGTTACAGTGACGCAGATTATGCGAGAGACACTGCAACAAGACGATCAACTTCTGGAGTTATCTTTTTGTTGAATGGTGGGCCGATCAGCTGGGAATCAACAATACAAAAGTCTGTTGCGTTATTAACAACGGAATCAGAGTACATGGCGGCAGCAACGGCTGTGAAAGAACTGATCTGGCTTTACGGGTTAATTACTGAACTGGTGGGCATAAGAGATAAGCCAGTGCTTAACATGAACAACCAGAGCGCAATACGGTTGGTGAAAAATCCAGAATTTCACAAAAGGACCAAACATATTGATGTGAGATATCATTTCATATGTGAAAGATATCAAAAGGGGTTGTTTGATCTCAATTATGTGCCAATGGACGAGCAATTGGCAGACATCTTTAACAAAGGATTGAAAAAGATCGTTTCGAGAATATTTGCAATATGATTGCAATAAAATAGGTCGAAAGACTCAAAAATATTTAAACGAAAAAATATTGTAACGCAAAACAAAAATAGGCAACTGTATCAAAAAATTGGGAGTGTTGAGTGTATTTCGATCAGTTGTGTATTTCGTTCAGTTGTCAAACTGAGTAGGACAATGAAATGAAAAATAAATGGTAGTTTAGTGTGTGTACTGGCTAACAAAAGAAAAGACGTGTTTTATTTTTCACTTGAGTAGGGTTTGGTCTAAGTTTATCCTAACTTTTATCTGGAATCATCCGAGTAATTTCAACAATTACTAATATGCAGTAAATTAAAAAATTATATTTAAAATATTTCGTATGAATCTTTGAATATATGCAACATGGTGAATTCCGTTGTATAATATTTTCAAGCTTTTGTGGGCGAAATTCGGTTTGGGTGAAGTCTGTCTTATTGTCACCTGCTAAAATCTGTGGCATTTCTAAGCAAATTCTAAGGAATTTAACATTGAACTGTAAGGGCCGAATCTTTATAAACGACGATTGATAAATTCAGACCATTGAACTGATTCGCTTCCGGGGTTTAAATGTTCCTCTTCTTAATTCGTGATGAATAAGCCCCACATTAAATATGCATCCTATCATATGAACATTGGTGCCACGACATCCTGCTGCAATATATTTACAACGGCTTCCTTTTTTGAATCGTTCTTTTGTCCTTGATATGAAAAGATTAAAGTTCGTTTCATCCATATATAAGATTGGCCGATTTTCAGATTTATTATCAGTTGTTCAACATATTGACATCTCTCTCTTTTATTAATTTCATTATTCGCATTTTCAGGTTCCCTTCGAATGAATATTCCTGAGGGTAAAAAGCATACCATCTAAATGCTTGTACACACATCATTTCACGGAGAAATCAATCTGATAAGTCTGCTTAATACCCCTATTATGGTTCTCACCTCACCGACGAGTCGCCGTGACTCGAAAAGTCGTGTGAGTTCAATTTTGGTATTATGGTTCTCACGTTTATTTTGGCGAGAGTTGTGCGCAGCTGGTCTTATTGGTTTTGTTAATTATGACCATTTCCATTCGTTTTGAAGTTTGCCAGCACAGTAGTTTTATATTTTTTGACGAATAGTTAGCAGTCTTTTGTACACATTTACATTTATTTTGATTAATTTTATAATTTTATGAGATTTAATTAGATATTTTATCGGTTAAAAGTGTTAATAAATAGTGCAAATAGCAAAATACAATGTGGATTGGTTTTTCTGTGGCGAATGAAACTGGAGGAAACAAAAATGTTTGACAACTTACATACGTATTTTGTTGTTAACATGTACAATAAAAATATTTTAAAATGTTTTTTTTTTTTTAAAAAAGAAAATTGATTTTTATTCAATATTTAATTAGGAAATGTTAATTAAAATATGTATTTTGCCTGTAAAAAAAACTGTAGAGTTTTTTATTCCATTATTTCTTTATTCTTCTAGGTGAGCAATTTTGACATTACTCTCACTCACGGCGAGAATCCTAATACCAAAATTTGATTTGGGTGACTTGAAGTCGCCAAATGACTCATAGGTGAGAACCATAATAGGGGCATAAGTTTCTCTATCATTTGCTTTTAAGTTATTCTTGTATTTTGTTCAATATATTGCTCCATAAAATTACGATGTACGTTTGTAATTTTACTTCTTCTAATCTCACCTCGTTACTTTTCAGCCACGTTCTGTTCATTAACCCTGCTATATGAAGTTGTCGTTTTCACTCCTAATATTTTTGCGAGCGCTCTCCAATTCCCACCATTGTTATACAAAGCACAAATTTGTTTCTTAATATTGTCAGCTTCCCTTTTCTTAATATACGGCATCTTAAGCGCAAACATTTTTATTTTTATACATCGACAATACAAAACTAAGAATAAAACAATGCTGGGAATAGAACAATTGAAAAACCTCACACATTGTTTTATACTGCCCGGCTTACTACCTTATCATTTTAAATTTGAAAATAATTATTTTCAATTTGAAATTTGAAAGGTATAGTTTGCTACGAAATGAGGAAAGAAGATTTTGAGCGATTTTTGCTTTTTAAATATTTAATTAATAAAACTCCTGAAGTTACTATGGATAGCTTTGCCTGTTTTTGATGTGATAACATTTTTAGCGGTGAGTAAAAACATCCCTATTCAAAATGGAATTGGAATCCCGGTAAGAAGGAAAATGAAAATCACATTCGAGCAAACCGAACACAAATTAGACATGTGTGTGAAAGTGACTTTATATCTTCCTCGAATTGGGGTTGATTAGACTTTCTGGCTAGTTCTCAAAATGAAGCTTTAAACGACGCTTAAAATGGAATCACTACTTCTTATTATGTGTACCGTCGAAAATACTGCAATCATATCAATGCTTTGATTCTTTGGGACGAATTCAAGTTGGATTTAACTTTAAATTTTTTGCGAGATTATGACAGTGAAGCGGCATGTAATTTAATGTGCTGTGTCAACAAAGTGCTGAGTGTGCTAAATTTGGTCTACCTCAAGAAACGGGAACTCGGAATATTCCTAAACAATTCAATGTACTTGAGAAAGAAGAGAAAGCAGAACCTCGCATTCGAAATATGAATCAGCAGCAGTTGACATTCTACACGTAGATTTCGAGAATAATCAGGGCGCTGTTTCTTTCAAACCTTTACAATATGTTGACGCATTTTAATAGAGTTATTGGACAAATGGTAATACCATTCGCCACAACATAAATAGCATCAACTGTGCAAAAAGGTGGCCATACAGTTCAAAGCGCCTTAAATTACCATTGTCAGGGTTGAAAACATGAACAAAACAATTTGCAGTTGAAATCATTCGAGATTATACAATAGATATTATAAAATAGAGATCCCTGAAACCATAGTCGAGCATCAATCTTTTGATTTTTGTTGAGCAGATTTCATCCATGAATTTGGTGCAACTGGCGGTATATAATATATTCCAGTCAACAAAATATTGTTGTGTTGATTTACCGATATTCGATATCCGTAGCATTCCATTTGAGTAATACGAATCCTTGGGTTTTTGAGCTTGGCGAATCCTCATATTTAAAAGTGTTGGAGGTTTGAACATAGGAATATACCATGGGTTCTTAATTAAGGCCTAGCACGCTTATTCGTTCAGTTTTCCGGGAATTTTGATTATATGAATTTACTCGACAATGAAGGCAATGAGATTCACCATCAGCATTCTGGAATACATATGGAACTTTGATGGATCTATTGCCGCACTAATTGTATGCGGCTCTACATTATTTACTTCAGAATCAAGGATAGATTCGTGCTCTGCCTCATACAATATTTTAAAATCTAGACCAAATGGGTTCATTGTTGTCATGAAAGTACTTAATTCACTAATGGGTTGAGGATTGTACTTTGAATTTGCTGCGATTCCAATTCGCTGTTCTGATGCTTTATCTGGTCCAAGAAAATACAGTTGAGCGAATTTCCATTGGTCTCCATTTTTTGGGTGCAGTGCTGTAATAAATTTGACCATTTATTCGAAGCATACCTGGGGATTGCAATGCCAGTGAACTATACTTAGGTCGAATATTGTCAAAGAACGCGCTGATAGGTTAATCAGCCCAAAATATGCGGACTCTGGATACCAGGCACCCTCCAGTTTTATTTTTAGCCTTCCTGTAGTAAAGCTGGGTGACCTACAGGTGACTTGCAATTCCCAGCAACTCGTAAGAGTAAAATCAAACGGAATACGGGGCAGGAGTAGGAATATACGGGAGTGGCACAACCCTCTCGAGGTCCTTGAGCTCCATTGCTACCGTCTTTCTAGCGGAACTACATGCTGTAGTAAACATCTAGGAGGGAGAGCAATATGCCCAGATAGTATGTATCACTTACCGGGAGGCAGTATTGTCAGGTTCATTAAGAACCTGAATATTGACTGGACGGATAATTAAGCAGGGGCCAGCACAATAGATCTTTTAGGTCGCAGTGCGAAGTGGCTGATCGCCCGCATGGCCCCCCCAATAATAATAATAATAATTGTCAAAGAAATTTTTTGAATATCAGTTGTTTTAGTATGTGTGATATTGGAATTGACTCTAAAACCACCTTTTCTTTTTGACAACATTGAGTTCAAAATTTGTCTTGTAGTATAGCTCACGTGAAAAGTGTCTAGCTTTGCATGATCTGTAATTAACGTTCATTTAACCGCATGTAAATTCTATACCGGCTGAGTCATTAAAATCATCCGTCGGCTCGAGTATATCGTGCATTCGCTGAGTAATACCATTTAACTCAATATTTTGTTGTCGTATTCTTTGCAGCTGAATATTTCTTTGCTTTGAAACAGTAAATTCTTCTTCTGTCATTCTTTGTCGACCCACTGACCATCGTGAGTTGATGGAGAATGACAAAAATATGAGAAATGATACTGAAATTGCCATACTCTTTAATAAATATTTTATTAAGAACGTCTCTGATATATTTAGAAATATACAATTCCCAAATTTAACATGCTTCGAATTAATTCATAATCACTTTACCCAAAACTTTTCTCTAGAAAATGTATGTATGTTCTGGGGAAATCACGAATGTAATACAAAATTTGAAAATTATTTGATCGCATTTCGAACCATATTAACTCCACCAATTATCGCGTCTGAAATTCGTTGAAGTGTGTCCAATTTTAAAAGCTGTGCTAATACAGAATTAGCAGATTATAGACCTATCTCTATTCCAAATTCGTTGGCAACAAATTTTGGAAACGCAATCAATCGCGATTATGGAATTTTTTAGACATTAATAATGTAATATCAATACACTAATTTGGCTTCACAAAGAATTCAATTCATATATTAGCAACACAAAACATGTTATTTCCAAAATATGTACAAATTTAAATCTTTAGGATATTTATAATTAAAAATGGACGATATTGATTGGATATTCCATACAAACGTATGACGTTTCAATTAAAATTGAAATTTATATTTCTGACAAAACCAAAATCGATGTGATTTAGTTTGGTTGGCGATTATTTATCGATTCCTCCAAAAGCAGTTTGAAGTCAGTTCTCCTCCACGTTACCAACTCAAAAAATTCCGTTCCAATTACTGCTGAGTGCCTAAACACAACGGAAGCTTATTCATTGATGAAAAGATGCAGACTTAAAAGTGGTAGAACTTACACGTTTTGAAGGCGACCAATACAATGAACAAAACTGGGCTTTACGTGACAACACTAGATTGCGGCACGACAACATCGTTGAGACAGCATTTGTGCCAATTAAAAAAATATTGCTACTACCGCTTCATATTAAGTTTGAAATAGTTAAACATTTTAAAAAAGCGCTGAATCCAGATGAAAATGTGTTCATCGAATTGCGTCGCATTTTTTCACGTTTAAGTGGAATGAAAATCTAAGTTTTGATCAAATGAAATTTCATTTCGCAACATGTTTTATATTACAGGAATACTTAATGGAGCTGATATTCGTCGTTTGATGAACGATGATGCATTTAAAAATGTTCTCAGTGAGTGAGAACTTGTGGCATGGGAATATGTAGAAGAAGTTATTAAGAATGTTCTCGGAATTAATTGATTCGATGATTGGCTCAAACATATTGAAAACATGCTGCCCGCTTTTCATAATATAAACGTTCGAATTTCATTGAAAATACATTTTTTGCATTGCCATGTAGAAAAATTTGCCGAACAATCACCAGCCGAATTCGATGAGGACAGCGGCAGAACGCTGCATGCACACTTGGGTAACATTTATTGGAATTTACAAGATTTTGGTTTTATATGCCCGTTTTTACGACATTTTGTATAAAAAGACCCACTGGATACCATTTTTCATATTTAATTGATCAGCAAAATTATTGGCCGGAGTAATAGGAACAACTTTGCTGAAGAAAGCAAAACGAAAATCTTAATGCTTAAAGAGCTATCAACGTGTGTATACTATATTTTCACAATTTTTGACACTAAGCCAAAACATGTCGAAAGCGATATCTCAAATGGAATTGGAATCCCGGTAAGAGGGAAAATGAAAATCACATTCGAGCAAAACGAACACAAATTAGACATGTGTGTGAAAGTGACTTTATATCTTCCTCGAATTGGGATTGATTAGACTTTCTGGCTAGTTCTTTTTTTTCAAAAATGGTTTGAATTACGTTTATATTTTTTTTTGTAAGATTCCTCACTAGCAACCGTGAAAACTCAGCTAATAAATATATTCGTTTCCATAACTAAATCTGCAAGAATTGGTGATAGTAGATTACCCATTGAAGGTACCCAGTAAACGTTATGTTTTTGTATTTTGGAAATAGAGTTGCCACCGAAGACGATCGTGATGATCGAAATATTTGACATAGTAAAAATGTCTAATTAAAAAAAGTACCCAAAGTACCCCCCATTTGGTGTTACTCGACCAAAAAAACTAGAGTAGCAAAAATTGCACTAGTGCAAAACTAGTACAAAAAATTTCTACCCTCAATAGATTGTTTTTTTTTTTTCATAGAGACAGAATACTATTTTTACCCTTCGAGTAAAAGTTTTTCTACAATCGAATTCGACATTAATTTATATAGAGAAAAAGATGCACGTAATCTTTCATCAGTCGAAAATGATCGAATCCGCCTTAGCTGTTTGTTTTTTGTTGACCAGAAGCATCCACTACCAAACATCACCAGCTCAGATATGTAATACATATAAATTAAAATTCATAATCGAATATTTCCGTTCGGGAACACATAAAATATTTTTTAATGTCACATACATATTTTATATTCCTTGAGATTAAGGGAAAACTGAAATAAGTAAGATGCGGCAGCAATGTAAGATGTACAAAATATTTTATCTCTTTATATATGTATGTACATACATAGTAGAGTACATAGTCATAAACATAAAAATATATACAGAAGATTTATTGATTTTTTTATAGACAATTTTATGTTTATGTGTATTAAAAAATAAAAATTGATCAAGAACGACGAACAAAAAATAAAAATCATATTTAATTTATATTAAACCTGAGTTCGTAGGTACATAATACAAAAGCTCTAGCTACTAGCCAAACAGGAGTAACAAAATATGCTTTATATGTTGTACATACATACATATGGTATTATATAATATAGAGCTACACGGGAGTTTCTACTATAAACATACACGGAATTTATTTTACATTCTGAACTAAATTTTATGTTTATAAATAAACATAAAAATACAAAATAAACTGAACGAGAATAAAAAATAAAAGAAAATACCAAAAAATAATAAAAAACAACAACAATGGCTAAGGTAAAATTTATTAATATTGGAAAAACTGGAATGTTGTGTGGAAATAAAAAAAGAACACAGAACCTGAACCATGAAAATGTAGGTTAGTTTGTTTGTTTGTTGTTGTGCTATTGTTTTGTAATGATAATTTTTCTCCATATAAACAGTACACTAACAACATAATGACAGAATTATTGATTTTTTTTTTTTTTTTTAGTTTAGTTTTCTGAACCAAGCAATTTTACTTTTTGGGTTGGTTTCGGCTACTAAATTTAATGAAATGTAATAATACATAATAAATTTATATAGAATCATTTGATATATTTTTGTGGATATCAAATAAGCTTCGAATATATGTATAAATAGGGTGTCGAAAAATAAAGAGTATATTCCAAGGATTTATTCCCACTGGACATTTCCTAGTTTCAATGTGTTTCGGGTTAAAACTATTAAAACTAAGCAAAACAAATTGTCTTGCTGATGACGTAGTTCCTTACCTGCTCTCCGAAAGTGGACAAGTTCTGGAGATAATTTTAGCAGCAGAATCTTAACACAAAAATATAGAGGGCTGATACCTTACGAGGTGATCAGAACTTCGGTCTGTATTAAGTGCCTTCGTGAGATTATATCAAGTCAACTCAAACGAACCCATTAATTCCTTAGTCAATCTAAACTCAATCTCCTTCAGTTTCATACATTCAACTTCCACCCAGCTCCAACTTTGTAATGACCCCCACGGTTTTTGTCGTTCCTATCCCTGCTTTTTAAATAAATTTCGCTTTATTTATAGTTCTGGGAATTTTTATTGACCTAATAGAGGAAAAATTAGCTATAAAACGATTTGCAGACGGTATAGTTAATGCTTGCAAAAACAAATATTAAGTATATCAATCTTTCATAATAGACTTTCGTGTGAAGTTGAAAAGTAAAAATCTGTAATGTTAGGTAACGACTATCACCTTAAGGTCGTAGCATCGTACCATCAAATCTTCGTAACATCTTACAATCATACCATCGTACTACCACCATCATACCATCGTACCATCATAGCGTCTTGAAATAACACCATCGTACAGTCTAATGATTATAAAAAAAACTCTATCGCGCCATCTTACCGTCATACCATCATGCCATCACACAATGATAACATCATATCATGGTGCATTTACCATCACTATCACCATCACCATCACCATCACCATCACCATCACCATCACCATCACCATCACCATTACCATTACCATCACCATCACCATCACCATCACCATCACCATCACCATCACCATCACCATCACCATCACCATCACCATCACCATCACCATTACCATCACCATCACCATCACCATCACCATCACCATCACCATCACCATCACCATCACCATCACCATCACCATCACCATCACCATCACCATCACCATCACCATCACCATCACCATCACCATCACCATCACCATCACCATCACCATCACCATCACCATCACCATCACCATCACCATCACCATCACCATCACCATCACCATCACCATCACCATCACCATCACCATCACCATCACCATCACCATCACCATCACCATCACCATCACCATCACCATCACCATCACCATCACCATCACCATCACCATCACCATCACCATCACCATCACCATCACCATCACCATCACCATCACCATCACCATCACCATCACCATCACCATCACCATCACCATCACCATCACCATCACCATCACCATCACCATCACCATCACCATCACCATCACCATCACCATCACCATCACCATCACCATCACCATCACCATCACCATCACCATCACCATCACCATCACCATCACCATCACCATCACCATCACCATCACCATCACCATCACCATCACCATCACCATCACCATCACCATCACCATCACCATCACCATCACCATCACCATCACCATCACCATCACCATCACCATCACCATCACCATCACCATCACCATCACCATCACCATCACCATCACCATCACCATCACCATCACCATCACCATCACCATCACCATCACCATCACCATCACCATCACCATCACCATCACCATCACCATCACCATCACCATCACCATCACCATCACCATCACCATCACCATCACCATCACCATCACCATCACCATCACCATCACCATCACCATCACCATCACCATCACCATCACCATCACCATCACCATCACCATCACCATCACCATCACCATCACCATCACCATCACCATCACCATCACCATCACCATCACCATCACCATCACCATCACCATCACCATCACCATCACCATCACCATCACCATCACCATCACCATCACCATCACCATCACCATCACCATCACCATCACCATCACCATCACCATCACCATCACCATCACCATCACCACCACCATCACCATCACCATCACCATCACCATCACCATCACCATCACCATCACCATCACCATCACCATCACCATCACCATCACCATCACCATCACCATCACCATCACCATCACCATCACCATCACCATCACCATCACCATCACCATCACCATCACCATCACCATCACCATCACCATCACCATCACCATCACCATCACCATCACCATCACCATCACCATCACCATCTCCATCACAATCACCATCACCATCACAATCACAATCACAATCACAATCACAATCACCATCACCATCACCATCACCATCACCATCACCATCACCATCACCATCACCATCACCATCACCATCACCATCACCATCACCATTACCATTACCATCACCATCACCATCACCATCACCATCACCATCACCATCACCATCACCATCACCATCACAATCACCATCACAATCACCATCACCATCACAATCACAATCACAATCACAATCACAATCACAATCACAATCACAATCACAATCACAATCACAATCACAATCACAATCACAATCACAATCACAATCACAATCACAATCACAATCACAATCACAATCACAATCACAATCACCATCACCATCACCATCACCATCACCATCACCATCACAATCACAATCACAATCACAATCACCATCACCATCACCATCACCATCACCATCACCATCACCATCACCATCACCATCACCATCACCATCACCATCACCATCACCATCACAATCACAATCACAATCACAATCACAATCACAATCACCATCACCATTACCATCACCATCACAATCACCATCACCATCACAATCACTCACAATCACAATCACAACTCCGTTTCTGTTGATTAATTCTGGCCGCTTCCTTTAAATTACTCCTCTAATCTACACTCCCAAGCAACTAAATCGACTCAAACGCGTACAAAAACACATATTTTTTTTTAAATGGCTTATCCGATTTTCATAAAACAACTTTTTTTTGACAGCTTAGTATTTTATCTTTACAAAGCCACCTTTATCATAAAAATCTTGTGCAGCAATCTCTTGTAGAATACAACGTTGACCGATACTTGCAATCAGTCACTTATCAGACGTTGACCTATACTCCAGAAAAAGCCGCACAAGTTGTTGCTTTATTGCAAGAAGAACGCAATCGACGAGAAGTCGCTCATCAGCTAAACATGAGCCAATATGCTGTCTCAATAGTATCCAGAAGATTTCAGGAAACTGTTACCTTCAATCAGAGACCACATACCAGCCGGTATCGGTGTACATCTGATAGGGGCAATCGATTTATCCTCCTAACTTCACTGCAAAATCACCATCTCACAGACGTCTATGTGCAGCAGGTGCTAAGACAAGTTCGAGATGTAGCTGTTAGTTCATGGACAGTAAAAAGACGCTTGAAGGAAGCCAACCTCACTCCAAGACGGCCTGCTAGATACCTAAAATTGACAGCACGCTACCGCAATGAATGATTCGAATGGTCTCAAACTAAAAAGTTATTTGGTGCTACTTGGGAGAGAGCTTCTCTTATGTTATTTTCGCAACTGGTAAAATTTTACGTTCAGCTTCACACTTCTTGAACATAAAAATATGCCAAACGTTTTCTGCAGTCATTTAATCTTGCCAGATAATAAAGTCTATCAAACTGTACTGAACTTTATGCAGTATCTGATTATTAAAACGTTTGTTTACAAAGAAGTTTACATTCAGCAACCCAGCTTTGGTAAGAAAATAATTGCAAAAATTGTCTTGCAGTGAATTTTTTTTTTCAATAGGTCGAGAGATCATGTGCAGGTTCAGGATCCATATTTTTTTTCTTAACTGGCAAAATTGGGTGTTGGGTGCGTCTCAATAGGGTAGGGGTTGACCGTCTATAGCCATGTATCTCGTGGTCTATATTCCAACGCTGCAACTATGTAGAAACCACCAAATGTATCTAGTTTACCTCCACGTTGTAACACCCGGGCAACGATGTGAAGCATCGGCGAAATACTAGAGGCGAGTGCAGTACACTATAAATGAGCAATGAGCAGAACAAATAAGGAAACTAATACCCCAGGTGGTACACCTGTTCCTCAGGTAAATCCACCCAGCCATTGCTATACTACAATTATTTTAACCAATCCCAAGGCTTGTTGGTGAATAAACAAGCTCATTTGAGTGAAACAGAAAAGGATAATTCACATCCCTTCCAGAGGAGTAACAAAGTCGCGTATTCTCCGATAAGAGGCGATAGTCCCTCCATTGGGGCCAGCAGCCACAACACTCGTTCTATAAACGAAGAAAAGCTTTACAATGAATTGTGTAAAGCTAATAATGCATTAGTTGAAGCCAACAATATAACTAAGCAACTGAATGTTACAATTGCAGGGATGCAGGAGCGTATGAAGACGCTTGAAAACGAACTTAAAGCTCTTAAGCCAAAGGAGGACATCGGTTCTACTCCTAACCAGAATACAACTCCACAAGAGTATCATACGGATGAAGAAGAACTAGCTCGAGAAACTGAGTGGATTAGAGTTAAAGGTGGGAGAAAAAAAGGAGACGGAATAATACGCCCTCCCCACCTCAATTAAAGGATAATGTTCCAAATATTATCCAGAAACAACCAAAAAAAATACCTCCACCACCACCAATAGTAATAGATGAAGTCAAAGACTACGATGTACTCTATGAGAAAATAAAAACAATAACTGCTACTGATAAGTTTAATGCAAAGGTGATGAATGGAAACACCATCAAAATAAACTTAGAAGATGCTGAAACATACAGAAAAATAACAAAAATGTTAAATGAAGAAAAACGTGCTTGGCACATGTTTGAAGATAAACAAACCTGACCAATTAGGGTCATGGCTAAAAACTTACACTCTACGTGTAAACCAGATAAAATAATTGATGACCTGAAAGCAAAAGGATTTAAGGCAACTGAAGCATCGATTAAGCTAAAACGGAGAGGCAAAGTACGATATCGAAAAAATTTATCAAATTAAGTACATCTTGGGGTGCAAAGTGGTTATTCAGCCTCTAAGGAGATCTAAGCTTATACCACAATGTCAAGCCTATGGACATACACAAAAATATTGCAACAGGGAACCCAGGTGGGTCAAATGTTTAGGTAAACATCATACCAAAGATTGTGTAAAAGTCCAAAATGTTCAACCTAAATGAGTTCACTGTGGAGAAAACAATCCGGTTAACTACAGAGGATGAAGCGTTGCTATTGAACTGCAAAATATCAAAAATAAGGACGTGATTGCTCAAAATTAAAGTTTATTCAGGAAACAAGCGGTTAAGATGAACCGACCCGAAGTAAATCGTAAAGTGTCGGGAACTACTCAAGGACAATTTGGTAAAATGACTTATGCTCAATTAATGATGAGCAACGGAAATCCAGGAAAAAATGCTCAAAATGACGATATAAGTCAAACACTTAAATTAATTTTAAGCAGACTAAATACATTTGATGAGCGATTACAGAAACTAGAGTACAGCACTAAGGGAGCCATCCCTCAACAGAAAAATGGCCAAAGATCTTAGAATCTTATGTTGGAATGCCAATGGACTGATGCATATCATCATATTCAGAAGAACTGTCAAAATGATATAATCTACAGTAGATGTGCTGGACAACATTTTTTTTCTGAGTGTTCAAATAATCATTCTAAATGTTTTAATTGTGAAGATAATAATTTTAGATTTAAAACAAATTTTTCAACGTCACATGCGGCTGATAATCCGAACTGTGATGTTTTTGTGAATAAGGTAAGGAAGATTCAAAGTATTACGAACTATTATATAGAAACTAATAAGGTAAGGAAGATTCAAAGTATTACGAACTATTATATAGAAACTAATGATAATGCAGGGTAATATTTTTAACAACCGCGGTGTTAGTAATACTCATTCTTCGAATAATATTAACTTACCTAATATAATTTTAAAATCGGCTCTAAATAATAGGAATAATTTTAATATTTGTCATTTTAACGCGCAAAGTTGTTTAAATAAAATGGATGAAATTCAATACATGTTTGCCAATGTTAATATGCATACTATATGTATATCTGAGACTTGGTTGAAATCATATATAAACGATAAAGCTATTTCTCTTGACGGATTTGTTGTTTATCGAAACGATAGGCCTAAAAAACGAGGAGGTGGGGTATGTATTTTTGTGAGATCTAATATTCCGTCGAGAATAATTTATGAATCATCTAATTCTGATCATGAGGTTTTGTTAATTGAACTAATTGTATCAAATAGTAAAATTTTGCTGGGGGTGGTATATAATCCTCCAAATTCAAATTTTCTTACATATTTAGAAACAATTTTAAATAATTTTTCCAAAAACTATTCTGATTTTGTCCTTGTGGGAGATTTTAATTATAATATGTTGTCTAATGCACGTTCAACTGAGAATTTTAAATCTTTATTAAGTAGATTTAATATTAATATATGTAACAGTGAACCAACCCATTTCGTCCAAAACACATCATCTTTATTAGATCTTGTGCTTTGTAACTCAAATAAAATTACTTTTCTAACTCAAGTATCAATTCCAGGCATATCTCATCATGACTTACTTTTCTTCTCTTATGATGTCATACAAATTAACACGGAAAATATTATTGTGTATAGGGATTTTAAACACATAAATGTAGATGAATTATTCTTGCATTGTGAAACCCTTCAATGGGATTTGTTACGTGACTTAACAGATATCGATGATCAGCTTATGTTGTTTAATACAATGATAATGGATTTGTATGATAAGTTTGTTCCTCTTAGAACTACTACTATAAACCTTTTAAAGCCAAAATGGTTTACAACTGATATTCGTGAGTATATGAAGAGAAGAAATAAAGCTTATAGTAGATGGACATTCCTCCGTACAATTGATAATTGGATAGAATATAAGCGTTTACGCAATAAAGTAACTTTGTTAAAGCGTAACTCAAAACATGAGTTTCTTGTTAATAAGCTTGATCCTAAATTATCACCTAAACTTTTTTGGAAGAACCTAAATAACCTTGGTATTGGAAAGTGCAAAGAGCATGGGCTGATTCCATTTACTCCAAATGATCTTAATAAATATTTTTGTGAATCTGCCCAAAATCTACGATCAGCTGTTAACACTTTTGACTGTAACATTTTTGAACCTAATTCAAACACTTCTAGATTTACATTTAGTTTGATCTCTGCAGAACTTCTTCATAAATCTATACATGCTGTCAAATCTCAGGCTTTAGGGCTTGATAATGTTAGTATAAAATTTATTAAAATTCTTTTACCTAAAATTTCAAATTATTTGACTTATATTTTTAATAATATTATTACTAAATCATACTTTCCTATGTGTTGGAAAGTGGCAAAAATCACCCCATTACCTAAAACTAAAAAACTTAATTCCATGTCTGATTTAAGACCAATTAGTGCACTATCGTCCTTATCTAAAGCGTTTGAAATCATTATTAAATATCAAATTACTGATCATTTGATTGATAGTAATTTGTTATCGGATTATCAATCGGCATACAGACCAAAGCATAGTACTACGTCTGCTTTGCTTAATATTTTGGATGATATTAGACGTGATGTTGATATAAACAAATTTACTGTTCTTACGCTGTTAGATTTCTCTAAAGCGTTTGACTCGATCAATCATTATAAACTTTGTCATAAATTATTTTATTTGTTTAACTTTTCTTCTTCTGCTTGCAAACTTATTCACACATATTTGAAAAACAGGTCACAACTTGTAGAAATTAATGGTTTATGTTCGAATACTATGAAATTGATGCGAGGTGTTCCACAAGGTTCTGTTCTTGGTCCATTACTGTTTTCAATGTTTATAAATGATGTTACCACTTGTTTCCATTTTTCTAGATTTCACCTTTATGCTGATGACTTACAAGTTTACAATAGCGAAATAATTTCAAATAAACTTACTTGCTTGGGTAATTTAAATGATGATTTGAAACGAGTAGTAGAATGGTCGAACGAGAACGAGTTGATGCTTAATGCAAGCAAATCTCAGGCAATAATTATATATAAAAAGAAGGTAGATTACGATGATTTCCCAAATGTCATTCTTGGAAATGAGATTATTATATATTCAGATATTATTAGAAATTTAGGACTAATTATGAATTCTACTTTAACTTGGGATGAGCAAATCGATGGAATATGTTGTCGTGTTTATGGTATTTTGTGGGTTCTTTGGAAGTTAACTAGTTTTGCAAACGTTAAGCTTCGACATAAACTGTTCATGTCTTTTGTCTTACCACATCTTTTATGTTATGATGTTGTGTTATTCGGAATGTATGATTACTCCATGGACAAACTAAGATTGTTGTTTAATACTTGTGTGAGAATGTATGATTACTCCATGGACAAACTAAGATTGTTGTTTAATACTTGTGTGAGATATGTTTTCTCACTTCGTAAATTTGATCATATTTCTTTGTTTCAAAAATTATTACTTGGATGTACAATTAATAAATATTTTGAATTCCGTATTTGTGCCTACATTCATAAAATCTTGCTTAAAAAATGTCCCTCTTACTTGTTTAATAAAATACAGTTTTCAAATTCCGAGCGTACAATGCATATTACATTACCACGCAACAGACATCGTATTTTTAACTTATCATTTTTTGTTCAAGGAATGAGTATATACAACAAATTACCACTGTTGGTTCGGGCAAGTGGCTCTTTGGCTATATTTATTAAAAATTACAAATATGCATTGTGTTTTGAAAAGCGTTTGTGATAAATGCATTTTATCATTAGTTTTATTTTTATGATATTTCGATTTTTGTGTCTTCCTAGGACTTAATTATTCAGAAGACATTAAATTTTTATAAAATTAACATAAAATTCAAATTCAAATATTTAAAATTTTTATCTAAAAATACCTAATCCTATATTTAATTAATTTATTTTTATTTTTATATCAGAGTTTATATAGATGTACAAATACATTGTAAATAATGTAAATATTTTATTGAAAATTATGTTGCTTATTAATTGTTATTTTGTATTCAATTTGTAAATAAAAGCTTTATAAATAAATAAATAAATAAATACTTCTAACGTTAAGTGAAAAAATCATTCAGAAAGAAAGAAACCCATTCCTAGTAAATAATTACACTAATTGGGCATGCTTTAGACTATCGCTAGAAGAAAAAATTAACTTAATGGTTCCATTAAAGACTGAAGAACAATTAGACAAAGAAGTTAACAAATTTGAAAACGATATACAGCAATCAGCTTGGGAAAATACTCATGAAATTAAAACGAAAATCGTCTATGGAAATTAGGGAACTCCTCGCAGAAAAAAGAAAAGCGAGAAGAGCATGGCAACAAACAAGGGCCCCCCAAGATAAAACTCATTTGAACAATCTCACTCAACAATTAAGAAGAGAGATCAAAGAATTGAAAGATGAATCAATCAGGAACTATTTAAGAATATTAACTAATAATAACAGTACTGATTATTCTTTTTGGAAAGCAACCAAAAGAATCAAAAGACCAATAATGCAGATTCCCCCAATAAAAATAGCAGGTGAAAAATAGGATAGAAATAATGAAGACAAAGCTCGAGAATTTGCCGAACACCTCGAAAAAATATTCGAGCCACATGAAGACCAAACGTTGGAAGCCGAGATAATAACTGAACAAGCTGTGCAAGAAAGTAAAGAAATCCTACCGACAACACCAAAAGAAGTCATGCGTGAGGTAAAAGCTAATATGAATATGAAAAAAGCTCCTGGGAAAGCTCTGGTGAAACCCACCAATCTTATAAATGCAGAATTTAGAATCAAATGTGTACCAAGCTTATGGAAAATTGCAGAAGTAATTATGATCCCAAAACCTGGGAAACCACCACACATAACATCGTCTTATAGGCCAATTTCGCTATTGCCAGTCATGTCCAAACTCTTTAAGAAGCTTCTGGTAAAAAGATTAAATCCGATAATCGAGAGTAAAAACTTGATCCCAAATCATCAGTTCGGTTTTCGCAACCAACACTCAACAATTGATCAAGTACACAGAATAACCAGTATAATTGAGAAAGCATTAGAGGAGAAAAAAGTCTGTTCAACAGTATTTCTAGACGTTGCACAAGCGTTTGATAGAGTGTGGCATGAAGGACTTAACCACAAGTTAAGGAATCTTCTACCAATGCAATTTGCTAAGATACTGGAATCATACTTGAAAGATAGGTTCTTCAGGATTGAGTTAGATGATACATCTTCTAAATTGAAAGAAATCAATGCAGGAGTCCCACAGGGCAGTGTATTAGGGCAAGTTTTATACCTACTATACACTTATGATCTTCCTACATTAAAAAACAACACAGTGGCAACTTTTGCAGATGATACGGCGATCTTAGCTGTTGAAAAAAGCAACGAAGAATCAACACAGAAGTTACAATCAGCTATAACTCAAATATATAAATGGACAAAAAGATGGAGAATAAAACTAAATGAAGCTAAATCAGTTCACGTCAACTTTACAAACAGACGAATCGAACATATTCCGATTACCATAAATCGGGAAATAATACCGCATGCGAACACAGCTAAGTATCTCGGCATGACCCTGGATGCTAAACTACGATGAAAAGCATACGTCAAGAAGAAAAGTGAAGAATTAAGACTTAAATACAGAAAAATGTATTGGCTGATGGGAAGGAACTCTTCTTTATCAACATACAACAAGCTTCTACTTTATAAGTAAATATTGAAACCGATTTGGACTTATGGTATTCTGCTTTGGGGTTGTACCAAACAGAGCAACGTAAATATCATCCAAAGATTTCAGAATATGGTATTAAGGAACATCGTTGATGCACCTTGGTATGTCAGGAACAATGACCTTCATAGGGACCTTAAAATAAACCTCATCTTAAATGAAATCCAGGAAAAAGCACGGAGACATGAAGAAAGGCTCCGCCAACATGTGAACATTGAGGCAACTCAGCGCCTAAGCATCACGAATTTAGTACGCAGACTTAAAAGAGCCAAACCTTTTGAGCTGGTGTGATTGTCAGTTTAAGCAGCATTATGCTGATCTAAAATCAGGAGACCAGATTGTAATTACATAAAATAAATAAACAACATTTATTTTAAATAAAAAATATAAAAAAAAAAAAAAAAAAAACTGAATGAAAAATGAAATTAAATGAATATAAAAATTCTCATTACAGTTGCGTTTTTAACTCCAGTGGCCCTATTCTGGCCTACCCTGTGGTTTGGGAATTGAACTATTTTGACAGTATTCTAGCTGTTGGGAATTACTTTTTCCAAAAGCGTATTCTGACGCGATTTGGAATTTTTGAATGTATAGAGTAGTATAGTTTTTGAATTTTTTTTTTCGGGAATTAGAAGACACCCTGTTTTGTGTGTATTCATTATTTTATTTACAACGTAATAGTTTTTATTAGTAGTAAGTTTTTATTTTATATGTATAAAATAAAATTGTTATATATTGGCGGCTGGAAATTCGAAATAGTGTTTTTCCCATTGGAAATTATTCTCAATTACGCCAGAATACACCATTGGGAATTGGTGAATAAAAAATTGGAAATTATTGAAGTTTGGAAATACAGCAAAATTTTTCCCAATTTCCAATTCCCAGGGAATAGCCAGTATAGGGCCACAGTAGGCTTGTCTTGAATAATATCAAAATTTTGGGCAGATATTTTTTTTTACCTGTATTCGCCGTTGACTGGCAAGGTTTGCTAAAGGTCGTTTAAATTGATAAAAATGATAAAATTCGAGAGAAAAAATAGAAATAAGCCTTGAGAAATGTCGTGGTGGGAAAACCTGCTATATATCTCAAAGATTAACACTTTTGAATGAAATTTTGGATAAAAATTTGACCAAATTTTAGAGAAACATAAATATTTGGAAACTTAAACTGAAAATTTATTCTTTTCTAGTTATCCATATCCCCGCTATATAGTATACAAGAAAGGGCGCTATGTTGAGTGAGTGATGAATTATGTATAGTAGCTATAAAATCTATTGGTAATATAAACGACCATTTACGGCCTAAATTGGTTCTTTAAATAAAACAAGTTTTGTTTAAACAATGGAATGTACACATAGTCGTGTCACGTCACTTGAAAATTGATATTCTTGATAACATGACTGCAACTACAAACATTTCATGCATTTTAGAAATAAAATCGGTTTTTAACAACAGGGTACACAAACCTACTAAAAAACCAACATTTTAAAATAAATAAAATAAAGTAATTCTGTCCGTCCATTTTATGGTATTCATCTATCACTAGACGTAACAAATCATACATTAACTAATAATGTAGAATAAATGTTTATAAATTACAGGGCGATATTTTTTTTCAACACCCTGTTTTCAAGTTAAACAATTTTTTTTTTTGATGCTAACATTTTACTATACGGACACTGGTTTGATAGTTTTATGTGATTTTGTCCACAAATATTTTTTGTATTTTTTTATTATGACATTAATAATATTCGTTAGTGAATGAATGACCACCCTAAACCATGTTTGAACCATTTAATAATCGTGATTAGGTCAAATTATTTGCTGAAATGGCAATAAATGTGTATCGGATTTATTGTGATAATGAATAATAAATAATTTTGAAAGGAAATTATTTCTGTCGAATTACGATGGCAAATCAACGAACGTTGCCAGGCATTCAGCATTCTACGATTATTCAGGTGAACTAATATAAAATTGGGGAGGAAAAATTAAAGGTTGAGTAATTTGCTCGTAAATGGATCCACATACTGTTGATGACAAGCCGGTGATGGATTTCAATTTATTAAAGTTTCATATATTTGAGAAATTCTATGAAAAATAAGAAAAAGAACAAAAGTTTAATGCTTTTATGTTTATTGTACATTAGAAAAGAAACAAATACTACTAATTAATTGTATTTGTTTTTTTGTTTAGAGCACATACCTGCTGTACTTGTATAGTATAATAAATAAAGGTAAGCTGTGTATAGAAAGGTAAAAGTAAAAAAAAAAATTTAAACTAATTTTACAATTGAATAAAATAAAATGCAAATTTTTTAATTATGTAGACAAACTTTTATACATTGCATTGAAACTATTTATGTATTATTATGCATTATTTATGGTTTAAATTAGCATATTGAACGGTAATATATCACATTTAATTATGCATAATGTAATTTATTTATTTAAGTGAATAAAGCAAACATTTAGAAATCTAGAAATTTTGCATTTATGTAACGCGTTACTTTTTTTTAAAATGCGAGATTGAGGATAAAGTATTGAGACTAAAAAAATAAAATATTTTATGTTTGATTGCAGTTAATAAAGTCGTTTAAGAATAACCCGCGATTAGGCTTGCAACCTTTTGAAACATTCAGTGAACGATATCCAAAAAAATTATTTTAGTTAATTTTAAATTTATAATGTTTTACAAATCATTAGAAATTGAAATATGTGAACCATTTACTTCGGTCTGTATGAACCTAAGTTATTTATTTCCTGGTAAAACAACTTCTCTCATTATTTTAAATGGTGCCAAAAAACCCCAAAAAATGTCCGTCCTTGTGTCTGGACGTCTCATTGGATTCCTGTACCAACAGCATCTCAAGAATAGGGTTGATGGATTTCCGGGTTGAGTTGAAGTCAAGTTAGGGTTGAGATGGTATTGAGTTGGGGTTGAGTTGGAGTAGAGTTGGGATTGCGTTAGGGTTGAGTAAGTAGTTCAGTTAACGATTTATTTGGGGGTTGTATTGAGGGTTCATGTGAGAGTTCATGTATGAATGTAATTTTTCGGACCATGTTAAGTTGGGATTAAGTTAACTTGATCGTTGAGTTTGGGGTTGAGTTAAGGGTTGCGCTGGGGCTGATTTTGGATTAAGTGAGTGGTTTATTTGGTAATTTATTTAGGGGTGAGTTGAGGATTGCATTGGAAATTAGTTTAAGTTGAGTTTGTGTAGGCATGAGTTAAGGTTCGCTTTGGGGATGTAAGTTAGGTTGGGTTGGGGGATTGAGGGATTGAGTTGAACAACCGAACGTTTGAGTTTTGAGTTAGATTGAGGGAGGACTATAGTTGAAAATTGAGTTTAGGCTTTTGTTAAATGTTGGATTTCGGTTGAGTGAGGGGTTACGGTTAGGATTATTTTGAAGGGTTGATTTGAGGTTTTATTGGACATTTTTATTTATTTTTTACTGTAGTTGTAATTTTTTACAACAAAGGTAGGCAAAATCACCTACAAATTAATGAGCTTTTCAAAATGTGTCTCTACTAACTGTCTTTCTGTTAATAAAGGTTAGATGGAACCTCAGTTTAAATAATTTAAATTGGTTTGAGTTTCAGGTTTTATGTTCCAGAAAACAAAAATTTGTTTGGCTTGAAACTTCTGATATTCTTATCTGTAGTTTAAGCACTCAAGTAGTGTTTGGATCGGAGTGAAGTTTCTAACGTTAATTTAAAGTGTAGTTTTCCACTAAAAATAGTGTAAGAAATAAGTGGTACAAAAAGTGTTAAAAAAAGTTACTAATTAATGAATTATTCTTTTGAAAATAATAAAGCTGAAGACTGCCGAATTCTTCAGAATGGTTTTAATTGTGGTGATCAGTCGAAAGTAATAAAAATTACAAATACTTGTGCTTTTATGTGCCTGTACTTGGATTTCGAATATTACAATGGCTTTTTCGATGATCAGAAAACAATTTTTTCAAATTTATTCGTGAAATGGCGAATTCCAATGAAACCGATTCAGTTCACAGCAGCAGATCAAAATTGATATTAAAGATCTACGAAAACAGCCCAGCATTAGTTTTAACAAAAAATAACATTTTGTTAGATGCTTCTTGTCCTATATTTTAACAGTACATTTAGGGAGTTGGCTTGACTTTCGTGTCAGCTACACGTTTTTATTTTTATTTTAAATTATGAAAGTTTAAAATTATTAAATTTTTTTTAAATATATTTGTATGTTGCGAGCAAGCAGCAATTATTGATCTATGGGAGACCCACACACTACTAAGGCGTTTAGCAAAATAGTACTTCAGTAGCGAGAAACCAAGATACTTTGATGAGTGATGTAGTATGATGGGGATAGATTTGCCATAACTTCCATAACTCGATAATAAATTTATTATTTACTACATCAAAAACTATTGATAATGAGCCTAAAGGCTTAACATAAAGTGTAATAAATGATTAAATAAATAAATATATCTTTCATTACAGAAAAAGTTTTTCCGTCGCCTCTAACTGAAACTCGAAATTGCTCGAAATGTGAACCAACACCTGTCTTGGGACCAACGTTTTATGTTCCTCTTAAAGATGTTTTCAAATTAAACCAACGCCCGCTCAGCAATTTGCAATCAACCATAGATTTTTAGAGATCGTGTTGTTCGAAGTGCCTTGCCGAACGACCGAGACGGGTTTTTACTAACAATTGGAGCAATTTTTTTACGTAAAACCTATCAATAACGTTTACAATATTAAAATAAATGAAATTAGCCAACAATTATCTCTAGATCATGAAGATCTAAAATTAAAAGGAATAATTCACTTTGAATCGATGAAGCTGACAAATTCGAATGGTCATTTTCGTGCCTATATTAAGCGATACAGTAATAATTGGGAATTAAACGACGATATGTTGCAATTTCTCATAGAAATCAGTGCAGCAACTAAAATTAATCCGGTAATTTTAATTTATTCAAAACATTAATTATACATAATTTTTGAAAATTTATTGCAGAAGATCAACCCATTAAACAAGTATATCAAATATTGAATTAAAAACCATAAAAGGGATACGTTACGTTAATAGATTATATTCATTACTCGAGCATGATCCCCGAGATTTGTGTTAATTGACTTAGTGTAGTACCGCTTTCAAATCATTTTTCGGAAAATTAGTTCACTTTTGAAAATTGGCCATTCAAGCCCAACCCATATTCTAACCAGCTTATTATATTCTCAATCCGTGGAATATGTTCCCTACACTCTTAGAAAAAGGGAGTTATTGGCACTCCGATATGGAGTTCAATAGAGTCCATGGACAATCGGTGTTAATCGGTAACTAACATCAATAAGTGAACTGTTAAATGCTTTAAGGAGTTAAAAGACAAGCACCGTTTTGTATTTGTGAATTTTATCCGGAAAGATGTTTTATTTTATCACTTTCAGGAGCTTTGAATTATCACTGTTAAAAGTTGATTTTTACTTATTTAAGGTGCTAATGTAGAAATCATTAAATTAGTTGTTTGGTTCACCAAATAGAGTAAATGAACAACTTATATCGGAGTTTATTCGGGACAATTATTGGAGTAAAATAAAATTTCCGTTTGGTAGTAATATACAAACCTTTAATTTTTCTTATTCTTAATATTAGGCAGTTGACAAACAATTTGACAATTAACTCTGAAAACTCACATTAAAAATCTCATTTTTAATTCAAGTACGGATACATTTATTTTATTATATTCATTTGTCAAATTTACAAAATAAATCTAGGAATAATTTATTTTGAGTTACTATTGATAGGCATGTGGATTTCAAAAGGACTTTTAATGGTAAGCTCGTCAAATGATTTTATATAAATCTTTGTAGTATTTTTAATCTCATAGCCCATGAGATTCTTATCAAATAATACAGTTTCACATTTTTCAATCGCAAAAAAAAAAAAATTGTTTTCAGTTTCGAATATTAATTTTATTTTACCAAACTTAGGCAATTGTAAATAATTTGAGAATAAGCAAATATAAAAACTAGTTCGGTACATGTATCCCACTTCTAATTTTTTTAGAATTTTTAGTAAATATGTGTTTACATTTAAAGCGAATTTTTCAATTATAATATCCTTCAAATAAGAAGGTAGCAAGTCTGCTATTGGAATTTCTTCATCTATGTCATATTCAACTTTAAGACTGTATGAATTTAGAATGCTTGATTTAGCATAGAAACATTGATGTTTTATCGCTAAAGTTTAGCATACGTTAATAAAATTATGACAGTTAGCAGCCATCTGCTTAAAGGTATTATGTTTACCTTCAAAGCGCATTGCCCAAAGATATATGAGGGGTCCCATTTGCTTTATAATTCTTGGATAATGGATAAGAAAGTAATGTTTTGGAATAATTTTGTGTTCAGTATATTCTGTTTTAAAATTATGAAGGTGTATGGCAATTAATTCAGGTAATTTGTCAAGCATTGCAATAGGAATGCGTGGAGAAAATACTACTTGCATTATTTCTAAAAGGGAACATACAACTTTAAACTTTGATTCCAAAACTACAGTATTTTTTTGAAGTACAACCAAAAAAATAACAGGAAAGTATCTTATAAGAAACCAAAACTGAGACGCTTTTTGACCTAGCAAGTTTTCTGGTTTGTCAATATTTGTAAAGCTAGGTCGATTTGTGTTGTCCAATAGTCCGTAATTAAAACACCCTATTCTTTCATTAAGCTTAGATGATGTTAATATTTTTTGTTTCTCAACCATATATATCAAGAATAATTTCAATTGGTATTGGCCGATAAATCCAAAATATCGTGCATCACATCAACACTCAGCGATTCAAAAGTATTGAAATACTTCAAATCATTTAAGACGCAATACGATTTAAAGCCAAATTCGTTACTCTTTAAATGGCAAGTCGCATTTATAGCATCTCTGAGAATAATGCCGTTCTCAAGAAATGAATTTTGGATATCATCTTTCAAACATAAGCAGAATCGACAGAAATAGTTTGAATTGAATGATTCATTAAGGCCATATAAAATGTTGGTTCCTAGATTATCATGAGCCACTGATAAAATAGAACCTTTTATAGTGATCTTTTTACCAAAATATTCAACTTCGATACCATTATTTTCAAGATATTTTAGGTCCTCTACAATTGGTTATAATATTGCATCAAATCCATTCGATTTAATATCTTGAGAGTAGCATAAGGCAACTAATAATATATTTTCGAGATGTGAATTTAATTCAAATGGTAAATTTAATATGGTAAAATAGACACCACAAATCTTGTGTATTTTGGTTTTTGATCCTAGAGGATTAACAGTTCATTATTTTTATAATACAATCCATCAGTAGGTTTTGATATAAGAGTAGGATCTGATATTTCCTTTTTCAATATGTAGAAAAGGAAATTTTGATTTAAGGACAGATATTTTAAAGTTTCAATTATAGATATAAACATAAAGGTATTCGTTTTAGGCCGAAATACGTAAGTGTTTTGTTCTTTACAAAAATATCGAACAGAAACGACTATTTCAGTTGGTTGTGGTATTCCAGATTGCAAAATAACTTTTTTTTCTTTTGTAGCTCGAATTTATATGTTTAAAAGGATTATCTAAAAACTGTTGAATTTTTAAATTCAAATTTTGGTATTCTACCGAAAATGTTTGTAACATATTTAAAATACTTTTAATTAAATTAGTGACAGAATCAATAATGGAATTAATTTTAGTGTCTGGTATATTCAACTTATTCATTTCTAAGATAAACCGTTCAGCAATATTTTGTATTAGATCCTCTTCGTTTGGAGCTGTTTTAGCAGGATTTGATTCTAAATATTGATTTGATTCGAAAGATACGTTGCTGCTCGAAGTTTTTACCAAATCCGAATTAATAATCTCTGTTGAATCCACAGTTAATAAATCATTTTCTCGTGATATATTAAGTGTTTCCTAAGGCCACTAAATGTTTTAAATCTTGATTGACATTTTTCATATCCGCAATAAATATCAGTTTTATTTTGTTCGTAAATTACATGAATTCGCCTTAAATGCCTGATATATATTTTGGGATCAGAAAGAAGTTGTTTACATACAAAACAAAATAATTTCATTATAATAACTTACATTAACTTAAGTACAAATAAAAAATGGTTTTAATTAATAATTCTAACCGATTTTTTATATCGATAATTCGGGCTGTTGGTTTTTTCGTACGCAACTCATAAATGGCGTGGTCCAAAATGTTGTAAAATGTTTGATGCTCATCTGGATATTCGCATCCGAAAATAAAAAATGATTTGAAGAGAACGTCAAATGCTACCAGTGATGAACATCCATCTATTGGTATTTCCTGCACATCCAATGCAATGGTGTAGGTTGATATTGCTGCTCTATTTGTACCATACGCAAGAATGCTAGGTCCACTTAAATTAACTGCGGCTTTTCCAATCTGCAATAACAACAAAAACAGATTTTCAACAAATTTTATTTAAATTTGAATATTTTGCAATTTACCTTGTGAAATTTTATGATGGGTGTATTTTGATAGGTTGCGTTATGTTTTTTTCCTCTTGTTGGAAGTAATTTTAGTAATAATAAGAATGTTGTAATATCTAAATCCCATTCTAATTTAAAAATAAGCATAAGTTATTTATAGATTATTTACTAATATTTATGAACATTACTTACTGTCTTCATCGCAAATATCTTCATCATATACTATAATTTTGAAATTGTTTCCAAGAATAATAATTTTTTGTTTAATAGCTGACCATTTATCAATGAGATTTTTATGTTTTTCAGGATACCTCAAAATAAAATCTTGTTGAATCTAAATATAAAAATTGTTCGATTACTCAATTATTTCAATAATAATTATGTAAGTAGCACCAATCCAGGCGTATCCAAAAATCTTGATTTTTTTTTTAATATTTCTTGATTGCTACGAATTCTAGTCGCAATCGTTTTGGCCATTCGTTGAATTATTTCTGATTCTTGTTCCGTTGGACAAGCATTCTGCAAAAATCTTATATCCTTCTCGAAATTTTGATGTATTTCTGGGGTTTTCTCTTTTATGGGTTTTACAATGGATTCGCGTAGTTTACCACTGCCTGCACTGGTTCTGTTTACCGTCTTTAAACGATGGCCAATATAGCCACCTCTGGTAGTCGGGTCATAAAATATTTCCTATAAATTAAACATTTAAAAATATAATATTCAAAAAATCTAAATTAAGTGCATTTTACGTATTTTTCAATATCACCCCCACACAATGTGGTAAATAATCTCGCAAGCGCTTTTGCCCAATTAATCTTCTCCTCTCTCATTGGATGTAAACCATTGACTTCAGTTAAATGCTGAACTGTAAGATTTATCAATCTAACTCGTGAGGTATTTCCTACACTGAGAGAAAAAACACTTAAAATCAATGAAAATCACATGAAATCAAATAAAAATCAATATGAAAAACACGCAATGTCGATTTTTGTAATTTCAAAGATGTTTTTGATTGATTTTTACTCAATAGCGTACATCATTATTTCAAATATTTCCAACTTTAAACTGATAACGTCTTCTTTTGAATATATGCTTTCGTAACATCTTTAGAACTAGAAGGCACCGATTGTTCAATTTTAGTTTGAGATTGTTGCTCCAAAAATTGATGATTTGGTGAAAGCACAGGTACATCCATTTTAATGTTAAAATCAAAACTATGGATTTTCTCCAAATGAGAACGAAGATGTTGGAAGTTGGAAAATATCTGATTGCAATCATTTTGTTTACATTTTATTTCAAGTAGTTTGCCTGAAATTAAATGATCATGTTTATAATGCCGGATCAAATTTGTAGTTGATGAAAATAGTTTTGGGCACTTGAAGCATATATACATTTTAAATTTTATTTATTTAATTTATATTTTTTAATTATATTTTCAGTTGTATGAATGAATTGCTTTTCTTATTGCTTTAATTGTCAACCATGTGAGATAAAAGCGAAGTCAAATTTGGCGTATTAACATCAAATTTGGTTTCAATATTAAAAAAATATTTTTGGATGAAAGTCCATGGATACTGACAAACTTGTGGATATTGCAACGATAATATTTGAAAGATTTTAAAACAAATGTCTAAACTTTCAATAAAGGATGATAATTTATAGGTTCTATTATCAAAATAAACATAAAATTTTTTTAACAAATTTTCGCTACCTTCAACTATGAATTATGATGAATGGTTGAATCGACAATCCGATGTTGTAGTACTTGTCGGTCAGCTCTGAAATTGTAATTTTATAATCGTTTATGCATTCTAAACGTATAATAAAACACTCCTGTGCGTCGGCAATTGTCGCTTTACGTTTATTCCTACCACTTCGATCCTTAAATCGCGCTGTCGGCAATAATACTGAATTTAATAAAGATGTGAGTAAATAGTCTTCTGTGTCTGAAATAATATTACTATTTTAGAAAATATTTTAAAATGTTTTAGAAAAATAGTATACTTTTGTCTGTAGTAGTTTTTGCAAGTTTAAATAACTGCTTACATCTTCCGTTGTTTATGTTTATTTCATAAAACGTTGCAATTTTAGTTTTAAAATTTTCCCACTTAGAAAATAAACATAATGATCTCATAGGATACAATATTTTAAAATCAATTTCGATCTATAATACAAAATAAAGAAGGAATTAATAACTGAATTTTTACACTATCCGTAAACTTACCAGTTCGGGAGCTCTGCTATAACCAAACTTCGACCAAGCAGTAAGGAACTCAACGTTTGTTAATGTTTTGAGCTCTTTCTGACGAAGACTAAATGTTTTCAACCATCTATCTTTAATTTCTTCCCAATTGGAACTATCTCTATTTAAGACCGTTTTAAAGGCAATGGCAATCGATTCGTCGACTTCCACGACACTTTCTTCTGCTTCTTCTGGTAATTCTTGAAGACCACCACTATCATGAGTTAATCGTCTTTTTTTTTGATCGTATGTTAGAATATTTACAATAAAGTTTTCCGGTAGGATTTTTGTTATTTTTTCGTGGTACGTAATAATAATCCTGTTTATAAATTTAATTGAAAATAATGAATCATAATTGAGTTAAATTTCAAACATATAATTAATATACTTTTGTATTTAGTTCGGATGGAAACACATCCAAAATTTGATTCACGATATTCGGAAAATCATAAGGCCTTAGCACTCTGTTTGTTGCCAAGATGTCCTCTAATATAATTAGAATAAGTTCATCACGATCACTGTTAGTTAATCTTCTTTGATCTTGATATCTTTTAATGAGAAATTTTCCTTTGGTCGTTTCGTTTAATAATTCCAGCACCGTCTGAAATATACAATAAAATAAGAACATTATAAAAAATTTCATATTTATTTCATTATAGCTCTCGTTGCAAATGTTAATTTTGTTATCATCACATAAATTATATTATTTATCTTATACAAATTAATTACCTGTTGTTTTACGTTGGTATGTAAAAGAGTATTTGCTGAGCTTGGTGAAGCTTGGTGATTTTCTCCATCGGAAGTACCATTAAGCCAATCACCTACTTTTGACGAAACTTTAAAAGTGCTGTCATCCAAACCGAACTGAAAAGGCAACTATTTTGAAAATGTTTGAAGCAATTATTATTACTGAAAAATATACCTTCTCTTTCCGCCAGTGGAATAATTTAAACCGAAATTCCGCACGTAATGGAATGTCCTTAATAATTTCTTTTATATCTTCGCTTGATAGATATTGAAGGCTTCGATATGTGACGTTTGATTCTAAATATAAAACGAAATATTTTAAAATTTTAAGTATCAATATGCAGTATTTATTTTGGGGCGGTATTATTCACACAAATGCATATAAAACAGCCATACCAGTACCGAAAATAAAGCAAAATTGATTTCTATAATGCAGGATTTCCCTTTCAAAACGAAATATTTAAATGATGTATTACTCTATCACTCTCTTATTCCATATGAGGATTAGAGAATAAATGTACCCCATGGTACAAATTATAAAACTAATTATGATCAGATCACTATAATTAAAATTATTGCAATAGAATTTATAACATCAAATGTTTTATAGAATTAACGCATCTACATACGGTAATATATAATTACAATTTTTTATTCTAACCTTACTTTTATCAGAAAATCCTTATCCATTTACTAAGCAAATTAAAAATGGATTTTAGTTTATTTTAATTTCGGACTAATTATCGAAATAATTGAAAACCCAACAATACGAAATCAAATCATCCATACAGGAAACTCATGTTTTTATTAATGATAATGCCACTTAATCAAATTTAAACTGTTAACTACTGATAGCAAATTATTATAAAATTAAACATCCTTACCTCTTAAATCGGGTAAAATTTCAGAAAGTTCAAACTCTTGCAAAACTTTTTCTAAATTAATTTGATCTTCAATGCATAAGTTTTTTGAAATTTCATTATTAATTGCACTTTCACCTTCCACAATTTCAACAAGTACATCACCCACATTTGTCAACTGTGCGTCGTTGTCATTTATTATTTGATATATTTCACCGTTAAAACACACTTCATTTTGGGAACCATGTGGTGATGTTGATAATGAATCAACAACTTCCTCGTTATTTTGGAAATCCACTTCATTTAAATTCACTATATCCATAATATTATTTATGAAATTAACTGTTAGCAATTAAATTTTATTTATAATTAAATAAACACTTCACTAATTATCACAAAAATGTAAAAAGCCTTATTTTAAAAAAATAAAATGTCTTTCACTGACAACTCTCACTTGACGAATGTTGAAAAGGGAGAATAAAAAATTTGATCTGTTGCATATATGTACAGTTACTCATCAAATTAAAACAATGTAAAATTAATGTCATTTCTAATTTGAATTATGTTTGCTAACAATTTTCAACGGATATTTAAATACGAATCTATATTGATTTAATTTAGTTTATTTTACGTAATGAAATTATGGAATTACGATTTTAATTCAAAACGAAACTATTTAAAATCAATAAGATTTTTTTTAATATTCTAAACAAAGGGGTAATCTATTGGTTTAATATGAATTTCATAGTAAATCAAACGGGAATTTCCAAATTCAAAAGAATAAGTAATTTATTTGATTTTACTACGCGTTCAATTAATTTCATGGTGTGTTTTTTCTCTGAGTGTAGAGTACCTGATTATTTATATTCCTTAAAAATATTTTCTCCTAATTGACTTGATCTTAAATGTCTCTCTAACTCTATTTTTATAAATTCAATGTCGTATTTTTCTAGGAAAATTTCCTTAAAAACAATTTTGTCGCCTTAAAACTCCTCGAGAGTTGCTATCACTGTCGGTTTCAACTGCTTCGTTTATATTAATTGGATCGGATTGAGTTGTTTGGTCTCTGAAAAGTTCTATTAAAAATAAGGTATTATAATGATGTTTCAGTTATGTATTAGGGAAACAAACCTTTGTTTTGACATCTTCTTATAAAAAGTATTTTTTCTTGGGCGTTTCCAGATTTTACTTCATACTGTAATACTTCATCAGTAATCTCAGCGCCGTCTTTATCCTCCAACACGAACAAATTAGTTTCCAGAAAATTAAATTTATTAGAAAAGGCTATAAATGCGGTCAAATACAAAAATACGACATATAAAGTTAAGATACAAGTTACAAAATAACACTTTTATATCAACATGTGTTGTTCAGACATTTTTATTTTAAAATTATTTGGAGTGAAATTATAGGAGCCAATATCTGTATTATACTTTTGTATGTTTATTCACAAATGTTCGCGGACGCTAAATTCAAGCCAAATTTTACTAAATAATTTATATATTATTTACCAGATAGCATGATGTCCATAATTGTTATATTTGATTTATGTTCGCGTTCAATAAACACATATTTTATAAATTCATTAATGAAACTCGAAACATTAATTTTTCTGCCATTGTCCTTTCGTTTATTCTTATTTTACACCGAATTGGGTTAATAATAACTATTGCAGGAGTTAAAAACACATTTTTTCACAGAATAACGGTACTTCACTATATTTTATAATGCATGGTGAAATATTTTAATATTTTCGTGATCGAGATACATATTTTAACTGTATTAAAACTGTAATCAAAACTGTAATTACAAATACATAAGTTACAATACTATAATAAATTAAACAATTTGCGTCATCGAGGTACATATCAAAAAAATGTATTGCAACTATAATGCATTATAAAAAACAGTGGCACTATTATTCCTTTTGTTATTTGAAATATAGTATATTACTAACTTATTATTTTTTTTATAAACAACACTTAATTTTAACACATTTCAATCACTAATGCAATTAAAAAGTTCAATTATAATATTTTATAATACTTTACACGTTATATATCAAATAGCTTGCATTGCACATCCTATTTTTTCAAACACTGCGATAATACTGATCGAAATCGTTCCCTTTTCTCAGCATTCGAGAATTGTGTTATACGATGATCGGTGTTAACGATAACTCATTTCGAAGTAAATATTTTTAATGCATGAAATATAAATGAAACAAAAACTCCTTTCGGTGAAAATATTTAAGTGGTTGTAAAAAAGCGGCACTGCACTCCAAAAAGCGTTTCAAATTGTATTTGAACATCTAAGCGGAGTAAACAAATTTTCACTTCGTCGAGAAGTTGTTAGATTACTTAAAAAAGGAGTCGAATTTATGCAACTCCCAGTGTGTACATTAGCATAATATCTATTAAATTTGTGTTATTTGATTTAGTGCGGCACTTTCGCTCTCATTTTAGTATTCAAAACATTTTATTGGATTATTTAATTAATTGATATAACATATAACGTTTTGATTAATTCCAAATTTGGTTAGCATTGACAATTTTGTATAACTTTTTTGCATTATTAATTTTAAATTGAAATACGAGAAAATAATGGTTTTTTTATTTCTCATTTAACGCTTTTTTGTGTAGCTACATTTTTTAACGTTAGTAACATTTTTTAACACTTTTTCTACCACACATTTCTTACACTATTTTTAGTGGCAAACTACACTTTAAATTAACGTTAGAAACTTCACTCCAGTAGTGTTTGGACCGTATTGATTTGAGGAATAATATTGATTTGGGGTTGAAATGGTGATTTAGTTGAGGGTTGGGTTAGGGGTAATTTGGTGATTGCATTGGAGATTACAGTTACAGGAAATCGTTCATTTCAATGAAAAATAAAATTGCCCGATTGGAATGGGCTAGAGACCATTTAAAATCGTCTTTGAATGATTGGAAAAAGGTTTATTTAGTAATGAAACAAAATTTAACTGGTAACTATGGTGTCGCATACATGAGTTTTATAGACTAAATTTAACCAAAGAAGACTTCATATTTCAGCAAGACCGGGATACTAGACTTTACGCAATATTCCAATAAAATATTGAAAACCCATAAATACTTATTTGTCGTGAATTTTCGTCATTTTTGATTAAACAAGGTCTTATTGCCTAAATCAAAAAAAAAAATTTAATATTGAAGTGCGATATTGTTTTAGTTACAGAATAAATGTACTTACCTAAGCAATGAAAATTATTTTTGTAATGAAAATAACATATTAATAAAATTAAATTAAGTAAAAATTATTTGGAGCAGACGGCACGCAGCGGGATTTTCGGTGAAATTTCCCTCGCAATAGTTCAATCTGAGCGAACTAGGTGGGTAGCAATCCAAAAATTGATGATGTAAATTCCACGGTGTATCCGTGGCCCGAAAAATCGGATGCTGTTTGTCCCACGGTGTAGTTTAAGAAAAATGGACTGTATCTTTGAATAGCAGGATTCTTACAATCACCAATAGCACAATTTGATAATTAATAAAAACTAATTGGTTTTTTATCAAAACGTTATAAACCGTATCACCTTTCAATTTATAATTTATTTTATTATCTCTCTCTATGATGAGTTGCAAAACAAAAGTTACTACATACAATAATTTTGTTTTCTTTATATACCAAAAGGTGCTATAAAAACTATACAATTACAAAAATTAATTTTTGCTATTTTCGAATACTATCGTCTGCGGAACATTCAAAAGATGTTGCATCGATCTAGCTCGAAAATAGCAAAATGAATGCTATTGACATTTCAAAACGTCAAAAAAATTGAATTAAACGTAAGTATGTATATCAATTTTCTTTAAATGTAAATATCTCTAAAATATCATTAAATTTACAATTTACTATAATTTTAGGCATGTCCAGCAAATGATGTTTTACAGGGAAACTGCCTCTAAACATTCCGGCGCGCTTGAACCGTCAGGTTCAACTGGGAGTTTAACAAGTTTAGTGATGGGCCGCTTCAATTCACCGGTTTTTGTTTTGAGTGTGATAATTCTAGTCAGAGATATTATTTTTCCAAGAAGCCATGTGTTCATTGGAAGGTTGTCTTCTTTGATAATAACGATGTCATTTAATTGTAGGAAATGTGTAGCTTTTATCCATTTCGGTCTTTGTTGTAATGAGGTAATGTACTCCATTTGCCACCGCTTCCAAAAATGTTGGCTCTTAGATTGAATTATTTGCCATCATGACAAATGCGACTGTTTCAGGCTAGTGTAATCGTATTCTGGCAGTTTTGTTGCAGGTTGCCCGATTAAAAAGTGGGAAGGAGTAAGAGCATCGATGTCGTCTGCTGACAGTAAGCACAAAGGACGTGAATTTAGCACACTTTCAATTTCTGGTAGTAACGTCATCATTTCTTCCATAGTAAGGGTTGAATCGCCAATGACTCTCTTCAGATGAAATTTTGTTGATTTGATTGCCGATTCCCAAATACCCTCAAAATGTGGTGCATGGGGAGGAATAAAATGCCAAGAGATAGCATGACTGGAAAGAAAATGTGAAATACTATTAGCAGTATCAATACAACTTTTGAATGTTCTATTTAATTGGTTATTCGCACCGATGAAGTTGGACCCATTGTCACTAAATATCTCTTGACAACATCCTCGACGTGCCACGAATCGTTTAAGCGAAGCAAGAAAAGCATCGCTGCTCAAATCAGTAACCAATTCTATATGTACAGCTTTTGTGGTGACGCATACGAATAAGCAGATGTACATTTTGTGCTTCCTTTGTCCTCTGCCCTTTGTCAGGTAAACGAATATTGGACCAGCAAAATCAACGCCTATTTTCAAAAATGGTCGACTGGATTCTAAGCGGAAACTCGGCAAATTCCCCATTAGTTGCGCTTGGCTTTTAGCTCGTTGGCGTACACAAGGAACACATCGATGTATGATTTTTCTGATTAAAATTTAAGCACTAGGTATCCAGTACTGTTGTTTAGAAACTGCCAATAACAAGGATGGGCCCGCATGCTTGTACTCCTTATGCTGAAGAATCAATGAAGTAATGGGTGACTTTGGTGATAATATGATCGGATGTTTTGTAGAAAACGGCGCTTCGCATCTTTCTAGACGGCCACCCACTCGAAGAACTCCAAAATCATCGATGAATGGGCTGAGAGATTTTATTGTACTAGTGTGTTGAACTGATTTTTTCTTACGTAATTCTTTAATGTCTCCCGAAAAATATTTATTTTGATTATGTATACAGATTTTAAAAAGAGCTTCATACATTTCCTTGCCGCTCAAAAATATTCCAGTGCTCCGGGATGACTTAGGTTGTCTCGAATGACGAATGAATCGCAAAATGTACGCGAAGATTCTTTGTAACTTATGAAATGATGAATATTTAGACATTATTTTTTCGAATAGATCAGTTTCTTCCACTGACATGGTTGCAGCATGAGTTGTAATTTCAGGAGCATCATCAATAGTGTACACCTGCTGTTGTTGTGGCCACAACGCTTTAGGTTTATATAGCCATTCAGGTCCATTCCACCATAAAGAGTTAGATTTCAGATCGTGCGAGCCAAGTCCTCTTGAAGCGATATCAGCTGAATTCTCTGGCGAAGGTACGTGACCCCAATGAGATCGACTAAACGAGGACAATATCTGTGATGTACGGTTTGCCACGAAAGTAGGCCAACGGCGAGGATGAGCAGTAAGCCAATCCAACACGATGGTTGAATCCGTCCACAAGAATATTTGATCGATACTTAAATTAGTCTCCTTCTTCACTACATTCATCAAATTACTCAACAAGACTGCGCCACATAGTTCCAAGCGTGGCAATGTTTGCTGCTTTATCGGTGCAACCTTGGTTTTTGCTGTTATTAAGTTGACGTGAATTTCGTTGTTGGCATTAGTAACACGATAGTAAATTGCTGCTGCATAAGCTGCTTGACTGGCGTCACAGAACCCATGCAACTCAATCTTTACTCTGGTTGATGTTTGCACAAATCTTGGTATCGAGATATCTTCTAAGGATGGTAATATGGTTCGGATTTGTATCCATTGGTTAGCGTCTTTGTCTGGCAACGGATCATCCCAGTCTAAATTCAGAATCCACAGCTGTTGAATAAAAAATTTAATCTTAATGTTTACTGGAGCGATCCAACCCAATGGGTCGAAAACTTTGCCTGCTTCGGATAGTATTCTTCGTTTTGTAATTAGTGTGTTATTTGGTAGTCTTACTCGGAATTTAAATACATCTTCTCCAGGCTCATATTGTAATCCAAGGATCTTCACTGTAGTATCGGTATTGTCTTCTATCGATTTCATCTCCTGCTCCTTGACGCATGGTGGCACATCCTCTAACATTTCATTCGAATTCGATATCCACTTTCGCAATTTGAACCCATATGTAGATAAAATCGTTGTAATCGATGATTTTAATGCTTTTGCTTCGGCTATTGTATTTCCACCAGTCATGATGTCATATATATAAATGTTTTGCTTAATATTTCTTGCTGCCACTGGATCAAGTTTTAGTGCGTCTTGAGCGGCTTGATATAATGCCCGTGTTGCCAAAAATGGGGCTGAAGCTAGTCCGTAGGTTACCGTGCATAACTTAAAGTATTTAAGAGGATCCGATGGATTTTCGCGCCATACAATTTTTTGAAAATTAGTGTCTTCATCATGAATGCCAATCTGCCTGTACATTTTTTCTATATCTGCGGAAAAGATAAAACGATGTTCTCTAAATCGCAAAATAATAGAATACAAAGAGGATTGCACAGTTGGACCAACAGCTAAACAGTCATTTATAGATATACCCATGCTAGTTTTAGCAGACCCGTCGAAAACAACCCTAAGTTTGGAAGTTTGGTGGTTGTGCTTCCCTGTTTAATGACTCCGTGATGGGGCAGAAAGAAACCATCATCCTTAACCTCTCCTAAGGGAATTTCTTGCATGTGACCAAGTGACTGCTATTCGTTCATAAAATTTTTGTATAGCTCGTAATAGTTTGTATCTCGGCTAAAGCGGCGTTCTATCCCAGTCAACCGTTGAATTACTTTATTGAGTGATTTTCCTAACTTGGCTGGGTAGTTTTTAAATGGTAATCTGACTTCAAAATGGTTTTCCGGAGTTCTTCGTATATTCTTTGTAAAGCTCTGTTCACACAAGTCTTCTTCAGGTGATAAAAATGTTGCTTCATTAGGGAATGACTCGATTTCCCAAAATCGTCTTAGGGTTGCGTCGATGTTAAACTCATATATGTTGCTTGTGATTCCAGTTGCGAAGGCTTCTTTGTATGTTTCGCCGTTATTGAAATTACCTGCAACCACCCAACCAAAAATTGTATTTTGAAGAACAAGCGCATTTTGGGCTCTTTGAATTTGGCCACCGATTAAAATATTAAAGAAATGTTCAACGCTTATAAGAACGTCTATCTCGTTTGATTTATAGAAGTCTGGATCGGCTAAATATACCCCTTTAAACTCGTCTAAATTCAAGATGTTTGCACTGAATTCTGGTAACTTTGATGTGATTCAATTAAGAATAAATGCGTTCACTGATATGTTTGACCCAACCTCTGGATGAATGTTGACGGTTGTGATTTCCTTGGTAGTTGCTGCGTCAACGTGCCCTAAACCTCGTACCGACACTCTTCCATTTTTTCGACGTACCCCAATACGCTGAATACAAGACTCAGTGATAAAACTGGCTTGGGAGCCTGAATCTAAAAGAGCACGACAATGCAAGACTTTACCCGACGTGCATATTACTTTTATTATTGCTGTTGGTAAAATCGATTGAACAGTGGGAGCATGACCGTACCCCGATGACATTGTGCCTGTTGAGCTTTGCGAATCCGTTATTTGATCTTCTTTGCAGGATTGACTATCTGCTCAATTTCCGATGAATGGAGAAGAGTGTGGTGCTTTCTCCTACACGTCGCACATCGCCGTCTGGATAAACATTTGTATACTACATGTCTATCACCCAAGCATTTGAAACACCGATTGTTTCACCTTGTCCACTTTCGGCGCGTTTGAATATCCATTTGGTTAAACTTCTTGCATTGATAAATAAGATGATCAGAAACTTTACATATTGGACACTCCATCTGATTATTAACCACGGCATGACCCTGAATTGATGATTGCTTTTGGATTTGGCTGCGTCTTGCTGAACTGCGGATCGACTCTAAGGCATCGCTTCTCTGTAATAAAAATTCAAAGAGATCTAGAATCGAAGGGACATCTTTGTTTGCCGTATGCTGAGCCCATAAACCTCTGGATTCATCATCTTACTTTGACACCAATATATAAATTATCTTCGCCTTTATCCCCCATAGCCTTTAAACCTCTAAGTGTTTCATCAGATATATCGAGCAATCGTTTGACATTCGTGTTATTAGCTGTACTTATTGACGGCTGCTCTAAAAAAGTTTTAATGAAGGCATTGATCGTATGACGTTTTCTGTCATAGCGTTGTCTCAACTTATTTAGAGCTTCGATATAATTACTGTCGGTGATGCTGAAATGTCTAAGTAAGCTCGCTGCTTCGCCTCGAAGTAACCCTTTCAGATATTGAAATTTTTGAACCGCTGTAAGCGAAACGGAATCATGAATAGAGGCTACGTATAAATCATAAAAAGATTGCCACTCAGTGTAGTCGCCGGAAAATAGCGGTATGTTCAACTTGAGTAATCTTACATCGGCTACTGTTTGTGTATTATTTAGTGGTTGATCAAAACTAACATTAGTAATATTGATTCCTAATTTACGAATGATTTGGTTGAGTTCTGTTATTGCCTTATAATAATTTGCTTCGTATTCCATATCTGCGTCTTGGGCTTGATCTACCTTAAAAATATTGTTCTCGATTGCTGTAAATTCCTTCATCAGCTTTTCCACTCGATAAATTTTCGCCCTGCATTCTTCTACTGACATCTCATATGGTGATTTTTTAAGTGAATTTAAAAGCAAAGTAAGCTTTTCTTTGTTGACAGATCTTTGTTTTTTTAATACATGCAGCTCGGCCATTTTTTTTTTAATTTTTTTATTTGTGATCACTAATGTTATTTAGATTATGTTTTACACAACGTTTCTGGTTACAATAGTCGTGTAACTAACTGGTTTATCGTTTAGCAAATTAAGTTAACAGTAATCAGATTAACTAATTGTTTATTGTCTTGAAAGAAAAAACAAGACCACGTTATATCCCAAACAAAGATCACTACTGATTTATTGTTAACGGAGAATAGCTACGTATTTTAATTTCAATAAAGGAATTATCACAACGTTATTTAATCCAAAAAAAAAACAAAATATCACATTACACTGAACACTAGATCACTATTTTCATTTGTTTGTATTTCATATGTTGAATTCTATTCAATGATTAATTGGTCTGAATTGCGTACAATTACGGATTCGAAAGAGATAAATTTATAATTTCGACTTTATATGATTTTCAATTGACAAAAGATAAACTGTTTTCATGCGAATTTTTTAGTTTATAAAATAAATCGTGATTTTTAGGTTAAATTATTCAATATAACAAAACAAAATGGCTACTTAGCTTATTCTTGCACTTTCTCGACATGTGTTTTCAATTTCCAAATCGTCTCGTATATTAATGTTACTCGAACAATACACAAAGAGCCGCCAGAAAGATCCGGCTCGAAGGACCAAAAAATGGGTAGCAATCCAAAAATTGATGATGTAAATTCCACGGTGTATCCGTGGCCCGAAAAATCGGATGCTGTTTGTCCCACGGTGTAGTTTAAGAAAAATGGACTGTATCTTTGAATAGCAGGATTCTTACAATCACCAATAGCACAATTTGATAATTAATAAAAACTAATTGGTTTTTTATCAAAACGTTATAAACCGTATCACCTTTCAATTTATAATTTATTTTATTATCTCTCTCTATGATGAGTTGCAAAACAAAAGTTACTACATACAATAATTTTGTTTTCTTTATATACCAAAAGGTGCTATAAAAACTATACAATTACAAAAATTAATTTTTGCTATTTTCGAATACTATCGTTTGCGGAACATTCAAAAGATGTCGCATCGATCTAGCTCGAAAATAGCAAAATGAATACTATTGACATTTCAAAACGTCAAAACAAATTGAATTAAACGTAAGTATATAAATTTTCTTTAAATGTAAATATCTCTAAAATATCATTAAATTTACAATTTACTATAATTTTAGGCATGTCCAGCAAATGATGTTTTACAGGGAAACTGCCTCTAAACACTAGGAAGCCACTGCTCCTCTCGATTTCCGTGTTTCTCGTCTTGATCTGCATACTTTTTAATTTCCCCAATTCTACAGCTATGTTCAACGGTGAAAAATATGAAAAATTCAACAAACAAAAAAAAAATGTGTCCGAACCATTCGAAATTAAATTTGGTATGCATTCTTAGGTAGTCGAACTAGGTACGCATGATTAACTGGCAACCAAATAATAGTATGATAGAATGAGGTGTATTCATATTTTGTGAACGAAATCTCTTTCCATCGTTCGACGATTATCAGCCTTGAATTTTATCGTGTAGACCGGTAGCAGTATTTTAATTATGTATTTATATATTAGTATTGATCTTGCCTTTTAGGTTGGTGTCGTTTTTTCTTTATTTTCCAAAAGTCATGACTTGGAATTTAGATGGGTAAGATATATTTCAAAACAGGTTTCTTACTATATTTCTGCTGACGTTTAATTATTATTGATATTCAAGAGGTTAAAATTCACGTTAGTTCTATTACTATTATTAGAAATCTAGTAATTACTATCATCATTACTGTTTTTATTATTATTACTAGTATTACGATTATTAGTATTATTATTATATCATTAATATTAATGTTAACATAATTGTTAGGATTGGTTAGGTTGAGGTGTTATTGTTCTCGAAATGAAATTCTTAAGCATTGTATTTAACTTTAATGATTCGTTGAAACATGTTTTTAATTAGGTTTTCGGTGTTAGTTAATATTATTCTGTTTTCTTTCTTACGGTAAAATGTAAAGAAATTATTAAATTTTAGGGTTCGAAATCTATGCATTAAGAAACATTATTTTTCAAATGGCACCTCCCTCTTTGTCTGGTTCCTCTCTACAGCGTTTTGTTTACAAAAAATAAAACGCTAAACTAGTGATCTAATAGTTACTCGTGTTCGAAGCCATATCCAGCTAATCTATAGCAATAAGCTCTCATATCTCTTTCTACATTATATTGCAATCATATTGTAAAATGGAACAGATTTAACCCAAATCTATACGATATATTGATTATACTGATATATTTTGTTATACATACATAGATACTCGCATAACATGTGCATGAATACTAAAGGCAAACGAATACATTCTACATACACCTGTCTCTCGATTAACATGGTACTTGATTAATACGGATTTGATTTAACAGTCAACGAATTGAGACAAAGTCTGGATTAACACGCACAGAAGTTTCAATTAACACGGTTTTTTACACAACGTTACAGGAAAAATATAAATTAGTATTTATTAGTCGCGATTAACATGGTTTTGAGTTACACGGTAATTTGGCGGAATGTAATTACCGTGTTAATCGAGGGACAGGTGTATCTATATACGAATTTTATTTTCTCTTGTAAGTAGAACGGTCATTGGCATTTTATATTTTGATGATCATACTACTTATGTTTCATTTGTTGCCTTTTCTCATAGAATTGAGATTAAAATTATAGAATTGCGATACTTGCGAATGCAACATTTTATTTTATAGATTTTAGGAAAAATCAAAATTAATGAACAAATTTGTTAATAATTAACACATTTTATATTGTTACCCTTACGAGCCGTATGGTGCAATTTGCACAATCGGCCAACTTCCAAATTGTTCCATATAAAATTATCTTGTTTTGAACATGGTGTCGACCTCCAAAGAACTTTGTGGGCCGAAAATAATTCGTTATGTTTTGAGTAGGCAGTAGTGATGACCATCTCTGATAAATAGTTGAGTACCAGTCGTTTATCAGATTTTAATATGTTCCGAAGATTGTAAGAGAATTCAATCCAGTTTCGAACTGATGAGCTTATGATTATGAAAAAATCAATCTTCTCATCAGGCCGCGGCGACTGGACTGATTATACCACAGAATGTGCTGTGCGTTAAGTATTAGCGAATCATAACTAATACAGATAAATTCTCTTACAATTTTTCTTCTTCACAATATAAATGGAATTCTGTCTATTAGTCGGTTTCGTTGAATTGCTGTTCGTAAATACTAATATACTTCTCGTGTTAATCGAAACACAATTAAAATGGTCTAACCACCGGTAGCATATTAGATATTACATGAATTAATTAATATTCAACAAAAAAGTAATAAAGTAAACGTTTATCAGAGTTTAACTATTTTAGCTCGAAGCTAGTTGGTTTTTAAAAGAAAAATTGTTAATATTTTATAATTTAACTAGTAAACCGAGTCAGTAGGCAACGAGTTTCTTACATGGCCATTAGTTGCAGCGTGAAGTCTGCACAATGGTGTTTGAGATTTTTCAAGCTTCCTACTACTCAAAATAGGAGATCTAGCTGGTTAAACGCAATTGGCTTAAACGAAGAAGCTTTAAAAATCAAAAACAATTTTGTTTGCGAAAGACATTTTCTACCAGAGTATCTTAGCCTAAATATTATAGAAGTATACCCAAATGTTCAGCCCAGTAAACCAGTTCAATTTTCCGTTCAAATGCCGAAAACTGTTTCAGTAGGCACTCAGAGAGATATTGCTTCTACAAATAATGGGGATGAGTTTTTGAAGTTGATTAATCAAATCAACTGTCAACTTTGTACAATTGGAGATGAAGATATTTATGATTGTAGACAGTGTATAATAAAGTCAAAGCAACAAGCAATTTATTTTAAAAAAATGCAAATTTTACAAAAACGTTTAAACTGTTAAAAGCAATCTAAAAAGCATCTAAAATGGAGCAGAAATTTTAAAATATTAAAGTACAAATACGATAAGGAAAAATCTGCTACTATCGAGGAAAATATTGACAAACAAAATATTAATGACAATTCAAAAAATGTCTGCAAGTTATTGTTAAAGGGAGATTTTTACTATAACAAAAGTGACAAAGTATTTGCTCAATGTTTGTACTACAAATCCGATACCACATATAAATATTTAAGAAATATTCTAAAATTTAAACTGCCAACAACCTCTCGAATTTGTACTTCTAATTTCTCTTGTCTCAGATTTGTAATTAAGCAAGACTTAAGTTTTAATATATTGACAGATCGAATTGAGGGATTCTATGATGACGGGGTTGAACGAAAAAATGAACTAGTTTCTTCAGCACTTTTTTTATGGTTCGATCGTTAATGGGAAACTGGAAATACGACTTAAAATACATATTAATTAATCAATAATTCATTTTGTGCATCAAACCTAACTGATCTAATTAAAGCAAACATCAAAATTTGTGAAGAAAAACTGAATTTGAATAATATGAGACCAATTTGCTAATTATATTCAAGCATATAAAATTCTTGGAATCGAACCAGACAAGCCATATTTTGAAATATGTAGACGCAAAATGGATTTTTGCGGATTATAATTTGATGTACCTCATTTGTTAAAGTCCGTTCACAATGCGTTTTTAACAAATCAAATTTCTCATGAGGATTACGGAATACCAGATATAAATGTTATTTGGAAAATACACAACTATGATGACGTCCAAAGTTGTAAGATTTTGCCGAAATTAACAAAAAAAACATTTAAGCCCAAATACCTTCGAGAAAATTAATGTTAGGTTAGCTGCTCAACTGCTAAGCAATACAACTATGTAGTAGTGCAATAAAAACGGCTCTTCAAAATTGTCCCGAAATTGTCGGAACATAGTGCACCATATCAGCAACCACTTCGGAGGGATAGTGAAACTTACGATTGTCTAAAATCTTGCATTGACTTTTTAAAGTCATTAAAAATTCTTTCAAAAAATTCGAATTATTTTAAATTCATCAAAGGTTTTCAAATTACCATAAATTCCCAACTTCTTCTCCAAGAATATTTAAACACAGAATATGAAATCGATTATATATTAACTCGTAAAACCAACAAAGATGGCCTAGAAAACTTCTTTTCTAAGCTGCGAGGTAAGGGTGGTTTTAATAATATTCCTACCAGTCATGAAATTGGGGTACACTTTGCAAATAAAGTTGTAACCAAAATTATGTTTAAAAGTGAATAAGGAGTCTAATGTCCCTCGAACCACATTCTGAATGGTGAATGAGACATCATTAAGTCCAATGCTGTAGCATTTTATGCGGGATTCTGCGCATATAAAAAAATTAAATGTAGTACATGCAGAACAAAACTGTTAAAAGAAAATTATGCCGTAACATCACCATCCGATACGTTTCTATGTGAGAAAAAATTTAACAAAACATCGATGTTTGGATCATAGAAAGCGCCTACTGAGAAGTGTATAGAAAGCAATGTCACTTGCCTAATATAAATTAATTTACTTTTACGTTTGATATGATTTACAATTTAGCCCGCCTAAAACGATCTCAAATAATTGTCCGTACACACAAAGAAGTTGAGGGAATTTGGTAACAAAGTCAGGTCTAATATTTGGTGTTGTAACCTATTCATGAAATGACACTTTGCAACCTTCTTTTCATTGAGAAAGCGAACTTCCGAGTTATTTCAGGGGGAATTTTTGGCCATACCTCCACACAATGACCCGTTTTAATTGTTCCTTACCGCTAATTTAGTGTTCATGGATCTTTCGTTCCAAATAATGGCATAAATTATTAATAGGGTTGAGATCTGGTGGCTGGGGAAGATGAGGAAGTGTTGACTTTACATTGTAGAATAACCATTCCTTGATCAGCTTTGACGATTGCTTCGGGTTATTGTCATATACGGAGCGAAAATCTTGACCATGTCCCATTTTCTCAGCATTTATTAACAAATTATCCGTCAAAATATCCAAATAATCATATCACACTGAGACAAATTATATCATAAAGAGTTATGTATTCCGTCATTTCAGTTATAAATTATAACTCGTTTTGGGATAGGAATATTTTATACCCCGACAAACGAAAAATATAGCTAAAAATTTTATAGCTATAAATATATTTAATTAATTGCCATTAAGATAAATAAGTAATTGTTTAGGAAATTTTAAATAGCAAAATTCGCGATAAAACATATAAATAATATCGTATAATCATTACTACACAAGTTACAAAATTACCTATGGAGGTTGCATAATTACCTACAAAAGTTATTTAATTATCTTGTCGAGACTTTTATTTTTCTTTGTTTCGAAATTGATTATATCAATTTTGAGTATAGATTTAGTCGATAACAGAAATAAATATTACCCATAAAAGTATATGCTTTGTCTAAATTAAATATAAAACTCGACCCTTTCACATGGTATGTTGAACCGAGCAAGTAATTAGAATTACCTTAAGTAAAAATATTAATAGCTCATTCTGGTAAATATTGATAGCTTCTCTTCACTACATTTTCATAGCTGTTTTAAAAATAATATAACTCAGTTTAATTTTTTTTGATATTTTAATTCACTTTATTAATATTTTATTATTACAATGTCAATACATACACGTATTGGAATAAACTTATTACCTAATTAGCTTAATTATAAATTACTACCCTATAACGTATAAATATGTATTGGATTTCACCAAATTTTTTGTTTCAGTCTCGATCATGTCTTCAATATTAAGTATTTCGAATTTATGTGTCATTTCATTACTAATACCGAGCCGCAAAAATGATCACTATAGTACAATGTTTATAACGCTTGACATATAAAAAAATTAAAACATTTATAAGAAAAAATTGAGTTAATTAACCCATATATTGGTAAACTGTCGACGCCAATTTTCAACATTACAATCATACCTTTTCTGTAAACTATATTTTTATACTTAATAAAATTTAATGATTTAATTTGATTTAAGTTCTCGGTATTCAACAAAATTTTGACTTCGGCCGTCAAACTAGGCGGAATATACCCTTCAACCGACTTCCCTAAAATTGTTGGTAAACTTAAATATTTATTATTAATTTTACGTTTACTTAATTGTAAAAGGTTTCTTTTCGAAATTGTTAAACACATATTTCTCCGGGATCTAGTATTAGCAGCGAGTTTTTTAAATAATTGATGATGAGCTTCAAATCTCATCGACCACATATTGATGAGAGGACCAAATTTGCGCATTATGCCTGGATAGTGTGTAATAAAATGGTGTTTTGGTATTAAGTTATAACCAAAATGTTTAATGTACAAATTGTGATGCTCTTGTATCAAATTTTCTAAGACATAAATAACAGTATCATTTATTTGAGTACATACAACAATTTTTCCTAGTTTACGCAATAAAATATACAAAACCCCTAATTCATCAGACTCAGGAACCACATCACCAATGATCACGCCTAAGTTATTGAGCAAACATAATATTTCTGATGCACTATACCCTTAATTCGTTTTTGTTTTAATGCATCCAAAGTCATTTCTTTCGGTTTGTTGACTTTATGATTAATTCGATAATCAAAATTGTTGCAGTGAAATCCCGGTACCTCATTAAAGCAGCATTCTTCTTTAATTCCAAATAACTTATGATTAGTATCTCGTAATTGACGTGTATAATTTTCAACGTTTCTTAACTTAAAGGAGTCCTCTTTACACAACATTTTTGTTTCTGATTTAGTACAAACACATATTCTACAAAAACTGTTCGAATTAAAGCTTTTATTAAAACCAAGGATGGAATTAACTCCCAAATTATCTCCTACAACCGCAACAACAATAACAAACGCCTGAAGTGTTTCTCCATTTAATGATAACATGAAACCAAATTCCCACAATCGCTTTAGTTCGGAAATTAGAGGGGCCAATATAATCTTGTTAATATAAACTTGCCTGTCAATTGAATTAAAAAGCATAACGAGAAAAATGTTTTCTAATTTGGACCTAACTTCTGGAGGTAAATTAGCCACTGAGATATATATACAGCCTAATTTTTGTATACCAGTAGAACTTCCAAGCGGATTATTAGTTTCGAAATCATCGAAATAAACTATCAAAGGAATTACTAAAGATTGAGTAGGGAAGTGGTCTCGTTTTTGCTGCCAGAATGTCGTTTGACTGTTCGATACTAAGTTCTTCGGTATATTTAATAATGCACTTCAAAACATTACGCTGTTCTAAGTAATTTTGTAGAATGTGCTCAATTGAAATATAGCTAAGTTTGGCATTAATTGAACTTAAAATGAGGCTGTTTTGAACCCGTTTTGTATTCAAATATTCACCAACTTTTATGGAATTCGGTTTTATTAAAGCATTTTTATTTTCCAGAAATTTAATGCGCTTATAATCAGTATTCAAATTATTTAGTGGATACCGCGATAAATTTAGAATTTTTTCAAATGTGGCTAGATTTTTATCCGACTCTCCTAATTCTTTAATTCTAGTTAAAATATTTTTATACAATTAAGTCGAAATGTTTGAAATATAATTGGTTATTTCCTGAGTAACCGTTTGAACTTGGGATTTATTTAAATTACCTGAATACAAACTACTTATTAAATTCATGTTGCAATATTTGAATATTATTTATATTAATTGGTTTAGCTGAATTACAAGGAACTTTAATTTTAGATTGTTCATTAACTTTGAAATGTTTTGTAATATGCTTTCTAAAGGAGTCAAAAATATTGAATTCTCTCCTTGGATCACAATCATTGCATATAAAAACACATAATGATTTATGGAATGTTTTTATGTGTGTGATATACGATTTATAACAATTAACTAGTGAATTACAACTAAAACAATTCATAATATAATTAAAACTTATTACTAGATTACTCCTAAAAGTATTTATGCGCATACCATTTAATGTTATCAGTAAATTAACCTAAAATTCCAGTAATTTTATGAAATTTAAATAAAAATAATTCAATCAGATTATCGTACAAATATAATTCAATTATTTCATAAAATTACAATTGGTATAAGTTAATTTACCAAAACAAACATATACCAGTAATTTTAAGTGAGTTCGAGCCGTTTTTTCTTTTCAACTGTACTTATTAAATTATTTACTGAAATGAAATTTTTGTCCCAGTCAGTCTTTATTCCATAAACGCACTGTTGTATAAAAACCCACAATGCCTCCGCTCCAATAGGGTATTTCGAGTGGGTCACGTGCAAAATTTTGAAGCACAGGTCAACTGCTTTTATTGGGCTGCCAACTAGGTATAATTTTTCATCTATATAAATATATACTACTGGATTGCTATCGCCCAATACAACAGGTAAAGGCTGAAACGTATTTTTTAGACTCTGCACTTATGCCTTAATTTCTTGAATCTTAGTATGCATATTTGTGACATCCTAAAAATTAAACAGATTTGATTACTATTTCGATTATTATACATAGATGTCATTACTTACTTACCGCAGCTTTTGTTATAAATTGATCAGATATTTCAACTTTTGTTAACTTAAACGATCCATTTGATATTCGCTTTCTACCAAAATTACTATTAATTAAGAATGGCAATACAAAAAATCCGGTTAGCTCATTACTTAATAGTAGAATTTGTTCTAAACCATTGCATTTTTGTTTTGATTTAGCAATCTCTATTAAATATTTATTAATTGCTGGCCAATCATCAATTAATTTATTTTTATGATCTTTAAAAATGTGCATAAAATCAATTTCAAATAAATCAGGTAATATATTAGAACATCTTAACGACGGAAACTTTGCAAAATATTTTGAAATATTTAAATCTTCTTGATCCTTAAGGTCTCGTAATCTAAATTCTGTGGTAATTTTCCAATGACGAATTATTTCATCATACGGTTCTAGGTTATGTTTTAGGAACTCTAAAGATTTTTCATTAAGGTCATCTGACTGTAACTCTACGGTACTGCTGTTGCGTTGGGCCGTGAATTTATTAATTTTGGCTCGCAGTTTGTTATAGGCAGTATAAAGCTTGCCGGTACTTAATTGTTTTGTACGCTTATTGTACGGAATGAAATAAACATTCTCATTTTCAGAGCTAAATACTCTATTTATTCGTTGGGCTAACTGTCCCAATCGTTCAGACGTAATTTTAAAATTTCCTGTACTATCAAATTCCTTTTCAATTATTATATTTGATAACTCAGTTTGTTGTATGTGACCGAGACTTTGGTGAACTTCATAGTAAGATTTAATTAATCTTCCTTTGGTACAGTCCAGATAAGTATTGATATCAAATGCATTAATAATATGAATGGTTGATGAAGGAGAAAATATTAACCCCGGTTGCTGTTGCTCCTGCATAAAAAATGTAAGGTATATACAAAGAAATTATGCAAGTTATGATATTTTCTGAATTAATAACTTACAATGTAACGGTTTTCCGTATTCTGTATTTCTGCAATTTCTCCTATTAGTTTGGAGTTGTTACTAATCGTGCTGGCTGGACTCGAAGACTATACCAAAATGAATAGAATATTATACTTACTTGAATTAAACTAATTAATATTAATGAAAATATTTTTTAATAATAGTTATGAATTTATTTTAAGAAGAAATATTAATTCGCTCAGAAGACTGGTAAAAATATTCAGGATTCCAAAATCAACAAAACATGTACAACACAGCGATCAATTTTTTTACTTACAAAAAAGAAACGGTATAGTTATAATTTTCAATTACGACACTATGAAAAATTAATAAAGTTAACACTGTCGCAGTTCTCACAATTATTTTATAAACTATACTTACGAACATATTCAGTTAAAATTTAAATACGTTAAAGGATAGTATTTTTGTTAAATCAATTGCATACAATTGCACAATTTAATATATTATTTTCTGCTACGCTTCGATCGTATGATATTGACACCACGTTTAAAACAACTAACTTGTTAACTAATAATTTTTTCTGTAACAGTATCTATTTCGCTTACTTACCGACTAAACAGAGACGGATTGAAACATAGCACAATAAAAGGAGTAAAAATATATTTTCGATATTTTTATATCTATGATGGTTATATTCAGTGGATGTATAGGTTTATTCATACCTCATGTAACAAAAGTTACTACTGTAAGAGATTTTCAATATTACGTTTATTATTTAACTTTTAATAATGTGTACATTTAACTCAATAAACATTTTACCAGATCTGGAACAGTACCGAAAAAATCTAAATTGATTAATTTTGTTATAGTTCAAGGTTTTTGTATATCCCATTTAAATAAAAATCGGCCGATATGGTTTTTAATTAGTTTCGTTCAGATAAATTTAATGTTAAAACAGCTAAATTTAAGAGAAAACGCCTTATATCTATTTTGATCATTATTATTTTTTTTAGTGCAGTTCATTATGGTTTCAATGAAGGTAACATGTCCTACATCCCTTCAGCTAAAAGCTCCCCAAACCATATACTTCCGCCACCATGTTTTACTAAAGTTCAGTGTTAGGTTTACGCCACACCATAACTCGCCCATCTGAACCTGGTCCGAGGAAATAACATTTTCCCAGAACTTTTCAGGCTCACTCATATATTCCAAGCCATATTCCAAGCGCTTTTATTATTTTTTTTGTCGGCAAATACATTTCTTGCGTGTCGCATATCGACGATGCTCTTGTTTATGCAGAATGTTTCATATTGTCTGAGGTTTTATTGCTCATTTTTCGGCGGCGATCGTTGGAGCGCTAGGCTTATGTATTTGACGTTTGTTCAGCTTTCGGTTGCGAACACGCCCAGCAACCATCTCTAGCGATTTGTTTTTTTTTGGGAGTTCTGGATGATATATGGAATGGAAGCTCGCGGGCGATTAGTTATTTTGGAAATTTCCTATAAACTTTTACCTTCACTCTCCAATTTAATGATCAAATTTTTAATATGTACACTATTTTTGGTACGAGAATCACACATTTTTAATTAACTGGGCAATATTTCATTCGTCATGAAAAAAGTACGACTAATTAAGTTTTACGCATACAAAAATTTTGTAATTTACGGTTAGTAGAAAATAGGAGTACAACAAATAATAAATTGTTAATGTGCTAGTGTTAATTTTCACAAAAGTGCAAGTGTACGGACAATTATTTGATTTGTAATTGTTTTTTTTAATCAATTTTTCTTTAACCGAGTGGTGTACGGACAATTTTTTGAGACAGTGTATATTTCAGGCTAAAATTGAAATTAATCAAAAAAAAATAAATAAATAAAAAAAAAAATTTAATTAAATAAAATGCCTAATCATCATGAAAAATCATGTTAACTAAATATAATATTTTTCATAATTCTCAAATTCGATTTTTTCCTACAAATGTTTTATATTTCATCTAACGTAAAGGTATACGTGAGTAATTTATATTTATGTATTTATATACACCTAAAAATCCCATAGATACGCATTTTCTTCAAAATTTATTTTACACATTCATTTTAATAAACACTTAAAAGTTGTTTATATATGTACCCCTTAGATTGATCTTTTGTGCTTATACTAAAATACAGCATAATATTTAATTCTATGCTCCGTTCTTATGTAAATCAAATTTATAATATATTCTTGTTTTTGAGCAATGCTAAAAGGTATACAATTTCATGGTCATGAATGAACCGTACTTTATTGGAAAATAATTAATTCGTCCCTTTGTGTAGACGTCGTCTATTTTGTGGTTATACTTAGCGGTTAGTTATTAGAGCATAACATATACGTGATTGATATTTTCACCATATTCTAAAAGTTTCAAAATATGTACATACGTAATATTCTTGTATAGCTACATTTTTATACCACGAGGAAATATTATTTATGTTTTTGTATTTTTATGCCAGCTTTGCGGTTAATCGTGATACAAATAATTTTGTGATACTATTTTTCAATATAAAACATATACATATGTATATACATTAAATTTTAATTAGAAAAGCACATTTATATGTATGTAGGTACGTATATATACGAGTATATATCACTGTATGTTTCATTACTTTTGGGCTGATGTGAGGAGGAATATTCCACTAATTAAATATAATTTTTATTTTTTATACATTTCCATAATGAAATTTAACTAAGCTAAATATTTTATTGATTGTTCAAAAATTTATAAGAGTACTGTGCTATTGTAGTTTAAACATGCAAAATGGCATTGTGACTAAGAAGACGTATTTTTTATCTAACCTGGGTTAAAATAAGAATTAGGTATAGTCTCTTGAGAATTTCTTTTTATTGATTTTCACAAAAATAGTTTGAATCCATCTGCTTACTTGATATTTTATGGTTACCGAGCGGTAACTGGAGAATCAAATGTTATCACAAAAACTATAGTAGATTTCATAGAGACGTCTCATGTCGAATAAATAACCATTCAAATTAGTTGGCTGTAGAAAATACCTATTTGGGTGTAGAAATTATATTTCGAACAATACAGTGAGCCTCTACGCAATATACTTAAAACCACATAAACATAATTCTCTCTTTGACTAAATTTACTCTTCTATACGATATTGTTTTGAGGGAGTTCAAAAATATGTATTCAGAAAAATTTTCGTGTGTTAAACTAGTTAGTATGCGCTGCGCTGGTACACCGGTGAGTATGATTCAAGCAAGGTTAGCTCGATGTTTCGAGTCACGTGTTCGTGACGTCACACAATTCTGTGTGTGTTGTTTTCATTTTTCGTTTTTTTACTTGTTGTTGTAATTTAAAGGTCTCCTTTAATACTAGAATTTAGTGTCGTCATAAAACAAAAAATGAACATTTGTTTACATATTTAGAGCAAAACTGGTATTAACTGAATCACGACCGGTGAATAAAGGCAATATGGTATATGTTTATTTGTTTTTTTCTTTATTAACAAATTAACGATGGGTTTTCATTGGGTTATGGGTTATTTATTGTGGCCAACCAGCAATGTACATTTGAATATGATACTGACTAAATGTGGGATTCTAAAATGATTTTTAGATAAGATTCTGGAATATGGCTAAGTAGTACGGAATTTGTCTATTTCTCAACCGATTATGATGAAATTCGACTTGTACGATGGAAATGGGACCTTCAAATGATTTTTAGATGAAGTTCTGGAATATGGCCAAGTAGGATGGAACTTGGCTGTTTCTTGAACGATTTAGATGAAATTCGACTTGTATGATGGAAATGGGACCTTCAAATGATTTACAGATGAAGTTCTTGAATATGGGGAAGTAGATTGGAACTTGGATATTTCTTGAACGATTTTGACGAAATTCGACAAGTGCGATAGAAATGGGATTCTAAAATGATATTTAGAAAAAGTTCTGGAATATGGTCAATTAGGAAGGGACTCGATTATTTCTCAATCGATTATGATAAAATTTTACTTGTGTGTTTACAGAGGAATACAATTTTGTAAACTATTAAAATTGTTGGTTTAGAAATTCGATATGAAATTTTGCAAGTATGTCAAAGTGTTAAAGATTTTTTCTATTAGATTGATTATTTACTAGAAGATATTTTTCCGCAATTATTTAAAAAACACTTTTGATTGAAATATAATGTGACTCTAAAGAAATAAAATAAACTTTGTTTGGGGGATTTTACTAATAATTGAGCTAATAAAAAGTAAAATGAGGGTCCATTAGAATAAATATTACCTGTCGCACTGTCGCTCAATTAGCAAAGCTAGTTAGAAACACTTTCTATGCAATAAGCATTGAGAAGCATAATGGAAATTGGCTGAAAAGAATCTCTTAGCCCTATTATGGTTCTCACCTCACCGAAAAAGTTCATACAAATCTAGTCACATTTGAATAGTATTTCTCGGTGAGGTGAGAACCATAATAGGAGTAATAGTTATTATTAAACATTTTGTTATTAATTATTAATAACATCTCATGTTATTCATGATGCTACAAAGAAGCAAACTACTTATAGGATCAGGCCGACTCTATTCCCCATAAATGTTCTTGTTCCGGAAGGACTTTGAATTTGGTATTATCAAAAGCCCTTGGAATATCAATGAAGGAACATAATAGTACCTCTTTGTTCCGGAGTGTGTCATCAATTTATGATGTCAGGTCACGTGAAGGCGTTGAATCTAATCTACTGAACCGGTATTTTATGCAAGGTTTGGTTTTCAGAATAAATAATGTGCGGCTAATGGATCTGTAAGGCCTAACATCCTCAGGGGACCTTTCCACCATTTCTGGAATAAAAATCACACGCACATCCCTCCTGGTATAGGTAAATCTAATTTTAAAGCAAAGTTCCCAAGTTTTCATGGATTTCCCTATTTAGAAAAAACGCCAAAATATATTGCTATAGCTTCTTGATTGACTGATCATTTTAAATTGTAGTCTATTTAACGAAACTGTAGTTAGTATCGCTGTAAAGTGTAAAATGAACATAATTCTAAAATAAATTTATGAATCAAACAAGGGGTCTACTATTCGACCAAAAACTTTTCATTTTGCATATATCACTTATTATAATAATTAATATAATTATCACTTATATTTAATATAATTTTTACCTAATAATACATATATCTCATTAATTAATTTGCTTAAGTATTAGCGGTTTTTATATAAAATACTTATTTAATTACAATTTCAATTGTACAATAACCGTGCTGCTTATGTGCTTTTATTTATCAGGTGTTTGCCATGATTTTTGCTAAAGACCATCACCATCAGGTGTTCCATGATTTTTGCTAAAGATAATTATCATCACGGTTCTTGACGTTAAAAATGATTCGATTTGAGTTGTAATTCAAACAGTATGAGATTGACGAATTTTTGATATGTTGGCTTTCCAAATAAAGTCGAAAATTAAAGCACTGACTCCAACACAATCGCTTTTAGTAAGCTTTCAACGGCTTGGAAATGGGTGCCATTGGGTGCTTTCAGGTCCCGCAACATGTTGGCTTTTAAAATTTGCTGATGGGCAAATGACATTCTATACATAACATTGCTATGAAATTTTCGATAAATCAGGGCATTCAGAAAACAACAGGGTTATTTTAGTCAACATGTTGCCAACAGCTGGTAGAGCAGAAAGCGCTCAATCTATCTCATGTTATTCATGATACTTGTGTAGTGTTACAAAAACAATTTCGAAAAGCTGTGTTATGGAAGAAAAACATGACTGCATGATTAGGTGTAGTACAGAATTGTCAATTTCGTCATATTTAGAACTCTTTCTGCTTTATTACTAGCGTTTTTTCGCTTTGCCTAAACTAGTTTAAAATTGTATATTAAAAGAATTCTAAAAATAAGAAAGATCGGCTTTTCCTTAATTCAAATATAGTTTCTTTTCAGCCAATCTTCATTATGCTTCTCAATGCTTATTGTATGGAAAGTGATTCTATCCAGCTTTTCTAATTGAGCGACAGTGCGACAGGTAATATTTATTCTAATGCACCCTCATTTTACTTTTTATTAGCTCAATTGTTAGTAAAATCCCCCAAACAAAGTTTATTTTATTTCTTTAGAGTCACATTATATTTCAATCAAAAGTGTTTTTTAAATAATTGCGGAAAAATATCTTCTAGTAAATAATCAATCTAATAGAAAAAATCTTTAACACCTTTGACATCCTTGCAAACCTTCATATCGAATTTCTAAACCAACAATTTTAATAGTTCACAAAATTGTATTCCTCTGTAAACACACAAGTGAAATTTTATCATAATCGATTGAGAAATAATCGAGTCCCTTCCTAATTGACAATATTCCAGAACTTTTTCTAAATATCATTTTATAATCCCATTTCTATCGCACTTGTCGAATTTCATCAATTTTGTTCAAGAAATATCCAAGTTCCATCCTACTTAGCCTTATTCAAGAACTTCATCTAAAAATCATTTGAAGGTCCCATTTCCATCATACAAATCGAATTTTATCAAAATCGTTCAAGAAATAGCCAAGTTCCATCCTACTTGGCCATATTCCAGAACTTCATCTAAAAATCATTTGAAGATCCCATTTCCGTCGTATAAGTAGGATTTTGTCAAAATCGTTCAAGAAATAGCCAAGTTCCATCCTACTTGGCTATATTCCAGAACTTCTTCTAAATATCATTTTAGAATCCCATTTTTATCGCAATTGTCGAATTTCGTCAAAATCGTTCAAGAAATATCCAAGTTCCATCCTACTTGGCCATATTTCAGAACTTCATCTAAAAATCATTTGAAGGTCCCACTTCCATCATACAAGTCGAATTTCGTCAAAATCGTTCAAGAAATAGCCATGTTCCATCCTACTTGGCAATATTCCAGAACTTCACCTAAAATATCATTTGAAGATCCCATTTCCATCGTACAAGTAGAATTTCAACGTACTCGGTTAAGAAATACCCAAGTTTATTCCTACTTAGCCTTACTCCAGAACTTCATCTAAAAATGATTCGAAGATCTCATTTCCATCGTACAATTCGAATTTCATCTTAATCAGTTGAGAAATAACCGAGTTCTTTCCTAATTGACCATATTCCAGAACTTCATCTAAATATCATTTTAGAATCCCATTTCTATCGCACGTGTCAAGTTTCATCAAAATCGGTTAAGAAATAGACAAGTTACATCATACTTGGCTATATTCCAAAACTTCATCTAAAAATCATTTGAACATCCCATTTCCATTGTACAAGTCGAATTTCATCATAATCGGTTTAGAAATAGCCAAGTTCCATCCTACTTTGCCATATTCCAGAATATCTTCTAAAAATCATTTTAGAATCCAATTTCCAACACACAAACCGAATTTCATCATAATTAGTTGAGAAATAAGGCAAGTTCCATTATACTTGGCCATGTTCCAGACTTCACCCAAAAATCATTTTAGAATCCCATTTCCAATGCACTTGTCAAATTTCATCATAATCGGTTGAGAAATAAGCAAGTGCCATCATTCTTGGTCACATGTCAGAACTTCTTCCAAAAATCGTTTCAATATCCCATTTCAAACGCACATAAAAAATTTCATTATAAGCGGTTGAGAAATAGACAAGTTCCATCATACTTGGCCATATTCTAGAACTTTATCTAAAATTCAATTTAGAATGCCACATTTAATAAGTATCATAATCATATGTATATTCCTAGCTTGGTACAACAAATAGTTCATAACGCAATGTACACCCATGTTAGTATCATAAATTCGCTTTATTTTCATATAAAACATATGAATGTACTATCCAGCTGAAATATGTATTTTTTTTTATTCAGCCGGGAAAAGGTTAAATAAAGGTTAAAAAATCCAAAACCATTAACATAAACTTATTAGGAAACTATACGAGAATCGTTTATTTTCTATGTATCTCATAAAGTTTTTTTATTTATTTGTTGCAAACTATCACAAATTTTGAATGAATTGATGTACGAGTACATACTCACACATAAAAATTGTAAACACAAAAAATAAACAAACATAAAAGTAGTGAGAAAATATGAATTTTTGTTCGATTTATATAATTAATATTATTTCGTATAATCACAAAACACCAACAGTTTTCACTTACTTAAAAATAAAAAAACCAAAATTTTATTTTTGAATTTATTTACTTTTATTTATTTAAAATTACAACTAGTTTCGATCTTGTAAAGATCATCTACAGGTAATTTTTTGCAATCGAAAAATCGGAATTGCAAAAAATTACCTGTAGATGATCTTTACAAGATCGAAACTAGTTGTAATTTTAAATAAATAAAAGTAAATAAATTCAAAAATAAAATTTTGGTTTTTTTATTTTTAAGTAAGTGAAAACTGTTGGTGTTTTGTGATTATACGAAATAATATTAATTATAAAAAGATCACTTACGTCACTCCGCTTCAAAAAAAAAAATTTTTTTTTTTTTTAAAAAATGTTTAATTTTGTTCGATTTGTTTTTTAAATTTTTATACTCGTAGAGCATACTCAATTCAAAGTCAAACGCAAATCAAGAAGAAATAAGAGGTAAGAAGAAATTAACAGCAGAGAGTCTGATTTAAAGGGATTAAGAAGATAAAGTTATTACAGCTCTACTGTATTTTCCATTTGTTGTTGTTGTTTTTTTATTTTTTGAAAATAAATGTTCACGAAACGTCTCGGTATTACATCGTTTTTGGTTATCACTTCTATAAAATCAACACAAGGAACGATCAAAATACTCCCAATTATTCCGTTGAAATGATACACTGCTTGTTCATTTTATTTTGATGTTAATTTGGCTGATGCGAGCGCTGGTGTGTGCAAATATTATGGTACACTGAGAGAAAATACAATTTCATATTAAATTAAGCTATTTCAATTCAAAAATAAACATGAATGAAATCATATCAAACGGGAAAATTTTGAGATACAAATTGTAATGTTTCAATTTAAATGTAACTTTTTATCAAAATTACAATTTATTTAAAATATTCATTTAAATTCATAAATGTTTAATAAAGAACTTACTTCAAAAGTGTAAATCTTTTATTTAAAATTTGCAATTTTAAAACGAAAAGTAAATATTTTCAAATAAGAATGGATGTTTTTAAAATGTTCAATGTACAATCAAAATACACCACTTTAAATATTACCTGACTCCTATTTAACTATAATATTGTTCTATTTTATTTTAAAAACTGCCCAAATTTTGAAAATACGACCCGACAGTGGCGTATTTAAATTGAAAAATTATTTTTAAATGGTTCTAGTATTTTGCAACCCACATATACTTACTTACTAATGTAACTTACTCGTATTACAAAATAATCTTGTCTCACAATAAATTAAAATAAAACAGTTAAATATAAAATATTTAAGTTTTATTTTATAATTTAATGTAAAATCCATAGATTACTATAAAATGAATAAATAACTAATTGTGAGTTCAGTTCTTAATTTTCGATTATCTAATTATAAAATACAACAGTGAATAATGTATTTTTTATTTACTAATTGTTATAATTCAAAGCTTTCTTAAATATTCTTAATGTATAAAATAAAATATTGTACAAAAATTTCATTAAATATTACTCATATATATTTTTATTTAAGGCATTGGTTTTACCATTGTTTATTTGGTGTAAATTTGTTTAATAACAAATTTCCAAGTCTTCTCCCTTCAATTTGTAATCTTCAATTTTTTATAATTTAAATATCGAGTTCATTTTGTTAGCTAAATAATAATTTGTTTTATAAATAGACCCTTTATATTTTAAATTTTTTGATAATTGCACAGATTTATAGTTGAAATTTCCAATTCAAATTATTTTGGGAAAATATTCCTCTTTGCTTATGTGTACTGAAGAAGTATCGCAACACCTGAAGCAACAGAGTTATGTTACTTGCCCATATTATTTTTTTTTGTGTCACGTAATATTTATATTCATGTCATTCAATTGTTTTGTATCCCTGCACTCTTGTTGTAATTATTGTACAATTCAAGCTTCTCTATCTTAAGTTACCGTTATTAACATTAACGTTATTAGTCGTGTTTTCCATGAGAACTGCACTAGAACTCGATAAATTTTAAATTCCATTTATTCTAAGTAAACAGAAAAATAAATTAAATTCTTAAAGTGATAATGTGTAGTGCATTTCACATAAATACACATTTTAAGTTGTTACAGCAATAAACAATGACAATTATAGCTTATTTTTTAGTTACACTGGATAAACCCATGAATTTATCGAGTGTAGTTGCGTGTAATGACGTCAGCAAGAAATAAGGAAATATTGATGAAATAACTGAAGGGGGAAATTTTTAAATTTAAAATATGTAATTATATTAAATACACTACACATTCGCGCTTTATGAATTTTTTTTTTTCGTTTTACAGTTTTACATAGAATAAAAGGAATTTAAAGTTTATCGAGTTCTAGTGCAGTTCTCATGGAAAACACGGCTATTGTAATTAATGTAAACAAAAAAAAAACATTTTTTGAGTAGTGTTGCTGTGACCACCAAACTGAACGTTTAAAATAAAAATTATAATTTATAAAATAATGTACTAAAAGAGGTCAACTTGTGTTTTTATTATCCGGTGATGAGATATGTGATTTGTGCGCGTTATAATACTCGTTCTGCTGCTGTAAATAAGTTGTTGTCTTGCTGCTGCTGCTGTTAACATATTTTTTCTGCTGCTTTTCAGGAAAGAAAAGCCTTTCTTGATTTTTCATCTACTATTTTAAATGTGTAATCAAAATATGATTGGAGACCGTTTTCGTGATCTAGTAAAAACTTTTTTTTTTTTTTTTTTTCAATCATTCATTTATTGACACCGAATTTATACATTTTTACAAAAAAAAAAAAAAGAAAAACCATTTTATATAATCCAATAAGATGAATAAATCAGTGCCGTAACTACAAATCTCGGCCCCCTCCCCCAACATTCTTGTGGACCCCTAAAAATGCTTCTTGTACCTATACACATGTAAGACATTCAGTAAGTAAGGCTTTCAGCGGCTTTAGATGGCTGGAAACGTCTTGGAACTCAATCTTATGACGATTTCTAAATAAGTCGCTAAAGCTCCACAAATCTCGAATATAATTTGAAAAATATAAAGAATTTATCTTGAATATTGTTGAAAGTTCGCAAATATCGAATTATCCTTAAGTTTTGTTAAAATAATTATATAAGCATAAAATATGTATTTGCAAAAGTTGTCAATTAATTTTAAGTTTGATAATTAATTTAAGAATGTTTGGGTTTTAACTTAACTTTTAACGTTGAGCCTTTTTCATACTTTTAGATTTTTGCTAAAATTTTTTATGTATTTGCAAAAAATGTATAAACTTTCCATTATCAAAGCTTTTTTAACCAAACTATTTTACTTAGAAATATGATTTAACAAAGGGTGGCGAAATATTGGCTAAAATTTAGAATATTTGTTCTCAAAGTTAATCATCAATCATCAAAAGTTTTAGTTTTAAGTGGTTTTCAAACCAAACCATTTAACTCAAAAATTTGATATTATAAAGGAAGGTGGTATTTAAAATTAATTTAGAATATTTGTGTTCAATGATCTATAAGCTTGATAATTAATTTATATACCTGTTGTGTTTGCACTTAACGTTTGTGAGCCTTTTCATAGTTTCAGGTTTTTATTAAAATGTTTTATGAGCAAAAATTATATTTTCCAAAAAATATCAAGAACTATTAGCAAAGCAACCTTGATTATACAAAGCCATAGTCTAAAAAACCAAGCTTTTATAAGGGAATTAGAAACGAGGAAAAAACCAAACTTTTCATAGTAAAACACAAAAATCATATGGGAAATCACAGTTTTTTCTAAGACAAATTTTTAAATGAAAACGTTACAAATTCTTAATTATAATTTCTGAAATAATTTCATAAATGTTTGAATTTCAACCCATATGAATGTTGTTTAAGAAAATCGGTTTCATTTTTTTGTATTAATTTATTTATTTAAACCAAAATTTAATAAAAATTTCTTAACAACAGCATTCTGGTCAAATTGAAATAAAAGCTTGCTACAATTCATTTAGTCACTAAGCCAATATACATTACATAGATGGCAGTGATGGCCGTAATAATTTGGTAAAATCGTACCAAAAATTACCACCTGGGGAAATTTCAAGTTCAAAAATTGTAGGAAAATTTTGTGATTAAATAATTTTTTTCGTATTTTTCTGTAAACATTTTAGACATCTTACGTACACTAGTAAAACTAAAGATAAATTTAGCAAGTATTATTTTAATTCGTCAGAGCCAACTTTGATGTATTTTTCAAAATGAAACTTCGAAAAAATATATTTTAGAAATAATTTAATTTTAATATTTCTGCAATTAATATTTACTTAATACCAATATGGCCTTCTTGTATATTGTTCTTAAAGATATGTAGAAAACTTTTATATAAACATTTTATAATATTTTTGCTTTTTTCATTGAAAAATTTGAAGCTAAAAAACACTATTTTTCCTATGGATTCCTATGGAAATCTGTGAAATGTTATACCACTAAAAAAGCTTCTAAAAAATACGTCATTATGGTTATGGCTCTATACTCTAGAAGGCTCTGCTCTATACTCTGGAAGGCTCTGCTATTAGTTATAAGAGCTTTCAATTAGAAAAGCTTTTTAAACCAAACTAGTTTACTCTGAAATTTGATTTTACAAAGGGTGACGGAAATTAGGGATGATTTAGTAGATTTGTTCGCAATGTAAATTATCAAGAGCTTTTAGTCAAACCAAACCATTTTACTAGGAAACTTTTTATTATAATATAAGCTTTCGTTTATCGAAGCTTTTTGAATCAAATCAATTTACACAGAAATCTGGTATTAAAACCGGCGTTGGAATTATGGGATAAGTTTAGAATATTTGTTTTCAATTAGACTTGATAAACAATTTATACTATGTGTATGTATTTGGGTTTAAACTTAACATTTGTGAGCCTTTTAATAATTTCAGGTTTTTGTTACAATGCTTTATGTACAAAAAATATGTATTTGCAAAAAGTTTCAAAAGCTTTCACTTTTAACAGCTTTCACTGATTAAAGCTTTTTAAACAATTTATCCCAAAATTCCGTTACCCTTTGTAATGGAATTTTTGGGTAAATTTAGAATGTTTGTTTTCAATGAGCTTTAAGATTAATAATTAATTTATGCTTTTTTGGTTTGAACTTAACATTTTTGAGCTTTTAAATATTTTCAGGTTTTAAATAAAATGTTTGATGAACATAAATTATGTACATATTTGTATAAATTGTCAAGAGCCTTAGTTTTAAGAGCTTCCACTTATCGAAGCTTTTTTAACAAACCATTTTACTTCGAAATTTGATGTTGCAAGGGACGACGGAATTTTGGGTAGGATTTAGAATATTTGTGTTCAATGAAAATTATTAAGAGCTCTTCAAACCAAACCTTGACTTTCAAATTTGATATTATACAGGAAGATATTATTTTAGAACTGACAAGAAATGTCAAGAACTTTTAGTTTTAAGAGTTTTCACTTATCGAAGCTTTTCAACTTAAATCATTTTACTCAGAAATTGGATATTACAAAGGATATTTTTTGGAAAAAAATCAGAATATTTGTTCTCAATGTAAATATCCTTCATCCAAAAAGCGTTACTATTTTCGAGCGTTCCAAAAGTTAGGAAAGCATTACTTTATTCAGATTTAATTTTGTGGTTATATTTCGTTCATCGTTCAGAAAAAGATGAAACAGAACGTGATAATAAGAATGTGGTAATAAGACGAAAATCTTGCAACTCTGAGATGCTATGATGAGTTCTAAATATATCGATAAAGCATCACAAATTTCGAATATAATTTTATAATTCGTATCTTCAATATTCTTGAAAGTTCTCAAAAATCAAATCATCCGTAAGTATGTAAAACCACAGGAAACCCTGCACGCTAACCGCTGCCATGTACAACGTAAATAACCGGGACATTCTTGAATAATTTTGAATAACCTAAAGGAGATCAGAGAATTATCGAAATTTTGGCTCAATTTCAAAAAATCTTTTGAATATCACCATTTACATTTATATAGTTACAACCCAAAGCTAAGCGCAGAACATTACCCTACAAAATTCGAATAATCCTAGGGAAGTCGAAAAACTTCAGAAACCTAGAATAAACCGCGCGGAACAATCTCGATTACCGCAGAAAAATTCGAAAAACCTTTATATTATGTGAATGTCGATTGATCTCGAACAATTTCAATAATACCGAAAAATCTGAATATTATTCAATAATATCGGAAAGATTGTAAAAATCTAGAAAACCCAAAAAAAATTAGAAAAATTCCGAAAATTAGTGTAAATATGGAATTATTTGTCAAGTAACTTAATGTTACTAATGCTACTAAAGCAAGTTAAGGCTAAGCTCAACAATAAAGTGATGTGCAATAATCGGATAATTTCGTAAATATCGAACAATCATTATCTTCGAATAGGCTCTAAGATTCTCGAGTAACATCGAACTATCAAATACACCAGACAATCTCAAACATACTCGATTAATCTCGAAAATCTCCAATAATCTGACGGTTTCGAAATACCGAATCACCAATTAATTCTCAAATATCGCGCATCTCATTTCATTGCAAAAGATGAAACCTGAGAGATAAGCTGATATAAAATCGGGAAGCGAAGAGATTTCCAAAATTAGGAGAACCCCACCAAAACCAACTAAAAAAAAAAAAAAAACATCATCGCTAGTTGCAAAATTAAGTTGGAATTTGGACTTTTTGAAAATAAGCCTGTACATTTCATTTTTATTTACCGTTTACTGGTAATCAAAAGATCTCGCTGAACAGTGGTGTATTTATCTAGAAAAGATACTAACTGACGATTCCCAAGTTTTGTTCATGGAAGATGTCAGAGTAGCTGCAAACGCAAGACATAAATCTTGGAAGAAGCGATTGTGTTGTTTTATCTGCGCGGTGCTTTCTAGGTAACTGGTGTTAATTGTTTGAACAATCACACAAATTTATGATTTGCAGAATATTACCAATTCACCTGTTTTATATTTTTGCTGATTTAAATTACGTTTACCTTAAAAGGTTAAAAATTGTCAGCATCCAAAACTTTATCTAGTTCGCTTAGTTTATATTTTAGCTGATTTAATTTATACTTGTACGATCAGCTGTCAAACCAAATAATAATGCTTCACTCAAACATTTAGCAACTGTGCAGATGCTGCCTTCAACACACAAAAGATAGAAAATTTAGATAATTATTAAATATTGCAGTCGATAAAACTGCTTTATGGCTGTATTCGTTTATTTTTTGTCGAATTATTGAAAACACCTAAAGTTGTTCATCTCAATTTAGTAACAAGCACCAAGTGCTAAAAAGTAATACATGTGTTAGAGTAGTGAAGATAGCTTGCGTAAATAATAGAAACTAATAGTATCAAATTTATCTAGTACTCCACAGAGATACAATCTAGCTAATCGCGAATTCGAGATAATGTAGTTATTATATTCAGTTTGTTACAACACGATTTTAAAGTTTCAGGATTACCGCACTTTCCAATCCACTATCGTAATCCAGTTGTAGAAACTCGATAAAAAAAAAACAGGTGTGTTAGTAGTAATGAACCTATCCGGTTCCTTAATATTAAATCGATGGTTTTTACATATTTTTCAAGCTTTTATTTAACATACAATATTTGTTTAGGTCATAGATTCCAAGTCAATTTTGATCCACTTCTCGGTAACTTAGACCCAAGGTCGGTAACAATCCAGTTTTATCTTGTTTTGTTTTACCTTTGATATTTTTGACAACGGTCGAAAATTGAATGTATATTGTGTGAAGGTATGTATTACAACTGGGGCATCATCGTTTTGAGGTGAAGTCTAGGAAATCTAATTATCTTTAGATTTCATTGCGATTAAATGTGATTTAGTGCGATACGGACCGTTTAGTATAGAACTACATATTTTTAGAATTTCAATTTTTGGAAAAATTGGATCTTATACATATCTAAGAGAATCGATATCTTAAAACATTCTTCTATCGGCAAATATCTCACTATGATTTTTCAATAGGTCTATGTGTGTAGTATAAACATGCTCATCCGCTAAAATTTCATATCTAGAAAGTTTTTAGATATCGATTTTCTTAGGTATGCATAAGATCCAATTTTCCAAGTTTTCGAATAATCGTTATTTCGATAGGTAAACCCAATATTAAATGTTAGCGGATAGGTTATTAAGTTTAAGGGGACTAGCTTTGTGAAATCCCAAATAGTTTAAATCTTGAAACATTTTGTGTATTTGGATTTTTTTTAATTTAGCATTATGCTCATTTGACTTGAATGAATTTTTCTTTGTGCTGATTGTGCATATAATAAATTCACCCGAATGTATGCTTTTTTAAACACATTCATACGCAATTTTGGTTGTTGTTGTAGAATCTAATACTAGTTTAGGATAAACTTCATTCGCATTAATAATTTAACTTGAACTTAAAGAATTGGCACTAAAACAAAGCTATATACGAGTATATGGAAAATGTGTTCTCCACTCAAATCTCGCTCATCTGGGCCCTATTGCACCAACTTCTTATCACTTATTACTTATCAACTTATCATAAGTTAGTTTTTTTTGATAATGATAAGTGATAAGCGTTTCACCAAAAGCAACAAAATCTCACTCACTTATCAATTTGAAAACTTATCAAATTTTGATAATGGTAAGTGATAAGCGTTGCACATCAGATTGTCTATAACTTATCAATTGACGATTATCAAATTTGTATGATAAGTTGTAATGCTCTATACAAAAATACTATAAATGTTTGCAAAATAATATGCTTTCCGCACATTTTATATGTTAAACAATTGTTTTGTACCTATATAGCACAACAATTAAAAAAATGTTATTCTGTAATTTAATAACAACAACAATTTTGTATGTAGTGGAACCTCTTTTATCCGGAACGGCTGGGGCCAGAATAATTCTGGATAAACGATTTTTCCGGATAAAGGTTTTTTTTTAATAATTTCATAGTAAAACAGCACATTTTAATATTTTTTTAAATTTCAGTGTCATTTATTAAGATTTTTAATTCATTTTAGTTAATAACATAATAAAAAAATCATTTCATTTTTGGAAAATAAGATAAATAAACTCATTCATACAAATGCATATAATTACGAGATATGATAATACATAACTACTTAATAAAATATTGATCTAGAGTGGTTTGTTTTTGGTTTAGTCGGTTTTCTCTTATTAGTTTATTCATCATTATTAGTCATTATTAAGCACTCGATCGCTTCACCCACAGTTAACTTGTTACTTCCCAGTATGTGGACCTCTGAATCACTAGAGTCATTATCACTATCTATTTCTATAGCTGATGGTGGATTTAATACAACGTCAATAATTTCTCCATCTGTGAGATTTGCATGCACTGGTGCATTGTCATCACAATTAATCCAATTGACTACATCTTCCCGAGTGCAAATTTCATCTATACATGTAACATTAACTAAGTCGTAAATTGGCTGTTCGGCTTCCAATGCTTCGGAATCTTCTTCTTCTTCTTCAGTTTTTTTAAATCCGGCTAAATGTTGTACCAGCTTTTTTGCAACACTTTTGGAGTTACTGCCTTTCAGGCTCGAAAAACACACCACATAAAATCTTTAATGTTAAAACATTTCTGAGGAGTGAGAATGCCCTCGCTAGTATCTATACCGGTAGTTTTGCGCATCATTTCTTTCCGATAATGGTATTTTAAACTCCGAATCACACCCTGATTCATAGGTTGTATCAATGAAGTACAATTTGGCGGTAGATAAATTACATGTACATTGTCCTTTCTTGGCCTATTTTCATCAGGATAAGCCGGGCAATTATTAAGTAATAAAATTATTTTGGGATTTCTCATAAAACCAACGTTTTTACAATGCGCACGAGCTTCTGGAACGAAGTGGTTTTCAAACCAATCGATGGTCAGGTCTTGTGTAATCCAGGGTCTTTTGTTTGCTTTATATACAACTGGAAGCTGACGAATTCCTTTCAGTGCTCGTGGTTTGGCACTTTTGCCTATAACCAAAAGTTTACATTTATGCGTGCAAGCTGCATTTGAGCACACTAGGGCTGTTAGCCTTTCTTTGGATACTTTTATGCCTGAAGTTCTCGCCTCGTCAGATGTTACCAAGATATTATGCGGAAGGCATTTCCAAAAAAATGCCTGTTTCATCGGCGTTATAAATTTGTTCCACAGTTAAATTTTCGTCTGTTACAAATTTCGAAAATGTTTCGATGAATAAAGTAGCAGCATCGCCATCCGCAGACAGCTGTTCTCCAACAATATTGAGGTGCTGAATTCCATGCCTTTTTTTAAATTTTTGTAGCCACCCTGACGAGTAATTAAAGTCCGATGTAATTTTCAGCTCATTATGAAAATATTTTGCCTTTTCGATTACTAATGGGCCGGAAATTGGAACTTCATCGGCGGACACTGTTTAAACCACATGTATAATGCTGTGTCCAATGTAGAATTTTCGGCTGTCCGAAGCGTTTTTCGCTCAGTCATATCTTTAACAGTCATACTTTCTGTGAAAAACTTAAAAATGGTCTCTTTATTTTTTTTTAAATCATAGATTGTTGATAGGCCAACGCCGTATTTTTCCTTAAGTATATTTACACTTCTACCGCTCTCCACATCTTTAATAATGTCGACTTTAATACTTAATACTGTTCGTTATCTTTTTACTGTTTTATTTTTTGGAGGTGCCATTATTAGCTGATTTTAATTATTTAAAAAAAAATCTAATATTAGAGGTTATTCCGGATAAAAGAACTTGATTTTAGAGAACCAAAATTTACGGTTATTAGATATTCCGGTTAGTAGAATGCCGGGTTAAAGAGGGTTCACTGATATAATAATACATGAAGAGAAACCTTTCTCAATTGAGAGTTCTTATTTCAGTGTTTAGAATCAATTGTAAAACTTTTCTTTTGTTGATTTTAACATAAATTCTGTTTTCTAACTGTAAATAATTTTTCAGCAGTACTTAATCGTAAACAATTTATTTTCATAACAAATGAATTAAGAGAATTCCTATTAACAAATAAATTGAATTTAACTATTTGTACAATATATAATTTTAATCGTCATATACAAACCAAAATGATTTTCCATTATTCGTCTCGTCCGCTTATGAGCACGATTAAATCTTTGCTCTATTGCATCATCCGGATTTCTTCGCATTGGTGGGATAAGCCAATCTTTAAGGGAAATCACTATCACCCAAAATCACAGCACCGGGGAACGGGCGAAAACAAGACTCAAAATTGCTAAATAGCCTTGTATATGGCAATACTCTGGAGTCATGGACACTACCTGGCCAATTTGAATTTACTGCATAAAAGCTGCGGTCTGGGCAACACACCATCATTGCATTCAGTGAAGGTTTTCCATGTCGATTCGTAAAGTGTTCTTCATTGACGGTAGGTGCATCTATATTAATCATTGTTCCATCGAAGCAACCAGCTACCTGAGGATAACAACCCATCTCAAGAAACTTCTATCCTAGATATTCCTAACCAATGCAGTGTTGTTAGTATAACTGCTATAGAGGACTCAATGTGCAGTTTCGGTCACTTCCAAGCTGCAAATTTGCTCCGATTTGTAATAATACGTGCTCAATTTGTTCATGTGACAAACGAATATTTTTTATTATTCCCGAGTCCAGAGAATATTTGGTTCTGGCTTTCACTACACGATTTCTTATTTCGTTTTCATCCTCGAATAATTTTTCGAACCGACGCATTTATTTATAAAAATTATTTTTTCGTTTAATAAATTTCAGTTTTTGTTCACTAAAGTTGATATAATACCTACTATATATTTGATAGTTTTATAATAAATTTAAAATATCGAAAAACAACTGTCTTACCTCTATCATAAATCGAACAGAATGAAATTGTTCTTACTTTGACTTATTATTATAACTTATTAGAAAACAATAAAATAGCGGTATAAATTTTGAAATTAAAGTTGTTATACACTTGAAAACACATTGTTAGATGTACATATTATCATTATCATTTATAATCATTTGAATAATAAATAATTTTATTGAAAAAGGTGTTTGTACTCTTTTAAAATTGAACAAAAGTTCTCATCTTACAATAACAGCAAAAAAAAAACGTTTTTAACAGACTTCCGTCACATACCACTACAATTTTTAGCTCTTACCAATTTTTTTGAATATTGAAATTTTTCTTATTGATATTTTCGGTAAGTTATCATTAAAGTATTCGATTATTGATAAGTTAAAACTTTTGGTGCAACAGAACTACGAAAAAATTATCAGAAACCTCAAACTTATCGCTTATCAAAATGTTACTTATCATTTATCATTTCGCGAATTGGTGCAACTTAATTTTGATAAGTGAGTGCTTATCACTTTTTATAACTCAATTAAATACTTATCAAATTTCAATTTGGTGCAACAGAAAATTATCAAAAATTATGATAAGTTGATAAGTAATAAGTGATAAGTAGTTGGTGCAATAGGGCCCTGCTCATCGTGTCTTTACAAGTGCCAAGGGAAAAATTACACTCAAGAAAATTTTCTTATGTTCACAATAATGTTGTTGTATTATATTCATAAATTAGCTTAATTTATTTCCTTTCCTGACATTAGTGATTTAGGATTTGATTTTGCTGTGAATATTTAGATCAATTTTCTACGGTAACAACCATTAATATTTACACTTGATTTTAAAGCTAAATTAATTTGTCTCCCACCAAATACAAAAATATAGATTATCTAACAAATGCAACAAAAAAAAAAACGAGATTTCAAAGTCTCACAATCAATCAATAAATAATATACGTTGACGAATAAATAAACCGAGGAACATATTTTGAAACCTCCCTCCCGATACGCAAAAAAAAGGAACATTTATTTTATTTTAAGTGTTCCTCGTGTTTTCTGCATTTTACCAACGGTGTGAATGATTTTTTGTCATGTCAATTTAATTTTATTTTTCTCGCTGATGGGAGAACAATGTTGATTTGAAATTAAGTTTTAATAGGAATTAGGCACACACATGAAAAATTAAAGCCGTTTATATGAGATTTGTACATAAGTATTCCTCCAGGCATTATATCAATATTAATTCATGCAATAATGTATGTTTATGGTTTCAAAGCATTCTTTATTCGGATTGTTGTTATGTTACGTATGTAGGTACATAATTCTAATTTGCGGTTAAAAATTCAGTCATAAAATTTTCTTGAATTGGTTTCATTGTTTTAAATAAATTTCAAACTTATTTCAGCGTTATGATTGGCTTAAGACAAAATGTATAACGCACACACACACACAAATTACCGTACATATGGTATTTGTAAGTACATATGTACATCTGGTTAAATTATATTAAAAGCGAAAACATAATAAATCATTTCCTTGGAACCAAAATTAGAAGCATATGGTTTGTATGTGTGGATGTGTAAGGGTGACAAATATGCCGCATCATGTTATTCTTTATTCATATAAACATCGTAATATGAAACGAAACCGAGAAACAAATAAAATTTTCAACATAACATAATAAACTATTACTGCAGATGAAATTTATGTTGTTGTCGTTATAACCTCTTAATAGCCTGTTGTTTCCTTAAACAAAATTTTGTACAACAGCATGATGAGTTATGAAAAAAGCAGTGGTGCAGGACCAACCAGAAATATATTTAATTGAAAGATCGAATGTGACGAAAGGCCGAATAGAGCGATAGGCCGAATAGATCGAGAGGCCGAATATCGAAAGGTCGATTGTGTCGAAATTGATTTTAATTTTTCATCTTTTTATCAATGAAAATTTTCAAAATTTATATTTTTATGAAAACCAAAATTTATATTTTTATCAAAATTTTTGTATAAAATTGTTTAATAGTAAATCGCCTTAAATATTCAAATCTTTTTACTTTTTTTTTTGTCATCAAAAATTAATTAATTATAATAAAAAAAGAAAACTAAATAATTTTTTTTTTCCCACAATATTTGATCACATTAATATGCTACATACACAGGATTTGAACGTGTCGACTCAATCGGCCTTTCTACATGTTCGACCATTCGGCCTTTGTGTTCTAACTTAATATTTTTGGTGTGAAGGTCATTTAGACCCTAGACATACTGCAGTTTAATAAATCGGATTTAGTGAATTTTTCGTATTCAGAGCTCAGCTAAACTCGTTTTTCTGCATAGAGTACTTGAACGAATTTAGCTAAATCGGATTTATTAAATCGCCGTCCACAGGCTATTAAATATTTTTTCTTACATCAATAAAAACGGATAGCGTAGAGGCACCAGTGCACGATTATTTAATGATTTAGCCAAAATATTTCGGCTGAAGTGATGTAAAATAAAGTAAAACTAGAGACTAGCATATTAACGAACCATTAACTTGTACAAATAATTATAACCTAGTTATGAAAATGTTAACTTTTGAGACGCTGCTCCTTATTCAATCTAATCATATTTTTTTTCTATTTGGAGCCCTTCCTTTCGTTATAAAAATGTTTCCAGACATCCGATGACACCGACATCGGAGCTTTTCTCGTAATTTCCGTCTGGTGGTTGTTGCTATTGGCTGCAGATAGCATAAATGCTTTTCGAAGTCCACTGACGAGAGGATGACTGGAGTAAAATTAAAGAAATGTTATCATTTAATATCAAAGTTAAATAGGTAAGTAACGGTTTGCCTAGTAAATTGTCATAATTCTCGGTTTGTCTATTATTGTGTGTTATAACTCCTAATGTTCCTGATTGTACTTCGTCCCCATCTGAACCATTAGAGAGAATTTATCAGCTAGTTGCATACTTGTTGTAACGGTTTGCCTAGTAAATTGTCATAATTCTCGGTTTGTCTATTATTGTGTGTTATAACTCTTAATGTTCCTGATTGTACTTCGTCCCCATCTGAACCATTAGAGAGAATTTATCAGCTAGTTGCATACTTGTTTTATTAACAGGTAAATAATTTATACGATTCCAAAGCGTCCTGGATGCGAATAGGGCAGAGGAAAGGAAATAGGCCCCATTTCCTGAATGCGTTTTGTACAATATTCGTTCTACCTTTCAGCTTTAGAACATCCTCCAGTAACTGGCAAGAATTTCACTTTGTGGCGCCCTTTCTCAAATTCTCGGGAAAAGTTTGCGAGGTTCGGACGTTTTCAAACTGTGAAGTTAAGGCATTTAAATGCTCCAATATCCATGGTCATATGATGTGCGTCGTCTTTGGTTACAAAGAGTATAATATTGCTCTGCATCCATTGCTGCTGCAAAACTCAATAAAAACTATCAACGAAAATGAATTGGCCTTTTGATATCGCTTAGCCAAACATGGAACCCATTTGCTATGTACTAGGTCCACATACAGCGCCCCAAAATCTCCTAATTAGGCATGCTATTGATATTAGCAGCATGTGGCCGCACATGCGGAGGACTACCGTAGGCGATAGTGTTTGTCCGCTGGCCGTAGCCACCAAGAGAACGGTTAAAGTTTTTTTTTCTTACCAAAATTCACTTGATAAATATTGCGAGCACCTTTGGGAGCGATATAGCCTGATTTAGGCACCATAGAAAGATCTTCGAAAATATCTTTAGCGCCTATTGAAATTAAATAATCGTGAAAGTCACTGGGAATCCGCATTTTACTAGCGAGATTAGCCACCCGACAATTTTCTTCTCCTCTTCTTTGAACAAAATTTTGTGCGGTTCCGTTGTATTTGTTGCTTCGGCCACATGGTTGGTGCATGCGGTCCTGTAAGGTGCCTATTGAAATATTGATAGTTCTGCTGACATCTTTCAATGCTCCTTCATTATAATTACGCATGAACTGTTTTCTTTTAAATGGCATTATTTTGTTTTCTATAAAAAACACATTATAACGTTAAAATATGTAGGTGATAAAATATTTTATAAAATATAACAAATTAAGTAATTATGGATAAATAATCGATATTTTAACAAATCGCAATGCACAAATCGAAAAATATAACAACTAGACCGGTTTTACCAAGCAAATTTTAATTAATTTTTTTTTTTTTTTTGTCTAACTGTTATTTGTACAAAAACAATATAATTGCTAACAATTTTTTAAGTTCGCAAAATAAAATGAGCAACCAAGACAATGAATATTGAAATTGGTTCGCAAATATTTTGTTTATTTGATATGAAAATTGATTGCTTGCTGAACAATCGTGTTTATGCTCCATTTAGTTCAAGTACAAATATTCAAACTAATCTTTAAGCGATAAATAATGCTTTATTCAATGTATAAGCCGTGGCTTTTGTACAGCACACATATTTACAGCAGTAGAGAATAACTTAAAATTTACAATATTAATTTAACAATAATTAGCAAATATACAACAATGTACGAGTACACACAAATGCACATAATTAAATGCAATGTACAAGAACTTTGATTTTAAGTTACTAATTTTAATATAGCCTTATTAAATTTTTTAGTGGAACTTATATTTTTTAATTCTGTGGGCAAACTGGAGTTATTCCAGGGATATATCCAGAGTAAACATTAGTTTTATTAACAGGCAGATTAACGATCCTTGTTCCCAATGAAATAGAAAAATTCAATTTGTCATGCAAGTATTAATGTACACCCGATTTAATTATTCGGAAAATAAAGACAGCCGTTCTATAATAGTAAAACTCAAATAAGTCGCATCCAAGGATTTAATCTTAAAATTCGGAAACATGATGAAACTTTATAGGATCAAGAACATATCTCACAAACGTACTTCTCCAGGCAGCCGGGGTGGGGTGGCTGACAAAAGCAGACAACTAAAAGTTTAGGTTCAGTATGCAGCCCACGACAAAATAATCTAATTTTATACTAAAACCGTAATTTATCGCGAAAAAAATGTTCTATAATTGCGAAATAGCATGATTTGAACTACTTACCTAAAAAATAAGCGGAATATATAACTTTGGACAACACCACTGGCCCTAACTTTTTTTTTTTTTTTTTTTTTGTTTTTTTGTTTTTGAACTCATTCGATCTACCTTCGATCTACATGGAAAACTTTCTCTAGGCAACATTATTTCTAGGCAACATATTTTATAAGAATTAACTGTTAATGGAGTGGAGCTTTTTTTTTTATTTGCCTGGGCTAGAGAAAATAATTACACTGGTTAAAAAGAGACAAATTTCTTAGGCAACATGCCTTACGGTGGTCTTCAGTATGTTACTAGAGATGCGTACGTTATGTAATTTAAAGCGCTCTAATAGGTGGAAAATAGGACGAACGGTAACTAGTCTTACGGTATCTTTTACACCCATGCTTCACGAAAATTATTCTGCTCATATTGGTTAGCTGTATTTTTCAATACTTTAACACTTATTTCAAAATTTTTAATAGCACTAAATAAATATCGACATATAATAAATCACAGGTTATATCTTTTAATTTTTTTATAAGGTGTTACAACAAACGAAATGTTCGACCGAAAATTATTAAAATATAGTTCGAATTTATGAAAGCCATCAAAATATTAAAAATATTGTTAAAATTTCAAAATATTCATTAAAGAAAATGCAATTTTATCTTTTGTCGGCCGACGCGTTGTAAATTGGCTGGCAAAAGATAAAAATGTATTTTTTTAAACAAAATTTTGTCATTTTAAATTTTTCTTCAATATTCTAATTGGCTTTACAAATTAGAATTACTTTTTAATAAATTTGTCATTGTCGAGATAACAATTTTGTTCAAAAATTGAAAAGTCGATTTAAAAATTCGATCGGAGATTTTTGCTTATGGCAAAGCTTTAATATTTAATATCTAAAAAATGTCGCCATCCGTTGAGAACGGTAAGAATTTATCAATATTAGCACTATTATACAAATATGAATTTTATCAATAACTTTATGTTTTCTAGATTCATCAATAATAAAATTAAACCTAAATAAAAATAAAAAAAGAATAGATTTTGTCAGTATGTATATAAGAAATAAAATCAAATGAAACTGACAAAAGTACATCAAAACCCATAGCCTGCATGACACTTGGTTAGTATTAGTATACACATTTCGTAAATATTTGGGTCACTCAATTAACGATTGGAAATTTAGGATTACCTATCGTCACAACTTTATACCTAGCAAACAAATTTGCTGGTACACATTGAGGACGAGCAACGAGAACTTATGTAAGAAAATTGTTAAAATAGTAAGAACCGTATGTTTCTAATTAGCGATAGATAGGACAACGTGCTTTTATTAAAAATTTAATTTAAAACTTGAACAGTTTTTTTACGAGATTTCAATTTATCGTTTAAAATTTTTAATTGAAGACATAATTAGATTTTTGTATTAAAACTGTTAAAATTTTACTTTTGGTTTTTACTAAGTGGCGCATGATATCTTCTAAATTAAAAAAAAAAATCGCTCTATTTAATAGAAAGTTACATTAGAAAAATATTTGTTATAAAAAAAAAAAAAAAATCTTTGATTTTAGCTGTATTTCCATGAGATAAATTTAATTCGAATTATTTTTTCTCATGGAAACAAGTCGCGAATTATTTTTTCGAATTGAAATAAAACAACAAAGAGAAAGAACAATTTGGCATCTGGTGTCAGGTGGTACAACTAAAATTAGGAATGAATTAAATAATTCAAACTTTGGGTTTGAATTATTTAATTCGTCTGTCGCGAGCAATTGTTGTTTTAAAAATCTCATGGAAATACGACTATTGTTGGAGCACATACCTGAAAAATACTCACCAACATAAAATCTCTTCCTGAAAACATTAATCATTTTTTTTGTTAACCTAAAATTAAAAAGAAACACAAATGTAATTATTATAATTAATTTATAGTTACCCATTAGCATTATATAAAGTACTATCCCTCCCTGAAATGCAAATTAATTATTAATAATTCTATATAATGTAATTTATAAAACTAAATACTTAACTTTAAAAACTTTCTATCAAAATATTAATATTTTGTCCACATAATTCAAGACGTCAAAACGTCAAACTTGTAGACGAATTCTAGTGTACTTTTTCTCAAATAACGAAAATATGTAACGAAAAATTATGGTCGACGCGCTACCTGGTTTTGAACTTTATTACAAAAACGTCGAATATAATTCTTCGAATTTCGTCATGTCATCGCTCGTTCATTAAAATTTTCTTGCAATAGTTTTTTGTACAACAAATCATTATCGTTTTTGCATTGTATCGAGTTAGCCATATATTTATATACTATAAATTCAAAATATAATTTGTACTTGTTTATAATAAATAGTGAATTATTAAATTAAATAAAGCAAGTTACAAAGGTGCAACAATCAAGGTCACGGAAAATTCCTGTACAATATTTCCCGTACATCAATCTTGGGAATACGCATTCCAATCATATAAACCCTGCGAATTGATCGCTATTGGAATTTGCCCCAACAACTATTGTAGCACAGAATATGGTATATGTATATATACACAACAATATTGCGCTTCTTTAGTCCTAAGTTTGTGAAGAAATATTTTTGTAATTGTTTTTTTCGATTAATTAGGATTTAGAAAATATAGAAAAACAATTCTGTGTACAATCAATGAAACCAAAAAAAAATTACCAACATGTTTGTAACCACCTCTTTTTTTTTTTTTTTTTTTTTTTTTTTAACTTTACATTTTATTATTAAATTTTTACATTTAATATTTTCTTGATTGATTAACAATCATTAATTTATCATTTTAATATGATAGCCTGTAAAGTAGACCATACTCTTTGTTTTGATGAACCACCTCTTTGTTTTGATCATTAAAAATCGGAATAATTTTAAAGGGAAAGAGAAATCTTTATACTTTCTAATGTGTTTAAAAGGGATAGACGTTCATAAATAATTTTTGATTTTGGTCTTGTTAGCTTTGCGAAACTTTAAAATCGAATCAAAAAATAAACAAAGGACCATTTATTGTTTTTGATGACGGGGCACAAAATTATACAAATAATAGTGAAATGATACACAAACACATACACAACCTTATGCAAGTTTTCTTTTTGTCTTTATTATTTGTTTGTTATGATTTTATATCAAGTAATCGAAAACAATGGTCCTTTGTTTATTTTTTGATTTGATTTTAAAGTTTCGCAAAGCTAACAAGACCATAATTAAAAATTATTTATGAACGTCTATCCCTATTAAACACATTATAAAGTATAAAGATTTCTCTTTCCCCTTAAAATTGTTCTGATTTTTGTTGATCAAAACAAAAAGGTTGATATAAACATTCTTGTATTTTTTTTTGTTTCATTGATTGCATACAAAATTGTTTTTCTATCTTTTCTAAATCCTAATCAGTTGAAAAAACCAATTACAAAAATATTGCTTCACAAACTTAGGACTAAAGCGCAACAGAAGATATTGTTCTGTTTATATATATTCTGTGATTATATGACAAAAAAAACGTAGGAACTTGGTTTGACGTCTATTCTGCCGTGCTAAGCATATTTTCCTTAACTACATTTTTGGCCAAATTAAGTTATTGATGCCAATCGATAGCTAATAACAAACTTTATCAATAAAATTTAAAAAAATAATTAAAACTAAATTGAGAAACACGTGATAAGAAAAATAGTTTTCATTTTTAATACAAAATTCACTGATTTCAAAACTTTAACATCAATTTTCTCAAAATGCGTTTTTTGTAGTTAAGTAAAACATGCTTAGCACGGCAGTATTGTAGGGAGGGGGCCAAAGTTGAGTAGATTAATCTACCAGCTGCGTAACCTTCTAGTAGGGTGCGCATCACGTGACGTGTTCTGGTCATGTATTAGGCAGCTGTGTGATGAGTACGATTGTGTAAGAGGTAACCTGTTCACAATTCGTAAGTGTACGTGCTGCCTCCTTGTGGCAACCACCGGTAACTAAGGCCATTTGGCACATTTTTGGCTTTTTGGCACAGGCTAAAGTACGGTGCTAAAGGAGAAAACTTTGACAAAAAACTCTGCTACAGGAACTACATGCTGTAGTAAACATCTATGAGGGAGAGCGAATAAGCCCTGATAATACGTATCACGTACCGGCCCGGCAATATTCTCAAGGTGAGTAAGAACCTGAATATCGACTGGACGGATAATTAAGCAGGGTCCAGCACAATAGTGCGAGGTGGCTGATCGCCCACGTGGCTCTCCAATAATAATAAAAATAATAAGGCGATTTACCAAAATTTGTATACAAAAATTTTGATAAAAATATAAATTTTGGTTTTCATAAAAATAAAATTTTGAAAATGTTCATTCATAGAAAGATGAAAAATTAAATAAAATCAATTTCGGCATAAACGGCCTTTCGATACAATCGGCCTTTCGACATTCGGCTTTTTGACCTATTCAGCCTTTCGACACATTCGGCCTTTCGATATTCAGCCTTTCGACCCTTTCGGCCTTTCGAAATTCGGCCTTTTGACCCATTTCGCCTTTCGACACATTCAGCCTTTCGACATTCGGCGTTCGGCCTCTCGACATTCGGCCTTTCGGCGTTCGGCCTTTTGACATTTGGCCTTTTGGTCCTAAATCTGTCGGACAAAATTGAAAGGCGAGAAATGAAACGAAAACTCGCTTCTCCCTTTTGTGCAAAATACGGGCCCAGAATGCCAATATAACTTTAAATCTTAAATAGTCTTTCCAAAAAATGTCTTAGCTAAGGCAATGTTAGGGAAGTCATCGTCAGAATCGGGGAATTGCATTACCAATTACAATTATATTCAAAGTTGTCTAGTATAAATTGTCCAAACAAAAACAATTGACTTGATTTTTCAATCTTTTTTATGCGACTTTATATTGTGAAGAAATTAATTTTTCTGTCTGTAATCAGTTGATTTTTCGGCAATTTTTATAGACAAATATATTAAATGTTCATGGCAATCCCAATATTTTCGATTTGACAAATCAGAAAAATACAGAGGCCAATCGCTCATAATATATCTACTAAAAAAAAGTAGAAATATCTTCCCCCCTCCCCGTAATTTTGGCTTAAGGTTCAAGCAGCAATTGCAGAGTGGTAGATTGGTATAACTCTTTGGGCCTTCAGCCAAAATTACGGGGAGCAGGAAGATATTTCTACTTTTTTTCAGTAGATATATAATGATTGGCCTCTGTATTTTTCTGATTTGCCAAATCGAAAATATTGGGATTGCCATGAACATTTAATATATTTGTCTATAAAAAATGCCGAAAAATCAACTGACTTTTTATTGAACCAATTGAAATCAATGGTTTTTGTTCGCACAATTTAGACTATGTAGTTAGATCATCAGACTATTTTCGAAATGCTCTTGCTTTAAACCCACATTGTGATAAGAAAAAATTATAATAATTACGCATGTACAGTGCTGGGGGGAAAAAATTGGGCAAACGAATTTATTGCAAATTGGAGTCTTTTTTGGCTAAAATTACAAAACCTTTGAAAGCAATTGGCTTATTGTTTCATTTAAAATACATGTATGATCTAATTTTTTGAAGAAAAAAAAATTTACCTGCAATTTAGAGGGAAAACCCGAAAAATGCCAAAATATTCAAAATACGTTGGTTGGAGTTAAAGTAAGGGAATAAATTAAACAATTATTTTTTAATTAGTTTTCTTGTTTTTTACTGATTTATAGAAATTATATCTTTAATATTAATATTTTGTTTGGCCGCCATTTGCTTTTATTACAGCGATATACGTAGAAGGTATAGATTCCCAAATCGTCATCAACAAACTTTTTAGAGCTTGAATTGATTCTGGGCTCTTTTTTGCTACTTCTAGCTTCATTATAGACAAAATATTTTCTAAGCGATTTAAGTCTGGACTGTACGGGGGCCAGCTCAACACATCGATATTTTTTTCTGTGAAGTACTTTTTTACCTTTAAATGAAGAGATAAGAAAAAAAACAAGTTTTTAACAAATTATTTATGTTTATCTGAAAGCCAATTTTTCTATCTACAATTCAAAATTAATAACTCACAACTTTGGCACGGAGCGTTGTTCTGTTGAAAATAAATCTGCAAGTCTCGTCAAAAAGCTTTAACATAGAAGGTTCCAATTCGTTATGTAGGACCTGCAGATAAACAGCAGCTGTAATTTTGAAACTAAGGAAGCACAATCGACCGGTTTCATTTCCAGAAAAGCATCCCCAGACCTTCATTCGGTGGAAGTCTTAAAAGACATTCGTTGCTAAGCCTCTCGCGAGAATCTCTCCTTACTAGAATTTTTCCATCTCCAACATGCAGCTTGAATTTTGATTCAAAGGAGAAAATGACATCATTCCACATCTCTTGAGTCCAAGGAACATGCTCCTGGGCCCATAGCAAACGTTTTTCGTTCACTCGTAATATGAACTCATAGGATTCTGGACTGGTTTAAGTGCTCTCAAACCAGCTTTAACAAGTCGTTTTCTCACTAAGCTGGCTAAAATTTGTTTCCCCTTCGTTGCTCGCTCAAGATCCCCGCTTATGGCCGATGAAGCTTTAAAACGGTTCCGACAACATTGTAATATTAAAAAATGATCTTCCACTGGCATTGTCCTTCTGGGCCTTCCAGAGCCTTTCTTTCTTTGTGTACTGCCCATCTCTTGCATTTTTCTTATACTCCACGCAACAGTACTTTTAGGAACGTTTAATCTTTCTGCTATTTCACGCGTGGTTAAATTTTCTCACACCAAAATGAACATATTGCTTTTACACTGCTCACTAATTTTTCCCATTTTTTTAAACTCAATTTGCACTTTATTCTTTATTTGACTAGGATCACCTACAGAATGACTTAATCTTACAAAATATACAGTATTTATACTCAATAAAATACTTGCAGGCAATAAAACATCTCCACTCTAATTACGGCCAAGAACGGTAGGCGTAAAATAAACTAATTGCTTGACCAATTTTTGTACACATCTGTTGCGGTTGTACCGCCGTAATAGAGGCAAAAGGCGGTTTAACAAAATATTCATATTGAAGATAGAATTTCCACAAACCAATAAAATATAAAAAAAAGTGTTTATTTTATTCCATTACTTCCATGCCCGTAAGTGCCAAATGAGATATTTTGATTATTTAAGCAATTTCATCCATTTTGCCCCCTAAATTGTAGGTATTTTTTTTTTTTTTTTTTTTTTTTTTTGTTTTTTTTGAAAATGAGTCATAAATGTATTTAAAATAAAACATTAAGTCAATTGCTTTCAAAAGTTTTCTAATTTTAGCAAAAAAGACTCCAATTTGTAATAAAATATGTTTGCCCAATTTTTGTTCCCAGCACTGTATATAATTGAAAAAATACTTTTAATTTATTTTAAAATTATTGTTAAATTCTAATAAGAACTTAAGCACAAAATTTATTATATTTTCTAAATAAATTAAAAAATTAAGCTAATACAATAGATTGTATTAATACAATTGTTATAAAAATCCCCACGAGAACATGAAACACGTTACTTAAGGCCACCTGCAAACATGTTATAGAAGGCGACCTTCAAATATGTTACCTAAGACATTCGCCATACATGTTGCTAAAGACAAACCCAAAACATGTTATCAAGGAGGACCACAAGATATGTTATCTAATACGACGACCAAACATGGTACAAAAGACGACATCCAGACATGTTACCAATAACGACAACCTACTAACCACCTAGTTGCGGAAAATTTTCGAATTCTCATATGTTTAATTAATAAAACTCGCGCACATCAATTTGGTTAATAATTTCACTTTAATGTTCACGTTAGTTAACAAATTTACAATTTTGATTGATTGATTGATTAATGAGGGTGAACGACCAAGCCTAAGTAAGATTCCCGGATGACGCCGGGCCCTCCGTACCCCTTTACACATAACAAAACCGAAGGAAAGGACAGGTATGTTAACAACAAAGAATCCAACCGGTTCCAGACATCTAAGTAGTTGATAGTTAGTAAATTTGTTAGTAATATATTGTTAATAAATTATTTAGCACAAGACAATATAATTTAAAGCTCAACAATTACTCAAGTTCCTGGAAAGTTGTTTCAGATTCTTCAAGAATTTCATAAATTTAAAATATGCATTAATCCTTTATAATAAATATTCTAAAATTAGTTAAGTATAAATTTAATTCTCTGAAATAAAATATAGATTAATCTTTATGTACCACAAATAAATTAATATTTATAGATTGACAATAATTAAACCAACTACAATATAATTAAACCAAAACATCGTGCTATCACCTCAGCCAGTGTCATATTGGTGTAGTTTCTCAGTAGTTTTCTAAACAAAAACCATTTTAACTAACCAATATCAATACTAATACCAACATTCACATCAACACCAATACCAATATCAGCACTAATATTTTGACATTAATGATTCGATTAAATCGAAAAATTAATTTCATTACAATTCCATTACATTCAGTTAAACCGAAAACATAATTTACTTCACTATTATTTCTTTATTTAAAATCAGCCTTTAACACCCTTAAATAAAATAAATTCTATTCACCATCTAAATTGAAGGACAGCAAATAATTCACTAACTAAATAACCTGAAATTCAAGATGAATAAAAATTTTAATTCTAAATTATGAAGTTTAAACACTAAATATCTTCTTTTTTTTTTTAAACTAAAATTCTAAAATCAAAAAATTAAAAATCTGAAACCCTGTAAAATTTAATTTCCAGTTAAAGAAATTAATTAACTAATTCCAGGAATACCACTAAAATCCAAATCAAATAATTAATTGTTTATTACTTTATTCTGCTTAAGTAGCTCTGCAAAATAGTTTAAATTAATCTGAACATATTACTTACTAATAGTTCAACGTTTCCATACTAAATTAAATTTAATAAATCGACTATAAAAATAATAAAAATAAAATAAACAAATAAATAATAATTAAATAAAAATCCGCGCCCGGTTTCTCCGCTCTAAAAGTCCAATAATAAATAATTAAAATAATGAACAATAACAGGTAAACAATGAAGCTGCGCTCGGTTTCTCATCTGAAAATTTCAATTCATCCAATCCATTCCTAATTAACAATTAAATTCCTTAATTACTTAATTTTTTAAAATTCTAAAATTTGAATTTAAAATTACTTTCAAACTTCTACGAATTCTTTTAAAATCAATTACAGTTTTAAAATATACAAAAAATGATTCATTCACATTGTGAACATTTTTGTCCCTGAAATGTTTTCGCTATATTAATATTTCGTATACCCTCCTTTAGATTTTATCTCCGCTTCTATTCTTCTAGGAAAACTTTTTACTCAATTTGTGAGGATGCCAAGGGAGATACCATTCCAAGTTTCCAACGTGTGTTCTTATAACTCATCGATTGTTATTGGAGGCTCCTTTGTGATTTCTAACAATTTTTCGTTTAAGGATGGCCCAAAACTGTTCAATGGGATTAATATCCGGTAATTGGTCTCGCCAATCAAGAACTTTGATTTCATTTTTTCCTTTTTTTTTGGCTTTATAGTTTGGGACGCTGTCATGAATAAATGTATCTTGGCCAGGCCACATCCCAAATATATCCAGACTAGGCAAGTATGAGTGTTCTAAAATTGTAGTATAGTTACAAGCTGTCATTATACCTCAAATCCTTCGTCAAATGCCAAGTTTATTATTCCTAAAGCATCGACAAATCATCAAGGAGCAACCATCAAATTTCATTGTTTGACAAATATTTCTATCCGTCACTCCGATATTCTTATCAAACCAGGTCAAAAGTCGCCGATCAGATCCAATACGATTAATTTTCGTTTCAACTGACCATGTTATCTACTTCCAGTCATCTATTGTAAACTGTTTTTATTTTTTGGCTAACAATAGACGGTATTGTCGATGTTTTGGTGATAAGTATAACTTTTTCACTTTATTTTTGGCAATCATGCCAAGGTTTTTCAATAACCTTCTGATTGTTTTATCTTGTACGTTTAATCCGAATCCAGATTTTAGTACTTCATTTGTTTCAGTTGCTGTATTTGTGTCACTAGTCGCGATACGCCTTATTTTGAGTTCTATTATAGGGATCAGCTTCTTTGGACGCCCCCTGAGTTTGTTTTACAAACAATTTTAAATTCACTTTTAATTTTTGTTATCAAACCTATAGCTACGTTATATTTGGCTGCGATTTGCCGATATTTATAAGTCAGTTTTAATGTCGTCAACGATAGCTTTTTTCAAAATCACGCTTATTTTTTGCATCATAGTAAATGTGTTCGGTCAACAATAAGATTTACAATAAATACTTATCAAAATCAAAAAAATTGTCAAAATAAATAATTACCTTCTATTTTGACAGCGCTACTAATATTTAAATTCACAAAACTATTTTCAACTTTATTTCCTTTTTACTCTTTCAACATCAGGACAAAACTATTCACGTTCAATCATGTTTACTTATTACCACAATTTACACAGTATAATATTCTGGTTCAAAAAAATATTTTTTTTGTGCAGCTTTAGGCTAACTGTTAACAGATTAAAAATCAATATTATAATTATTTTCATCTTATAGGAATAGTATTAAAAAATTGATATTTCTTAAAACTTGTGAACAGTATTGTCCGTCACTGTATATATACCAAGAATTACAATTCCTTTGGATATTACACACAGACACAATATATTCCAATAAGAGCAATTTAACTAAGCCGAATAATATACGATCACAAGAGATACAAGAAATTTAATAATGTTTCCATTCCCATATACAGAACATATACAGACATAAATTATTGTTATGTTGCCACTTTTTGATGCATTTCCATAGCCAATCCTAGTATTAAACTTTGGAATAATTTATTATGTATTTCGTATATCTGTTTCTGGTACTCGAATATAAGAATCCCATTTGAATCGGCCACAAATCCATTTGTTCTGCGTACAAACAAAATACAATAAAATTGTTCGTTAGTTAACAAATTTATCCACTTTTGATGTATAATAGCCCGATAACTATGTTGATTTCAAATAAAGAAAATGTAAAATAACCCATTGTTATTGTATAACACACGCTGCTAGGGGCAACGTGAGTAATATTTGGTATAACAAAATGTTGAGTAGTCATTGGAAAAGTATTCGTAGTCAAATTGAATGAAAAACTATATTCCAAAAAGTAGTTAAATTAAAGTACACCATGATAATTGGAAGGACGGCCACTATGATAAAATGGATTTCAAAATTCAATGCTCCAGTGCGAAAACACAAAATGAAACTATTTCTTATTAATTTACGAAATTTATTTCAACAAAAGTGGATAAAACGTTGTATGGCACTCGTGAGCAAAGAAATATTCTCGGCTATCGCCTCGTGGGACAAACTTATCCCTCATGGATAATATCTCGTTTTGTTCACTAGTGCCATAAATAACTATTACAATGTAAAATCATAATTACTATATTTTTTACCAACATTTTGTCTTGTCGCGAAAAATATATTAAACAAGGGTATGGCTCTCAAACGTAATGACCCACTATACATATACAATTAGGGCATCCAATTTCTGTCCAAAATATGAATACCGGTATTTCGGTATTACTTGACAACAAAACCGAGATACCGGTATTAATATCGCTATTGTTTATGTAACACTTATAGAAACATAATCAATCTCGATTTACTTTTTGCGTAATTTTGTTGTTAACCTCATTGTTTATTACAACGTCAAGCCTTTCGTGCAATCTTATCGATAAAGATTTCCCTTCGCGCTTGTGGGTTTCACTATCAACATCAGTTTCTGATGTTGAGTATGAAGCTTTATCTGGAGCTGGGGTTGAAGAAAACCGCTTTATAAGATGGACAATTATATTAACTATTTCTTTTCTATTTAGTCGATTAAAATTGACGTCCGAGACAAAAATGCTTTGGACTTGTTTACATTTATGCAAATATTGCAAAAGGCAAGATAAGTTCGTATTTCTATGATTCTCTGGACCAAAGAGTTTTTCATTCGGTCAGCTAATGGTCCTTCTCCCAAAGGTAAAACCATGAATGCTAGGGTAGCGTCAACAGACAGAAGGGTGAGATTCGTCTTACACAACACTTCTACTGCCAGTTGACTGGTAAAATCATAGTTAGAAAGCGATAATTTTATACTCTAGAAACGCTCGTTTCGGTAAAGCTGATAGTTGATTTGACTTCGATCGGAGCTTTTAAGATGCAATTTCTTAATTTATAAAACCACTCCATCATAAAAAGTAAGCTATTTCATCTTGTTTTTGGTTCTAATATTACAGATAGTTCTTTGCCGAATTCAGTTTAACGTAAGATTTTAATTATATGATTTTTATACGAGTATGTTCCGAAGATTGTAAGAGAATTTAATCCAGTTTCGAACTGATGAGCTTATGATTATGAAAAAATCAAGCTTCTCATCAGGCCGCGGCGACTGGACTATTACATGAATACCGGTATACCGGTATTTCGGGTTCCGGTATACCGGTATTGGATGCCCTGTGCGTCCGAATTGGAAAATGTGCATTTAGCGAAGACACATTTAAAAACCTACATGCGATGTAGTTTTTGTGTGCATTTTTGATACCTACATCTATTTGATGTAAATTTATATTTTAACTAACCATATTTATCGATTTATTAATTTGGTGTTGGCCAATTTTAATTAATTTAATGATTTTAATGTAAGTTAATTTAATCAAAAAGTGCGCATTTTAAAAAATGTGCATTTAAATTCGTATTTCGGACACACCCTATGTTTTTATGAAGAGAAAGAAACGAACCAGTAATAAAACATGTAAAATAATAAATGCCCAAACACAATTGACGAATGGAACGGTGTGCTTCAGCGGACAATAGTGAAATACTATATGTGATAGGCAATAACAAAAATTTGCTACATGAAGTTATATGGAAATTGTGTCTATTTAAATTACATTTTTATTTATGAAAATAGTAATGATTGCACAGTTGAATTAATCTAATATGTAGTTTGAAGTGTGATTTTTGTAAATCTAATTCATTTTTAACATTCTTATCATTTTAAATATCAGAAAATTGTGCTTAAAAATTGCAGAAATTTATTGTTAATCTAATTTTGGAGCTTTATTAGACCACAGTTGCCACGCTTTGATTTATTAATACAGTCTAAAATTTAATATTTCTAAAACATTTATGTTTTTAGTAACACTAGCTTATTTAGAAATTTCTGCAATGTTTAAGTACACATTTCTGATATTTAAAATGATAAGAATGTCCCAAATGAATCAGATATACAAAAATCACACTTTAAACTATATAGTACTCGTATATTGGATTAATTCAGTTTTCTAATCATTACAATTTTCATAAATAAAAATGTAATTTAAATAGACACTATTTCCATATAACTTCATGTAGCAAATTTTTGTTACAGCCTATCACATATTTCACTATTGTCCGCTGGAGCACACCGTTCGATTCGTCAATTATTTTTATTTTTATTTTTTATAAAATGACGAGCGTGCTCAAATCAGGGATGATGCAAGAGTATTTCTGATAGTACTTTTTCCATGCACCAGAGTGTACTTCTTCAGGCCTGAAAGTACTTTACACTTAAAAAAAAAAAATTTTAGCTTGTTTAAAGAAGAGATGTTTGGGTTTAAGATTTTATTGTTTTTTATCCTTCCTTCGGCTCCTTCGCCCGTCTTATTAAAGGTTTAATGTGACAATGGTCGAATCGCATTTGTAAGCGATAGTTAAAATATTTTTAATTGTTTGATTTTTTCGTTGCTTGTTATGTTTTTCAATGAAAATATGTAAAAACCTAAATGGCTTAAGACAGTAATCAACATAGATTTAATTACGAGCTAATAACAAAAAGAAACTAACCGAAGGCTTAGGGTTTACCGAAAGGAATTTCAATAGAATTTTTTTGCTAAAATTTGTTTTTTAAAGCTATTAATCGTTAGTTACGTCACAAGGGCGGTAAATGAGTTGTTACGAGGTAACGAAGTAAAGTTCATTCGTTTCATTTAATTTAAAGCAAATAGGCCTGGTGTTTTGCTAAACTGTCATGTAAATATAAAACGTATGTATTGAGAACCGTAAAAGTACGTGTAAGTGACATCTAGAATTGAAAATAATAATGTGATTGGGCATTTTGAAATATGTATTCGAGATTTGTGTGGAGAACCTACTGCAAATTCCACAAATAATCCTGCTAAATAATTATTAATTCAACAGAACTAAACTTTATATATAAATTGTCGTTTTTAATAAATACTATAAACAAAAATATACTTTTCGTCCGTTTGCCTCCATAAAACTTTAATTTCCTGCCACCAGATCTACATACAGTTCCCTATAGTATGGAATAAATAGGCAAAGCAAGCTTTGTTTTTTATTTTGAGAAAATTCAATCAACAAATTTTGATTTAGATTTCAACTTAAGATTTTGTTGAAATTCCAGCTAAGAATTTGTAACGACGTTTTATATTTTGCGATTTTCCAGTCATCTTTGGATTTTTCAGGAATTCTATATTATGAAAAAATCAATCTTCTCATCAGGCCGCGGCTATTGGACTGATTATACAATATTATAATACTGATTAACAATTTACCTTCTATATATACAGAATGTACTGTGCGGGATGTACTAGCGAATCATACTAATACAGAAAAATTCTCTTACAATTTTTCTTCTTCACAATATTCACACAGCTCTATTTCTTTGTAAGCTAATTTCACTTTAATTTTGAATGTTAATTAATTAATTCGTCTAATTTCTAATATGCAACCAGTACCGAGTATTTTTTTTTTTTTTCTTAAAATAACCGCAGAGCAAAAACCTTTTCGGACAATCTAAATATTCTTTATTTTCTTTAAAACATGAGAATTAAATTGAACCAATTTTTCTGATCTGGGCAGAACAAAGTTTGAGGGAGTATGGCTTAAATTTAAAGTCAACGTGCCTTCCTAAACTGGAATTTAAATACAATAATTGAGCTTTCGTATCTGAATTTTGAAAACAAGAGATATTACATATACACAGAAATTCAGACCGGGCAAACCGGGCACTTTGACATATTGTGAGAATAATTGTTTTACCGTACCCCCTCTCGTTACCGTAGATGTACCGGAGATATACCGGATATAATGTTGATCCAACAGTTGGTAATGGATTTGCTTTGGATTTCGCTGATCTGCCTTCTTTGTCATCATTTTCAGTTGAAGATTTACTTGTTTTTATTGATCTTATTTCACTATTTTTATTTTGGTGGTTGTTATCTGCTAAATTGTTCTTCTCACTTGTTTATCTCACATTCACTATTCTGCCGTGCTAAGCATGTTTTACATAACTACAAAAAATGCATTTTGAGAAAATTAATGTTAAAGTTTTGAAATCGGTGTATTTTGCATTAAAAATGAAAACAATTTTTCTTATCACGTGTTTTTCAATTTAGTTTTAATTATTTTTTTTAAATTTTAATAATAAAGTTTGCTATCCATTGGCATCAATAATTCAATTTGGCCAAAAATGTAGTTATGAAAAATATGCTTAGTACGGCAGTATTGTTGTCTTTTCCAGTATCAATACTATATTGCCGTTGTCCGTAGTTTTTATTTATTATTTTCTTTAATCTCGAGTTTAGTTCCATTTTCATTATCACTGGTTTCATTTGTATCTAAAGCTGTTTTATTTTTAATTTTATCGTTTGTATTTGTGTTAGATTTAAATAAATTTCGAACCTTTGCAATATTATCACTAGAGTTTTTCATTTTCTCTGAACTGTTTTGTTTTTGTTCAACTGTTTCAGTTGGAAGTACTGCTTATTTGATCATCATTGTCGGAAAGTTTTGTAATTTTGGACGAATCAACGGTCGGTCTTTTTTCTAACATCGACGATGATGACAAAAGTGCGGTTGAGCCGATAAATATACACGGATCACCGTTTTGGCAGGTTTAAGTTGTACCGCCACATGTATTGATCTAGGGGAAAGCTTTAAGAATCGTTCAACTCGGATAGTTTTTCTTCGAACAAATTTACATTCAAAGTTTTTTTTCGTCCTGGTTGCTGTTCCCCGGAATAACGGTTACTGCGATTGAACAATTGGTTGCAATTTAGTTTCTCCCACTATTTTGGCCGATTCTCCAGTTTGAGTTGATTTTGTTTCGGGATAACATCGATTGAATTCAATAAATTTAAGTTCCAATTAATACCATTGTACCTACCATTGTATACTTCCTTATACGCCCAATTTCTAGGTTTTCTCTGAATTAATCGGTGTATCTATCTCGTAGTTCTTGAAGAAAATTATTTTGAGATTGTATTATATCGTTCATCGAGATATTATTTTGGGAAGCATGATTTTCTCATGTAATTTTTCCCATTTGATGAGGTTAATTTCTCAAAAAATTTCGAAAATTTCACAGTTATTGTTTGAAAGGTTCTCAATAACTTTTCACTTCAAGTTCCTCACTATCGCAGTTTAAATAACGATTTTGGTTAGTTAAAACTCGTATATATTAAATTTTGTCATTTTGAATTTACTCCAAGATTATTAAAAAGGGCGCCATTCCGGTTCGAGGGACCATGAACAAAGTATCGCCAATGAGTCCGATCTGAATTTCTGCATAACATGCACTTGTAAAGACCGGTGTGAAGTTTTTGGACACTTTTCTGGACAAAAATGTATGCGAGTTTACATTGTGAATTTTTGGGACAAAATAAAAATTAGTTTTTGGACAAATGTTTATGCGAGTGTACATACTTCTTTTAACACTGTATTTAACAAAAATAAAGTTATTCAAACACAACAAGCCTCAAATAATATGTAACATTCATTTCCAATGTGCTTTTCAACAAATCAAAGAACTTAGCACCACTTTGATATTTTGATATGAGTTGTAGGGCTCTTGCAAAAAAATTTAGAAAATTAAAAATTCGACGAATTTCGTTTGGAACAAAATGTTGTTCTCTATTATACCAAATAGCACAAATCTCAGAGATTGGCTCATATAGTGACTATATAGGTTGTAAAGGGCATACATTGCGGAATTGAAATTACTTAGTGCCATTTTGATATGAGCCGTAGGGCTCTTGCAAAAAAATTTTGAAAGTTAACAACTCGACGAATTTCAATTCCGCAATGTGTGCCCTTTACAACCTATATAGTCACTATATGAGCCAATCTCTGAGATTCGTGCTATTTGGTATAATATTTTGTAAGAATTTAATTTGTCTGTCTGTAATAAGTTGATTTTTCGGCATTTTTTATAGACAAATATATTAATTGTTCATGGCAATCCCAATATTTTCGATTTGGTAAATCAGAAAAATACAGAGGCCAATCGCTCATAATATATCTACTGAAAAAAAGTAGAAATATCTTCCCCCGACCCCGTAATTTTGGCTGAAGGCCCAAAGCAAAAAATGAGAATTATTATATTTGTCTATAAAAAATGCCGAAAAATCAACTTATTTGGTATAATAGAGAACAACGTCCTTGTTCCAAACGAAATTCATTGATTTGTTAACTTCCAAATTTTTTTTGCAAAAGCTCTATGGCGCTTAATTCGTTGATTTGTTGAAAAGAAAATTGGAAATGAATGTTAAAAATTATTTGAGGCCTATTTTATTTGAATAACTTTATTTTTGTTAAATACACTGTTAAGGGATGTACACCCGCATAAATATATGTCCAAAAACTTAATTTTTCTAAAATCTTAATTTTGTACAAAAACTTCACAGTACACTCGCCTAAATTTTTGTCCCAAAAAAAAGGTGTCCAAAAACTTCACACCGGTCTTGTAAAGCACAGTTCCCCGTTTCCAAAATTCAGATATCTAAAGTTTATTTATTGTTGTAGTATTGTAAATATCTCGTGTCCGGTTGTAAGGCGCTGGCTGGTCAATTCAATCTTTTGTGAATTCTCCGGATCCAAGTTAAGTATCAGGTCGAATGATCATGGTAGATCTTTCATTTCCGAATCTCAGCCGAAGATCAATAAATCGAATGCGGCTTTTTTCGTATTCAATTACCATATTTTAATCTTAATTGTTCCCATATTAATTTAAATTGAAGTTTAAAATGGATTTCCTCAATTGTATCAATGTCATCCAAATGCGCTTTATATAATCCGCTCTCCACATGCTTTTCGATAGCTAGGAATTCCTTCCACTCGTTTATATTTAATGAAAGTACTTTTTTGTGTCGAAAGTACCTCGATACTTTTTCAAATTCAAAGGAGTCAAAAAAGTCCTAATCCACTCAACATATCATCCCTGGCTCGAATAGCTAAACTAAATAGTTGTTCCATTTGGCGCGAGGTGGAACATGTATTGAGAAAGTCATTTGGATTGGAATTTGAATTTGAATATGAGAATGATATCGAATTAGCACTGTATGTGGTGATGAATATACATATTTCAATTTAAATAAATAAATGTTTTATTATTATTTTGGGTGGTATCCATTTTGGAGGCTTTGACAGGCGTGTCAACTTTATATTTTTTCTGAAAATCTCCCGTTACTTTGCTGGATCGCTGGTGCATTTTTATTAAACAAACAAGTAACATTTTTATTCAAAATGGATCCTACTACACGAAAACAGGTATATGAACTTAACAGTGTTTTACAAGTAGTTTCACAATATTTTTTTTTTTTATTACAAATGTCCTTCTAATTTCAAATGATCACAGCTCTCTTATAGACAAATTAACTAGATGATGTCGTAATATCAGATCGTAGAATCAAGTTGACATAAATGCTAATAAAATTTTACAATCGGTGCTTTGTGCATTTTACTTCGATATATAGATCCCGAGAATTTCCTCTTATGGTGACAATGATCTTTGAGTTTTCAAAAAGGGAGGCGACGAATATTATCGAAACCGGTAAACAATCTTAAATGTTGCCAGATATAATGCTTAAAGACATTCCAAAATTATGCCGCAACAGAACAATCTCATACGATATTAGTTAGCTTTGAATTACACATTCACATGCTTCCTTTTGGTAATCAACTTTATTAAAATGTAAACCAACCCAATGTGACTAATATTTCCATTGCAAGGGAAACTGTGATACTTGAGCTTGTATAGATATTTGTGTTGGTTTTGGAACGGCTAAAAACGACAAACAAATGTTACGTATATTTTTCACTACTCTATGTGGCAGCAAATTAATTCGCACTATATAAAATATTAACTGTATACAATATAATAAAAATTCAAATAAAATGCAATTAAATTATAAATTCAAGAGCTGATATTAAAAAAAAAAAATAATTCAAAATTTATGAAGAGACAGAACTATGAATTATTTATGGAATTTTATTATGTCCCGTCTACAAAATCAAAACGATATCGAAGCGCTCGTTCGTTCGTCTGTATTATTGTATATTATACAAAAATAATACATAAAGTTTTCAAATTAAAAAATTATTATTACATTATTATCTGAAGCATAAAAATAATATTGAGTTGTTTTTTTTAAGGCCACATCAGGAACCGACAGTTTTTTTTTTTTTTTTCAAATTTATTCTAGAATTGTATTCCAAAATCGTCGAATAATTTTTATAATACTATGTATGAGTGTAGTTAGCAATAACAACTTTTGACATCTTCTGGCATATGGTACGACCCTTGTTAACCGAAAAATATCAACTTTTGTATCACAGCTATTTCTAGATTTTCAATTTTAAGTAACATCTAATATTCCACAACATCATAAAAAATAAATATAGTATGCTTTATTTACTTATCAATTATTGATTTGACAGTATTTATTTTGTAATAAATTAAATTAAATTATTATGACCGTATATGACGTGTTTATTGAATCAACGCTAAATATTCAGTTTTTCGTACTGCTGTTTTTCAAGCGAAATATAAATACTTGTAGTTAAAAAAAACTAGATACTAATGTTAGATAATTTTAGTTCGCATTAATCTCTGTTTCTGATTTATCAAATATAAGCAGTATTAGGCCTCGTAGTCGTGAAGTAATTAATCATTAGATATGAAGAAATTGACTAATCATGCATGGACAATTCCTCGACAATTTCCAACTGTAGAAAATTTTATGCTCGAGTAAGCCATTTTCAACCCGTGGCGTACTGCAGTTATAGGGGGGGTTACAGGTGGTGGATAGTGGACGACCTATCGATAGGTAGGTTAGCGGTGAATTAAATAAGCCGCCCCAACCGCAGTCCAGCTGGTGGGAGAGTCTCAGGGAACTGGGGAGTGGTTAACCTCAGTTCATTAAATTCTGAGTGCCTATGATGCCCATCGACCAATAACCGCGGCGGACTGGGCGTCACGTCCTCTCTGCACCTCCGGAGTCTCCGCGTGTGATGAGTGGGGGTACCCTATAAACGGGTGACCCGGTGAATGGAATGGATCCCATTGGATTGGGCTCTCCATGTGAATAGGTGACTGGTGGAGAGAATGTGGGCCGAGGGAAGGGGGTGCAGGGAGGCCGGGGTGCTAGCGAGCCGAACGGGCTGAATTAAGGTGTTAAGCGACCCGTGCTGATGGTCAACTAGGCTGGGGTCCCATTTAACAAAGCCCAGTCGCTAACGGAGCCCTCTGGATACCTGGCGACCTCCAGTTGTAATTAGCCTTACCTGCGTATACGGATCTCTGCACAGGCGGACCTTTATTTCTCCGATACTCGTGGGAATCCAATGGAAAGATCGAACATAAAAACAAAGGGCACCGGCTCTCCTCAAAAGCCGGTATCAGCGGAGGGAAATACCTCGAACCAGACGGGTGGGGCCGCTAAGGTTGCAAAGGTGGTTGACTCTAGGGCACAAGTCCCGGGAGTTAGCGGTACCAACGCAGCACAGGGGAGTGGGACGACAGACATTCCTCCGGCGAAAAGGCGAGACAGGAATCGCCGCTCGGCGGGAGTAATTGACTTCGGTTTTGGGTCAATTACTCTCAACGTTTATAAGAAGGATGGGGCGGAAGCGCGTACAGGAGGCCAACCGGAGGATGGTGGCAACCCGCCCAGGCCTGAAGGGGGTACCAGCAGCATGGGGGAGAGACTGCTGTGGGTAGAGGGGAGAGTGAATCCGGCGACCTCGGTAGGGCAAGGACTCTCTCGAAGGATGAGGAGGAGCACATAAGCGAAGGAGCTGGTGTACCGATGGAGGAGAATGACGGCAGCCCGGCCAGACGGGGGGCACTGACAAGTCCTCTACAGGGGGTATGAGGGGTGGCGAGACGGGCGTATCCGGCGCATCCCAAAATACCGGGAATTAATATTCCTGCGGTAGCAGGAATTTATCATAGAGGTGGGTAGAAGTTAAATGGTTATGATTAAGATAACTCAAATTAACCTTCACCATTCTAAGGCTGCTTCGGCAGCTCTACTCCTCAGGCTGACTAGTTCGGGTGAGGATGTGATCAGAACCAAACGGTACAAAATTATATCCTCTACTAAGTCTGGGAAGATCAGATCTTGTATTCTTGGGAAAAATAATATTAATATTTTCCTTCTCTCTCAAGACAGCAATGGTGACACTACTGCAGTTAGCCTGGAAGTAGGCACTTGTAGATTCTGGCTAGTTTCAGCCTACATGGACCGGGAGAAGGAGGTTCCTCCGGATAACCTGGAGGAGGTGATCCGTAAAGCGGAACAATCAAAGGTAGGTGTGGTACTGGGAGTTGATGCTAATGCGCAATACACTATCTGGGGAAGTACAGACATTAATGAAAGAGTGAGTTGCTTTTTGATTATTTGATGAGTACTAATCTTTCAGTGTGTTATATTGGGCGGGAACCCACATTTATTACTAGTGACAGGCAGGAGGTTCTAGACGTGACCCTTGCCTCAAATAATATTCTTCATATGGTTAAAAATTGGAGGGTGGATAAGGAACACTCCTTTTCTGATCATCGATATTTAACCTATAGCCTCGATATTCACCCTGCTACCCGGGAAGCCTTCAGGAACCCTAGAAGGACCAACTGGAGCAAATATGGGGAATTATTGGAAGAAATGTTACCGACGAGAGCTATGGAGCCCCCGACGACCGTTGGGGAGCTGGAGGACATGGTGGCTAGCGTTACTAGCGCATGCAACCGATCCTTTCGTGCTGCCTGCCCACTGGCTAAGCCTAGAGGTAGACAAAAACCAGTATGGTGGTCCAGGGAACTGGGAGCCTATCGGAAGGCTTGTAGGACAGCCTTTAATAGAGCCAAAAATACAAGGGAGGGTCAGGGTTGGGACTCCTATAAGGAGAAACTCGGAATTTATAAGAAAGAATTAAGAAAGGCACAAAGGAGGTCTTGGAGAATCTTCTGTGATAAAATGGAAGGGGTATCGGAAACCTTCCGTCTTAGAAAGATTCTTTCCAAAAGTACATCTAGTCCCAGTTTTTTGATAAAACCGGACAGATCTTGGACAGCTTCTAGTGGAGAGTCTCTGGAGCTTCTCTTCGAGACACACTTCCCAGGGAGCTTTGAAGACCTGTTGGTGCGTAGCAATCATCAGGACTCTCACCATCACTGTCAGTGTTCCCAGAGGATATCGTAACCAGAAAACGGATCCTACGGGCACTGAGGGGTTTTAAACCATGGTCCGGATCAAATTATACCAGCTGAACTTCAAAACAACTCAGTAATTATTCTTCCCTACCTGGAAGCTATATTCAATAGGTGTTTGATGCTGGGCTATATTCCTAGGTACTGGACGGAGGTCAATGTGGTGTTTATACCGAAAGCGGGGAAAAGCTCACATGTCTATCTTAAGGACCTAAGACCAATAACTCTATCATCCCTTCTTTTGAAAACCTTGGAAAAGCTGCTGGGTGTATACATCAGAGATAAAATAGGTGCCAGGAAGTGGGCATCGTCTCAGCATGCGTACACAAATGGTAGATCTGTGGACACTGCTCTGCACGCCTTGGTGTGTACGATTGAGAAATCGATTAGTTCGAAGGAATTCTATTTGGTGGCTTTCCTGGATATAGAAGGCGCCTTTAATAATGTGAAAGCGGAGGCAATCAAGGAGGGATTGTCATTTTTGGAGGTGGACGTTCCTCTGATAGGGTTAATCAATTATATGCGGGGAAGCAGGATTGTTAGCTCGAAGTTGGGGGACTCCTCCATCAAGAGGCGAGTGACTAGGGGAACCCCGCAGGAGGGGGTTCTGTCCCCTCTTCTCTGGAACATAGTGGTAAACGGGTTACTACTTGAATTGGAGAGAGAGGGTATTGAAGTTATCGCGTACGCAGATGACGTAGCTTTAGCTGTTACCGGGAAATTCCTGGGCACGATTGTAGACGTATTGCAGAATGCGCTTATCATCGTTACGAAATGGGCTGGCAAATGTGGACTTGGTATTAACCCGTCCAAGACTCTTCACTAAGAAATACAAAATCCCGGTAGTTGTCCCTCCTACCTTAAATGGCACGAGACTTGCTTTTACTGACAGAGCTAGATATCTGGGCATTATCTTGGACAGTAAGCTTAGTTGGAAGCCCAACATGTTGGAGAGAATAAACAAAGCTACTATTGCTTTGTACTCCTGTAAGAACGCTATTGGTCATAGATGGGGTCTGAAGCCGGAGCTGGTACACTGGCTCTACACCGCCGTAGTGAGACCTGTACTCATGTACGGGGTGGGTGTTTGGTGGCCAGCTCTGGACAAGGTAACTTATAAAAGTAAGATTGAGAGAGTGCAAAGAACAGCCTGTATGCTTGTTAGCGGGGCACTGAGATCGACACCGACAAGTGCATTAGAGGTTATGTTGCACTTTCTTCCGGTCGACATTTTTGGCAAACAGATGGCGGCAAATGCGGCTGTACGACTTGCAGCCGTCTCTCAGTGGAGGTGTCTTAGTATAGGACACTCCACTATTGTTAGATCCTTCAAGGATGAGCTAGCAAATCTTGACTACATTAAACCTACTGTACGCTTCGAGAAGCGATTTCGGACCTCCTTCCCTTCAAGGGAATCCTGTAGAGATAGACCGTTATCGGGAACCAAATAGTTGCTATTCTTCACAGATGGCTCCAAGCTAGACGGCAAAGTAGGAGCTGGAGTATTCTGTAACAAATTAAATGTAAACATTTCTATTCGTCTCCCTGATTACTGCAGCGTGTACCAAGCTGAAGTCGTAGCGATTGAGGCGGTCATGACGTGATTGAAACATAATGTGTTATCCTCAGACGATATCACAATCTATGTGGACAGTCAAGTGGCGATCCGGTCGTTAGAATCGGTGTCTTTGGCGTCACGGGTGGCGTTGAGTTGTCACTCATCTCTAAATGAGCTGCGTGAGCATTTCAATATCCAGGTAGTCTGGGTCCCAGGACACTCGCGCGTCATGGGGAACTGCAGGGCAGATGAACTTTCTAGGCATGGTACGACTCTCCAGCTGCAACCGGAAAGGGCAAGTCTGGGGAGGCCTATTATAGCGCTGAGACAAGCACTTGGGAAGCAAGCGCTATCCTCAGCGGGAAAAAGGTGGTCTAACACCCTCACCTGTAGAGTTGCAAGACAAGTTTGGCCAAAGCTGGACTTGGGGCACTTCCTTTTTGGAGAACATGCAAGAAGGCTGGGTCTGGAGGCTAATGACTTCTGCAGAAGCTGGTTGGACGAAGAGGAGGAAGAGACGTTGGTCCACTTCCTTTGCTCGTGTCCAGCATTGGCTCTTAGAAGGCACAAACACTAAGGTAAGTTCAAGATGGACTGCCTCTCTGATCTCGAAAACACTAAAGTGCGGGACGTCTTACGCTACATAAGTAGCTCGAAATGGTTCCAATAGGGGTAAAAGGGGATACATCTTGTGGTATCACAATGGACCGTCACCGGTCTAAGTGTGCGTAAGCAGCCACTCCAACCTAACTTAACCTAACCTAAGCCATTTTCAATCTTCTGATATTCGCATATATACGAACAGTCCGGCTGCCATTAAAGCGCTTGAATCACACCTCCTCACATAGAAAGTAGTCCAGAACTGTCTCTCATCTCTTAACGAGATGACAGATCAGTTCACTTCAGCGGAGTCAGATCCGTTTGGTTGTTGGAGTGATTACGCGGCACTATCTCATAGGTAGCCATGCGAGTAGACTTGGTTTCTTCTCACATAACTACTGTCGTATTTGCGAGGACGAAAAAGAGGAAGAGACAGTACTTGATCTTCTTTGCACCTGCCCTCGTCTGGCACGAGTTTCCACAGACTAAAGTTTCCTGTTCAATGACCTGACGGACCTTAATAAGATGGACGTCAGGAGTATCCAGCGTTTCGTTAGCAGCTCAAAATGGTTTCAGTGAGTTGGAGGATAAATAAGAAAATCGTTGTATGGGTACGCACCATTTTGTGTATATGCCTGGTCCTAGTGGACCGCCATCTAAACCTAACTTAACCATGTCATCTTTTATTTTTTAAAAGAATTGCTTGTTTGGTACGACAGAAATTGAGCAGATTGGCACGAGGAATATCAGTAGGCAAAACTAGTATGTGATGTCTGTAATGATGCATGGGGCAGTAAATGAATCGGTGGTTTAATCGATTTTCTGGCAAAATTAATGAGTGCTAATTTACATTGAACCAGGGAAAACTTAAAAATTCATCGTGGCAATGATGTGGATTTTTACGGTGAATACTATCTGAGAGATCTGCAACAAAATCTTTATTAATCACTTCATGGTTTATACAGTTGCATACCGAAACCGTTTATATCATCAGTGCAATATGGATTATCAGCTTAGCTTCAAGTACAGATTCTTGGCATGTCATTGATTTTTGGACTTCTACAATATAAACATATGTTCATCGTATACAGAGAGACTAATCATTTCATTAAATGGCAACAGAGTTTACTGAAATGTAAGTTGAAAAAAAATTGATTCATATATTGGATAATGCATATGTATACGTATGTATAAGCGTTGGATATATTAGACGCATCCCATGCTCTAGGTGGCATAAAAAGGGTGACACCTTCTACATTAGTTAAATTTTATGTTAAAAGATACCACTGTTCGTGTTCAATAACAGTAACTGTATCTGAAGTTATTATACACGCGGACTAGAGAAGTTATTGGACACGACTTATGGAAATGCAACAGTCAAACATATGATAAGTGGACATGCATTTTCGCTTGCTCGAGGAAATATTTTGACCATTTATATCAGGTGATCACAAATATGTGGGAAGCGTGCCAAACTTGGCACAAGTCTACTGTGCCGTTGAAATCGAAGATAACCGTATAGCAGTGAGCAGAACCCTTACATTCTATCGAACTTGATGAGCTCTTTTCGATTTTGCCTTTTCAGGAAGCTTCCATTTAGACGATTGAACCTAAGTTTTGACGTATTATCCGTATTCTCCTGTTTTATTTACAGTTATTACCTGTTTGACCAGTTTTAGGTCGTCGTTGATTTAATTAAGCAACTTCTGTGCAAAGTCCATTCGATGCTGCTTCGGCAATTGCCCATAACTATTTTGCTCATTTTTTCGACGATGCCGTCGGTTGTTGGTCTGTTCGGGCATCCAACGAGCTCTTCATATATTCAACGTCTTTATGGTTGTCTTTGAAACGTTTGAACACTGGTAGATGCTTGATTTGTTCATAAAGAAAATCATTGAATATTTTCAATACACCCGTGCACTTCTTAAAGGAAACTTCAATACAAATTTCTTGTTTCATTTTTTGACAAGTAGATATCGCCGAGTACACCAAACCACATGTAACTTTTCGACAGCCAACAATAGGTACCAACACAAGAGATACCGAAATGATTCAAACCGAGTGTTCATGATTAATGAATGCACATCGTCATCATAAGAAGTTAAATCAGCTGTATCAAATTTCAATCAAGTTCAAGGTCAATAATCAAGAAATGCAAAACAACTATAGTTATTGATGTTTATATTTAATTAATTGACACAATAATTCACGATTAACAACATACATACATTCATATAGCAATATATCGCTATTATTCCATTAAAGCTTAATGCCGCATCCCATTCTGCGTATTATTGGCGCTACCTAAAATAACCCAAAGAAATTTTCAATCGAATTTCGATCAACATACCAGTTTAATAATTATACTTATCTTTGTTTGTAATTATAACCATTATGATAATGCATTCACAAATCTGAAATTAAGAAATATTATTATAATTAAATTAGTTAAAATAAGTTAAGAATATTTATTTTATAAAAATACTTACACAACAAATGTCTACTGACAGCTCAATGTATACTTACGTAAATTTCACATTTTTTAGATTAAGTTCTAGTACAAATTGTAAATGTATTCATATTTTAGATTTATGTGTATCAAAAATAGAAACTCGTTCACTTGTTTTCCGACCATCAGCCGTATAAGTTGTAAAAATATAAAATAAATAACACTTAGGCTACCACAATAATCAAGAAATAAATAATTTTCAATAAGTTTGTACATTGGGTTTTGGTTTTATTTTACCTGTCGTACATAAAGAAACATGGTCCTTCGAGCCGGATTTGGTAAAATTTAAGCACCTTTTCTTACCGATCCACACCTATTTACGAATTTGCGCAATCAGTTGTAAGTAAATAATTCTGATCATATATGTATATTCAAGTGCAAAACATTCTAAATCGTATGAATAAAGTGTAAACAGCGCAAGATTTTAAGTGATCACATATTATTGAGACATTTCATTGGAAGCGTATAAAAATAAAACACACGGTAACCTAACCTAAAAGTGCATTTATTTACGTGACAAGGGAACGATAATTTTCGAGAAATTATAATTTCGAGCACGTGCAACTTAACCGTAAAGAAGAAATATCTAACTATTTTAGTATTTTATCGAGAATTAAAAATATTAACGAAAATCGCGAGTAAGATGGCGTCAGAAAAAATAAAGGACTGGACTAGCAAGCGAGGTCAAGCTAAGGGTAGCATTACACGTATCACATCATTTGCGGAAAACATGAATAAAGATACCAGGGCGAATGAAGTAACATATCGTTTAGAATTATTAGAGCGTGCGTTTAATGTTTTTGAAGAAGCTGATACGAAACTAACTGCTTTAGACTGCGAATCAGAAATAGTTGAAATCGAGTCGAAATATTTAAATTTAAGATTAAGTTGAATGAGTTTCTAGCTACTCGTGCTACAGCAAGTGTTTCAATACTCGATCAGTTTAATGAAGTTATGGCGCGTACAACGGCACAGCAGAACGAATTTTTATCTAAGTTTACAGACACAGTGTCTACAACATTAAATCAAAGCTTCCTGAATCAATCATCAGAAGAACCGCATTTCACTGCAAGACTTCCAAGGCTACGCGTGCCAACTTTCGATGGAGATTATAAGGAATTCCAAAGTTTTATAGGATTTATTCACGGCATCCGTTCATAACAAATCATATCTTGCAGATGTTGAAAAATTTCAATATTTAAGAAGCTGCCAGAAGGGAGAGCCTGCTGAGCTCATACGACACTTGAATATATCAGACGCAAATTATAAAGCTGCGTGGTCTAAAATTTGTGATCGCTACGATAAAAGGAATATTGCCATAAGCCATTTCATACAAACATTCCTTGATATACAACCTATAAAAGAGAAATCCGCTCAGAAATTAAGAAATATACACAACGTTGCTGATCAAGTTATTCGTGGACTTCAAGCCATGGGGACGGAAGCTGAAACGCGAGACCATTGGCTATTGCATATCTTGCTAATGAAAACTGATGCTGAGACGCAGCAAGCCTGGACATTTTCAATTGATAATAATAAGAATCCGACATTCGAACAATTTCTACAGTTCATTAATAGACGTTGTGATGGTTTAGAGCCATGCGAATCCAGTAAACCACATCAAAGCAAATCATTGGCAGCAAAGTCGCATAGCATTTCCATTGATCAGAGATATTCCAGCACAGCAAAACCATGTCCGTTATGTCAGCAGCCGCACAAATTAATTGAATGTGAGAAATTTCAAATGCTAGAGTTAACAAGGAAGCGAGACGAAGTACTCAAATTGAATGTTTGTTTCAATTGTTTATCCCCATCGCACCGAGCTAACAGATGTCAATCTCGACGATCGTGTAATAAATGTGGTCGCAGGCACCACAGTTTGTTGCACGACGGCGTCGTATCTACCGTAAGCTGCACGTCACACTCAGCCAGCGTAAGCCATAACGAACAGCCGGTTGCACAACTACATATTAAGGTAAAACCCACCAAGTGAAAGCAGTTCATCCAAACCGTTCTACCAAGAAGTACAAAGCATCCAGCCAAGTTCAAGTAAAAACGATAATGCGAAAACTCATTTAGCATGCACGGGGTATGCCATATTACCCACAGCCGTGGTGAATATACTAGATCGGTACGGTCATTCACGCGAGTGTAGTATATTGCTAGACTCGGGTTCGCAAGTATCATTCATTTCCGATCAGTGCGTAAAAAGATTACGATTGCTGCGTCAGAGAGCCAACATTATCATTGCTACTTGCTACTTCTAACACAACCACCAAAGGTAAAACTACTGTTGTGATTCGCTCCAGATTCAACGATTCCAGAGAATTTCGGCTAAATGCATTCATCCTAGATCATATAACTAAAACATCTCAATATGAACGCCTAGAGAATCAAAATGCCAACCAATTTAATGATCTGCAATTAGCTGATCCGGCTGACTTTAATAAGAAAACCATCGATATCTTAATCGGCGCTGATTATTTTTTAATATATTGAAACACGGCCAAGTAATCATCTCACCAACATCCCCAATAGCTCAAGAGACTATTTTTGGTTGGGTAATATCTGGACAATCGCAAAGCAAGCCAACTGATGACATCGAGGTATTACGTAATATTAATATATCATTACAGGATGAGACAAACTTGGATGATATACGTAAACGATTCTGGGAAGTGGAAGCAGTTAGTACAGAGAAGGGATGAAACGAAGAGGAACATAAGTGTGAGCTGCATTTTAAGGCTACAACGAAACGAGATGGTTCCGGAAGGTTTATCGTCCGACATTTAAAATTGGCATGCCAAACATGGGTAATACTTGTACAGCTGCAAAACATCGATTATTGGCCATGGAGCGCAAAATGACATCAAATCCTATTTTCGGACAACTATATCGCGAGTTTATGAAAGGATACGGAGTCAATAGGGCACATGACCAAATTAACAGCTGCAGAACTAGCCCAAGAGCACGAAGAAATATGCTATTTACCACATCACGGCATTTGGAAACATAATAGCGAAACAACGAAATTAAGAGTTGTGTTCGATAGGTCATGTCTATCTTCAAATGGAGTATCACTCAATAACAAATTGTTGGTCGGTCCTATTGTTCAACCCTCTTTGTGGACAGTATTGCTACGGTTCAGGCAATTTCCAATTGCATTATGCGCTGACATTGAAAAAATGTACAGGTAAGATCCCATCCAATGCAAGTACCAACGAATTCTATGGAGAACTTCTGAAGACACTTATGGTACATCAGCAGCATCTTTCCTATCTACGCGAGCAATTGTGTTCAGTGGCTGACGAGAACGAGCAAAAACTTCCCAGAGTCGCAAAGGTGATTAAGCAAAATTTCTACGTTGACGATCTCCTCACTGGTGCCCAGGATGAAATTGAAGCTGCAAACTTGAAATCCAAGTTGATATTAGTATTACAAAATTATGGATTCCCATTACGAAAATGGAAATCAGATATACAGCACTTGGCAGATCACTCACAATCTATTTCATTTTCGGATCAACAGAACGTAACATATGTTTTAGGCTTGATTTGGTTAATTCAACCAATGACAATTTTTACTTTAATGTGAATATTCCAAAGGAAATTATTTGTACGAAAAGAGCCATCCTATCCATAATTTCACGAATTTACGATCCATTGGGTTGGTTATCCCCATTCATAATCAAAACCAAATTGATGATGCAATATTTAGGGCTAGCTAAGGTAGGTGGGGACAAAAACATACCAGAAGAACTGCAGAATCGTTGGAACAGCCGAAATTCACAAGTTGGTGCCAAAAGCTATTTGGAAACATGTAAGCAGTGGAGAGAATCCTTCCGATTTAGCAACTCGAGGCATCAAACCAACCAAGTTAATATCAAACGGGTTATGGTGGAAGGGACCCAAATGGCTTTATACGCACGATGAACCCTGGCCATAGGTATTCGAAGTAAGGGAAACTAAAGAAGATCAACGTTCGAACGTAAGTGGTTTACAATTAAATACGAATGGAGAAATCTGCATGGTTGATGAAATGATCGACAAAACAGAAAGTTGGATGAAGTTAGTGAGAATTTTATCTACCATACTAAGGATCATTTTTAACTTGCGCAACCCTGAAGTTAGCTTCCTGAAGTTAGCTTTCTGAAGCTTCCTGAAGTTAGAAATCCGGATTCCTGACCATAGAAGAACTGAACGAAGCCGAATCTACGATAATAAAGCATACACAACAACAAGCGTTTTCCTCCGATTTAAGCAGGCTAAGGTCGGCCAGCAGTTGAAATCGAAATCAGCATTATTAATGTTATCTCCGTTCATCGATCAAAGGGGCTTGTTAAGAGTTGGTGGACGATAAAGAAACGCAAGTTGCTCCTATGCGACAAAACACCCGCTGATCATCCCAAAGGGCCACAAGGTATCGATAACGATTCTCAATTATTTACATGCAAAACATTTACATCCGGGGCCATCACTACTTGTGTCACTATCCCGCATGAAATATTGGGTCATAGGAGTACGTCGCCTAGTTCGAACTGTATGCCGTAAATGCGTCATATGTTTCGGTATTCACCGCACACCTCAACCCAACTAATGGGTAACTTACCAAGTCAAAGAGTTACTCCTTCCCGTCCATTCTGCAGAACCGGTGTGGATTACGCCGGACCTATTATGTTAGCATCTAAACGAGGCAGGGGATCCAAACTAATCAAAGGATACATAGTAATTTTTGTGTGTTTATGTACAAAGGCACTACACATTGAGGTGGCCGGTGATATGACGACAACGACATTTATGGGTGCTTTAAGGAGGTTCACATCCCGAAGGGGAGTACCCAATCAAATTTTATCCGATAATGGTTCTAATTTCCACGGAGCTAATCACTTGTTAACTGATCTTTACAGAATATTCCAAACCGATGAGCATAAGAATGCTGTACATCAATATGTATCCGACTATCAAATTAAGTGGTCATTCATTCCTCCGCTTGCACCGAATTTTGGCGGAATTTGGGAAAGAGCAGCACGATCCATCAAGACGCACTTGGTAAAAGTTGTGGGTAACTCACATCTAAAGTATGAAGAGATGGCTACGGTGTTAGCCCAAATTGAATGCATATTAAACTCAAGGCCGCTATGTCCCATAAACAATGAAGACCCCACTAATATAGATGCACTCATGCCAGCACATTTTTTAATAATCAAAGCACCAGCAATTGTACCTGATGAGAATTATACAGACATTGCCATTTCGAGACTATCACGTTGGCAGCTCGTTTGACAATTAGTCCAATCGTACTGGAAAGCTATTCGATAGACTATTTACACACTCTTCAACAGCGAACTACCGCAAAATTTAAAGAACGCAATCTTCAAGTAAATGACGTAGTATTGGTAAAAGATGAATCCAATCCACCAGGTTGCTGGCCTTTGAGAAAAATCATTGAGGTACATCTGGGAAATGATGGCATCGTAAGAGTTGCTACAATCAAAACAAAACAGTCGACGTTCAAACGCCCGATATCCAAATTATTTCTATTGCCACTTGATAATGATGACCACATCGATCGACCGTTAAACCCTCAGCTTTAACGAAGGGGAGTTATGTTCATGATTAATGAATGCACATCGTCATCATAAAAAGTTAAATCAGCTGTATCAAATTTCAATCAAGTTCAAGGTCAATAATCAAGAAATGCAAAACAACTATAGTTATTGATGTTTATATTTTATTAATTGACACAATAATTCACGATTAACAACATACATACATTCATATAGCAATATATCGCTATTATTCCATTTACAGCTTAATGCCGCATCCCATTCTGCGTATTATTGGCGCTACCTAAAATAACCCAAAGAAATTTTCAATCGAATTTCGATCAACATACCAGTTTAATAATTATACTTATCTTCGTTTGTAATTATAACCATTATGATAATGCATTCACAACTAAGAAATAAATAATGTTCAATAAGTTTGTACATTGGGTTTTGGTTGTATTTCACCTGTCGTACATAAAGAAACACCGAGCAATCACAATAAATCATCGCAAATTTTGCGATTTTAGTGATATTTTATTCAAGGGACAGCCAATGGGAATTGGCCCTAGAGTGACCAGGTTAGAAACGTCTATATTTCAGGAAAACATGAAAAAGCTTGATGAAATTGGTTTCAGATGGTTTCAAATTTCAATGGAATTGGTGCATAATCGCAGAAGTTCCGCTACGGGCAGGGAGGGAGTTTCTTAAATAAACATGGCAAGAATTTAACAAATATTCCGGAACACTGCTATTAATATATAAATACAAACCATAAATCAAAAAATTAAATTTGCTAAAGGGAAATTTGTTTTTTAACCAGTGCAGACCTTTCAACAATTTCAGCTTTTAATAAAATTTTACATCTAAGATTTGAGATCCTAAAATAAAATTAATTCCGGATCTGAAAAATTCCTTCGGACATATCCACTGGAGTCGGATTTTTTACTTAAACCATGGCTGAAATATTGTGGGAGACCTATTGCAGCTCAGGTTCACGGATTTAAGATTAACTTTTGCTATAAATTCGCTGCAGTTATTTTATCGAATTGTTTGCGTCGTAAAAAATCCGCAATAGTTGCAGTCATATTTTAAATATGAATTGGCTTGAACATCGTCATCTTTATTTAATGGCAATACTCTCATAATATAAAAAAACACATGTTCACCAGCAGAGCGAAAGATCATTCCAACTTCATCGAAGTTCTGAACAATATTGACGTTAAGTTTTAGATTGGCCGGATATTGCATCCGATCAAAACATTTGCCATTATACGACGTAAAATTGAGCATATTGACGTTTTGTACCATCTTCAGTATGCATGTGCCCAGTGCGATGATACATTTTTCCGTGCACACCAAGTACATGTCTGAAAAAGCTACGGCTGAATTATACGAGCGGATACTTTCAAAATTTCGATACCGAGGATGTGCAGGATTTCGTGGAGATATGACGGAAAAATACGTCCTCGCGGTTCATCTTTCTATTGATTTTTCTGCGAGAAAATTCAGAGATTCACAACTGCGAATAGCCGACATCACTTTCATTGAATGTAGCATGAGTAGGAACAACTGGAAATAGTTGATTTCTCGATCGTTCTTTGTATAGGACATTGTTGGCGACGTGCTGCTCTACAGATTTTTAAGCTCGTCGCGTGGCAATTTGCTTACAAACTATGATTGTGTGGTTGAATTATTTTACGGTTCTATGAATTGTCCTCGAACTCTGATCGTGCTTCCATATACCATTTCTGTGGGAGTAGTTTGCAGTTCGTCACTAACTGTCGAACGTAATCCTAATAGTACAATTGGTAATATTTCGGTCCCATCTAGTCAATCGTGACACATAATTGCTGCCTTTGACGTCCTGTGCCATCGTTCCATCATCCCGTTGCATTTGGGTTTATAACTTGTTGTGCGTCATCGTTCTAAACATAAAATCTGTGTAATTTCTACGAAAAATTACCTGTTTGCGGTGATATCTGGTATGGGAATTGCTACCGCCCAGCGAGTGTACCTGTCTATCATTGTTAGACAATACTTTTGGTTGTTTGATACTCGTAACAGTCCCGCTAGACCTATGTTAACCTCGGTGAACCGCTCTACTGTAGGTTCGAAATTACCTATATTGGTGCCTGTGTAAGCCTTGTGACCTTGTGCCATAATTCGTCCAACTTTTCTTATTGCGGGCCAGGCCACATGGTTGTATATAGTCTATGTTAAACGTCAACGGTCGTCGTACTAACGTGAGTCCCGAGTTCTCGTTGTGTTATAGTCGATGGTCTCGTATATGCTTATGGATTCTAATCTTGATAACGCGTCGGCTACCACGTCATCGGTACCCGCTACATGATGTAAGTCCGTCGTAAACTGTCCACTAAAATCCAGTTGATGTCTCGTAAACGAGCGGTTTATGCTACGTGAAGAAAGTAAAGTTCCGTCCCTCGAGATAGAATCGGAAGTGTTTTATGCCTAATGCACTGCATTTTCTTTGCGAATCTATCAATCTTAGAGAATAAAAGCTCAATGGCTGCCAAACTTTCTTTACCAACTGCTGCATGACCGCACCCACTGCTGTGTCGGAAGCGTCTACTATTACCGATAGTCTCGCTGACAAATTTTGGCTGTCTAGCAGGGTGGCCTCACTCAATTACATTTTGTAAAAGCTAACACTGATTCCTCTGTCCACGCGATTGGTGCTTTACTGTTACGTTTATGGTTGCTACTCTTGCTAGGGATGGTAAAATTCAACTCTGGCTTAGCAAATGGCCCAAAAATGATATTTCCGTCTGTGGAAATACACATTTGTCTACCTTAATTACTAAGCCGGCTTCTGAAAAACATGTGTGTGACATGTGTTCTTCCAACGAACTGGATGCAATCAGTATATCATCGAGATGCCCAAAGCAGAACGATAACCCTCTCAATACTGAATACATCAGCCGTTGAATTCGAACAACCCGAAGGGTGTTGCGATGGCAGTCTTAGGTGCGTTTCGATGCTCTATGGGAATTTGATGGTAAGCACGTACTAAATCTAATATAGTGAATATCGTGCAACCGGTTAACTGGAATGAAAAGTCCAGAAAATGCTATCTGGTCTTCTTCGGTACTAAATGTAACGGACTGGATCATTCACTCTTGCTAGGACTACAGATCCCTTTATCCGGAGCTAAGCGCCGTAGGCAATGAGTTACATGGCATTCAAATTTTGTGTCTCTCTTGTGATTTCAGAGTATTTACTTAGCAATTTTAGAATGTCAAGATTAATTACACTTTTGTCCACTAAAGTTAAAATTGGACTTGGTAGTGGTATGATGGTTCCTACAGTAAATAACGATGTTATCGGATCTAAGAGTCTACCTTTTTTAATGTCTACCACTAGAACAGTTGATTTCAGAAAACCCGCTCCAATTATAGGCATTGATGCCTTTGCCACAATGAACGTCAATTTCAACTCTCTACGCAAACCAATGTTTAATGATATATTGTGGGCGGTCCCGTTGGCTTTAATTTTGGTACCGTTTGCTACTTACAAATGAAACTAGGATGCCTTCGCTGTTTTTGTGAGAAAATTTTATGGTAAAACTGACTCGTCTGCAGCGGTGTCCACTAGAAATTTATGTCTTGAGTTTAACTGGAAAATAAGCAGACGGTTTGTATATAGTTTTTTGGTTGAAATTTTCTGTCTGGTTATTTTTTATACAAATGTCGTGATATCGTCAACCAGAAACACACTTTGTACATCGTTCTCCAAAACGCCGATGGTAAAAACATTCAGTCGAGTCTGACTTTTCGTCTCTAGATTTTGATCGATTTCTAAAATTTGCCTTGTAATCTCTACTCTGCGACTATGCGCTCTTCTTGATGTGCCTTGTAATGCTGAAACTTCAGCTAAAAATATCTAATAATAATTTGGTTAGTAAGGCGTGTAATTCATTTGTTTCTGCTGGGGTGGATTCCTTTTGTGTTGTTGCATGTGTCCTATTGCATATGCCGTAAATTTGTTGTTACGCCATGCACAGTTAAAAAAAGTTGTCATACACGTTATTATTTATATCGTATATACATCCAAAACATAATTATAATGTATTTCGAAGTACTGCTCTTTCGAAAATATTTTCATATTTATTTTATCGAAAAACGAAACTATTTGCTATGAAATAAGGTATACAATATGTCTTTATAGGGAGCAAGAATTATCGCTTTTGATAATATGTTACTGTGAAAGCCAAAATGTCTAATAACGAAATTAATATCAAGTCATTTCAATATAAGGAGCAAGAATTATCGCTTTTGATAATATGTTACTGCGAAAGCCAAAATATCTAATAACGAAATTAATATCAAACTACACCTCATTTCAATTTTTCTTGTACTTTATTGAATATAGCAGTTATTCAATATAATTTATAACTAAATGAAACGCGAGTAATATTTTATTCAATAAATTATTTAATTATTTATTAATTTTATACAAAAATTTCAACTTAAGAAATAATTTATCAATATTTTTAAACATTTTGTACATTAGTTGCTATTATATATGAATTATTATTATTATGGCAAGTTTTTGATTCAAAACATTTTTTATAAATAATATCATTATATGCCACAATTAAAGGTTTTGTATTTTTAAAAATAATCATGTAGGCACAGTAAAATTCATCGTACACTCCTAAATATTCAGAAACATAGAAATAAAACTCGTCCTCAATTTGAAAAATATCAATTATTTTATACAATGTTCCAGTTTCATTTCGAACAAATTTGTTTTTTTGAATATAAAACCCCTTTTTATAATGAAAATTATTTTCTAGAAAATTGACTGAATAAACGGGTACATTGTGACTGAAATTTAAGTTATATTTTTCAGCATCAGCTACTAATTTCTTTTTGCCGTGCTTAAATGCTTCCAAAAAATTGGTATCCTTAATATGAACTGCAACCATTTGTTGATGTCGAATTGCTAGTGATTTACACGCATTTATAAAATTTGATGTCATACTTTTCTTAAAATATTTATGTTTTCCCTCATACCGCATTGTCCACAAATGAATCAATGGGCCCATATGTTGTATTACGCGAGGATAATGCAGTAAGAAATGTTGTTTGGGGGTTAATGATTTATTAAAAATATTAACAATAATATTTAAATGCATAGATATAAGTTGTTTTAGCATTTCAATATCTTCATCAGTGATTTCATATGAAAATATTAATTTGATTATTTCTTGAGCACTTGTAACCCCTTTCCAAAACATTTTATGATCATCATCGTAAAAACGGTCAAATATAAAATTAAAATGTGTTATGAGACAGAACATTTGAATGGCGTTTTGTCCTAAGTTGGCTCTGTCTTTATTGATGTTAGATGGTTTCATCTTATTACAGAGATATCCATAATTAAAAGAGTTAATATAATCATTAATACTTTGTACTGTAACTTTTTTTTCGGAAACTAGAAATTCAATCATATATTTTAAGATTAACGCTCCAAAACCTTCTAGGCAATCGTGCATTATATCGACACTAATATTTCGAGTTGTGTGGAAAAAATTTAGTTCATTTAAAGGTGTTATTCTTTTAATTCCTTTTGTGTGAAAATATCGACTTTTTGTCTCTGGTAGTTCACTGTCGAGGATATTATAGCATCTTTCATCTCTTACTAATGATATGTCTTCTTCTGTAGCCTTACAGGTTGTTTTTTTATCCATTGTACAAAAACGACAAAAGAAAATAGTTGAAAATGATGTTGTAAAGCCAAGCAAATCGTTAGCAGCTAAATTATCATGTGATAATGAAATTACTGAACAATTTATATTTCCAAGATGTGATACAAAAATTCCATGTTTCCAATTTTTTGACGTCATTTACAATTTACATTTACAAATAGGTTGTAAAATTGAATTTAAATTAAAATCTCCTTTCAAATCGTTTACAAAGAAAAGTGATACCAAATAAATGTTTTGTAGCTTCGATTTTAAATGTTGAGGTAAGTTTACAATCGTAAAATAAATAGCACCGATTTTATTTATAATGATTTTACTTCCTAACGCTTTCGCGATTTCGAAATCATCATAATAAAGCTGAATTAATACAACTGGAAATTTGAATTTATTCGCATAAGTTTGGTAAGTTTGCCCACAACATCCATTTATATAGACACCCGGTTGACAGGAATGGGAATTTTTATAATTTTTGAACATTTCCACTAGTATTCGATTCGCAAATAATGTTTGAAGGGATATTGATATTGGAAAAAACTGGAAATTATTGTTTATCAATACTCGATTGTAACATAATTGTTTTTTGTTGAATCTATAATCCCAACGAAGTCCAATTGAAATTTCTAGTGGTGCAGCGTAGAACTCACTTTGCGATATTATTTTTGTTCTTTTGTATTTAGTGAGATAGGAATCAAACGCCTCATCAATTTGTTGCTTTGAGGCTCCTGTTGACGGTGATGATGATGATAATATTAGCTCGACACTATCATTAACGATTGTTTTTGTATTTCCAAATATAGTCGAAATGGTGCTTTCAGGTAATCCAAGTTTGTTTAGTTCACAATAAGTAGAATGAATAGTTTTTTGAGGTTTGCTTAAACAATTAGCGCTAGAAAAATCACCGCCAACTGAAGAAAGTTCTTCAGTGCTTTTTTTGCTTATATTCATCTCTGGATTTGCCATAGAATTTATGTTTTCATTATAATTTGAATTGTTTTGAGAATTCGACATCGTTTGTACCATATTTTGGGTAGCAGCTACCTCTAAGGCTGTGCTTGTATGTAGTTTTACATGTTTCTTCAAAGCCTGATATGAACTAAAAGATGATTTACAATTCGAAATTATGCACATTAGTTTATTAGACGAAATTTCTTTAATTTGTTCAATATATTTCAAATGATTTATTGTCCAATCAATAGAATCAAATTGCTTTCCGCAAATATAACAGAAGTAATCCATTTTTATGTTTTTAAAATATTAAAATAAGGTAGCTAGTAGGTAGGTACATTAGTTTATCTTTTAATTTCAATTGCAGCACAAATTAATATATTTAAATTCCAATTTTAATATTTATATTATTATTATTCATTCATTTACTATGTAGATAAGATATATTTTTAAATTGTTTATTATGTATTAAAACTTTAATAATTAACATATAAAAGTTCAATTATTATTTATGTATTTTTATTGTTTAAGTTTAAATCTAATTTTGAACTGATTTCAGTAATTCGGACTGTGACATGATTTTTATCTATTGGTATTTTGTAAAAATAGTGGCAAATAAAATTAAAAAATACTTTTAAATTAGGTTGGTATTCTTGATTAAAAATAAAGTGCGATTTGAACAAATAATCAAATGCAACAACAATCGACGATGTGTTTAGTGGTACTAAATTTTTTTCTATATGAATATAAAAATTAGAAATCGAGCTTTTGTTTTCACCTTCGGCTATCAAATATGGATACACATTATCACTATCGTTATATAACTTTTCAGTAGGTAAATTATTCTGAAAAAATTGTAATATTTAAATTAGGAACAATCAATTAAAATAAATAAATAAATTATTATTTATGTATAAATAATAGTGGATGTTTTTTATATGCAGAGGAACATAATTTTATACAATTTTAGTATATAATCAAAATTAAGTATATTAGTATATTTTATATCATGTATATCCGTACCTTTTTAAATACAACCAGTTTATTGCAAATTTGGTGTGATTTTTGTCTGGCAACCTTACAGGATGGAACACGTCCAATATTTGTTGGTAATAGTTGAAGCAACATAAATAAGTTTTGCACCGAAGGTAACCAGTCTATAAGTATAAATATTCTCAGTTAATCAATATTGTAAATTATATCAAAAAAAAAGAATACCTTGATTAGCGTTATTTGATTCTTGCCGTAATTCCTTGTAAATTTCTGGTATGACGGTAAAATATTTTGCCCAGTTACTAATCAAATTATTTTCTTCAGCCGGATACTGTAATTTAAAATCAAATAATATCTGGAAATAAATAAAAATTAAAATAAATTAATTGAACATATAAAATCATTTATAAATTTTCAAAAAACTCGTAAACGGGAAACCAAGTTAAATCAAAATATGACACGACAAGTCTTGTTTACCATATCGGGTGATGAAAAAAAAAATGGAAACTGCTCTGAAAAATTTATAATTTTGAATTTAGTTGCATCCAACCGGATCGCGAGAGTTGCTTTTAATTTATTTTTTATTAATTCTTTCTGAGTAGCGACGTTAGCATTTTTTAGAATTATGATGTCTTCTACATCATTGATGTCTTCAATTTGAGTTAGATCTTCTTGATGTTTTGATTTTTTAAATTTTCTTTTACGAGTACTTTCAGTTGCCTCCTCATTTTTGTAGACATTCGCCCGTTCTCGGTTCAACCTAGACAAAATGTAGCCCTTATTTGTTTTCCTGTTATAAAGTGACTCCTGAAAATAATATTATTAATAAATAACAATTAATAAAACTAGGGGTAATAAATGTCCAACATAAATATTACATAAACGAAACAAAGAAAAAATAAAATGATAAACTGCAACTTACAATCCCTTGGACAGTGTTGGCTCGCAATTGTGGAAAGAGCGTTACGATCGCGTTTGCTAAGTTCGTAATATCGACACATTGTGGATGGTGCGTATGTTTATTTATCAATAAATTCACGCTTTCTCGCACAATGGCCCGGCGTTCCACGTCCGACAACCCGGTCGCACTTCTCTTTTTGGACAAAACATAGGAGCTTTTTGTATTTTTGATATATCGTTCCAGTTCCTATTTTTATTAAATTCGAAATATTGTAATATTGTAAAGCTTAGTCAATAAAATTATAGCAAATATTAAAATTTTATTATACACAGTTTCGTCACCATATTTAGGAACGTGTAGCAGCCATAGTTAACAAAAAGTATTGTATTTTAACAAAATAAGCTTGACGTTTAAAAATATTCCCTACTAAGTACTTACTTCTTCATCGATAAATTTTCCGTCAATATTTTTATTTAAATCATTATCTGCAGAAGGATTAGACTTGCAATCATCAGAATAATTTGAATCGGTTTGCGTCACCAATTTTAATAGAAACTGCGGATGTTGGAAATCTTGTAAGAAAATTTCGAAAAAATCCTCTTCCTCAATTTGAACATCTAACGTGTCAGTAAAATACTTTATGTCTAAGCAAGACATATTTAACGCCGTTGCAACTACAGAACAAAGTTTGTAAGTAAAGAAAGCGAAACAAATTGAAAAACATTATTAAAATACTTTTAAAAAATAATTCAAAGTAAAAAGCTTAAACATTGATAATATGAAAATGGTATCAACGTACTATGGCAAATCACTTAAGTAAATACTAACAGGTGAGTTGCCAAAGCCATTAATACACAAAGAAACATCAATAGAACCTATCATTTGTATAACTGTATATTCCACCCTACCACTTTGTGCAATGATCGTAAAATTTAATCTTTATGCAAAGCGATTGAAATACTGACACGCAAAAATTAAAAGTAATTTGTTACGAAGACGGTAATAAGTTATTACTGTTTCAGTAACAATTAATTCTTAATTTTTAGTTAGTTACTAACAACCTATTATTACAATAACGCGGTAACAATATCAAAAACTATTTATTTTTAATTTAAAACAAATTGATGTAACACGAATTTGCACAGAATTCCAATAATTCGCATACACATTCACATAAAAATGGATATATTGTATTAAAACATACCTGATAACAAAAAGTCTCGGTATTCCCACGTGTCGCCATGTTTTATAATTTTTATACGAGTTATTTTTTTTTTTTAACATTACCCGGACAAAAACTTGCGTGTAATACTCCATTTTTAATATACCTATGTAACTGGCACTTTACGTTTAACAAAACAAGTTTAAAACTAACTACTTTTCAAATTTTTACTTCTTTATTTAGTTAAATTACCTACCCTTAAATAAAACAATTTTTCACTTCTTAAAAATATTAATTTCGTAAAAATCTGACAACTTTTTGAAGTACATATTTCGAGTTGAAATAACCATACGAAAATGAAATGCAGTAACAGCAATCAGTAACAACTCGTGTGTATTTCACGTAAAAAAGAAAAGTAAAAAAGGAAATAATCGTAAAAAAAGACAGAACACTATTTTTTTACGTTATAAAAAAGAGATGAAAATAAAAATTATAAAAAAATTACCGTTAAATAGATATAACAAAGTATGCGTTGCAAAATTCAATATAAATTGTAACGCGATCCAAATTATATTGCATCGTTTTTTTTTGAAACAAGCTTTATAATTAAATTGATTACAAGCTTGTAACTTATAACGCGCATAATAAGCTTATAACCAAAATCGAAGCGAAAATTTTTAACTGAGTGGTTTCTACTAAATCGTCCGCTCGTTCTGCCAATTTAATTAATGGTACGTCGTTTTCAAAACGTACCAATACTTTTTATTAATTTTTTGTTGAATGTTAATTAATTCATGTAATTTCTAATATGCTACCGGTGGTTAGACCATTTTAATTGTATTTCGATTAACACGAGAAGTATATTAGTATTTACGAACAGTAATTCAACGAAACCTACTAATAGACATAATTCTATTTATTTAATTAAATGATTTTTAATATGTTTCGAAGCAATACTAATTGTATTTGTAAAATGTGAACTGGAATTCATTCTCATCTGCTCGAGTAATTGTGATGGCTTCTCTTCCCATCACGTTAAACCGTGCTTTGCTCTTGTTCAAAATGGTTTAGGGTTTCTTACCTTTACTTTTTATTATCAAGCTGGCAAATTTCTTAAATAACCTTGAATTCAGCGCACTAACCGCATGTGAATACCGCGTGGTTTCCGTAATTATATGCGCTACTTGAAACTGTTGTTCCAATATAGCAAACCACACCTCTGGGTTTTCCGCATATAAGGCCTTACTCGGGTTAACGTTCATATCAAGCTCGTTACAGAGCTTATCGCTGCTAGTGGACCGGTAAGGAAATATTGGACACAACGGATTGTGCGCATAGCACGGCTTCCACTTGCTCTTGGGCAAGCGCACACATGCGAACATTGTTATTTTCCTTTTTAAATAATTTACAAACGTACATATATGTATTTTAATTTTTTTATTTATTAGCCGCAAAAAATGTAATTCGACAGAGAAAAATGTTTACGAGGGGAATAGAAGGTATAATGATGGACACGCTTTACTAAAAGTGTACTTGGTATTTATAGTTTTTATTTTTTCTTTGCTACTGTCCCCGACTACCTCTCCTTCTGCTGCTGTTTGATAGACTCCTCTTTTAGCTGATAATTTCTACTACTGCTAATATAATGAGGAGACTGCGTGTAGCTCAGTCCATCACTGCTATTTATAGCTGGTATATCAGGGCTTGGTCGGCTGAATTTTCTTTTTTGCTATCGCCCCAAGGCTAGAAATCATTAGCCTTAGATACAGGTTACCCAGTCAAAAAAAGTATTATGTCGGGATGACCAATTTGGGAGTATGTTCCTCAGATCCTCCCTCACCTACCGAATGCAACTACTTAATGTCGTATTAAAGTTCTCTTCAGAAACCACGAACACGTTATGTGTATTCGGTCAATGTATTGGGGGAAATACGTAAGGTAATTAATTAAAAAATAATAATAATAATTTCATCTTTTAAATATTTATTTATAGGAATATTTACAATTGGCTCGTTGAGATAAGGTACACGACAGACGTGCTGCAGCCTCCACTTTAGATTCTTCGTCTTGTTGTTTGATTTTTGATTGGTGCCTCTATTGAGAAGCTTAAAAGAGACGTGCTGCAGCCTACTATTCCGATTCCTTTGCTCTTTGAATCAGTCTTGATAGTCGAAGTTGATCAGCAATTTGTGCTCTATGTTCTTTAGCTTCTTCAGAGTCCTCATGTGCCCGCCGCTTATGTTTGTATTCTGTATTCTTTCGTGGCAAGCGCTTTGTTGATCTCTCCATCTTGGCTTTCGCTCACGATTCTTCTGTGATAAAATTTTCGTAAATTTTTTTTTCTCTACTTTATATTTATACTCACTTGTAGTATCGTGCCTTTTGATAATAGTGAGGACTAAAATCAGTAATTTATTGGCTATCTAAAGATGAAATGCAGATGAACATTCCTCTCAGTTTCAAAGACTTTTTGGATGCACCATGCCAGTCAAAAAAAATTGTCTTAAATGTAAGGTGATATCTTACGTGTGTTATAAAGGTATATAGAAATACTATACAATTTCTTGTTGCTGTAAGTTTAGCTGGACTGAAAATATATGCATAAGTTCAGGATATATAGGAAAGGCATCGGACAAACATGTGTATCTTCAATCAAGAAAATGTTATTAAGTTATTTGGAAGTAACAATGCTGTCGTCCAAAGTCCGCAATGGTTGCGGCATATTTTAAATATGAATTGGCTTTAACACCGTCATCTTTGTTTAATGATAATACTCAACGGAACGGAAAAAATCAAACATCAAATCCATACTTTAAATACAAATATCACCCGCGACAATTTTTCGACCAATTCCAGATGAAAGTAATTTGCTACGCTCCATAATATGGCCAAAGTCATATGACATTTGGCCAAAAACTTGAAATATATGGGAATTATGTTTTGAAGCATAATGGTAGAAAGACAACGGTATTGCTTTGATATTTATCCGGACTATCCAATTGCCCAAACATGGAACAAATTAAAAAAAACATTGTGCAAGTTTGTCCACAATCTAATTCTGCGTCATTTGAGATATTCGTAGTTTGTGCGTGTACCGCTCAGAGGAAATTTTCGCATTTTTCTAAACCTATAAGAATTTTTTTACAACTCTGATTGCATGTACATTGCAGATTCACTACGTGGAACCATTTATAACACATTGCACAATATTTCACATCATGGAGCCTGTGCAATTCGTAAATTGATTACTGCTTGCTACTTTTGGCCCAGTATAAAGAAAGACGTAGGCAATTGTACTCAGTCTTGTTTATCCTGCCAATGTGCTAAAGTCCAATGTCACACAAAATCACGATTCGGCTTGCCCCTACACATCACAACAGTACAAGGTACGCCATTTGAGTCCAAGCTTTTCACCGAGTTAACAAAACTCCTTCGCTCATATCGGATATGTACAACGGCTTACATCGGCAGAGACATCGGATGAGCTCGGAAATACCAATCGTACTACTTGGCTTCCGAGCCACAGTGAAGGATGATCTTAAGTGCTCACCAGCTGAACTGGTTTCCGGGGAAACAAGCAGCCCGGTGAGTTCTTCATCGAAAATCCACCATCACCACTTTCAACTAATGACACAGTCATGGACAAACTGTGACAAACCACGCGACACCTTATGCTAACAACAACTGCTCAACAACTGCGATTTTATTTGTGTAAGAAAAGAGAAGGTTCGCACGAGATTAACTCCTCCGTATAAAGGGCCGTATTAAGTTATACGGAGATTGAGAAAACATTTCATCGTATCGATCAACTAAAACCAGCTTATGGAAAACTTAGTTCAGCTGAGCAAACATCCAGCCACCGACTTAAAATCGTCCGTATTGCCTCTACTCATACAATTATTCCTTAGGGAGGGGTATATCACTTGCGACCAAACAATCATACTAACTCTGCAAATCAGCAGAAAGACGAAAACGCTGAACTCTGTCGAAAACTCAGTGAAGTAGAGGTACTTTTAACTCAATTAAGAAGCGAAATTGAAAAGCTGAAAAAAGAAAATGAAGAATTGAAGAAGCCCAAACCAATGGAGATTTCTGAAAACCCGCTAACTTGCTATAATGAAACAAGTACTCACACTAGTTATAACAATGAGTTCCATACTGATGAAGAGGATCTCATGAGAGAAACAGATTGGGTACTGAAAAGGAAGAAAAGACCTACCAAAAAACGAAAAGCAGAATTCTCGCCTGAAGTTGGAGATCATTCGCAAGCTAATGTATTAGTAACTGGTGATACTAATACCAAACCAACTCACCAGCAACAGCAACAAAAGGTTGTACCGAAAGAAAAGGCTCCTCCGCCAATTAATGTAATCGGCATAACAGAATTTGCAAGTATACAATCTATAATGAAATCAGTGACAGCTAAGGAATATAGAGTAGTGTCACTAAACAATAACGTGTGGAAAATCAATACACCAGATTCCGACACATATAGAGCTCTAGCAACAAAGCTCAATGCGGAAGGTAAAGAATGGTTCACATACGAAGATAAAAACGAACGCGCAATTAAGGTTATGGCCAGAGGCCTTCATCCAACGTGTAAGAAGGAGGACATAATTGAGGACCTAAAGGCAAGAGATCTGCAAATAGAAGATGCAGTAAACATCCTAAAACGAGAGAGAGGTGAGAACAATCAAGTCAAAAAAAGGGGGCTTCCACTCTTCATGCTTACGTTTAACAAAAAGGAGAAAGTTGAAAACATCTTCAACATCAAAGCAATTCTCAATATGAGGGTTAAAATAGAACCGCTTAAGAAAAACACGAGGCTAATACCTCAATGCAAAAAATGCCAAGGTTTCAATCACACGCAAAAATATTGCAGACGGGAGCCAAGATGCGTAAAATGTGCTGGAAAACACAACGCGAAAGAGTGTACAGAAAGTAGAAACACCCCTGCAAAATGTATAAACTGTACAGGGCATCATCCTGCAAATTATAGAGGCTGTGAAGTTGCCAAAGAACTTCAAAGACTAAGAAACAAAACGCATCAGTTTCCTCAAAACCCTAGGGTTACCAGAGAAGAGAAACCAACTAAAACCCAAGCGGAGCCAAAACCACCAGGTATTGGTACAGAGCGAAAAAGTTATTCACAAATTGTACAGCAATCATCTAATGCTACGAATGATAATCCCCTTGAAAGGATTTGTCGAAGCATAGAAGCCATAAATATAAGGCTAGCAAAGCAAGAACGTGGTCTAGAAGCTTTATATAAGCGTCTAGATATGCATCAAACCTTGAACGAGGCAACAGCCCTCATATACTAAAATGAGCAGATCTTTAAGAATTGTCACCTGGAACGCGAACGGACTAGCGCAACATGTTCCAGAGCTAGAAATTTTTCTAAATTTAGAAAAAATAGATATCTGCCTTATATCGGAGAGCCATTTGACAAAAACATCATTTATTAAAATACGTGATTATGAATGTTACCATGCTGTTCACCCAGGAGGAAAACCCAGAGGAGGATCAACAGTAATAGTGAAAAAGAGTCTCAAACACTATGAAAAACCTAGTATAGAAGAGGAAAGTATGCAAGTTAAAACCATAAAAGTTGAAACTAACAATAATAATGAATACAGTATTTCCTCTATCTACTGCCCTCCACGCTATAATCTAAACAAAGAAGATTATAATAGACTCTTTAGATCAATAGGATCCAATTTTATTATTGGTGGTGACTTTAATGCAAAAAACACCTATTGGGGATCAAGACTTACCACCCATAAAGGAAAAGAGCTATTCGAAGCCGGACGAATAAATAACTGCGAGTTCCACTCTGGAGGTAAACCAACATACTGGCCTTCTGATATAAATAAAATACCAGATCTCATTGATTTTTATGTAACGAAAGGGATCTTCGAGGATTACATGTGCATCGAAAACAGCGAAGGGATATATTCCGATCATACACCTGTTATCATGACACTCAGCACAATGATAATTAATAAGGATAACCTGCCTAAATTAACAAATAATAGAACTAACTGGGACCTATTCCAAGAACTAATTGAAATGCAAACAAATCTACGAGTGCCGATTAAAACACCGGTACAGTTGGAAGAGGAACTAGAGGTATTTAACAGTACTATTCAACAAGCAGCATGGGAAAGTTCTCCTGCTAGTCACACCGAATCCCGTAGGAATCAAAATTATCCTATTGAGGTCAGGGAGTTAGTTAGAGAGAAACGGAAGGCAAGAAAAACCTGGCAAAGGACACGCGCCCCGGAAAACAAAAAAATCCTCAATTTTCTATGCAATAAACTAAAACAACTTATAAAAGAAATTAAGAATGAAACTATCAACAAGTACTTAAATGGTCTCACCGAACATAAAGATACTGATTACTCTCTTTGGAAAGCAACAAAGGGATTAAAAAGAACTAAAATGCATGTGCCACCTATTAAAAATGGGGAAGGAACCTGGGCCAAAAGTGACAAGCAAAAAGCTTTTTTATTTGCAGCTCACTTGGAAGACACCTTTTAACCGTAACCTAGGCAAACAGCAGATGAAAACATAATAACAACTAGCAAAATTGATGAATATAATATTCGATGTGTAACATTACAGGAATTAAAAAATGAGATCAAGTGTAATTTGAACGCAAAAAAAGCTCCAGGATATGATTTAATTACTGGACAAGTCGTAAAAGCCATTCCCGAGAAGGGACTACGAAAATTGGTTCAAATTATCAATGCTGTCTTCAGACTAAAATATGTCCCACGGCAATGGAAGGTTGCTGAAGTAATTATGATCCCCAAACCAGGCAAACCAGCGAACGATAAAAAGTCGTACAGACCGATTTCACTACTTCCTGTAATTTCAAAATTATTTGAAAAATTACTGCTTAAGAGACTCAAGCCAATAATAGAAGAGAGAAATTTGATTCCACCACACCAATTTGGATTTAGAGAAAGTCACTCTACGATAGAACAAGTTCACAGAATAACGGATATAATCGAAGACTCACTTGAGAATAAGAAGATATGCTCCAGCATCTTCTTAGATGTAGCACAAGCTTTCGACAAAGTTTGGCACCAAGGACTTGAATTTAAATTGCATCGAGATCTACCTAAGCAATTCTATCAAATTCTTAAATCTTATATCGCAGACCGACATTTCCGTGTAAAATATAAAAAAGAGTACTCTGAACTAAAGAGAATATCAGCAGGCATACCACAGGGTAGCGTACTGGGTCCTATATTGTACATCATGTACACCAGAGATATGCCAAATACAGAAGGTGCCACCATAGCAACATTTGCAGACGATACAGCTATTCTGGCAACTGGAAAGTGTATATCAGAAGCAACGACCAAACTTCAAAAAGCAACCGACACAGTGAGTAGTTGGACAAAGAAATGGCGCATTAGCCTAAACGAAGCAAAGTCAGTTCACGTAAACTTCACAAACCAGAAAGTTAACTGGATTCCAGTGAAACTTAATTCAAGGCCGGTTCTAAATGCAAATACAGCCAAATACCTCGGCATGACTCTCGATTGCAAGCTTAGATGGAAAGAGCATGTTAAAAAGAAAAAAGAAGAATTGAACATTAAATATAGGAAAATGTATTGGCTAATAGGTAGAAACTCTGAGCTTACAATACATAACAAATTGCTATTATATCAGCAAATACTTAAACCAGTATGGACCTACGGTATTCAACTTTGGGGTTGTACCAAGAAGACAAATGTACAAATGATTCAATGTTTTCAAAACAAAGTGCTGCGTGGCATTGTAAACGCACCATGGTACATTAGAAATGATAACCTCCATAGGGACTTAAATATGGAATATGTAAGTGAAGAAATACAAAATCATGCGAAGAAACACATTCAGCGGATATCTCGGCACCAAAATGCAGACATACAAAGTTTGTTGGATACCACCAATGCAGTAAGAAGACTTCAAAGGCAGAAACCTTTGGAATTGGGCAGTTGTATTTAATTCGGATAGAGAAAAATAATTACTATGTAAATTCAAACGGGAGTAACCATTGGGCTACTGCCCGTCAAATGTGAATCTTCATTTAAGAAAGATAAATTACTAAATGATTTGTAAATCAGTTGTAATATTAAATAAAGGGAAAAAAAAAAAAACTTGCGACGGAGTCCTTTAGCGATTCACTCATATTTCATATACATGCAATTACAAGAAATATTTATACTCGTTCGTAGCCACCAAACAAATTAATATATTTTTGGTTTTCCCTTTCATTATTTATAGTTGTCAAAAATTCGTTCGATACACCGATTTTTGTACACACTCTCTTTCATAGGCCCATATTACACTATTACATTTCTGCGTCGTATAAATACTCTGTGTATAATATAAAAATGTTATAATATTTTTTAGACGTTGTATTTTTCTAATAAGATTTAGCTTCATCAAGCTAAATATTATAATATCTATTTTGACAGCTGCTCGTGATGGCGGAAAAGTATGACTAGAGTATGCTGATTACAAAAAAAAATAATTAAGGAATATGAAAATAATGAAATGTTATATAACACGCGGCATTCCGACTGTAAAAATCGCACCAAAAGATTAGAAGTTTATCGAAGTATTAATACAAATTTAAATGCTGTACAAGGTGAATTAGACTTGAAGAGGAAATAAGCGGTTTACGGAGCCAGTATTTGACTAAAAAGTTAATGGTAAATGAATATTAATTATCTGTTCTTATGAACATTAGCAAGATTTCTTTTGTATGTATTTTTAATTTTGTAGGTGACGAGAAGTAAAAAGAGTGGTGCTGATGCTGACTCTGTATACAAACCAACAGACTATTGGTATCCGTTACTCAAATTTCTCGATGCAACAACAGAAGCGGACATATCGCATTCTAATTTGGATGAAGATTTCATTCTGGACGACTTAGATCAGAGCCTTCTAGAGTATAGAGCCATAATCTTAATGACGTATTTTTTAGAAGCTTTTTTAGTGGTATAACTTTTCACTGATTTCCATAGGAATCCATAGTAAAAATGGTGTTTTTTAGCTTCAAGTTTTTCAATGAAAAAAGCAAAAATATTATAAAATGTTTATATAAAAGTTTTCTACATATCTTTAAGAACAATATACAAAAAGGCCATGTTGGCATTAAGTAAATATTAATTGCAGAAATATTAAAATTAAATTATTTCTAAAATATATTTTTTCGAACTTTCATTTTGAAAAATACATCAAAGTTGGCTCTGACAAATTAAAATATTACTTGCTAAATTTATCTTTAGTTTTACTAGTGTACGTAAGATGTCTAAATGGTTACAGAAAAATACGAAAAAAAGTTATTTAATCCCAAAATTAACAAACGTTCCTATATTTTGTGAATTTGTTTTGCTTTTCCTACAATTTTTGAACTTGAAATTTCCCCAGGTGGTAATTTTTGGTACGATTTTTCCAAATTTTTACGGCCATCACTGCCATCTATGTAATGTATATTGACTTAATCACCAAACGAATCGTAGTAAGCTTTTATTTCAATTTGACCAGAATGCTGTTGTTATGAATTTTTTTTAATATTTTGGTTTAAATAAATCAAATATTACAAGAAAATGAAAACGATTTACTTAAACAATATTCATATATGTTGAAATTCAAACATTTATGAAAGTATTTCAGAAATTATAATTAAGAATTTGTAACGTTTTCATTTAAAAATTTGTCTTAGGAGAAAAAGTGATTTCCCATATGTTTTGTGTGTTTTACTATGAAAAGTTTCGTTTTTTCCTCGTTTCTAATTCCCTTATAAAAGATCAGATTTTTTGATTATGGCTCTATAAAATACAGGGTGCTCTGCTTAGATTCTGTAGAAAGCTCAGATATACAGTAAACTGAGAGGCCGCAAAATAAAAGAAAAATTTCCGAAGGTACAAGTATAACTAATACACATAATAATAATTCATTAAATATGTTATTTGTCTAAATATTATATTTGTATTTTACTCTATAAGATTCAGCTAACACAGCTTTTCTTGGAAGCTCAGACACTCGGCAATCTGAGTGCGCAAAAAACGAAACAATTAAAAAAAACGGAACGATTCCGAAGGATATGATCGCCTTCTTGTCAAAGCAGCCGACACTATGAGCGAAATGAGCCAGCTGGCCAATTGAATCCTCTTTTGATCAGTTCGACATATTTGGCAAATTTGTAGCGAATGAATTAAAAGAAATGGAAACCTTGGAATTCGATCAAACTGCTCACCGCCGAGCGAGGAGCAAAATTCAAAGGGTACTCCTGAATAAGTGGGATACCTTTGACTACACAACTCGTGCAAGTACATGTTTCAAATTCTACAAATTTTGCTCACGAAGATTATTCAGCCTTCGACAGCATGATAATTGAAGAAGTCGATTACGTATTAACTTACCATCCGCACAAATAATAATAATGAAAATACATGATTAATAAAATTGGAAACCATTAAAAATTAATTTTTAATTGATGAAATATATTTGTCCTGCCATGGAACCTTCCCATGCCCATTGTAAACAGTTTTGATGTTATCCCTCACTTCTTTTCGCATATGTTTATTTAGGTACCTGTATTTAGGTTCTGCCTGCCTAAAACCTGCATTACCGCAGTATACCACATATTTAAAAATTCATACTCATGGTCCTTAACTACAAATGATTCCGTTTATGTATACATATACGTTTTGGTTTTTTAATTAGCATATTATGCAGAGTACAGCACGCAAGCGTTAAACTATTTACTTTCTCCGGTGAAAGATTAATAGTTATGAGAAATATTCTAAAACGAGCAGCCATAATTCCAAGCGAACTCTCAATTATTTTTCTGCCTCGGGAAAAAGTCTCTAATTAAAATTTCACTCTTCTTGACTAATATCACGCAGAGGAGATGGTTTCATAACATTATATGCTATCGGAAAAGCGTCGTCACGTCGTCAGGGAGAACAACATAAGGTGTGGAAATGTTGTTCGCTAGTTCAATTTCCGGAGGGATCTTTAAAAATGTTGGGGTGATGAGGCATTGTCTCAATTTACTTTTGGCAAAATATTCCAGCATCAACCAACTTGGCCGTTTGTACCAACATCCACATAAATAAATTTATAGTTTGCGTCGGCTAACGCAAATAATATAATGCTGTTAAAACCCTTGATTAAGACAAGTTTAAAAAGTGGTTCAGACATAGATGCCGTATACCAACCAACCGTATATTGGTATCCAATGATGAAATTTTTAGACGTTTCAACTGAGGCTGATACATCCTGTGAAAACAGTGCATGTAATTAGTCCAATATAAATATTTATTTAAGAATAATTACAAAAAATAATCCTGCTGCCATGGCACCTTTCCAACACCATTATAAAAATTTTTTAAATCCTTCTTAATTTCTTTACCAGCACGCTTGTTTCCTGTGTTAATATTTTGTCTCCGTAAAGCTCGCAATTCTGAATTTTCCCCCAAAGAGGGCATCTTTAATAATTCGTCTCCAATGGATTCAATTAAAAATGATCCTTGCTATGTGTAAATGTTTTTTCTTCGTTGAACTAAAAAATTGTGTAACGTGCAGCAAGCTAGCGTTATCTTCGTAACTTTCATCGGTGATAAATTAATAGTGGTTCTTTCTTCTGCCTCGCGAAAGTCTATATTTAAAGATTTGTTCCTCTTGGCTTATGTCGCGTAACGGATACGGCTTCATAATATTATAAGATAGTGGAAATGCATCGTCAGCCAGAATTACGTACGGTGTTGAGATATTCGAACCCGGTAATTGTTTTTCAGGTGACAGAATCTCCAACTCGCCCATTTGTACCGGCATCGAAGGCTGCGGTGTCGGGTACCAGCGGAAGCCGAGGGCCTGCCGTAGAAAAAGGGAGCTTGAACCGTAAAGGGCAAGCTATCTCCACAGTAGGTTCGGTAAACGCAGCCTTGGCACCTAAGCCGGTGATTGGCGCGAAAGTTATTCCTGAGGCTAAGCGGCGGTACAGGAACCAGAGAATATTAGATAGGCTGGCTGCCACCCATGAGGGGCTGCTAACGAAGGAACAGAAGGAATCTCTGGCATTGGCAAAGGTTACCATCTTAGGCGACAATTCGGGGAGGGTACCAGCAGAGTCGAAAAGACAGCGGTCCCAAGACGAATTGCAAGCTGGGGATAGTAAGCGACCCAGAATGCAGGGATCCCAAGGAGATACTAGGACGCACGGAGCAAGACTGTTCAGTGATGTCCTTAAAGAGCATCTAGGGATACTAGCCATCATTGACAGGAGTCAAGAAGATGGGAGTATCACTCTCGATAAACGGAGGCTAGTGTATAACGCACCAAACTCCGTTTTCCCAACGGTCCTCGGAGAAAATCCGGGCCCACCTCCATCTTGTAGGGATGCAGGATGGCACTAAGGGCGCGTTAAGCTAATGGCGTGCGCAGTTAAAAGATCTGCAGACCTTTATCGTCTGGCCGTAGCTAAGGTAGGAGAAGTGTGGCGAGGCGCGAAGCTGGCAATGGCTGACAGGGACGAGATCCTTAGCAGACCAAGAGCATGCATCTGGCTGCCAATCGAGCCATGCTGTCCGGGTGAAACGATGCGCATAATTCGAGCAAGCAACGTTGATCTTCCGACGAACAATTGGAAGATCATTAAACAAGAGGAGGCGAAGGGACGATCTAGGTTGTCCATTTTAGTGGTGAACAAAGAGTCCCTAGCCCCTCTAGCTAAAAAGAAGGGGGTAATAAGCTTCGGTTTCAGGTCAATTACCCTAAAGGTATTCAAAAAGGATGAGGTCGAAGCGATTGTGGAAGACCTACCAGGGAAAGAGCAGAGAGAAGGTGCTAGCACGCGGGACTTTGGGATCTCAGCGATGGAGCGATTGACGGCTATGGGTAGTCGCCAATCCCTGAACTCGAATGAGGAAGATCGGGTCGAGTCGATGGGGGAGGAGGGTGGCATAAAGAGCCAACACGGAGCACCGGAAAGGAGCGTCAGGATTGATGACGTCCCCCTAGGGCCGAGAGATTAAACCCTGCCGCGACAGCGGAGGGTATATGAAGGAAGGTAAGTTGACCTGTTTATGCTGAGCACGGTTTAGATTAATCTTCACCATTCTATGGCTGCATCAGCAGCTTTGATCCTCAGACTGACCAAATCGGATGAGGACATAATCCTAGTTCAAGAACCCTGGATTAGTAAAACCAAGATCTGTGGCCTCGGTTTAAAAGGGTATACAATTTTATAATCTTCTGTGTCCGATAAGATGAGATCTTGCATTCTCGCCAAAAATAACTTGAGTATTTTCCTTTTTTCACAATATAGTAGTGGAGACCGCTGTGAATTTTATCCTAAACTTTTCCTAAAACAACAACACCAACTAAAAAACATGATTGTATTAGTAAAATGCATATATTTAGGCGATTGCATTAAGAATTGAATTTATAAATATTTTTAATAATGTTTATATTAATAAAAGTAAATTATTAAACGTATAATTAAGGAATAAAATGTGATTTATGTAAATATATTGGATACAAATTATTTACAAAACTATAACTTAAAATTTCGAAATACGATTTTAAGTTTGCTAATTCCATATTGGGTAGGGGTGTCGAACTTGACGAAATACTAAACAGGGTTATAGGTCGTTCTCATCGGTTTCCCTAATGAGGTAGTAAGATGTAAATATCAGCCAACTTATCAGTGATTTGTAGAATTTTATCATGGATTTTGCGTATTGAAAAGTGCATTTTTCTGCAAAAACTACGTGTATTTGGTAGGGGTGTCGAATTTGACGAAATACTAAACAGGGTTATAGGTCGTTCTCATCGGTTTCCCTAATGGGGTAGTAAGATGTAAATATCAGCCAACTTATCAGTGATTTGTAGAATTTTATCATGGATTTTGCATATTGAAAAGTGCATTTTTCTGCAAAAACTCCGTATATTTGGTAGGAGTGTCGAATTTGATGAAATACTAAACAGGGTTATTGGTCGTTCTCATCGGTTTCCCTAATGAGGTAGTAAGATGTATATATCAGCCAACTAATCAGTGATTTAAAGAATTTTATCATGGATTTTGCGTATTGAAAAGTGCATTTTTCTGCAAAATCTACGTGTATTTGGTAGGGGTGTCGAATTTGACGAAATACTAAACAGGGTTATAGGTCGTTCTCATCGGTTTCCCTAATGGGGTAGTAAGATGTATATATCAGCCAACTTATCAGTGATTTGTAGAATTTTATCATGGATTTTGCATATTGAAATTTGGATTTATTTGCAAAACTCCATATATTTGGTAGGGGTGTCGAATTTGACGAAATACTAAACAGGGTTATAGGTCGTTCTCATCGGTTTCCCTAATGGGGTAGTAAGATGTATATATCAGCCAACTTATCAGTGATTTGTAGAATTTTATCATGGATTTTGCGTATTGAAAAGTGCATTTTTCTGCAAAAACTCCATATATTTGGTAGGGGTGTCGAATTTGACGAAATACTAAACAGGGTTATTGGTCGTTCTCATCGGTTTCCCTAATGAGGTAGTAAGATGTATATATCAGCCAACTAATCAGTGATTTGTAGAATTTAATCATGGATTTTGCATATTGAAATTTGGATTTTTTTGCAAAACTCCATATATTTGGTAGGGGTGTCGAATTTGACGAAATACTAAACAGGGTTATAGGTCGTTCTCATCGGTTTCCCTAATGGGGTAGTAAGATGTATATATCAGCCAACTAATCAGTGATTTGTAGAATTTAATCATGGATTTTGCGTATTGAAATTTGGATTTTTTTGCAAAACTCCATATATTTGGTAGGCGTGTCGAATTTGACGAAATACTAAACAGGGTTATAGGTCGTTCTCATCGGTTTCCCTAATGGGGTAGTAAGATGTATATATCAGCCAACTTATCAGTGATTTGTAGAATTTTATCATGGATTTTGCGTATTGAAAAGTGCATTTTTCTGCAAAAACTCCGTATATTTGGTAGGGGTGTCGAATTTGACGAAATACTAAACAGGGTTATTGGTCGTTCTCATCGGTTTCCCTAATGGGGTAGTAAGATGTATATATCAGCCAACTAATCAGTGATTTGTAGAATTTAATCATGGATTTTGCGTATTGAAATTTGGATTTTTTTGCAAAACTCCATATATTTGGTGGGGGTGTCGAATTTGACGAAATACTAAACAGGGTTATTGGTCGTTCTCATCGGTTTCCCTAATGGGGTAGTAAGATGTATATATCAGCCAACTAATCAGTGATTTGTAGAATTTAATCATGGATTTTGCATATTGAAATTTGGATTTTTTTGCAAAACTCCATATATTTGGTAGGGGTGTCGAATTTGACGAAATACTAAACAGGGTTATAGGTCGTTCTCATCGGTTTCCCTAATGGGGTAGTAAGATGTATATATCAGCCAACTAATCAGTGATTTGTAGAATTTAATCATGGATTTTGCATATTGAAATTTGGATTTTTTTGCAAAACTCCATATATTTGGTAGGGGTGTCGAATTTGACGAAATACTAAACAGGGTTATAGGTCGTTCTCATCGGTTTCCCTAATGGGGTAGTAAGATGTATATATCAGCCAACTAATCAGTGATTTGTAGAATTTAATCATGGATTTTGCATATTGAAATTTGGATTTTTTTGCAAAACTCCATATATTTGGTAGGGGTGTCGAATTTGACGAAATACTAAACAGGGTTATAGGTCGTTCTCATCGGTTTCCCTAATGGGGTAGTAAGATGTATATATCAGCCAACTAATCAGTGATTTGTAGAATTTAATCATGGATTTTGCATATTGAAATTTGGATTTATTTGCAAAACTCCATATATTTGGTAGGGGTGTCGAATTTGACGAAATACTAAACAGGGTTATAGGTCGTTCTCATCGGTTTCCCTAATGGGGTAGTAAGATGTATATATCAGCCAACTTATCAGTGATTTGTAGAATTTTATCATGGTTTTTGCGTATTGAAAAGTGCATTTTTCTGCAAAAACTCCGTATATTTGGTAGGGGTGTCGAATTTGACGAAATACTAAACAGGGTTATTGGTCGTTCTCATCGGTTTCCCTAATGGGGTAGTAAGATGTATATATCAGCCAACTAATCAGTGATTTGTAGAATTTAATCATGGATTTTGCGTATTGAAATTTGGATTTTTTTGCAAAACTCCATATATTTGGTAGGGGTGTCGAATTTGACGAAATACTAAACAGGGTTATAGGTCGTTCTCATCGGTTTCCCTAATGGGGTAGTAAGATGTATATATCAGCCAACTAATCAGTGATTTGTAGAATTTAATCATGGATTTTGCATATTGAAATTTGGATTTTTTTGCAAAACTCCATATATTTGGTAGGGGTGTCGAATTTGACGAAATACTAAACAGGGTTATAGGTCGTTCTCATCGGTTTCCCTAATGGGGTACTAAGATGTATATATCAGCCAACTAATCAGTGATTTGTAGAATTTAATCATGGATTTTGCATATTGAAATTTGGATTTTTTTGCAAAACTCCATATATTTGGTAGGGGTGTCGTATTTGACGAAATACTAAACAGGGTTATAGGTCGTTCTCATCGGTTTCCCTAATGGGGTAGTAAGATGTATATATCAGCCAACTAATCAGTGATTTGTAGAATTTAATCATGGATTTTGCATATTGAAATTTGGATTTTTTTGCAAAACTCCATATATTTGGTAGGGGTGTCGAATTTGACGAAATACTAAACAGGGTTATAGGTCGTTCTCATCGGTTTCCCTAATGGGGTAGTAAGATGTATATATCAGCCAACTAATCAGTGATTTGTAGAATTTAATCATGGATTTTGCATATTGAAATTTGGATTTATTTGCAAAACTCCATATATTTGGTAGGGGTGTCGAATTTGACGAAATACTAAACAGGGTTATAGGTCGTTCTCATCGGTTTCCCTAATGGGGTAGTAAGATGTAAATATCAGCCAACTTATCAGTGATTTGTAGAATTTTATCATGGATTTTGCATATTGAAAAGTGCATTTTTCTGCAAAAACTCCGTATATTTGGTAGGAGTGTCGAATTTGATGAAATACTAAACAGGGTTATTGGTCGTTCTCATCGGTTTCCCTAATGAGGTAGTAAGATGTATATATCAGCCAACTAATCAGTGATTTGAAGAATTTTATCATGGATTTTGCGTATTGAAAAGTGCATTTTTCTGCAAAAACTACGTGTATTTGGTAGGGGTGTCGAATTTGACGAAATACTAAACAGGGTTATAGGTCGTTCTCATCGGTTTCCCTAATGGGGTAGTAAGATGTATATATCAGCCAACTTATCAGTGATTTGTAGAATTTTATCATGGATTTTGCATATTGAAATTTGGATTTATTTGCAAAACTCCATATATTTGGTAGGGGTGTCGAATTTGACGAAATACTAAACAGGGTTATAGGTCGTTCTCATCGGTTTCCCTAATGGGGTAGTAAGATGTATATATCAGCCAACTTATCAGTGATTTGTAGAATTTTATCATGGATTTTGCGTATTGAAAAGTGCATTTTTCTGCAAAAACTCCGTATATTTGGTAGGGGTGTCGAATTTGACGAAATACTAAACAGGGTTATTGGTCGTTCTCATCGGTTTCCCTAATGAGGTAGTAAGATGTATATATCAGCCAACTAATCAGTGATTTGTAGAATTTAATCATGGATTTTGCATATTGAAATTTGGATTTTTTTGCAAAACTCCATATATTTGGTAGGGGTGTCGAATTTGACGAAATACTAAACAGGGTTATAGGTCGTTCTCATCGGTTTCCCTAATGGGGTAGTAAGATGTATATATCAGCCAACTTATCAGTGATTTGTAGAATTTTATCATGGATTTTGCATATTGAAATTTGGATTTATTTGCAAAACTCCATATATTTGGTAGGGGTGTCGAATTTGACGAAATACTAAACAGGGTTATAGGTCGTTCTCATCGGTTTCCCTAATGGGGTAGTAAGATGTATATATCAGCCAACTTATCAGTGATTTGTAGAATTTTATCATGGATTTTGCGTATTGAAAAGTGCATTTTTCTGCAAAAACTCCGTATATTTGGTAGGGGTGTCGAATTTGACGAAATACTAAACAGGGTTATTGGTCGTTCTCATCGGTTTCCCTAATGAGGTAGTAAGATGTATATATCAGCCAACTAATCAGTGATTTGTAGAATTTAATCATGGATTTTGCATATTGAAATTTGGATTTTTTTGCAAAACTCCATATATTTGGTAGGGGTGTCGAATTTGACGAAATACTAAACAGGGTTATAGGTCGTTCTCATCGGTTTCCCTAATGGGGTAGTAAGATGTATATATCAGCCAACTAATCAGTGATTTGTAGAATTTAATCATGGATTTTGCATATTGAAATTTGGATTTTTTTGCAAAACTCCATATATTTGGTAGGGGTGTCGAATTTGACGAAATACTAAACAGGGTTATAGGTCGTTCTCATCGGTTTCCCTAATGGGGTAGTAAGATGTATATATCAGCCAACTTATCAGTGATTTGTAGAATTTTATCATGGATTTTGCGTATTGAAAAGTGCATTTTTCTGCAAAAACTCCGTATATTTGGTAGGGGTGTCGAATTTGACGAAATACTAAACAGGGTTATTGGTCGTTCTCATCGGTTTCCCTAATGAGGTAGTAAGATGTATATCTCAGCCAACTAATCAGTGATTTGTAGAATTTAATCATGGATTTTGCATATTGAAATTTGGATTTTTTTGCAAAACTCCATATATTTGGTAGGGGTGTCGAATTTGACGAAATACTAAACAGGGTTATAGGTCGTTCTCATCGGTTTCCCTAATGGGGTAGTAAGATGTATATATCAGCCAACTAATCAGTGATTTGTAGAATTTAATCATGGATTTTGCGTATTGAAATTTGGATTTTTTTGCAAAACTCCATATATTTGGTAGGGGTGTCGAATTTGACGAAATACTAAACAGGGTTATAGGTCGTTCTCATCGGTTTCCCTAATGGGGTAGTAAGATGTATATATCAGCCAACTAATCAGTGATTTGTAGAATTTAATCATGGATTTTGCATATTGAAATTTGGATTTTTTTGCAAAACTCCATATATTTGGTAGGGGTGTCGAATTTGACGAAATACTAAACAGGGTTATAGGTCGTTCTCATCGGTTTCCCTAATGGGGTAGTAAGATGTATATATCAGCCAACTAATCAGTGATTTGTAGAATTTAATCATGGATTTTGCATATTGAAATTTGGATTTATTTGCAAAACTCCATATATTTGGTAGGGGTGTCGAATTTGACGAAATACTAAACAGGGTTATAGGTCGTTCTCATCGGTTTCCCTAATGGGGTAGTAAGATGTAAATATCAGCCAACTTATCAGTGATTTGTAGAATTTTATCATGGATTTTGCATATTGAAAAGTGCATTTTTCTGCAAAAACTCCGTATATTTGGTAGGAGTGTCGAATTTGACGAAATACTAAACAGGGTTATTGGTCGTTCTCATCGGTTTCCCTAATGAGGTAGTAAGATGTATATATCAGCCAACTAATCAGTGATTTAAAGAATTTTATCATGGATTTTGCGTATTGAAAAGTGCATTTTTCTGCAAAAACTACGTGTATTTGGTAGGGGTGTCGAATTTGACGAAATACTAAACAGGGTTATAGGTCGTTCTCATCGGTTTCCCTAATGGGGTAGTAAGATGTATATATCAGCCAACTTATCAGTGATTTGTAGAATTTTATCATGGATTTTGCATATTGAAATTTGGATTTATTTGCAAAACTCCATATATTTGGTAGGGGTGTCGAATTTGACGAAATACTAAACAGGGTTATAGGTCGTTCTCATAGGTTTCCCTAATGGGGTAGTAAGATGTATATATCAGCCAACTTATCAGTGATTTGTAGAATTTTATCATGGATTTTGCATATTGAAATTTGGATTTATTTGCAAAACTCCATATATTTGGTAGGGGTGTCGAATTTGACGAAATACTAAACAGGGTTATAGGTCGTTCTCATAGGTTTCCCTAATGGGGTAGTAAGATGTATATATCAGCCAACTTATCAGTGATTTGTAGAATTTTATCATGGATTTTGCATATTGAAATTTGGATTTATTTGCAAAACTCCATATATTTGGTAGGGGTGTCGAATTTGACGAAATACTAAACAGGGTTATAGGTCGTTCTCATCGGTTTCCCTAATGGGGTAGTAAGATGTATATATCAGCCAACTAATCAGTGATTTGTAGAATTTAATCATGGATTTTGCGTATTGAAATTTGGATTTTTTTGCAAAACTCCATATATTTGGTAGGGGTGTCGAATTTGACGAAATACTAAACAGGGTTATAGGTCGTTCTCATCGGTTTCCCTAATGGGGTAGTAAGATGTATATATCAGCCAACTAATCAGTGATTTGTAGAATTTAATCATGGATTTTGCATATTGAAATTTGGATTTTTTTGCAAAACTCCATATATTTGGTAGGGGTGTCGAATTTGACGAAATACTAAACAGGGTTATAGGTCGTTCTCATCGGTTTCCCTAATGGGGTAGTAAGATGTATATATCAGCCAACTAATCAGTGATTTGTAGAATTTAATCATGGATTTTGCATATTGAAATTTGGATTTTTTTGCAAAACTCCATATATTTGGTAGGGGTGTCGAATTTGACGAAATACTAAACAGGGTTATAGGTCGTTCTCATCGGTTTCCCTAATGGGGTAGTAAGATGTATATATCAGCCAACTAATCAGTGATTTGTAGAATTTAATCATGGATTTTGCATATTGAAATTTGGATTTATTTGCAAAACTCCATATATTTGGTAGCGGTGTCGAATTTGATGAAATACTAAACAGGGTTATAGGTCGTTCTCATCGGTTTCCCTAATGAGGTAGTAAGATGTAAATATCAGCCAACTTATCAGTGATTTGTAGAATTTTATCATGGATTTTGCATATTGAAAAGTGCATTTTTCTGCAAAAACTCCGTATATTTGGTAGGAGTGTCGAATTTGACGAAATACTAAACAGGGTTATTGGTCGTTCTCATCGGTTTCCCTAATGAGGTAGTAAGATGTATATATCAGCCAACTAATCAGTGATTTAAAGAATTTTATCATGGATTTTGCGTATTGAAAAGTGCATTTTTCTGCAAAAACTACGTGTATTTGGTAGGGGTGTCGAATTTGACGAAATACTAAACAGGGTTATAGGTCGTTCTCATCGGTTTCCCTAATGAAGTAGTAAGATGTAAATATCAGCCAACTTATCAGTGATTTGTAGAATTTTATCATGGATTTTGCATATTGAAAAGTGCATTTTTCTGCAAAAACTCCGTATATTTGGTAGGAGTGTCGAATTTGACGAAATACTAAACCGGGTTATTGGTCGTTCTCATCGGTTTCCCTAATGAGGTAGTAAGATGTATATATCAGCCAACTAATCGGTGATTTAAAGAATTTTATCATGGATTTTGCGTATTGAAAAGTGCATTTTTCTGCAAAAACTACGTGTATTTGGTAGGGGTGTCGAATTTGACGAAATACTAAACAGGGTTATAGGTCGTTCTCATCGGTTTCCCTAATGGGGTAGTAAGATGATTATATCAGCCAACTTATCAGTGATTTGTAGAATTTTATCATGGATTTTGCATATTGAAATTTGGATTTATTTGCAAAACTCCATATATTTGGTAGGGGTGTCGAATTTGACGAAATACTAAACAGGGTTATAGGTCGTTCTCATCGGTTTCCCTAATGGGGTAGTAAGATGTAAATATCAGCCAACTTATCAGTGATTTGTAGAATTTTATCATGGATTTTGCATATTGAAAAGTGCCTTTTTCTGCAAAAACTCCGTATATTTGGTAGGAGTGTCGAATTTGACGAAATACTAAACAGGGTTATTGGTCGTTCTCATCGGTTTCCCTAATGAGGTAGTAAGATGTATATATCAGCCAACTAATCAGTGATTTAAAGAATTTTATCATGGATTTTGCGTATTGAAAAGTGCATTTTTCTGCAAAAACTACGTGTATTTGGTAGGGGTGTCGAATTTGACGAAATACTAAACAGGGTTATAGGTCGTTCTCATCGGTTTCCCTAATGGGGTAGTAAGATGTATATATCAGCCAACTTATCAGTGATTTGTAGAATTTTATCATGGATTTTGCATATTGAAATTTGGATTTATTTGCAAAACTCCATATATTTGGTAGGGGTGTCGAATTTGACGAAATACTAAACAGGGTTATAGGTCGTTCTCATCGGTTTCCCTAATGGGGTAGTAAGATGTATATATCAGCCAACTTATCAGTGATTTGTAGAATTTTATCATGGATTTTGCATATTGAAATTTGGATTTATTTGCAAAACTCCATATATTTGGTAGGGGTGTCGAATTTGACGAAATACTAAACAGGGTTATAGGTCGTTCTCATCGGTTTCCCTAATGGGGTAGTAAGATGTATATATCAGCCAACTAATCAGTGATTTGTAGAATTTAATCATGGATTTTGCATATTGAAATTTGGATTTTTTTGCAAAACTCCATATATTTGGTAGGGGTGTCGAATTTGACGAAATACTAAACAGGGTTATAGGTCGTTCTCATCGGTTTCCCTAATGGGGTAGTAAGATGTATATATCAGCCAACTAATCAGTGATTTGTAGAATTTAATCATGGATTTTGCGTATTGAAATTTGGATTTTTTTGCAAAACTCCATATATTTGGTAGGGGTGTCGAATTTGACGAAATACTAAACAGGGTTATAGGTCGTTCTCATCGGTTTCCCTAATGGGGTAGTAAGATGTATATATCAGCCAACTTATCAGTGATTTGTAGAATTTTATCATGGTTTTTGCGTATTGAAAAGTGCATTTTTCTGCAAAAACTCCGTATATTTGGTAGGGGTGTCGAATTTGACGAAATACTAAACAGGGTTATTGGTCGTTCTCATCGGTTTCCCTAATGGGGTAGTAAGATGTATATATCAGCCAACTAATCAGTGATTTGTAGAATTTAATCATGGATTTTGCGTATTGAAATTTGGATTTTTTTGCAAAACTCCATATATTTGGTAGGGGTGTCGAATTTGACGAAATACTAAACAGGGTTATAGGTCGTTCTCATCGGTTTCCCTAATGGGGTAGTAAGATGTATATATCAGCCAACTAATCAGTGATTTGTAGAATTTTATCATAGATTTTGCATATTGAAATTTGGATTTTTTTGCAAAACTCCATATATTTGGTAGGGGTGTCGAATTTGACGACATACTAAACAGGGTTATTGGTCGTTCTCATCGGTTTCCCTAATGAGGTAGTAAGATGTATATATCAGCCAACTAATCAGTGATTTGTAGAATTTTATCATGGATTTTGCATATTGAAATTTGGATTTTTTTGCAAAACTCCATATATTTGGTAGGGGTGTCGAATTTGACGAAATACTAAACAGGGTTATAGGTCGTTCTCATCGGTTTCCCTAATGGGGTAGTAAGATGTATATATCAGCCAACTTATCAGCGATTTGTAGAATTTGGTCATGGATTTTGCGTTTTGAAATTTGCATTTTTCTGCAAAAAACTCCGTATATTTGGTAGGGGTGTCGAACTTCACGTAATACTAAACAGGGTTATAGGTCGTTCTCATCGGTTTCCCTAATTGGGTAGTAAGATGTATATATCAGCCAATTAATCAGCGATTTGTAGAATTTTATCATGGATTTTGCATATTGAAATTTGCATTTTTTTACCGGAACCACACACCATATTTCCCGTTGAGGAAATTTGACGTAATACTAAACGCATTTATAGGTATTGCTCATCGGATTCCTTTATTGGGTGACAAGATATGTACCTACTTGATCTACTGACTAGTGAATACCAACAATTATCCAGTTAATATCGGTAAAATAAAACTGAGCTTTTAGCAAGTTCCTTTATAATACTAAATATCGGAAATGGAATTCAAACATAGAAGCAAGATTGACCAAGCTTACTGAAAATCTAAATCTCAGTCACTTGAACGAAAAAGAAAAATCGTCCATATTCAAAATTAGCCGTGATTTCAACGATGTTTTCTACCTTAGAAAGCGATACTCTGACTGACTACAACAAACGCTTGTTGTCATTAGATTCCAAGATTTTAAAATTTGCAACCTGTTCACGTCAAATAATATCGTTTCTCTGAATCACTTAAAGACGAGGTTAATAAACAAGTTGATAAGATGCTAAACGAAAAAATTATTGAACCAATTAATAGTCCTTGGAACTTTCCTTTATTGATCGTTCCCAAGAAATCTTCAGCTGATGAACGAAAATGGCGTTTAGTTGTAGGATTTCACAGATTAAACAACATTACTAGTGATCAATTTTTCCCTCTGCCGAACATAACAGAGATATTAGACCAACTGGGCAAAGCCATGTATTTCACAACACTCGATTTTTCAAATGGGTATCATTAAATTAAACTGCACGCTGATGATAAAGAAAAGATAGCGTTTAGTACCCAAGCCGGTCGTTACCATTTTTGCGAATGCTATTTGGTCTAAAGGAAGGCTCCAATTGGGATTAAATGGTTTAATATGTTTTGTATATCTTTGAACCTTCAAGTCGATTGTTATCGAAAAATGTAGAATTTGAATGGAATGCTCATTGAGTCGTTACTTCATCTCCTATACTTCAACGTCAAAATTTCAATGACATCTTCATTCTAACTAAAGATGCGAATGAATACGCAATCGGTGCGATTCTATCACAAGATGTCGAAGGAAAAGATCTACCAATCTCATTTGCGAGTAGATTGCTAAACGATGCGGAACGAAACCACCATACCGTGGAAAAGGATCTAGTTTGGGCTACTCAACGACTAATCATCGTCCTTTAAACTGGCTGAAAACAAACCCGAAACCTTCTTCTCGGTTTAATCTGATGGTGACTTAGAATATAAACCCAAGAATTTTAATCATGCACTTAGTCGTTTAAAAAATTGTGAAAGGCTCAACATATCTGAATTCGCTAAAATAATTGCAGCTGTAACCAGAGCACAATCGAAACGAAATGCTTAAATTGACACTGGTGATATATCTGAGGATACTAAAAACAGAAACTCCCAATAGTTCCATTTTTGGTAGTTCGTTACCGTTTGTAGAGTGAGCTGGTAAAGCTCATTCTACAAATTATATCCCGAACAACAATGCACCAAACCGAAGAAGACCTAAATGAAGTTATAAAGGAATTCCATGTTACTCCTCTTGGTAGACATCAGGGATATTTAAGAACAATCAAGCGACTTAAACAATATTACGAGTTTCCTAGTATGAATGATCCATCATTAAAAAATGTTCTTTATACCAAAAAAAAAAAAGTATCTCATCTAACACTAGAACTACCAACCCGTCAAAATGGACGAATTGTACATTTAATGAATTCAAATTTTTTAATTATTATGTTAATTTTTTTTTTTGGAAGTATAGGGGCAATCCACTTACGTCGATAAAGATTTCCAAATTAGCAAGTGGCCTTGCGAGTCTCTCCCTGATAAAGATGATTACGGCTGATTTCAATTAAAAGCACAAGTAAAAAGGCAAGTTATTTACTTTACACTACTAATTATAAACTTTATTTTCCTTTTCACACTAATTTAATTTTATTTTAACTTTAATTTCAAATGTAAGTTGAAATTCTAAGCCGCACAAAATGACACTGACAAATTTTCCTTTTTTATTATCTTTCTGTCAAAAAAGTGTACTAAAAGTTAATTGGTCTAAAACCATTTATGAATGCGTCCCACACAATGAATGAGTGTACGCAACCAAGAAATTTTACTACCTTGTCTGTAAGTGAAGGAAAATTTGACGTTTACAACAAATGTCGGCGTATTTACGATATTTTTTCATAAACATGTAAGTATAACTTAAATAACTCGATAAAGGACATAATTTTAGTAAATAAATGATTTTCTTAATTCTAAGAAAGTGCATTATGAAAAGTTTTAGAAGTAAATATGCTAACAATAATTACAATTTCTTGTGTTTTAAATTTCAGGTTACGGTTTATATGGATGACGTATTAATGATGTTGTTTATATTTTCAGGTTATATGCTGCGATTTGATGATTTTTTATGTTTTTTATGTTGAGAATTTTGATGGTAGGTATTTTTAAAGTTTATAATCCTCAACAGGAAGTTTATGATAAATTTTAACATAATTACTTTGTTATCATATTAAAATTCACCACAGATTCCCACAAAAATATTAACATAATAATTAAAAAAATTGAATTCAATAAATGTATAACCGGTCATTTTGGCCGGTCGGTAGTTCTAGTGCTAATTAAATGTGCCATCCAGTTTAATGTTGATGTTAAGAGGAACAAACATATTAACGAAGTAATTAGTAATTAAATTTTGAAAGCTGTTGCTGATTTTGTCGGTCCTGCTCTTGCTCATATTTTCAATTTTTCCTTGGAGCATGGAGTGGTTAGATGATCGTAGTGATAAGGGAAACTAAAAACCACTTGCAATCCAACCAGTTGTTCTCAAAGTTCTCAAAAAGGCAAGTAAAAATAAAGTTACCACTAAGTAAAACACTAAGAGTTCATCAGAATGAATCACCTATGTTGAAATTTTTGGATGTTATTCATACCGGTTTCAAGAATGTTAATATTTGTGTAGGTTTATTTATTGACGCTTCTAAGGCCTTCGATTGGGTTAATCATACACTTTTGTTATCCGTTCTGTTTGACATTGGTTGTAGGGTTATGTCAAACAAGTGGTTTGCTTCCTACCTAGATAATAAAAAAGTGAAAGTCAGAATTAATGATACTTTTAGTGATTTTAGAGTTGTCGATGTTGAAGTACCACAAGGATCAGTGTTAGGTCCTGTGCTATTTCTAGTGTATACTAATCCTATTTTTAAACTTAAATTAAATGGTAACAGTACTGGGTTTGCTGATTAATTAGCCTTAGCTTATATTGATAAATGTCCCACGTATGTGATTTCTATGGTTAATTCTGACCTTAAGGTTTTTCATGAATCGTTTGATAAGCATTACCTAATACTAAGTAAAATACCAAGTTTATGTGGTTTAGAATTTGTGGAAACACGGTTGCTTTAAATTACACCTTAGTTATATATCATAGTGGGTTGGTGTAATCCAGGCCATATTTGAGGGTGTATAATTCATTAGAACTTTATGAGCGGCCTAATTATAAATTAAAATCGCCTAAATGTTTGCAATTCACCAATACATTCGCATTTTTTTGTATTTTGAAAGATTTAGTATAAACTTCACTTCTCTATACAGACGTGTGAAGTTTTTCCTAAAATAATACTAAACGCCATTTTTTTTTTATTTAGGAAAAATTTAGGATAAACTTCACATGCATTAGTGGAGACGTAACGGCAGTCTGCCTGGAGATGGGAGGCTGCTTACTATGGATGGTTTCAGCCTATATGGACCGAGAGAAGGAGGTTCCGCCGGATAAATTTGGGGAACTGATACTAGAAGCGGAACGGGAAAAGATCGGACTAATACTGGGTTGTGATGCAAATGCGCATCATACAATCTGGGGTAGCACCGAAATCAATGATAGGGGTGTGTACTTATTTGATTACTTATTGGGTACTAACCTTGCAGTGTGTATTCAGGGGCAAGAGCCCACTTTTATTATTAGTAACAGGCAGGAGGTACTGGATGTTACCTTTGCATCAGACTCCATTACACATATGGTCAAAGAATGGAGGGTGGCGAAGGAAAACTCCTTCTCGGACCACTGGTACGTGACGTTTAATATTGATATTCACCCTGTTACCCGGAAAGCCTTCAGGAATCCTAGAAGGACTAACTGGAACAAATACGGGGAAGTGTTAGTAGGACTCTTACCGACCGATGCTCTGAAGCCCCCAGCCACAGAGAAGGAGCTGGATTTCCTGGTGGGGGAAATCACAAGCGCCTGCCACTTGTCTTTGGACACTGCTTGCCCCAAGAGAATACCTAAAGGGAAGCAGAAACCGGTATGGTGGTCCAGGGAGTTGGGAATCCTTCGTTCAGGATGTAGGAAAGCATTCAATAGAACAAAGGGCTCTAGGGAAGCTCAGTACTGAGACTTCTATAAGGAGCACCTTAGAAAGTATAAAAAGGAAATAAGGAAGGCACGGAGGAGGTCTTGGAGACTATTCTGTGATAAAATGGAAGGTGTTTCGAAGACTTCGCGCCTCAGGAAAATCTTATCTAACGTCCAACGAGCCCTAGTTACTTAATTAAACCAGATGGGCTGTGGACAACGTCTAGTGGGGAATCATTGGCGCTTCTGTTGGATACCCATTTCCCGGGTAGTGTGGGTGTGTTGACGAAGCTTGGTAGGAATGGGAAAAAATTATCGTCGGGGTGCCCGGAGGAAATCGTGTGCAAAAACCGGATCCTATGGGCACTAAACGGCTTTAAACCCTAAAATTCGGCAGGCCCGGACGGTATCATCCCAGCGAAATTGCAAAAACACTCGTCGATCATTCTCCCATGGCTGGAGGTGATCTTCAGGGGGTGTCTAAAACTGAATTATATTCCTAGGAAATGGACGGAGGTTAGGGTGATTTTCATCCCGAAAACGGGGAAGAATGCTCAGGCCTACCCAAAGGACCTAAGACCTATAACTCTATCATCCTAACTGTTAAAAACATTGCAAAGACTGATCGACGTGTAGATACGTGCAAAAATAAAACCCAGTAATTGGGCTATTTCTCAGCATGCGTACTGGAAAGGGAGATCTGCGGACACGGCTCTGCATTCCCTGGTGCGAACAATTAAGAAATCAATCCACTCGAAAGAGTACTGTATGGTAGCCTTCCTCGATATAGACGGCGCCTTTAACAATGTCAGGATGGAGGCAGTTCGTGAAGGACTGTCTTTCTTAGATGTGGACTACCCCTTAGGGAGGTTATTAAATCAGATGCTAGAAGGCAGGATTATTAACGTGGATATGGGGGAATCCACCATTAGGAGGCGAGTAGTTAGAGGATGTGGCGAATTTGATCATAAATTTTGAAAATTGTATTTATTTATTTTATAATTATAGTTTTTTTATTCACTGTATTGTAAATAATTTTTTTTTTGCACGGTATGTACCATTTTTTGTCGTTACACCTGAAAGTATATTATTTGATTTTTTTGTACCATAAAATAATAAATTTATGAATCAATAAAATTGTATTAGAATAGAGAAAAAAAAATGAAATTGTATTATAATAAATAAATTGAAAATTGTAATAAAATTACGAATGAAGATGCCGGATGTGAAAAAAAAAAGACAACGAAGAAGGAGAGATATAAGAGCCAAGGGACAGATCGTGTTGGAATTTGAGCAAGAAAGGTCGTAAATCCAAAAATTTAGTTGGAAAAAAAAATCAAAATCATATTTAATATTGAACTTAATATAAAAAAATAAATTAACATACAAAAATAATAAAACTAAAATAAATAATAAATATCTGAAAATTTAATATAAATTAACGACGTTACGTGCCCAACTGTATCAAGCACGCATATAGTACAACAAAAATGATTTTTTTTCTGCAAGATTAATCAATTGGTAGACTAAGAAGAAGAAGAAAATTAATCCTGCATTTTTCATCAAGATGAATCCGCAAAGCTGTAACCAATGGTTCCTGTAAATTAGGTAGTATTTAAGATAAAAAAAAATTGTTCTTAGTTTTAAGTTTATAGTGAAAATTGTTTTTTTTTTTTTTATTTTTTTTTTGGTGAAGGGATTCGTATGAATATTATTGTACAAATAAATTTTCACTATTTTTTTTTTGCATCAAAATTTAATTTTTCATTTAAGTTTTTTTGTGGATATTTCATTTTTTTTTTATGATGCTTTTGCTTTTATCACATGAGTGAGTGAGTGAACTGGAAATTTCCATTGGAGATGTATTTTGTGATTCAGTGATGTGAAAAAAAATAACAGGTATTCTCGACTAACTGTACTAGTTCAACCGCCGAATAGCAGCAAATTCTAGCTCTTGTGTGGTCCAGAAAAAACCTCCCCACACCACTGACCGCTAGCCGGCCGAAATATGCTGCCTGGAATCACCACACTAGAGTCTGTGACGTGTCTTCTTGCAATAACGCTGAAAGGTTCGTTACAGTGGCGCCCAAAACAAAGTTGGTAAATTATTATTATTCGAGATAACGGTGTAAAGGTTGAGCTAATACGTTTTTTCTAGAATACATTTACATTTAAATTAAATTTCATTTTCAATAATTTTTTGTTAAGTTCAATTTTTTTTATTTAATTATGTTTTGCAAGTTAAATTATTGGTTTTAGTTTTGAGGTGGCGTGACATTTATTCTGTTATTTAACATTTTTGATTTGAATGATCGAAACGCACATTTCGAGGCTGAAATTTTTGTTTTTTTTGTAGTTTCTGGATACTATCTACCTATTTAATACAGTGAGATGTCGTTGCATTTTTATTCTGTCCCGGTGTGACATTTTGATTTAATAATTTAAAACGTGCATTTCTCTGTAGAATCTAGTCCGACTTTATTATTATTTTTTTTTGAATTAAGTTGTAAAGTTTACTGTTTCCATTGAAAAATGTTGTGATTTCAGTTAAGCAAATTTTAACTTCAATTCATTCTGTTTTTTTTTTGTTTTCCGGATAAACGCATCTAATCCGTTTGTAATAAAGGTTTTATTGTTTGATAGATGTATTTGAACGAAAATATTTAATTAGATTTTTTTTTTGTTTTGTCGTCACATGTGATTGGGAATGCATCTCCAGTGGAAGTTTATTTACACATATTTACAATAATCATATTTTTCATATACTATTTTATATTATATTATTCCTAACAATTTAATTTTAGTAAATTTCAGATTCCTTTAAATTTTTGTTATTTTGAATTTGCTATTTCTGTCGTACATTTCTTTGTTTTTTTCTCAATTTTGTGTCTATAATCAATTATAGAATTTTTTTTTTTTTTGTCTATAATCGCAATATTTTTAAGTTTCAACATGAATCCTACCTTTTTGCGTAGTGATGAAGTCGACATAGAGTGTGTCGTTCGGGGTATTTCCGGATCTGTGCTAGAACAATTAAAGTCTTTAGCTAAGGTATTAGAGGAAGAAAATGCAGGTAAAGTGGAACCGCCTACTGTACCGCATCAGGCGGCTCGTAAAGCTCCTCAGAGAGAGCTTGATATTTGCACTACTAAGCTTAAAGACCTTAAGCCACAGGTTCAAGAAATTACCGAAACCGATATTGGTCAAAGAGAGGATAAACTTAGAATTCTTAGCACTCGAATTCTTCACATAAGTTCTAGGTTCCTGCGTTTAAGTCATGCTTCACCTACATATCGTAACCAAGCAGTTAATATGTTAAATGCGTGTGATAATGTGTTAGAAGTGATCAATTCATTGTTAGAGTCCAGAATGGAAATTGGTGAATTTGAAGAATCGTTTTCCAAAGCAATTCCGGAATACGTGCCATTAGAAGAGGATGCAACAGGTTTTAATGCGAAGTCGAAAGATCTGGATGAGGTGTCAACTAGTTCAAATGGCGAGGAATTATCACCTGATGAAACTACCGGTCTGGATAATCAAAAGCCGTTGGGGAATAAACAAGTTACCGTCAGTACACCAAAGCCATCGAGCACATACGTTCAACATCAGACACTCGGCATTCATAAGTGGAATATTTGTTTCACTGGTTCTCCCGGAAGTCAACCAATTGAACGTTTTCTGTACCGCGTAGAGCGCCTCGCGTGGAGTAATCATATTTCAACCGATAAATTAGTAAATGATTTACATTTATTGCTGAAAAATCCCGCATTGGAGTGGTATTGGTCGTCCTTGGAAAGAAACGGGAATGTTAAATGGGAACTTTTAAAACAAGAGATGTTGGTTATGTTTCAAGATCGGCGAAGTGACGCTGAAATTAAGCAAACAATTGCTTCGAGAAAGCAAATCCCTAAAGAGAATTTTAAAGATTTTTACATGAATGTGCTTGAGTCAACATTAGCACTTCGTCAACCGTTGTTAGATTCGGAATTGGATTTTATTTTACGTCGCAACATGAGCCCATCTTTACAATATAAATTGGCTGGTCGTCGAATTGAGTCTGTTTCAGATTTGGTACATCAATGCGTAGACATAGAAGACACCTGGAGAAGGTTAGCGGCAGAACAGGTATACCCTCGTCGTTTTGTGAGCGAGTTGTCGAATCAAGAATCAACACATTTAGGTTTAACACAAGCAGATGTTCAGCAAATTCAATTCGGAATACCTAATCCATTTTTAGAACCTGATCATAATCTATTTCGCGAGGTATGTTCAATCGGTCAGTCGGGTCAAGCGTATCAATATCCATTACAAATAGATGACGTCGCAAGGAATTATCGTAGTTCAGCCCGTGGAACAAGAAGTACTTCAGCAGCTAGATATTGTTATAGTTGTGGTGCTCCTAATATTATCAAACCTAATTGCCAAATTTGCAACTCATCTAATGCGGAAAACTCAAGGAGGGAAATCAGATCAACTGGTCCTCAGATTCCCCAAACAGCAGATATGACCAGGTCAAGTCGAATGGAGGAAGCAGCTACCAATACATGTCCGGAACTGCTAAGACGACAGCAATAAACTCATCACCGATTCATCCAACGCATATTAATCTCATACAAGGCAATAGTAATTTTTCTCCAACAAACTCCTTTAGACATGATATTCAACTCGATCAAGTAAAAACTCAGCAAGACCATAACCATTTTACACCAACCAAAATATACTGCCAGCAATCTACCCAAGCCACGTCTTATCAAAATCCAAAAACTAGTCGAAGTTTGAGATATTGGAGGCTCAGGAAAAATATTAAGAAAATAATTTCAGAATCCGTGTTCCAATTAAGTGAAGACAAACGTCCTTATGCTGAAGTGGTTATTAATGGAATTCCGTATATGGGGTTACTTGATAGCGGCGCAAACATTAGCGTTTTGGGAGCTGGATCTGAGGAGTTTCTCAAACAAAACAACAGGAAAATACACTACCTATCAACATTTTTAAACACCGCGAGTGGGGAAAAACAACGGATAATCGGTCATATTTTGTTACCTGTAACATATAATGGTCATATTAAACAACTACGACTACACATTGCCCCAGGATTAACGCAGCCTCTTTACCTTGGCATGGACTTCTGGGATTTGTTCGGTTTAGCCCCGGCACTGGTAAACGAATTAGATGTTCCTCCACAACTTTCTTTGCCTGATAATCGTCATATTTTGTCATCTGAACTTGAAAGTAGGTTAGCGAAAATTATTGATGGATTTCCGTGTTCTGTTAAAAATGGATTAGGCCGCACTCATCTCATAACCCATAGAATTGATGTAGGTAATGCAATTCCCGTGAAGCAACGCTACTATCAGGTTTCCCCTATTCGACAGGCTGAAATTTATGAGGAACTTGACCGTATGATAGGGTTGGGTGTTATCGAAGAAAGCCAGAGCTCATGGTCCTCTCCCATTACGGTTGCTCGGAAAGGAAATGGTAAAGTAAGGTTGTGTCTCGATGCCCGGAAAGTGAATGCGGTCACTGTCAAAGATGCGTATCCATTACCATTGATTGAGGGATTGTTAAGTCGTCTAGATCAAACGAAGTACATATCGACCATCGACTTAAAAGACGCCTTTTGGCAAATCCCGCTAGATGTGTCCTCACGAGACAAAACCGCATTCACTGTTCCGGGTCGCCCCCTTTACCATTTTACAGTGATGCCTTTCGGTCTATGCAATGCTCCTCAGACATTGTGCAGGCTTATGCATAAAGTGATTCCTTACCGATTGCATGACCGGGTGTTTGTTTACTTGGATGACTTGCTCGTTGTTTCAGCTGAGATTGAGGAACATTTCTCTCTATTAAGCTATATATCTGAATTGTTGAAACTAGCAAATTTAACAATAAATGTGGAAAAGAGTAAGTTCGTTCTCAAGGAGACAAAATACCTTGGTCATGTTATCGGTAATGGAGTTATTCGCACTGATCCGGAAAAGGTTGAATCCATTACCAATTATTTGGTTCCCAAAACCGTTCGAGAATTACGCCGGTTTCTTGGTATGGTCGGATGGTATCGGCGATTCATTTCAAATTTTGCTAGTATTACCACGCCTCTCACAGATTTGCTAAAGAAAAATCAGAAGTTAGTTTGGAACGAAGAAGCACAAAAATCATTTGAAACCTTAAAAATTGCTTTAACATCCGCACCAGTTTTGTGTAATCCTGATTTCTCACGTCATTTTTATATTCAGTGTGATGCTAGTTCTGTCGGCGTCGGCAGCGTTTTATTCCAAGTCTCTGATGAAGGTGAAGAACATCCAATAGCCTACTATTCGCACAAACTAAATTCCGCGCAACGAAAATACAGTGTGACCGAACTCGAGTGTCTGGCTGTCGTTTTAAGCGTCAAACGTTTTAGACCGTTTGTAGATGGATACACTTTCACAATCATTACGGATCACTCGAGCCTTCAATGGTTGATGAATCAACGCGAATTGTCAGGTCGATTAGCAAGATGGAGTTTGCAACTTCAAGGATTTAAATTTAATATCGAGTATAGGAAAGGCACGCAAAATGTTGTTCCCGATGCGCTTTCCAGAGCTGATATAGAAGCTTTATTTAAACCCAGTAGTTCCTCTATTAATGTGAATCCGTTACATGTCGATTTAAGTTCTGATGCATTTACTCATCCTGATTACGTACGTCGAATTAATGCAATTCAGGAAAACTCTCAAGTCCAGACAAATTTTCGTGTCTTTAATGGTAAGCTATACATATTGCTTAGCAAGAATTTTGAAAACGTTACTGATTTATCACAATGGAAATTAGTGATTCCTGAAAGTTTAATTCCTTCACTCCTGCAACAAGCCCATAACCAGCCATTAAGTGCACATCTTGGATTTGCTAAGACTCTTGAACTTTTACAGCGACATTATTATTGGTCGACTATGGCTAAAGACGTTAAAGTTCACGTCAACAATTGTGAAACTTGTAAGCAAATTAAGCCCACGAATTTCTGTACTCAACCAGAAATGGGACAATTTCATGAAGTCTTTCGACCTTTTCAAAAATTATATATTGATTTTCTGGGTCCTTACCCTAGAAGTTCTCATGGAAATACATATTTGTTTATCGTTTTAGATCAATTCACCAAATTTGTACTTTTAGAACCAATGAGAAACGCGACTGCCGTAGGTGTAGTTACTTTTCTAAAGAACAGAGTGTTTAGTGTTTTCGGCGTTCCAGAATTTATCACTAGCGATAATGGGAAACAATTTCAGTCCGCATTGTTGAATGATCTATTAACTCAGTATGGCGTAAAGCATCAGTTTACTCCGAAATATTCTCCACAGTCCAACGCGTCGGAACGGGTAAACCGCACGATTATTTCTGCCATCCGAGCTTATATCCAGGACGATCAAAAACAATGGGATAACCATCTTCATGAAATTAGTAGTGCTTTGAGGAATGCTGTCCATAGTTCAACAGAGTTCTCACCATATTTTTTGACATTCGGTCAACACATGATAAGTCATGGTACATCGTATTCATTGATGCGTGAACTATATATTCTGGATGATAAATTTGTTTCTGCCACCGATATAAATACTCGTTTATCCACGGCTCAGCAACTTGTTCTAGCACACCTCCGGAATGCTCATTGCTGTAATACTACTAGCTATAATTTACGCAGCAAATCTCGAATTTTCCAACCCGAACAAATAGTGTATGTTAGAAATTTTGTGCAAAGCAACGCTGGTGCGAATTTTTCAGCCAAATTAGCACCCAAATTTATCAGAGGTAAAGTCCTTGAAAGAATTGGTAACGTCGCTTACAAAATAGCAGATTCAAAAGGTAAAATTATTGGAGTTTATCACGCTAAAGACATTCGGTAAAATTAATTTTTTTTGATATTTTGATGGTCATGTTGTAAAAGCACAAGAATGATTTTTTTTTCGTTATGTTATTTCAGTATAATGCCCGGCTTGAGACTTCTCAAGGGTGCTGGGTCTTCCCCACGATTTGTGGCGAATTTGATCATAAATTTTGAAAATTGTATTTATTTATTTTATAATTATAGTTTTTTTATTCACTGTATTGTAAATAATTTTTTTTTTGCACGGTATGTACCATTTTTTGTCGTTACACCTGAAAGTATATTATTTGATTTTTTTGTACCATAAAATAATAAATTTATGAATCAATAAAATTGTATTAGAATAGAGAAAAAAAAATGAAATTGTATTATAATAAATAAATTGAAAATTGTAATAAAATTACGAATGAAGATGCCGGATGTGAAAAAAAAAAGACAACGAAGAAGGAGAGATATAAGAGCCAAGGGACAGATCGTGTTGGAATTTGAGCAAGAAAGGTCGTAAATCCAAAAATTTAGTTGGAAAAAAAAATCAAAATCATATTTAATATTGAACTTAATATAAAAAAATAAATTAACATACAAAAATAATAAAACTAAAATAAATAATAAATATCTGAAAATTTAATATAAATTAACGACGTTACGTGCCCAACTGTATCAAGCACGCATATAGTACAACAAAAATGATTTTTTTTCTGCAAGATTAATCAATTGACTAAGAAGAAGAAGAAAATTAATCCTGCATTTTTCATCAAGATGAATCCGCAAAGCTGTAACCAATGGTTCCTGTAAATTAGGTAGTATTTAAGATAAAAAAAAATTGTTCTTAGTTTTAAGTTTATAGTGAAAATTGTTTTTTTTTTTTTTATTTTTTTTTTGGTGAAGGGATTCGTATGAATATTATTGTACAAATAAATTTTCACTATTTTTTTTTTGCATCAAAATTTAATTTTTCATTTAAGTTTTTTTGTGGATATTTCATTTTTTTTTTATGATGCTTTTGCTTTTATCACATGAGTGAGTGAGTGAACTGGAAATTTCCATTGGAGATGTATTTTGTGATTCAGTGATGTGAAAAAAAATAACAGGTATTCTCGACTAACTGTACTAGTTCAACCGCCGAATAGCAGCAAATTCTAGCTCTTGTGTGGTCCAGAAAAAACCTCCCCACACCACTGACCGCTAGCCGGCCGAAATATGCTGCCTGGAATCACCACACTAGAGTCTGTGACGTGTCTTCTTGCAATAACGCTGAAAGGTTCGTTACAAGGAACTCCGCGAGGTGGTGTCCTATCACCTCTTCTCTGGTACATGGTCATCAATGGATTACTTTTGGAACTAAAGAGGGAACGAATAGGGGTGATAGCGTATGCAGATGACGTAGCAATCGCGATCTCGGGGAAGTACCTAGGAACGATTAAGGAAGTCATGCAACACGCGCTCATAATCATTACAAAGTGGGCCAGCAAATGTGGGCTGGGTATAAATCCATCCAAAACAGAGCTGGTACTCTTCACCAAAAAATATAAAATTCCGGTAGTCGCCCCTCCTACCTTAAATGGCACGGCACTGGCCTTTACTGATTCTGGGCATAATCTTGGACAGTAAGCTAAATTGGATGCCCAATATTTTAGAGAGAGTAAAGAAGTCCACCATGGCTCTTTACTCATGTAGAAACGCCGTCGGTAGGAGATGGGGTCTAAAACCAGAGTCGGCACACTGGCTCGTCACCGCTGTAGTCAGACCGATTCTGATGTACGGGGTGAGTGTGTGGTGGCCAGCACTAAACAAGAAAACTTATAAGAATAAGATAGAGAAGGTACAGAGAACGGCCCGCTTGCTTATAAGCGGGGCACTGAGGACAACCCCTACATGTGCTCTGGAGGCTATATTCTACCTTCTTCCTGTCGACATCTTTGGTAAGCAGAGAGCGGCAACTACGGCTGCATCTCTTAACGAGATGAGTGAGCGTTTCAATATCCAGATAGTCTGGGTCCCCGGTCACTCGGACGTACTGGGGAACTGCAGGGCGGACGAACTGGCAAGGCAAGGTACAACTCTCCAATTGAAACCGGAAAGGGTAAATCTGGGGAGGCCCATAGCAGCGTTGTATAGGGCGCTTAGAAATGAGGCGATAGCCTCGACACAGAAGAGGTGGACTAACACCATAACATGTTATGTAGCGCGGCAAGTCTGGCCGAAACTGGACTTGAAGCGCTCCAAGACGCTACTATCCCAACGCCGACCTAACTTAGGTATAGTTGTGGGGGTACTCACAGGACACTGCCTCATTGGGGAGCATGCGAGGAGGCTTGGGTCAATAACAAATGACTTCTGTAGAAGCTGCATGGATGAGGAGGAGGAAGATACTCTGAGCCACTTCCTGTGCTCATGCCCGGCGCTAGCTTACAGGAAGCATAAATATCTTGGCAAGTATAGTTTGGACGGCCTTATGGTTCTCAAGAACTGCAATGTGCGAGATATCTTTCGCTACATAAGTACCTCAAATTGGTTCGAGTGAAGGTGGAAGGGGAGTAGGATCCCTCGCTATCACAACGGACCGTCATCGGTCTAAGTGTGCGTTTTGGTAGCCGCTCTAACCTAACCTAACCTACTTATGGTTAATATTGTGTTCTGTGCCAATTTCTATCGCAAAAAATTACAAATAATACAAAATCAGTGCTTAAAAATTATACACGGTAAACCACGATATTTCTCAACTCGGCGCCTCCATATCATGTCTAATGTTTAAATCACATAAATACACATTTTGAATTCAGTTGCAGACATCATACCAACTCACTTATAAGTGGTTTTTCCCCCTGAATTTAACAAATAAGATGAACACATTGTCAGTCTTAACAATTATTATATTAAACTAATTATATGTGTAGTCTGTTTGTATTGGTCTTAGATAAGGATTAGGTTAAGTCTCAAATATTAGGCTTTTCAATTAGTTTTTCCTAATATCGTATTGTATAATAAATTTTCAAACATAATTAATAAAAAAAAAAAAAAAAAAACAGATATGTATGTACATCAATAAATATTACCATAGTTGTAAAGTTTCTGAAAACTGATCTCTATAATAATTGTAATGCTCAAGTTGTTAAATAAGACTGTATAATCAAATAATAATAAAATATTGTATTGTTGTAACGAAACCAAATATTTTGAAAATATGTTTTATTAGGTTAACTCTTACCATATTTACCGCCTTTGTACTTACGGTCATTTAAAAATTTTCAATAAAACAGCATCCTAAATAGATAAATAAATAAAACAATTTAATATTCAGAAATGTAATTTGTTTTAATTGCTTCTTTATTTATCTTAAAATATATATTTTATATATTAACATTTATTTATCTTCTCTATACATAATTTTCTTCAATATATTTAATTTAATTATATCACTAGGTTTTTCATTTAATATTTTTTTTTACATTATTTTATTTTTGATTACATAATCATAATTTATTTTAATTTTTATTATAGTTTTCCATTTCTTAAATACTAAAATTTATTTTAAAATTTAACTAATCCTGACATTTTAGACAACACTATTTTATTTATTTTTTTTTAATTATTTATACAAATTTATGATAAGTTGTAAAAGGTTTCAAAAATGAATATAAATGTTGCATTAAAATATCTGGATTATATATTATGAATCTGAGTAGTTTTTATTTAATTATAATTTTATGAAAATATGTTTTTGAAAAAGAAATAAAAGTGTTTTTGCTTGAATTTGAATATGTATAGTTAAAATGGTATGAAATGGAAATTTAAATAAAATATTTTATCACAATTAACTGGTACATAAATAATTAGATTTTGAAATTTAAATAAAGAAGGAAAGTGATATTATTGCGAAAGTAATTTATCTGGAAGCTATTAATTAAATATATAATAAGGAAGATATCGATTATGCACTTGTTGCATTGATTATTTTTCTTTTTATAAGTAAAGATTTGTCTCTACTTATCAACAGTTTTAATTAATAGAAAATTGAATTTAAAATAAATAAAGAAAGAAATAATTTGATATTATTGATACAAATTAAATTGTTCATCACCTTTTATTACATTTTATAACACCAAATGTAATTTTATTCAGACATCGCCAGCAATGTCAGAAACAGAAATTATTGTTTGTCGTTTGAGCTATGAAAAGGTTGTATAATTAATTTTTTAATTAAACAGACTTTATTTTGTAGGAAATTGTCCCGAATAAAAAGCCACGTAACTAACCTGGGGTAACCTGAAAAGATTTATTTTAAGGTACTTTGCTATAGTTCTAATAAAATAATCTTTTCTTCTGCAGTTATATATCTGTGGTCACAAATCATAATGGCTTAAGGTGAGCTAAGCCATTTTACGTATAATCTCAAATTCGAAATCTCCAGATTGGATTTGATACCATATCAATTTTTTGTAATATTCCGGTAACTACAAACAACCGTAATAATCATTTATAAAAGCAAGAATTCAAAAAACTCATATGATTTTGAAGGACTCTTAATTTGAAAAAAGGAAATTTGACACATAAGCCATTATGATTTGTGACTACAATACAAATATTTAGAGGGGCTACTCAAGCTATGCCGAATAACGTAGAACTACCTAATTTGATAATGTTTCATGACGATATCGTTCGATTCTAGAATATGATTGAGTAATAAGTGAAGTATGGTTATTACAGCTCTTTGAGCCTTGCATTTTACACTAACCGCCTTTAGGTGAACCTTTTCTCTATTGTTTAATCATAAATTTTTTAGATTTGTAGTGGAATTTGTAGTGTTGTATCTTTTTGGAATTGTATTTTGTAGAATTTAATTCTAAACACATATATTGTATACATTAGACAGACGACAAAATTAATGAACTTTTCAATTCACTTCCGTCAAATGATGAAAGTACTTGAGATGAGAAGGATTGCGATACGAATGATGATTTAATTCTAGCTACAAATCATGTAGTGAGTACAGAGGATGACGAGGGTTTTTGCAACCACTTCTATTAGGACAACTCGAAAAAGAAAACTCGTTCTATCGCTGGAATTGGAAGCAAAAGATTGCAGGCCAAACATTACCTCGGCAACACAATTAACTGGTCAAGTTAAAGCTGTTAAAAATGAAAAGCAAGAATTTAAAACAATGGTCTGGAGACAACAAAATTTAATGTTACATATTAATGACAATTACCATCTAATTTGACAGATTTACATTCTAAGCTCAAGTAGATTTCTGATCAGTCAGTTTTAGGATTTGATAAAATTCGACGACCTACATTAAAATTACAATTTCATTTCAACCGATTAAAGGTAACGAAAATGATGAGACTTTGATTAGACAAGGAAATGTGCACAACTAAAACCCCTTGATTCTTGTGGATTTTCGTATGCTTTTAAAATTTATTCTGATGCGGGCAATAATAAAATTCCCGAAGACACACCCAACCTTAGAGCTTTCTGGAATGTTGTAATTCGTCAAATTTTTTAAGCCATTTAGTAGACTTCGACACTTTCTACAGACCTCTGGGCTATCTACTTATCTACCTTCGCAGCGAAGGAATATTCAGCTTGGGTACTATGTTACCTAGTAACTATCTGGGACAAAAGAGGGTGGATTTGATGGATGGATTGCTTCGCCGCTACCATATTAACATGAAAACTCGAAGATGTTCTATCCGCATATTTTATCACCTCCTTGGTGTAGCAGTGGTCAACGCCTACGTAATTGCAAATATTTCGGATGGAAGTGGGAGAATTCTTGTATTTGTAGAGTGTTGGAGCAGAGAAAGAAGTGCAGAGCGGCATTCTAATGCATCTCAAATATTTTCACCAAAAGCACACAAGAAATCTTATTTTCCAACAATAGACGTTTTCGGGACCGCTCAGGCTAGAAATAATGTAAACACCCTAAGTGTACCTGTGAAACACAAGCATTTGTTTTATTAAATAAGGTTATGTAACTCACCAACAAACAATAATAAGCCATAAAATGAAAAACCCTCTGAAGAAGTTCACATTTTTTAGCAATATAACTGTTTGCAGGATTGTATTTAATATTATTTGTTTGGGTTTTATTTTAATGCATAGCACTGCCTAAAGGCGGACTTCCTGATAATAGCTGTATTTAGTGGGGCCGATACTAAAATATTCTGAATTTAACAGCTAAAAGAAAAATGCATGCATTAGAGGGGAGATGAAGTGGTTTACTTGGGTAAAGATAAATATTCTGTATAAAGTTAGGCGGTTTGTTTTGGCGGGCGGATTATACTTGCTTCAACCATATAGTAAATAAGTTTTTGTCGATAGGAACTGAAAACTGTCTCTAATAAGTGGTTTGTTCTAGTTGTTGTAGCTATTTGACCTAACCATTCTAGCATCTTGTCCTAAAACAGTAGTCGCAGAAATGAATAATTGATTACAGTCCTTAAATTCGAGAACATTTAAAATTTCTGTACGGTTTTAGATAAACCATGTGATCCGTCTACCGCAATCAATCACATATGCACACTTCTAGTGTCTTGAACCTAATATTTACTTCAATTTTTTAGTAATTTACAAAACTTACATCTTCCAAGTTATAACTAATTCGCAAAGAAAAGATCAACAACCATTAGATGGATACACTAAAATAATTGAACCGCTAACTATACCATCGCATTCAAAATTTATTCCAATCTGAAAGTGTTTTAGATAGTATTTGCATGTTAAAAATGAGGCGTCATTGTCATTTCATCATAGACACAATCGAGCGATACATCCTGCGCTGCGCACAGATTTTTGTGTGACAAAGCAACATACACAAATCGATGACTATGTTTCTTATGGTAAGAGTATAAAATCCCGTTGTAAGTCTAAGTACTATTCTGAGGTACATGAAACGCGGTGACACACGCAGACGATGGCAAGAAATACTCAACATTAGTTATGTTCCAATGGGACAAGTTAGACAACTTACAAGTATCTGTGTGAGACCTATACCATCGATTTAGTATGAGTACGTAGCTGCTAGTAGATAGAAGTACTTGTGAATATTTCGGCATCGTTAATGGAACACAACATTTAGTTTTAACTGATTCTGGTAGTTCATAATATACCACCCCTTTCTGTCCCACCAGTCACCGAGCATAGCCTTTTGGCAATGAATATTGAATATAAACCATTCTTTGCAAGCTGTATTCGATGGAGCATGCTCACCGTAAATTTCCACAAGCAAACGACAAGTTTCCGCTGCATTTTTCATTGCAATAAAATAATGTAAAACAACTTTCCGCAAATAATGTTTATTTGGAAAATTCAACATTTTCAAGGAGTTAAAAATTCTAGTTGTTTATACTTCAATCAAATGTCACATCATAAGCACAGTTGAAAGTTTCTGCTTACATATGTAATGCAATTTTCAGTTGGTATCAGTGTTATTTGAAAATTCGTTGTTTTTGTGTGTCACACAAAATATTTTTTAGGTTTTTGAATCCTAAAGTGTTTGTTGATTGCGGACTATTAATTAAAGTGCATATTTATAGCTGATTTTTCCCAAAAAAATTATAAAGTAAGAATTGCTGCCAATCTAGCTTTGGGCCTACCATTGGTCATTCTTGATTGGATAGAATTCCAAGTCCAAAGAAGAATGCCATTTAGTCAAATGGTTAAAGTTAAAAGTTTTTTGGAAAATTTTGGTTAAAAATCTCCGTCCAACATCACCAGCAGCACAGCTTCTAGTGAGACCGGCACGCCATCTTATTCTTCAAATGCCGGCAATGCCAATGTTTTCTTCAAATTTTTTGGTCAAATTTTTATTTTATATAAAAATGGCATTTTTAATTTGCAACTCTTAAAATCCTAGGTCGATGAAGAATTCTCCTAAAAATAAATTTCCGGTGCACTGGAGCACTAACAAAAATGCATTTAAGGCTTATTGTTCCAAAGAGAATTTAGATTTTAAATGCATGATTTTGATAAACGATATTCCCAGCCACCCTGTACACGCCATTGAAATATTCCCTAAGGTTTAATTTGGTTTTTACCACCAAATACCACATTCATTTTTAGGGAGTGGATTAGTGGGTGATTTCCACTTTCAAAGCCTTTACCTAACATAAGCATTTGGCCAACTGCTCAGTTTCACTGATGCAAATGAGAATTATTTTGGAAAAGTTACACATCCTTAAAGCTGTTGACAATGTTTCGAAATCATGGAATTAAATGAAACCTTCCAATATGAACGACGTGTCGCAAAAACTATGGCCGGAGTGTGTACGGCACAATACTTTTAGTCCTCAAATGGTGGTTAATGATTTTTCAGCGGTTCATTTAGAAATTAAGGTCCTCGTAAGAAATGCGAATTTTGAATCAATTGAAGTAACTGATATTGAAGATCTATGGATATGAATAAAATGTGAACTAGACAAGAAGATAATTTAGAGGCACACGAACAACCATAGGAACGAACTTCAGTTTCAAAAAAAAAAAATAATAATTTAGAAGCTATAAAGCTAATAAATAAGTCAATTAAAATTTTTGTTGAACTTGACCCTGATCCATCCAGAGTTCGAAATTCACCAAAACAATTTCAATCAATTTAAAACGATATGAGAAAATGTTCATAAGCAACAAACCGAAAGTAGTCCAGGGGGGTCAATTTTCATTCCGTAAAACGTATAATGAAAAGTATTTTCAGTGAGAAATACACATTTCCGATTCATGTTCCTTGAGCAGGACAAATTAATGATCTCAAAATTTTTTCATAAGAATAAAACTTACTCACCGACCATTTTGGCGGTGAGAACATCATAAATATGGAAATAAAATTCTATAAAAACTAAATTTGTATTTTTAGCATTAAATGTACATTGAAACTATAATATGATTCACTTCAAACTTAACTAATAAGTAAATCTATTAAAAACTATTCCGTTTATTTAAGAAAAGCCTCCAAATACCTAATTTTGTTAAGTTTTAAAAATTATTTGGTCATTTTTATAATTTATTCTTTATTTTGACAGGCAATGACGAAAACTGATTAACTAAATCTACTTTATCATTTATTTAGCTAATATTTAAACCAATTGCTATATCATCTAGCGGAAATCTATATGAAACTCGATAAAATGTTTTTTTACAGTGTAGCTTACTATGAAAACAACTAATTCAGCGTTTTTACACGTTTCTTTTTCATTTGGACATCGAGAATCGCTTACTGTCATTGTGTAAAATGTTATAAATGAAAAAGACTTGATGGTAACAAACTAAAAACATTTTCTTCGTTAGATTTTTTCATAGAACGACAAACTCGCTGGATTTGAAAAAATTTGATATTTATAAGTGGATCTTTCGAGAGAAAGTTCTACTGACAGTCTGACCGTTGTGGGACCAAAATTAAAACAGAAATGTTTACGAGTATATACGTTGAAATTTTTTAAGGAATGGTTAGATAATCTTTCTTCCCATAAACAACTAAGTAGGTCGTTAAATGAATACTTCTTTGCTAACCGTTATATAGTAAGATCGGTAAAATTACTTAAAACAATTTTTTAAAGTGATGTGGGTCGTGACTGATCGACAAGACAAGTAGATTCATTTATATTAGTTAAATATTTATTATTAACCCTCAATCCATTAAGGTATTTTAGGCACCTTAATACCATGAACCAGGGTCGTTTTCGTCTTTGCGCAATAAAATCAACAATTATCAATAAAAAAATTACATTACATATATATAAAAAATAATCAAAACGCAATTTTTGTTATTATTTTTATTTTATATATCTTTTCAATAAGTATGTTCCTTATTGTGAAATAATTTATTTTTTATTTTCGATTCAAAATCGATTTCGATGTCAACAAACATCATCTTCAGTTGAAGCAATACTTATTGAATTGAAACGTTTTTTCCTCGCTTTTATTTACCCAAAATTGCCGTGGTTGCGTTGTATATTTTCCAAATTTACAAAAAACCTTCGCTTACGTTTATTAGCCGTTGGAAATCAGCTCGTATATTTTATTTGTAGCTGTGTTGATTTTGCTGTTCAACATAAATTGATTTTGTTTGTTTTTAAAAATCTCAAATTCCTCTACCCGATCCATCATATCTCCTTTTCTCATCCTATACAGCACCTCTAAATTTGTCTCAAAACTCACGTAGGTATGCATCGTGTGGTTTATATGTTGCGTGAATCTGGATTCTGTATTCATTTTTCCGATTCCTTTGACATGTTCTCTAAATCTCTCTCTAAATGAACGTCCTGTTTGGCCTATATAAAATGCGGGGCAATCTGAGCATGTTAATTTATAAACACCTGTATCTAAAATGGAATTAATTTTCGTTTTAACCAAATTTTCTAATTTATGTTGTGTTTTATGAGCAATGCTATATCCGAAATTTATGAAAATATGCTGAATTTTTTGGCTCATCTGGCTCTATTCCAAACTTAGGTATTTTTTATTATTATTATCATCGTAAGATAATGTTGTATTTGACCTATATTCCCATTTCCTTTTATAATCATTATTCAATGTATCAACCATTTTGGTATGCAATAAATTTGATGATGTTGATTTCCCCTTTGTAGCTCTCCTCTGTCATTGTTATACTATTTAGCCTATGGATCATATGACGGTATGCAGATAGTTTGTGTTGGAATGGATGCCATGATTACTGATGTATGGTTTGAAATGTTTGAATTTGAAATTCGTCGTTTTACGGAAAATTTGGAACTCATGTTTCTGGTTTATATTCTTAATAGTCAAATCCAAAAAATTAATAGTTTTGTTTTGCTCGATTTCCAAAGTGAATTTTAACTTCGCATGAATTCCATTTAAATAATTGTGAAACTGGTCCAGCTGCCTACTGGTTCCCGTAAAAAGTATAATTATGTCATCTACATACCTGTGCCAATATTTAATTTTCTCATGGAATTTATTTCGGCTGTTCAAAATATATGCATTCTCGACATGGTTTAAAAAAATATTTGCCAATGTTCCGGAAAGTGGGCTGCCCATAGGTAAACCGTCGTTTTGGATGTAGTATTTATTCCCATGTTTGAAGTAGTTTGGGCTGGTAATTTCTTTTAATAAAGTGACAATCTCGTTTATGACATGTACATATGTCTATTCGCTGATCCAAAGTTTCATTTACCGGTATGTTAGAATATATGTTGGTGTCATCAAATGACGTTTACTTTGCATTTGTCGGTATGTTAATTGCCTCAATCTTGTTTACCAACTCCAAGTTGTTTTTAATGGAGTGGTCCCTTTCCAAACAAAGATTGTTATAAAGCCATTGATTTATGAATTTCGCGATTTTGTATGAAGGCGCGGATGTAAAATTCACTACTGGTCTCATCGGTATGTCTACTTTATGAATTTTGGGCATTCATCTAATTACCGGGATCGTTTGTTTCATCATTTTTTGCTGTCTGATGTCCCTATTATTTAGTAAATGTGTTGATTTATTAATAATTGCTTTCATGTTCGAATTGTACGTTGTTGTTATATCTTCATTCAATTCTTGTACACTGTTATTAATGATGAATTCATTAATTTTAAAATCGTAATCTCGCCTATCCATTATTACTATAGTATTTCCTTTATCGGCCTTAACAATAATTGCACCGTTGTTATTTATTTTGTTCTTAATGTTTACAGCTATTATATTCTCGTTGTTATGTATTGGTGGTAATTCTCGAATTTGGTTTTTTTATTTTTTGTATTACCATGTTTCTAATTTCATTCTGATGGTCCAAATTTGTTTTTGTAATAGCGTTCTCTATGTTCATCAAAGTTTTATTTTGGTTTTTGGTGTTGTTGACTGGACTTACGTTGTATTTCAACCCTTTTTGTAATAACGCTATCTCCTCATGCATGGTCAAACTGCACTTCCGTATGATTCTCGATCAAGTGGTGGAACTTATGGTTTGTTGTTGGTATAACCGCAGATGTGTTCCTTTGGTCATTTCTTCTTGTGGTTAAAAGTTTCAACTTTAGCGTTTTATGGTGAACCTTTTTGACATTAACCTCCTTTCTACTAGCTTATCAACATACTCCATTATTTCGATATATTCGATGTAATGGAAATATCTCGCGATTTGTAGATGTAGATTGTATACGTGCATATTTAATTGGTTGACTTTAGCATACAACATTTTTATTTCACTTTTTAGCCATAATTTCTCAGTTTTAGCTTTTACTAAACTTGCGGTTCTTGAAATATTTTTAATATTTACGTTGATGTATTTTGGTATTATATTCTTTCTTACGCACGTTTCATTAAAATATAAATTAATTTTATTACACCTTAATTTAGAGGTGCTGTGTAGGATGAGAAAAGGAGATATGATGGATCGGGTAGAGGAATTTGAGATTTTTAAAAACAAAGAAAATCAATTTATGTTGAACAGCAAAATCAACACAGCTACAAATAAAATATACGAGCTGATTTCCAACGGCTAATCAACGTAAGCGAAGGTTTTTTGTAAATTTGGAAAATATATATAACCACGGCAATTTTGGGTATATAAAAGCGAGGAAAAAACGTTTCAATTCAATAAGTATTGCTTCAACTGAAGATGATGTTTGTTGACATCGAAATCGACTTTGAATCGAAAATAAAAAATAAAATATTTCACAATAAGGAACATACTTATTGAAAAGATATATGTATAAAATAAAAATATGTAATACAATTATAAAGGTGAAATAGCCACAAAAAATGAAAATTAATTAAAAATGAGTTTCAATAAAATAAAAAAATCTTAAATAATTAATGGATAAGCATCCTTATTCAAGAAACAAGTTAGTTTTAATTGCATATCGAGCAACGAATGTGCCCTCGAAATTACAAAAAACAGTTTTTGTTAGGACGAAAACTACCCTGGTTTATAGATTGAGGGTTAATTTATATATTATTTCACCTCTTGCTATATATTCTATTGCCAGTTTAATGGACAATAACTAAAAAGAGGATGTGTATGCATGAGGTGGACATGGTGTGAACATTTTTTTGGAGCTGTGCTTTCTTTGCTTCCACGTGTAAATTAAGCAAATTGAATTGTTTTAGTTAAGAAAAACCATTTCCGCTCAACACAACCAAACAACATTCCAATGTTGGCCCCTTTACACATCATGTTAAATTCAAATTTTATAGATTTTCATTTCACGGTATGCTTACATACATCAACATTAATAAAAATAATTTTTATAATTTGTACGTCACCTTTCAAGCAGGTTACATATTTTATTACTTCCGGATGTCATAAAATAGTTAACTGTGATAAACCAACTAGTGTCGGTATTTGATAGCTTCAAAAAAAAAAAAAAAAACTACACAAGTAATTTAGATTAAGAAAAATCCATAAAGATTGTCAATTGTTTAAATAATACTAAAAGTTAGTGTTTTTTAGCATGTTACATTAACAATATTTTTTAATTTTATAATTTCACGACATTTATGTACATACGAGGAAATCTATTAATTTCCTGCTTCAAATAATAAATGTTAGTCGTTTCGTTCCTTAATTTTGTTTTTATTTTGCTTTATTTTCTTGTACATGTTATATATATAACTATGAATATATGTGTTTCTTTTTGTTTTCGCTGCTTGAAAAAGAAAAATGAAAAGTTCAAATTTATTTCCTGTTTATGGAATATATAAAATAAAATAAAAAAAATTCTAACAAACAAAAAATTATTATGATTAAAATCGGTCACGCGAAAATTAGAATTTTTTTTTTTTGGCTTGTATAAAATAATTTTGCAGGCGTTAAACTTTTTTTTTGGTTTTCAATCGATATTTATTATTATTATTATTATGTACACACTCATAAAAAGATTTAATCGACAAGAAACATTTTCATATTGGTGTTAAGAATTTTAATAACTATAAATATATATATTGTTATAAAATGTATTAATTTATCGTATATGTATTAATTTTAAATTAAACCATAAATAGTTTGTAAATAGAATGTGTTAAAAAAAGAATGAATACAAAAAGCTCATCTCGAAGAGCTTATTTAAAATTAAGATATATATTATTGAGGATTTAACTAAATTCTTAACTTAAATTTAAAATATATTCAATAAAATATTTTTCATAGATTTTTAACTCTTAAATATGTTTTTATTAATAATTTTTTTTTTTTATAATAAACTAATAAATAATTTTTAGTCAGTCTTTGTTTTATAAAAATTAAAAAATAAAAACTTTATATTTAGTAAATTTATAAATTTATTATTATTATTTAATTAATTTTATATTAATTAATTTTTTAATTATAGAAATTAGAAAGAGGCGTAAATCTGCTGTTTCTAATATTATTCTAATGTAGTATGTATTTGGAACATATAATAGATGAGATTTTTAATTATTTTTTTTTTGTATTATTGAAAACATATTTTTTTATGTAGCGACGAAAAAAAAAATTTTTCCATTATAATTTTATAATTAAAAATAATGAATAATTTGGTGGTTTACAATTGTTGTTTTATGTAAATATTCTATTGGTGTCTCTTTTATCGTAGAAATTAAATAAATTAGAAAAACAAATTTTAGAATATAGATTACATTTTTTTTTTATTAATTAAAATTGCTTTTAGTTTTTATTTTTGTACATATACATAGCATTTATTTATATAAAAAAGTTTATTTTGTTTTATGTGTTTACCCTGTATTGCGAATATAAAATAATCAGCGTTTTTGATATGATATGATTTGTTTTCTTTTTTTTTGTTGTATTTTAATTTATGAAAATGATATGATTGTGCCCAACAATAATGATTCCCTCCATTCCCTCTAAATAAAATTATTAAAAAACTGGACCATATTTAAACCCTGTTTTTGAACCTCCTCATTCCTTGTGTATTCTTGAAAAGCATCCTGAAGTAAATAGAGATTGTGATTTCCCGTGAAACCGGAATTTTGTTCCCCAGCGAATTTAATTTCTCGAGTATTCGATAGTTTTGAATTTTATTCTCGAGTAACTCAGGAAATGTCTAAGGCTTCAAAAAAGTGCGCCGAACGCGAAGACCTCAAAGCCAAGAAAAATTGTGGTTTTCGCATGGATTTACAACTATGATAATATGAAAAATTATACAACAAAGTAGTTAGCATTTCTTACAAAGTGGTCGTTTAAAATTTGGCATTTTTTTGCAGATACGTATTCCACAAAAAATGTTAACAAATTTGCAGTAATTTATGTATGTAATGTTAACTTACATTAATCTGGAACCGATTTAGGTCGAGAAAAAATTTGAAAATGTAGGAGATTAGGCCCCTGTATAAGTATATTAACCAGCTTTTCCTAAATATTCAGAATCCCTCAATGCGACAACGGATGGGAACCCAGATTACCGTCACTCTATTACTGGAACTAAGAAGATGTATAAAGTTCAAAGTCCTTAACAAAACTTGAGGCAGTCAAGGGATTATCCAACGTAGTTAAACAAATAGTGAGGCTCGATGCCTTAATTACACAGAGCGTAAGAGAAGTTGCTTCCACTTGAAAAACTGTGCAGTACTTACCCAGACAGCCTGGCAGTAAAATCAGAGCCTTCTAGAGTATAGAGCCATAATCATGATGACGTATTTTTTAGAAGCTTTTTTAGTGGTATAACTTTTCACTAATTTCCATAGGAATCCATAGTAAAAATAGTGTTTTTTAGCTTCAAGTTTTTCAATGCAAAAATCAAAAATATTATAAAACGTTTATATAGAAGGTTTCTACATATCTTTAACAACAATATACAAGAAGGCTGTATTAGTATTAAGTAAATATTAATTGCAGAAATATTAAAATTAAATTATTTCAAAAATATTTTTAACGAATTTTCATTTTGAAAAATACATCAAAGTTGGCTCTGACAAATTAAAATAATACTTGCTAAATTTATCTTTAGTTTTACTAGTGCACGGAAGATGTCTAAGATGTTTACAGACAAATACGAAAAAAAAAATAATTTAATCACAAAATTGTCACACGTTCCTAATACCATATATCGTGAATTTATTTTGCTTTTCCTACAATTTTTGAACTTGAAATTTCCCCGGGTAGTAATTTTTGTTACGGTTTTACCAAATTTTTACGGCCATCACTGCCATCTATGTAATGTTTATAGAATTAGTGACCACACGATTTGTAGTAAGCTTTTATTTTAATTTGATAAGCACATGTTGACTTAGTGACCAAACAAATTGTAGTAAGCTTGAATGCTGTTGTTATGAAGTTTTTTTTTATATTTTGGTTTAAATAAATCAATTATTAGGTGATCAGGTGGAAGTTGCTCGAAGGATTCAAGTTAGCACTTGCGGTCAGCTCCGTAAGTTGCAACTTCCACAAATGCTCGTGTTACCTCCACGTGGAGACCGCTAGTAACTAGATTACTGATTCTTTGGCTTTTAGGCTAAAACACGGCGCTAAACGAGTCAACCTTAAACAAATCGCTGGGCTGGGTTAAGGTGTTAATCGTACCGTATCGATAATTGACCAGAGTGGGGGCCCAGTTTAAAACTAGCTCGGTCGCTAATGGTGGATCCGGATTCTTGGCGCTCTCCGGATTATGTAGCCTTATCTGTGTACTGCGGATCTCTGCACACATGGACACTTCTTTCTCCGCTACTCGTGGGAACAATTATGGATCTTCATAATAACAACATAAAGAGTCCGGGGGCCTATTCTCGAATTTCACATCCATTTTCCACATGTGGACATCTGTCAAAGTTTGCAAAAAATGGTTCGAAAATTGTAATTCGTATATAAAACACATGCGGCATTGACATTTTAATATATGGAGATTTTTTCCACATGCTTATACCTATTCGGAAATATTCCCTTAGTACCGAAAAAATTCAATTTTTATGAGTTTTGACAGATGTCCACATGTGGAAAATGGATGTGGTATTCGAGAATAGGCCCCCGGCTCTCTAAAAAAACCGGAAAATGTGAACAACGAGACTCGGGTCTGTAGGCCTGACTCTAAGTCTTCAAATACACAACGGGACATAAGCTCAAGCGAGGCTGGTCCCTCCACTCGGGTCACCAAATCTGAGTATAGAGGCCCTGGTTAAGATAAATAACATCTCGCCAGAATGCAGAACGGATAAGGACAAATCCACGCTTGCGTGGGCAAAAACAGTGACCGAGAAAAAGTCAGAAGGCCCTTCAGCTCACAGCTTAAAAGAAATAGATTTCAGGAGGAAAGTCCTAAGATCGCAAAGCAAACAAAACTCCATACTTCCGCTATGAGGCCTTTTAACGAAGTCCCCAAGGATCAGCTGGTTTTGGCAGTTATTTACAAATCCCAAGAGGATGCCAGTATCACGCCCGCTAATTGGAGAAAGGTGGAAGGGGCCTTAGCCACCACCTACCTAAAAGTCCTGTCGGAAAATTCAGGACTCCTCGAGCTTAGCAACTTTCCTGTTGTGCGTTGGCAACTCCGGGTTGCCAACCTGCAACAACTGGAGTATCACCTTCGGATCACTAGGCTCCGAAGGGATTAACTGACTGCTTGTGCAGATCAGAGGTATGGCCCGGAGCCAGCCTTGCTGTGATTGATAGAGAGGAGATCCCCAGCAGACCAAGAGCCAGGGTGTACATCCCTTCGGAGCCTAGTGATCCGAAGGTGATACTCCAGTTGTTGCAGGTTGGAAACCCGGAGTTGCCAACGCACAACTGGCAAGTTGCTAAGCTCGAGGAGACAAAGGCTAACTATAGGTCAGCTGTTATTATCTTAAACAGGGAGTCACTGACTGCACTGGAAAAAACCAACGGTTTAACCAACTATGGTTTCAGTGAAGTCACACTCAAGGTGTACAAGAAGGACGCGGTGCTTGATAGCTCATCTGCGTGCCCGGAGGTAGCCAGCCAAGCGGAAACTCTCTCCACGGACACGGAGATGTCAACGTCCATGGAGTCTTTAAAGAGGCTCTCAGAGGACTTCTCATCAGGGAATGGCTCTGATGTTACTGTGGTAGAGAAGAGGCTGTAGAGGTGACACTGCCATTTCTTCAAGTCAACCTTCACCACTCTAAGGCAGCATCAGCTGCTCTAATTTTAAAAATTGGGAAAGAAGCGACAGATGTCGCCTTGATCTAGGAACCTTAGTCACTGAAGACCGGGTACTTAGGTTCAAGACTCCCTATTATAGATTAATGCACGCGAAAAAAGAAGGTAAGGTTCGGTCGTGCATTCTCATTAATAATAATATAAGTTGCTTTCTGTTATCAAATTTCAGTATCGGAGATGTAGCAGCGGTCAGCATTGAGGTCGATAAACGAAACTTCTGGCTAGTATCAGCTTACCTGGCTTATGATGAAGTGGATACTCCACCAAACATTCTAGGTGAGCTAATCTTGGAGGCTCAGAAGCGCAAGGTTGGAGACATCCTTGGGAGTGATGCAAATGCTCATCACACAATCTGGGGAAGTACGGACAGAAATGAACGAGGTGAGTTACTCCTTGATTACATTTTAAGTACTAACCTTCATATATGTAACATAGGCAATAAGCCGACCTTTATAACTAGTAATAGACAGGAAGTATTGGATATTACTCTTGTCTCAAGCTTTCTGGCGTTTAGTTTAATAAACTCGAGAATGTCGGAGGACCACTCCTTTTCTGATCATTGTTATCTTCAATTTGAGATGGACTTGACTTCTCTAAAAAGTCCAATCTACTGTATCAATTATTCTGGGTAATTCACTACCAGTTCCTGTGCCAAAACCTCCAAAAACTGCACAAGAGCTCGATGGCTTGGTGTACGAGTTGTCCAGCGCTTTTAATGAAGCGATACTGGGCTCTAGTCCTCTTAGCAGGCCTAGGAGTAAATCTCAGCCACCCTGTTGGTCCAAGGAGATTCAACAAACACGTCGAAAATGCAAAAGACTCTTCAAAACAGCACGGAAAACAAAATCTGCTGTAGACTGAGACTCCTATAAGGAAGTCCTCAAAATTTACAAATATCAATTGAGAAGTGCCAAGAACAGCCCTTGGAGACTATACTGTGGCAAAATTCAGGAGTCTTCAGAGATGTCTAGGCTACTAGCAACTGGTCCTTCCATACCAAGTTATCTTCAACGGCCGGATGGGATTTGGACCACTAATAGTGCGGAATCGCTTGAACTTCTGATGCAGATTCATTTACCTGATCTGTATCTAGCACATCAGTAGGTAAAAGGGCAAGTAGCTTCATAGGCCAAATTATTAGCAGAAAAAAGATGCTGTGGGCGATAAACAGTTTTAAACCATATAAATCGCCTGGACTCGATGGTATTATCCCTGCGGATATTCAACAAACTACGGATCTAACAATTTCCTGGTTAGAGGTAATTTCCAAAGGTAGCCTAGAACTATGTCACATTCCTAGTAAATGGCCAGAAGTGAAGGTTGTTTTCATACCTAAGGCGAGAAAACGATCACACTGCAATCACAAAGAACTTGATTGTGTCGGAAAAGCAGTCCAAATCTCAACATGCCTATTGCAAAGGGGAGATCTGTAGAGACTGCTCTCCATTCTCTTGTATTTTTCATTGAAAAATCTTTCGAATATAGAGACTACGCAATGGTAACCTTCTTGGATATTGAGGGGGCCTTTAACAATGTGCTTCCAGAGGCTATAACTCGAGCACTTTCAGATCTGGGAGTGGGTGAATCATTTAAGGACTGGATAGATCAGATACTAAGAGGCCGGATCATAAATGCCAGTTTTTGGGAATCCTCCGTCAGAAGATTTGCGAGCAGAGGTACACCGCAGAGTGGCGTACTGTCCCCCCTACTATGGAACTTAGTCATAAATGACCCGTTGCTGAGACTGGAGGACGGTGGCTTCAAGGTGGCAAATATCCCGACACCCTTGGTGAGCTTATGCAGAATGCCCTGGGCACTCTTTCACTATGGGCCAATGGCTGTGGATTGAATGTGAACCCACACAAAACCGAATTGGTTCTCTTTTCTAGGAAATATAAACTTCCTCACATCGATCCTCCCACTTTAAATGGGTTCAGCTTGACTTTTACAGTTGAAGCGAAGTTTCTGAGTCTAGTTTTGAATAGCAAATTATATTGGAAACCCAATATTCTGGAAAGGGTAAAGAAAGCTTCGGTAGCGCTATATTCTTGCAAAAATGCCATTGGGGAATGATGGGGGCTGGAGCCCCGCATCGTACATTGGCTTTATACCGCAGTAGTCAGACCTATACTCTTGTATGGGGAAATAGTCTGGTGGCCTGCTCTGGGCAAAACTGTCAACCAAAAGCTGTTGACAAAAGTTCAGAGAACAATCTCTCTGTCGATCAGTGGTGCACTGAGGAGCACATCCAATCAGGCACTAGAGACTCTGCTATTTTTGACTCCTCTAGATATCTTGGGGAAACAGGTTGGCAGCTTGTACTGCCATACGGCTGAAATCCATCTCAATGTGGACCTGCAACAATACAGGGCACTCATCTATTTTGTGCAACAAACAAATTCCCAAGACCACCGACTATACTGTCCCGTCACTAGCTTTTGACACAAAGTTCCGGACTAGGATCCCATCCAGGGAGGACTGGATGATGGGTGCAGTTTTGGAACCAGGAGTTATGAACTTTTTCACTGATGGTTCAAAACGGGACGGGAAAGTCGGGGCTGGAGTGTTCTACGAGGAACTTCTGTTAAATATCCTCCTTCCGTCTCCGCGACTACTGTAGCATTTTTCAAGCTGAAGTAACTGCCATAAAGGAAGTCGTAGACTGGTTGAGGTATAATGTAATATCATTTTGTGATATTCGCATATATACGGAGAGTCAGGCTGCCATTAAAGCGCTTCAATCACACCTCCTCACGTCGAAAGTAGTCCAGAACTGTCTCTCATCTCTTAACGAGATGGCAGATCAGTTCAACATCCACATTTTATGGGTGCCAGGACATTTCATAAGTACAGGGAATGTAAACGACCAGTTCATGGCTCGACGTGGTACAATGGACCACTTCTCAGACAGCAGAAAGGATATTGAAATGCCTCTTGCGGTATGTAAACTGCTGCTTCAGGAAGAAGCTAGCAAGCTGACGAATGACAGATGGTCAAGTATCACTTCCTGCGTAATAACTCGGCAGGTCTGGCCAAAGTTGGACTTGGCGAGACCAAAACAGCTGATCTCACTTCAGCGAAGTGCTTTCCGAAAATTTTCATTGTTTTACGGATACGGGATAACGCTAACATTACCTGCCTGTATCGGTTGCTAGTGCAGAAAGGAATTTTTCAAAGCTAAAAATTAAAAAAACCGATCTAAGAACGACGATGACCCAAGATCGGCTAACTGGATGGGCAACATTTTCAATTGAGGAAGAAATATCGATCAGTCTCGATATATCCAATTTAATAAAAGATTTCGCCAATTTGAAAGCAAGAAAAGTTAATGTTTAAATGTATATAATATGAATGTAAAAAATAGAAAATGTTGAATTCAATAAAATAATTTGTTTTGTTTAATCGTTTTTGGCTTTTACTTTTTACATTTTTAAGTCGAATTTTTTTTCAAAAAAATGGCGCCATATTAAAGCTTGCCTAGGGCGCTCTGCTTATAGAAAAATCCTCGAGGCGCCGCAGCCTACTTATAGGAATGAACTTTCTTTTTGGCCAATTCGGGTATTGTTCCAGTGCCAGGACACGCCCGCTGAGGAATGATAGAGGGGCAGCTGCTGTCAGACAACTTCCTCCTCATACTTTGGCGCTTACGCTTACCAAGATGTTACGCTTTACTTAAATGGCTGGGTTCAGTAATATAATCAGCACATCAGATCTGAGGAGAACACTGTCCGAACCCGAGAATGTGTCGGAAACGTGACCCAAGACACTATCAACGCCACGGTCACATAGATCGACATCGGACTCAGAGGCTGATCTAAATGACTTGTTAGATATCTAGAATGAGATGAGATACAATAGGTCAAGAGTAGAAAACAAAATTTCAGAAAATACAATTTTGCAAATTATAGACGCATATACCGGCCTGCACACAACTGCACACTATAAGCTGAAATCAGAAAAGATTCTTAAAAATGAAACGAGAAATTAAAAAGAAGAATGTGAATGACAAAGCTAAACTATGAACTTATTATTTATTTATTTTTTATTTTAAAAAGAAAAATTTATTCGGAACCATAAGCTCCAGTACAATTTTGACTAATAATAACAAAAAATACAATTTTCTCAAAAAATTAAATTATTAAAAGCACAAATAAATTATTCAACTGAAATAATTTTTTTTCAATGATTGTCTGATTTCCACTTTCGTCATGTTAAGTCGCAAAATATGCAAAGTTCGTTATAAAGTTTCGATATAGAATTCAAAGGCTCGTCGCTTCCATAATTCGTTCGGTGAAAATCAATTTTCAAGAGTGTGCGAGTACGTAGGTTTTTAATAGGAGCATACAATTTTAGGTTCATTAACAAGTACACACTCAAAATATTACCGTTACGTAAATCGGAAATAAAAATAGATCCAGCATGCTAACGACGAATTTCAAGTGGCTCAATTTTCAAAGATTTACATCTATCTACATATGAAGGTAGATTCCTAACATTTTCCCACCAAGGTAATCGATGGTCAAACTCCCCAGTTTTATATACATAAGAAATGAGAAAAGATTTTTGTATTGATTCAATTCTGCTTATGTAATCATTATAACGTGGATACCATACGCATGATGCATATTCGAGCTGTGAGCGTACAAGAGATTGATACATGCAAACAAAAACTCTAGGATTAATTAACTCTTTCATACTACGTTTTAAAAATTCCAATATAGACGATTAAATGATAATGTAGAAGTGAATATAATTCCAAGATCCCTTATTTCGTTAACACGATTCAAAGTGTTATTTGCAATGTTGTAATAATAAATAAGATGCGAAGATGAACGTGTAAACGTCACTATTTTCCACTTAGCTACATTCAAATGTAATAAATTATTCTTACACCAAGAGCTTACCCCGTCTATATCCATTTGTAATTTAACTGCATCAGATAGACTACGAATAGGAGAAAATATTTTTAGGTCGTCAGCATATATTAGACATCGGGAAAATTTTATGCTTTTTGTGATATCATTTACAAATAATATGAAAATAAGTGGACCAAGATGTGAGCCCTGAGGTACTCCAGAATAAACATAAATTGGTTTAGAAAAACTGTTGTTAATTGCTACAGACTGTACCCGCCCAGTGAGGTACGACTAAAGCCATTTGATTAAATTATCATTAATTCCGAAGGATTTTTATTTTTGCAAAACAATAAAGTGATTGATTGAGTCAAACGACTTACTGAAGTCGGTGTAAATATGACATCCAGTTGAACATTACTCTCAATCACCTCCGTGGCATGTTTCGTAAACTCCACTAAATTTGACACAGTAAACAATTTAGGAATGGCTGACAATAACGAAATACCCCTGTAGTTAGAAACATCACTCCTATTACCAGATTTAAATATCGGTACAATATGAGACGATTTTCAGGCAACCGGAAAAACACCTTTTAAAAATGAATCATTAAATAAAATTGACAAAGGCGGAGCCATTTCATTACTAAAATTTTCAAGAAAGTATGAAGGAATACCATCTGGGCCATATCCATCTTTAAACAAATGGAGGGATTTAACGATATCCTCTGGAGATATGAGAGGTGTGTACAAACAAGAGTTGGTACAACTACATTCTGCACTAACATATTGGTCATTATCAATATCAGTCCGACTAAATATATTTTGAAAAAATGAAGCAAATAAGTCAGCAATGTCCCCAGAATTATTACTAGTAACATCATTGAACCGCATAGTTGATGGAAATCCAAAAATTTTCCTTCTGGAGTCAACGAAATTCCAAAATGATTTAGGATTTGACGTCATATTATTTTTAGCCTTAATAATAAAATTTTTATAAGCAATATAATGCAAATCGTCAAAATGTTTCGATAAAATTAAAAATGCTAATCTCTTCCGGATAACTTCCATTTTCGATATAATTTTTTCTCACGATTACGTAGGTTTATTAGATCGTTGTTAAACCACGGAGGATTACGATTAAATTTTTTATTAGAAACCGGTACAAACCTGTCGAAGCCAATGAATAAAATGTCATAGAAAATTTGCACGTCGCGGTCAATATCCACCAACGAAAAACACGAATCCCACTCTACTGATTTGAAATAAGAAATCAGACCATCATTATCAGCACTCCTAAAATCATAAAATTTAATAGAATTACATTTATTAGTATTAAAATTAGACACCAAAAACTCTGATACGTTTAAATTTGTGGTTGACATCGTTGATGATATACGGAACTGGTGCGAACTTTATCATAAATAGATTGGCAGAGTTAGCAAAAAAACAAGTCCAGAAATTTACCATTATAGTTAGAAACGGTATTTATCTGAACGAGACCAAATGATAAAATGGAATCAATACTGATTCAGCCGACTTAACATTGTACGGAATGACCCAGTTTACGTCGTCATCTACAAGCCATTCAACCTTTGGCAAGTTGAAATCGCCAACAATCAGCACGTTGTTAACTAAGTTGAGTTTATGAATTATATTATACAAACAGTTTGTATATGTCGTATAAACTTCAGATGAAGACCTCGGTGGAATGTAAAGGCCAATAATGAAAATATTTTTCTTAAATAAATTTAACTTGATGCATAAAAGTTCAATTGTTGGATCACTGTCAACTGCCACACTTCCAATAGATGAACGAACTGCCATCAATACACCTCCTCCACCTGATTTGACACTAGATAGTGCCAAGCGGTCACACCAGTATACAATATAGTCTGCCGGAAAATACTCAGAACTATATATGTATATTCGGATTTAAATTGGTCTCTACAATCACGTAAGCGGGATACAAAGAAGCGACGACAAAGCGATAGAACTCAGTGGATTTAGAGGCAATACCGCGAACATTTTGAAAATATTTAAAATTGTTTCTTAAATCAATACTATAGTGTTGATATGTTTGTGCTTAAGGCACTCGTTGAGGGAGCCGCCGACCTCCCCGAAAATTTCTTCTATTTTGATTGAAGTTGAATTCCTTGATAAGTACGTGTTCCGGCCATAAATCAGCATTCATAATAATCTCAAAGGATTCAAGTGGCACACTTATTTTATACGAAATATAAGGCGCTCCTACTCCATTCTGCGAATCTTTATTGATCCGTACACAAGTAGCATCCGAAATTTGAAGATTATTTTTCACAAACTCAGTGAATTCACTGTCAGTAATGGTACGTTTAAGTCTCGACACAAAAATCCAATTACGTGGTGGAATAGCGTCAATAGATGTTATATTACTACCGGTACCAATTATGATATCAGGTTTAAGCTTTTTGTTTTGGAAAGCCACATTATTATTATAAATCATCGAATGTTTCGATGAAATTACCGGTGAAACATTTTTGCGCATGTTTATAGTTAAGGTTTTAGTTTTAGTTTGATTCATACAATCATTATTAGTCATCATCGTCGGTAATAAATTTGTAGCCCGTTCAGACTGAATCTGAGCTACCATACGTACCATCATTATCATTAACTTTATTATTAATATTTATATGACTACCGTTGCACCCACCGCTATTGGTTAACTGTTGAATAGATTGAGGAACAGCCACACTTACATTCGTGATGTCATTAGCTTTAATATTACTGGTTTTATTTATAAACTTGGAAGTCGATTTTTAATATTGGATAATTTTGAACTCATGGATATTAGATCACCTTGGAGGTTTTGAATGTTTGTGTTAATAAGATAATAATAAAATTGGTCAGGTAAATGACTGAAACTGTACATCATACATTTATTTTTAATTAACTCTTGAAATAATCAAAATCATGGCTTGAACTAGTGGTTGTTTTAGAAGGAAAAATACTCTGCTAATTCGAAACATTGTTTGTCATTACAACGTTTAAAGAAAGAATCTTTTAAGATGTTATTGTTTCATAAATTAAAATTAAAAAATGGTTTTCTTACTACACATGTACATACAAAACACTCTGTAGTTTTCCGTAAACATGTTAAACTTTAATCAATTCGTATATTTTGTCAAAACAAATATATCATATCGCATATATGTATGTTCGTAGACGTACATTTTCAACATGTATCTTTATTTCTTGATATTTTTTGGGACGTGGTCCAAAGTTTCAATAAAATTTGTTTATTAAATTACAGAAATATTTTATCAACAAATAAACGGTGTTGTATCATATTTATCTCTCCCATAAAAAAAAATGCTACTCAAATTTATGATATAGCTATATGGTAAATATACTTCGTTTTACTGATGTACTAAATTCGTTAGTAAAGTATTTCACGTTAAACAATCTTGTATTGTCTATAAGGACTACAATATTTTTAATCACTGGTGTCCCAAATTAAAATAAATTTGCTTAACCCATGTATTTACCTCAGTATGAATAAAACTACTCAATTTCCTCGAATTAATGACATACATTAATTAAATCGAACAATGTCGAAACATTTTCAAAGTAAATTACAAATGTAATCACCAAACAGTATTATTAACTCATGTTTTAAGCTTTATCTAACAACAAAATGGGAAATTCCAAGATACAATTTCCCCACAATTTATTTACAAATATGTACAAACTTTATTTAAACAAAATACGTTCATTTCATAGCCTACAGTCAAAGATACAGGAAAATAAAATCTTTAATTTTTTTTTGGATGGTGTTCATTAATTTTGAGAAGACGTAGACATACGATGTGATTTAGATAAAATGAAATAAGCAAGAAATAATAATACCCTTCATCAAGATATCAAATTATGCCATCACAGTTGTCATTATAAATCTTCATATAGTTTATTGCTGAATTTGGTACAGTATGTTTGGTCATATGGGTAGCCTTTCTTCAGGACTCTATTCCGATATGTTTTACTTTGACTAACGGAGATTAACTTAGCAAAATAGCCGGAAGATGTTTTACTTTTTCAATAACTACACACACACACTTGGTGTTAGCTGAGTACTAATGAATCATTTTAAATAAAGAGTGCCCTCTCGAAGTAATTGGCTACCATCTTTCTACCAGTACTTCATGCTACAGTAAACATCTAGGAGGAAGAGCAATGAGCCCAGATAGTATGAATCACGTACGGCCGGCAGTATTATCAGGTTCAGTCCAAGCATAAAAGATCTTTTAGGTCGCAGTGCGATGTGGCTGAATGACCACATGTCCCTTCAATAATAATAATAATACATCATTCCTAATAATTTTGAGCTAGGGTTGCCAAGTTAGCAATAACGGTGCCAGATTTAGCACCATCCGTTTTATTTTAGTACCCTAAAAACAATTTTTGCACTTAAGCGTAATTTGGCACTATTTAGGTCAATTTAGCACTATATCTTCTACTTACACTTATACAAAATCGTAGGAATAAAATCAACTAGTTTTATTACCGTGCTTTTTGTCGTAATTATAAAAAATAAGCAAATCCAAATGACAAGTTTCTTTGAGATTCAATGTTAATTCTTAACGTAGCCAGATTCGAGTTATCTTTGTTTTCAATTTGCAAAATAGGAAAAGGTATTTAATTTAGCTAAAGTTATGCTGTCTATGTTCAGACTTGGGATTAATAATCTCGATTAACTAACAAACTACGATTTTCTTTTAGTGTAAACGACGTTAATTAAGTTAATCCTGTTTCAATTATAGATTAAACCAATCGTCAAAATATTATCGAATTTTGTCTATAACCTCGACTAAACTATTACAGTTTGAGACGTTAATAATTTTAATTAAGTTTAGTTTGTCATTTGGATAATATTATCAGGCAATGCATAAAGAACAGAATTTTTGAAGAACTTTTTGCCATTTTTAATCACGATTTTCTCGTACAGTCTGAACACCAAAAAAAAAAAAAAATAATCCAGATTCCAAGTAAACTTAATTAGGCAAATCTGAATTACTAATCCCTCATCTGAACAATCTTTAATGTGATCTAAGTTGCCTGGACTCGCGATATAAGCTGTATTGTCTTGGTAACCTTTACAACAACAATTGCATAAAAATAGAACCAAAACGGTATTAAATTTATTTTTATTTTTGTTAGATGTAGATATTCGGATTACCTTCGATTGGACAAGCAAGAAAGATCCCCAAAAATAAAGTTTTTTTAATTATTGGGGGTACAAATATGTTTTGAGGGTTTTTGTTATAACTATGAAGCTTTATTCAGAGAAATTGGTACAATGTATTTTATTCAAAGTATTGTCCTCAGCTACGACTTCTTCCCATCCTTTAGGCGGCATACGGATTCCGCGTCGAAAAAATTCCTTGTCTTCTGAGGGGATCCAAAAATCGACCCATTTGGCTTCTTGGTGAGCAGTGAAGTGCCGCTCGTCCAGGCCATGAGTCATCGTCCGAAACAAGTGGTAGTCGGCAGGAGCAATTTCTTGTGAATACTACGAGTGGGGTAGGACATTCCATTGAAACGCGTCCAAGTTTCCTTGACGGCTTTTGCAGCATGTGGCCGAGCATTGTCGTGCTGAAACCACACTTTGCCATCTCTTTTGACTTGTTGTGGGCATTTGTGCTTCAATAATCGGCTTAATTGCATCAACTGTTGTTGATAACGTTCTCCAGTGATGGTTTCGTTAGGCTGGAGTAGCTCCCACCGGATGCTTCTTGCCATGAATATTCGGTTTGGCCGTTGAAGTGGATCCACTTTTCGGCCCTCGTCACAATTCGATGCAAACAACTCTTCCGATTTTGCCTTTGAAGCAGTTGTTCCCACGTGAAAAAACGGCGTTCGACGCCTCTTGGCTTGAGTTCATACGGAACCCAATTTTCTTGTTTTTGCACCATACCGATGGCTTCACGTTCTTTGTCACTGAAAAGAACCAGTACTCTAATGTTTTAATTGTTGGAGCATGTTCCTTATATTCTCCAGTTTTCTTCAAATTAACCCTTTGACTCGTACTGTACACAATTGCGTACATACACCTTAAACCTAATTTTTGGGATATTATGCACTAATAACGCATTTTTTTAAGCGTTATTATGTTGGCTCTTATGATAGCTACCAACAAAAAAAAAGGATATTTGGGGCGAAAAATAATATAAAAGGCGTACAAATTCTTTATGGTAAGTGTTCTAAAAATTACAATTTAAATTGGACTGTTAAACCGTATGTTTATGTATTTATAAACAAAATTAGTTTTTGTTAACAGTAGTTGCTTTCCAATTGACCAACCGTAAGTGCCCGCTAACAAACCGCTAGTAGAAAGGTTTTAATCCTTGCTATGGTCGATTGGAACGATTAAAATGGATGATGTGAGTAAAATTACCCTATAAATCGTATATGTTTTGCAATTGCTGTCAAAACTTTGGTGCGGCGAACAATTAAAAATAAAAATGAAAGACAATGAAAAGACAAAAAAAAATTGGACATTCGGCGAAACTAAGGCTTTAATTCATATTTATGGAAACAGGCAGGAATATTACTCACAATAGTTAACGTAAAACGTACACAAGAGTTTAATTTCTCAAATATCCAGTAGTATTAAATATTTACTTTCAATTACATTTTTTTTTAACAAAGACGTTTTAACGTATTGACAAATGCGATAGAAAAATTTTTATTTTTGACACAACAAAAATAAATATTTTTGACATAAAAAACCGGTTTATCAAGCGGTTCTACACTCAACCCTCTAGCGGCGAAATTATGCGTAGCTGCTTCTAACTGCTCATGAAAAATAACAAGAGCTGTTACGAGTAGTTCATTGAGCGGAGACAAAAACCTTTCTATTAGCGATTTGCTAGCGGGTGCGTGCGGTTGGTCGATTGGAAAGCAACTAATTATGCATGAAAAATTGTCAAAAGTAAGCGTTTCATTATTAAAATTCCATCTAAAAAATCAGTGTACATGATTTTGTACATGTAGAGTGAAGTGCAATTTACACATTTCTGTACATATACTAAATTGCGTAGAAAATTTGACAATCGTGTAATTTTTATGTCGGTATTTTGGCAGAATATGCCGAGTTGCAGGTTCACTTAAATGCAATAGATGAGTTATTAGATGACTCGAATGAGTTTGAAAATGATAAAAACTATCCATCTTTTCCAACTAACCAAAATGTGCCTATGAAGAGCATATTATTCGAGAAGCGATGAATGACTAGATACCTGTACATGAAATAGAGGACGTTCAGAGTGAGACTACAATTCTGGATTAATTTTCCAAAAATAATGTTACGGAGAAAGCTGATATAGAAGATAGAAGACAGAAAAAGTCTGACTTCAGAAAATTTGAATTTGATGAATCGGCTACCTACCAATTACCCAGTGTTACGGAATATGATGTGTCAACTAAAACACCGTTCAGCTATTTTGCAAAATTTGTATGTTAGAATGGCTAAGTATACAAACCTGTACGCAGAAAAGAAACAACAAAGTACCAGAATGGGTGAATGCACCAGCCCAGATGAGATGATACAATTTATTGGGATGCATTTCCTTATGGGAACAATGAAGTTACACCAGATAAAAATGTACTGGAGCAAATGATACCGTCGGTGAAGTCTTGTGACCGTTTTTATCAGCTTCGAATATATTTGCATTTAGTAAACAACATGGGCATACCAAATGAAAGCATAGACAATTTTTTTTAAATTGCGGCCACTAATTAACAGTAACTTAAGCTACAGCAGAGAAGGACCAGTTAAAGAAGCTATTTCCATCGATTAGCAAATAATTCCGTTTAGGGGAAACTTAAACAATAAGTAAAAGGTAAACCTAATCCATGGGGGATAAAACTTTATTTTCTTTGTGACAAAAATGGTTCCCCTATGATTTTTTTTTTGTACCAAGGAAAAAACACGGAACTGTCGACTTATGATAATAGCAGGTTTGGACATGGTGCTGCTATACGATTTTACACTTAACGAAGAGACACACTTTACCTGGGCAACAGTTACTTATTTCTTATTATCAAATATTTATTGTATAAAATCCAAAAAGTGAACTCTCCATGTCATATTCCACTTTATCGATATTACAGCCTGTGGCAGCTGGATACTTTATCGTTAAAAGTTTAAGAAAACTGGTAATGTGAATAAATACATAATGAGTTGCTTAGATTTCAAACAAAATCTTGGAAGAACCTTGTGCGATTTTAACATAAGTCGAAATTCGCGCAAAAGAGGTAGACTGTCGGAAGAAGTATAAAGCGAGACCACTGCCGAAGCAACTCGGCTGTTTGTTAAAGGCGAGGTTCGGTCATTGACCGAAGCGCATTGTACAATTCCACACAAAACAAAATCCCAAGAGAATTAGTGTAATTTGACTGAATTAATTTTTTAAGTTCATTTATTTTTAACATAAAGCTTTATTTATTTATTTTTAATTTTTATTTTCACTGTTTCTTTTGTATTTTCGATTTGTTAAAAGTATTTCAGAATATAAAATCCTTAAATGGAAAACCTAAATGTTTTGAAAATTTATCCCTTAAACGCTTATACATACGAGTATAATGGTGTTCTGCAACAGTTGGCTGTGGATGTACACATTTGTGTGCATTATCCTATAGGCACATGACACAAACTGATTTTTAGAGGGAAATGATAACGCTTTCACATGAATATAGTTACAATACCCATATACCCAATATTTGAATTTTTCGTATAAATAAAGTTTCATTTAGCACAAAGTAAAATTGGATTTGATTTGAGATTTTCGGGAATATCAAGGTTATTCCAGTTTTCCTATAATTTTCAAAAGAGTTTCTCAAACTTTGAAATTATTTAAGATTATTATGTAACATGAGGTTTTGCGTGTAGCGTTCAGTTTGCTTGCTATCGAATTACTTGAGATTATCGATAATAATCAAGCTTTTTAACATTATTAAAGACTTTCTGATTAATTCTTGGAGATTCGTGAATAATTTGCTTAGACCGTATCCTAAATCAATGATAACTATTTTTTAGCACACATTTTTCACATTTATTTGCCAAAATCGTGGATGGTACATTTGTTAAGGCATAATTACGTCATGTAAAAGCGGTACAGTTACCCAATCAGAGCAAACCAGTGTATGCAGTTTTTTTTCAAATAAATGTCATCTATTTGTACTAAAAATATTTATCACAGGTTTCGGACATAATCTTAGCATAATGCGTTTAAAACTTAGATATTACGAATTATTCGAGATTGTTCTACAATGCTAAGATTGTTGGATATTTTCGGGAATATTCGAGATGTTGCGAGATTATCGAGATTATTCGAGGTCGTTCTAAAATTCTAAAATGTATTCGAGATTATTTTATTCTGACCATTCCAGCTTCTTGATCGTATCGAGTTTTTTGTCAGCATTTAGCCGCGTGGTATTAAATACTTTCTGTGGCACTAATTACCGTTAACCGTTAGATTGAGTTACTTGCCAGGTATTGATATTATTTGAAAATTCGAAAGATCGTTTCAGGATATCGATATTATTCCTATATTATCGAGTATATTCATAAAAAAATCAAGTTTTCAGATACTATCGAAAGCAAATAGATTCGATAACGGCTTCATTTATATTTATCCCACGATTTAGAAAACTGAGGAAAAATTATAGTTCTAAATTGGCTTGTCTGCTCGGGGAAAAGTGTTTATACTGCGAAATTAATAAATCCAATTCAGAATCGAAGACCAAAGTCTAAGAACAAACGTTTTGAATTTACGAAAACCGTGATTTTCAAAGAGGAGGCTATTCTCTACAATAAACCAACATTTCAATTTTATTGAGATTTTCATTGAAATTATTATCGAGAATAGATAGCTTTCTCTAGACAGCTTTATTTGTATGCTATGAAAAATTAATACAACCTTTCATTATTATATAGGATTATCAAAAAACAACTGCCATTTTGAACCAACCCCGAACTTTTCAAATGTGAAACGGTCAAACCTTGACGACTAACAAGTATAAACTACTGAATTATCGAAAGTGCATCGCTTTATGCTCCCCAAAATTTACTAAAAAAATCGTAGAACACAGTTCGTAAAATCTGCAGTGTTTTTGATCGTAATAAGGCTCCTTCTCGTAATGTACATAATTGTTAATTTGATCAACAAATATGAATGTGTGGCGGCCAAGTTAGAAATGTGGAGACACCAACCGCGATTCTCGCGCAGCCAGATCAACTAAAAACGTTGCTAGCATGGCTGAAAATGTCGAACAAACCCCAGTTTTGTCGCTTCCAAGACGATCACACGAGTTAGGCATTTTGTTCAGCTAAAATAGAAGATATCAGGCAAAAAATTCTTGTTGAAAAAATAAAGTAGGCTCAATCCGGATTTTGCAGTGATTAAAACAACTGTTAAAGAATGAAAAATGTTTAATAAAATTAGATAGAAATTAGTTAGACATTATGAGTCTAACCGTCACAAATGTCCAATAATGGTAATCGCCGATTATTCACAGATTATTCACAGATTATTCACTCATGTCTCATGCACTCAATATTCTCTTATTATTTACACATCAATCACTTCTCATTCACTGAATATGTAACCGGCAACTTTGTGTCTTCAACAAATTTGACAAGAGGCCGGATTGTTGACTATTACATCAGAATTTTTTTTTTTTTTGTGTTTGTTTGTCACTCGAGATTATTTCATTTTTGGAAGTTGAAGTGGTCGGAGCTATAACCAGAAAGCTTTAGAAATTCCAGAGAACAAAAAAACAATTTAAAGGTCATTGCATGTTTTTCAAAAATATACAGACGTTGTACTCTGGTGGTTAGTGTAGTTATTTTTTTTGGGGTACATTGGAGGATTTATTTAGTTTTACGCTATATATCATGTTTAAATGTAAAATTTTCTTAAACCGCAAGAGCTACCATCTTTCGGAAAACTTCGAAAACATAAGCAACTTTCACATAATGCCACTAGGTGTCACTAAATATTTGCTGTCAAAAATTGTTTGACATTTTTATGTGTGCATTTTGTAAAGATAATATGTTATAAAAGTGATTGTTATTAATAAGTGATAATTAAATTGATTTTAAGAAGTTTTTATAAACGTCCTTTTGAAAAACGTCGATAATATTTTTTGATTGTGTAATGACATCTAGTGGCAAACGCTCTGTAATTATTCTTTGATCGTGCTGCTTCTTTCGGAAACATGATCTATTAGTTTTTTATTCCAAGGTAAGCAAAGTAGTGCTTTGGCTTTATGTCAAATGATTTCATTACGTTCCTTTTTTTGTGGCGATACAGCTAGCTTGATAGCGCGACAGTTCGAAACGAAGGAGAGAATAGGGAACGATGGCGAAACCCGACAGTTCTGGCCATGCGCTACGCACCGAGCTAGTTCGGATAAATTTTTTTTTTTTTTTGTGTTACACATAAATCAGTGCATATACGAGTACATATATGATACATTGCATATCATCGGCACGCCTGACGCTCGCAAATCAAACGGTCAAATCGAACGGGCCTTGTACATAAAATATGCGATAACTGGTACTAACAATTTTGTAACGGATAAGAATAATACAAAACAAAAATTCTTATTCTACGTTTACAATGTGACACGTCGTATGACGGATTAGTTAATTATTAATTTCTTTTTGTTTTTGTTTTGTTGTTTTTATTATTAATTTAAATTCATTTTCATTCATTATTATTATTTGTTTATATATATATTTAAACCTTAAAAAAAAATCACAAAAATCAAGAAACATTGGATTAGTGGAGGTGGAACTTCCACCGCGTCAAACAGAGAAAAGAAAAGTATTATTAATTTTTGTTTTAGACAACTCCAACGCACAGCACAAGAGCTCCGGTGATACGTACGTTGATAATGGTTGAGTTTTTTTTATTATTTAGTATTTTTGCTGGTTTTGCCGTATATTTTTACTTTCTCTCGAATATGCACTACTGCGAATTTTTATTAGTGCTTATGAATTTATTTCGAGTTTTTTTTATGATGTTTTATAATGTTAAAAAAAAAAAAAAAAAATCAGGTTTAAGTACTAAAAATAATGAAAATATATTCTGGAATAATAATTTAAAAATTCTAGAAGCAATATAGTTACGGTCTTTATTTTATTCAAACATTTTTGATTTTTTTTTGTGCTCGACATAATCATCGCTGGAAGGAGAGTTAGTAAGTGGAAAATTGGAGATAGCAAGCATGTGTAACCGCGGTCAATGGCAATTATAGAATGGTGCCAGGGATCTGAATTGGTTCAAAATCTTTTTTATCTCAACAGTTTTTTTACGAGGTAATCAATTATGAATACAATAGCATGAGCCGGGATGGGCGATTAAATCTGGATGATTTCACAGATACCTCTCATTATCTTTCTGATTTGCTGGTTTAATATTCAGATAATTGTTAGTATTCCTGCTATTTAGTTTACTTCATTTAGTTTTAATTTTAGTTCAAATAAACCAAAGGCCACGTATTTTGACCGTTATCAAATTTTTCATCACTTCCCCAATGCAATTTATCTTTGAAATTTAGTCAAATTTAGTCAAATTTAACCAAGTAATATCTTCACATTTATGACTATTTTTACTGTTATTATTCATTTTTTTTGTTGTTTGCATTTGATGATTGGATCAAATCTTAAATTTGATGCACATTCAAAAACCGGCTACAATCACATCAATAGTAGCTTTCCTCGTATACAATTAATTTAATTACAGAATTTCCTTTTCCTTATTTCATTATTTTTTTTATTTCATCACCTAAACTAACAGAATTCTATTTAAACTATTTCTAACCTCATTTTTCTCTCTCTCTCTCTCTCTCTTCTCTATTTGCTACTAGTTCAGTTTTAGTTTTTTATCTAGGCTTCTCATTATTTGTTATTACTGGTCCACAATAGATTCAGCCAAATGTTACAAACATATGAACAATCTAACCGCGGAGGAGCTGAAGGTAGAGTATGCTATCCGAAATATAGATTATACATATCGAGAAGTCCCATCGTTATTGAATCAAGCTCTACAACGTGAAGTCGATAATCCACAACTAGTAGGTAGTTACTCGTTCGCATATAATTGCTGTTCCAGAACTGGAACTTGAGACAGCTCGAGACGTGTATTGCAACCTTGAGGCATCCACAGCATCAGATATTTGCAATGAAGGGGTTTTCGAGGAGGTATACTTTCGTTGCCTTACAAAGGTCTAAAGTTTCTTATGGTGATACCAATATAACAAATTGGTCGTAAAATTTTAAACAATTAGGACAGCAAGTAAAGCAATTTCTGAAAAGTAACTTACCGCCAAAATCTAAAGTTCAAGAGCTTACTCAGACATCGGTCCAGTCGTAGGTGGTCAAACGAGCCGTAGTTATGAGAAGCGGACAACTGCAGATGTCTAAACCAGTTTGCTATCTCCAGTCATTGCTTTTGATAACTTTTCACCATTACTGTTTACGTCCGCTGGCGACAATACCACCAATACTCGGACGCATTTCGATCCCCTCGAAGCAATTTCGATCCCCTAGAACCAGGCTATACCTCCAGAGAATTGGAGGGGACCTGGTATTGAGCATCATACCTCAAGTTTTATGAACCAGATAAGTTAGAGAATTTTTCGGTACCTCCCAATTATCGTCAATTTATTCCAAAAATTTCTTTCGATGCTAGTAATCGTCTGGAATGCAATCTAAAAATAACATCTCAAATTAAAACTATTAGACCAGGACATAATAGCATCCTGGAGAAATTGAATCTGGACGAGGAAATAATACTATCAGACGTGATGGTTAAAACTATTGACTCCCGGAGGAATTTCACGACTGAGATACCCGCCAGGGAATAAGCGGGGAGTATCATCTCCTCCTGACCCCGTCACGCCTCCATATGGTACACTGACGGTTCAAAATCAGGGGTGAGTACAGGTGCGGGTATAATCGGACCGGATGTCGAACTCTGTATTCCATTGGGTAAAACCCCCACAGCTTTCCAAGCAGAGATATTTGCGATCGAGGTATGTGTGCTTCGATGTCTCACACAAAATATAGAAAAACCGAGATTTACGTAATATCGGACAGCCAGCCGGCATTGCTTGCCTTAGGAGCATCTGTCTTCTATTCCAAAATAATCTGGAGCTGCTATCGCAACCTTCTAGAACTCAGCAGGGAGAATAAAGTAACCCTTTTGTGGTCCCCTGGCCATTCCGATATACAGGGAAACGAGGCGGCAGACCGCTGTGCAAAAGAGGCAGCGGAGAGCTCCTTCCTTGGCCCGAGCTTAGTATTGGTTACTCTAAGAGTCATCAGGCAAATGGCATAAGGAATTGGGAACAAAAACATACGAAAATATTCTGGGAGTCCTCCATTGGGATGAGACAGACCAAAAAACAATTAGGCTATGATATTAGACGTTTAGATCAGGCAATCAAGACGGATAGACAGTCTCTAAAATCTGGTACTTAACAGGACATGGCCCTTTTAATGGACATTTGGAAAAAATGGGAAAGTCTCCTAGAGACCGTTGTAGATTCTGCAACCTGGAAAGGGAAACATCTGAACATCTAATATTCACGTGTGATGCTATAATCCATTAAAGACTTAAATTCCTCCATGCATACACAATACAGTGGCCTAATGCCGGCCCTTTAAATATGCTTGAGCTGGTGGCGTTTATCAAGGACTTGAACCTACACTTTACGTGAAACCTTCTGGGGATGCACAATATACCTCAATGGTTGCGGTGCATAGGGATAGAATAGCTCACCCCGTATAAAAATAAAAAAATTAAAAAAAATAAAAAAGAATCGTCTGGAATTATTTGCCAAACGTGATGGATATCCACCCCACAAACTCCCCTTGATCATGCACAGTTTTGTTTCGGAGTCAGCAAAAAAGTGGTTATGGGTGTATACTAGGGATAACCCAAACGCAACATGGCGGGCCATGCGCAAAGCTATGTTATTCAGGTTCTCAAGCCACGAGACAGAGCGAGAAACGAGACGGGTGATCGAAATCCAAACTTTGAATGGACGATTGACTAACAGTTTTTCAGGTTCTGAGTTGTTAGAAATTTTGAGTTCTGAAATCTTCGTAATATCTGCCAAAAATTTGAGATGCTTTGGGCGCACTCTGGATTTGATCTTAGAAGCAACCTAGGTGGTCGTCGACACCATGTGAGTGAAGTTTAGGCCTGTCCAGTAATAAATGACATTTCACTAATTTCGCTTCAAATAGACGAAACTGCCAAAGCTGTTCAAGAGGTATCTGCGATTTTGGCCTCGGGAAGTTATGTTCGTTTGAAAATGATAAAGTGAGAGAAAATAGTGCCTTGGTGTTATTATTATTGTTTTGTTTCTTTTGCACATGATATTTTCTAAGTAACACCTATATTGATCGCAAATGACCCACCCAACCTAAAGCACCCGGAAAAGTGGAGCTAGCAAGCATGTGCAACCGCGGTTAATGGCAGTTATAAAAAATCAGTTGTCATCATTCGTATTTAAGCGAATAATGAGTGAAGAATCTGTTGTATTACTCATCAACCTGTAATTTGATTTCAACTCGACTTCAAGGCTATACTAGTCATGAAATGTTTTTTTATCAGCAACTCAGCATATACTAACTATAATTTATGTTGTCTAAATATCTCTATGTACAGTACATCGATATGTTCCGACTTCAAAAGCATCGATCTTTTAAAGATGTCCAAACTTTTATTGTTATTGAAGCCACACGAATATGAGACAAAATTTGTTTTTATGTTTTGAGAACTAGCTAAATGCTAGAATACTAGCATTGTTGCATTTTTTAGACCTTTACAATGATATGTGACTTTTATTCCAAAAAATGGTATACAGCTTGTCGTTGAATTGTGGTGAATTATTAGTGAGTTTTATTTCGATTATTAAGGAAGCGCTGGAAGTCTTTCAAACAGTACAAATAGCAAGCCTTTACGACTTCCTAAAGCAACCAACCATAAAAAGCACGTCGATATGGCGCACGGTTATTAAGGCTACAACAAGTTGCTCTCTCAAAATCACCAATTGCGAGCCAAGTCAACGTTTGTATTACTTAACGATATAAGACAATTTACTCCAAATATAATGCTATATTAAACGGACGAAAGACGGTTGATTATCGGCGCACAATTCACTTTTTGCAATTTACATCGAACAATTCCCGCTGTCCACACAATTAACGATGCAGAATTCACAGCATGCAGCATTTAATTTTTTTTATAAAAAATTCACGGTGTACCGTGAATCAACCGTCTTATGTTCGTAATCGTACTGGTGTAAAGACGGACACGCGTACGCGAATGGGTTTCGGTTGTATTATGGCGAGCAATTCTCTTCCCGCAATTTAAGTAGAAGCGAAATTCACAGGGTCAATCAAACTACACTGCTGTTGTAGTCAAAGTAGTTCATTTTTTGAATCCTCCACTTTTAAGCTTTCAATAAAATGGAAAATATTGGGATAGTCGATTACTACTGCAGTGCTGAATTTGCGATTCCATCGTTTTATCGCCTTGTGTTAGCATGGTATTGTAATGACTCCATTTTCCAAATCATCCCACAAAATTAACCTCAAAATAACTTAGCAACTCTTTCGGAATATGGTTTTCAGCTACAACAACGTTAAAATATTCAACGACTTTATCGGGATGAACAAATACTAGTGCTGCCAGCAATTTACAATTCATAGTGAAAGTTGCGTCGGTGTCATATTTAGGCTTGAATCCATGAGAACATATATTTCTGTAAAATGCCTGGCGATAGCTGCCATTTCAAAATCCATTGGTATAATTTCTGGCGTTAATGAAGACTTCATTATTTTCAAATGGGTTATAAGTCTTGTATGAACTTTTCCGGATTTTCCCAGTAGCAAAGCATATATACAAGGAGTACTCTTATTTTCGTAAATGCCGTGAATGACATAGAGTTGTGCAAAATGAGCAGGGCAAACACTGAAGGTACCATCACAAAACTATGTGGTTGGATTGGAAAAAATCTGCAAATTGTTAGATGTTCCAAAAATTAACAATCGTTAACTAAAATAATGTTCCATCTGCTAAAAACTTATATTTTGGCAAAAGTATTTTTTTCCACATGTGCTTAAAATGAATCTTAAACTAAAAAAACAAATTCACGGAGTACTGTAATTATCACACGTAATGTTTCGTCATTTTTTGTAACAGTTGTGGCACGTATTGTTTCGACAATATTGGTTATCGTTAATGTATCCTTTTACCATCATTAAAGAAAAAAAAAACATTGTGCGCACTTTCAAACTCGTACATAAAACATACATTGCTCATCCTTGGTACATAAATAGCTATATGAAAGTGGACAATCATGTATGTTTGATGCCGGTAGTTATTTATGGTATACATACGTTTGAGTAATTTCTAAGTAAAAATTCAAATAAATATAAAATTCGCTTTCATATAACTTATACTGTCCGGCTATAGCAGACGACAAAATTTATAAGTAAAACTGTGTACTTAAAATATATTTTGTCAGCACAAACTAAGTCTAATAAAAGTACTTCGTTAAAAGTGACAAATAAATTGATATATGATGTAGAATATTCCGCAATAATAAACTACCTACAAACAAAGATACTCGTACATATACCAAACAAATTATGATACAGGTAAAAGTAACTTCATGTATCTGCTATTTTTTATGGCTTTTTTTTATTCCAATAAAATACTCAAACATTACCCAAATAAATAGTATATTATGTCTATCGTATACGGGTATAAAATGGTTACAAATTTGTGGTACCAAAATTGCTATGAATTATTCTGCTAAACAGTAGTAAAAATATCACCCAGACAAAAAAACAAAATTAATTATATTTTATATCACCCTCAAACCAACCCAGTATAATAATATATGTATATGTTTGTGTTTAATGTACCTATACCTTTAACGAAATATTATGTAATAAACTACCATTCAATATTACGGGAATTTAAATTAAACACTTCAGATAACCACAAAATAACCATAAATAGAGAGGAAAATAAGATAAATTGGTGAATAAATATTAAATTTTCCTTAATTGTCTTTTAGAATTTTCCTCATCCAACTGATTCATAATGTCGTATACAATATTATTTCGGGTAAAGTAGAAATATCTGAGTTTTCAAAAAAAAAAGACTTATGATGAGCATTAACATTTATAAATTTTTAATGTGATAATTTATTTGTTACAGTAAGGGTAATTTGAGTCATTTACGTTTTTCAATCTATACCATAGAAATTTTATAACAATTCCGTTGAGTAAACTTTTTCTTAACAGGTTCCCTGCCGGTGTACCACCGGTATGTTACGATGAAAAACACTCCCAATTGCCAGTGTACCAGCGGTATACCACACTAAATATTACAACAAGCGGCCGGTGACCACCGGTATACAACTCCTTATAATACTACTAACGGCCATTGACCACAGGTGTACCACGCAAAATTATTTGAATTGAGGCCAGTGGACCACCGGTTGCCATTTTCTAATATCACTTTACTTTCGATATTCCAAAATAGGTTTTACGTACAAAAAATTTGGAGTGTGAATTTCTTAAATCCGTTTTGAGTGTGGCAAATCGATGGTACATTGGCCTCTGGATAGAAATACAAAAGAAAATGTGTTTGTCTATTTGTAAGGATTGCCGGTTGGATTTTTTACAAATTTTATTTTGTTTTGAGTTTCATTTGTAGTGTTTTTTTATTCCCTCCGGATAGCTGCTATCGAGAGCCGTCATATGAAAAGTGGCTCCGGATAGCGCTCCGTATAAATAGGTAGAGCCAAATATTTTTTATATCAAGTTTTCGCTAAACAATTGAATTAAAAATGATAGTTTGATGTTAAATAAGTTTAGTTTACCAATAAATAGCGCGTCAAATTTAAATTTAGGCGTATAAAAATGACGGCTCTCGATAGCAGCTATCCGGAGCGAATAAAAAAACGCATCTATTATTACCTATAATACGAGTGAATATATTAAGGGAATAACCCGAATTCATACATCGAAACACAAGTGAATTGGTAACACTGGTGAATTTGATATAAAGGCGCAAGTGAGCACAATATTTTGGTACATCCGATATCTTAGAATGGCGTCTCCAGATTTATTTAGTTGTGATGATGAAGATAATGAAGATAAAGTGACTCAGAGACATAGTAGGTGGGTACAATATTTGATATATAAAATATATTTATATAGGGATAATAAAATTCATTAGATATTTTGGAGTTGGGGATACCATTGATTTGTTTCATAATGACGAAAGTGAATCAGATTATGACTGTGGTGATTGATATAACGGATTCTGACGAATATATTCCGGGAAATTACACAGACTCTGAAACATCTGATTCTGAAAACATAACTGATATTTCTGAAGATAAGATGGAAATTGAAGAGACAGACAATAATCAAAGCACTTCAAAAGCCATATTTTGGAAAAATGCTGATAGGTAGCACTCTGAAAAAATTCATGATACCTCCACAATCAACTTCAACAATTCCAGCTCACCACAATTCACCTATAGCACCTAAAAAAGCTGTTGGGGTTAATTCTATTTATGGGTGTAGTACCATTACCAGAACTAAGTGACTACTGGAGTAAGGATTATGTTCTACGATCACAAATTATGAGCCGCAACAGATTCCAAATTTTAATCAGAATTATACATTTTGCGGATAACAACGACGATGCGGCCAAGTTATCAAAAACACATAAAATTGACAAATTAAGAGATATTTGTATATTCGTATATAAGAAGCATTTAAGTGCAGGCAGCGACCTGGTAATAGATGAATCAATCATTGTCTTCCAAGGCCGATTAAGCTTTAAACAGTATATTCCAGGCAAAGCCAGTAAATATGGAATAAAACTGTTCAAAATTACTAATACGAATGGGTACATGTTCGATTTGAAAATTTACGCTGGGAAAGAAAATAAAAGAGAAAGTGTTAAGCCGCATCGAGGAATGAAGACCATTCTAATTATAATAAAATAAAATAATAATAATTAAATAAATAATAATTATATAAAACTTTATTGTTATGATATTGAAATAAAATAATAAATAATTAAAATAAAACATTAAATTTGATTGTGCTGTTGTTTTACATACTTAAAGTCCCACCAGTGCCTAAATCATCATAAACGTATGGTACAAACCACTCGGTACCACTACACTTGGTGACAACGGTAAAGATTTTACCAGAATTCTAAACATGTGTTAAAACAATATAAGTTTAGTGTTAAATTATAAACTTTCAAACTTTAATGTGCATAAAATGAATAAAATAAAAATTTAATAATGAAGTCATAAATCTAATTTATGTTAAAAACCTAAAACTTAACAAACTATTGAAACTTTTACGTTAAACGTATATTCTTGAATGAACTTAAAATAGTTTTACTTAATCAGTTATAAGAACGTTCTGGAATTAACGGAAATCATAAATATCGCTAGCACAAGTCGATTCAATGTACATGTTCAGTACAAAACGCTTCATTCATAAGTTTAAGGGCATTATATAAAAATTTATAACTCTGCAACAATCAAAGCCTCGTGTTCATTCTAATTCAGGTGCAAGGCCATCATTAGGAAAGTAAATACAACTACGAACACATGGAAATCAACAAATAAAGTAAATATGACACAGCTACATCATCATAATTCAATGGACCTGTTATAACAATTATACGTAAGACAAATTTAATTAAGTTAATAACTATTCTTAATTTTTATTTTAAATTTTAAAAAAAATAAATATAAGTGTATATATGTACATATATATATTTAATCAAAATGTTTAATCTTAAATGTCATTAATTAAGCTCATCATACATTTTTCTAATTAAATCAAATGTATGTGATTTTCTTCATTTTTTTTTACCAAATGGTGTTATTAAAATTTACTTTTGAATATGGTAAATTTTAAATTAAAATTTATTACATCGTTGCTAGTGACTTCCTTCGTTAATGTCTTCGAACGACGAAACATGAAGTAATACTAATGACAATGACGTGAACTTATTATTAAATCTATTACGTCTTCGAACCGTCGTAATAAAAGAGAACCACATCCTCCTGTTGAACACAATATTTTAAATAGTCAAATTATTTCCAATTTTCCTCCCACATCTTCCGATACGATTTCCCAACTTTCAAATATTAATCAGAGTAAACATTCCGAAGAAATTAATATGGCGGCTTTAGATGCTAAATACGTCCTAAAACTTGTTTCAAGTTTTAACGGCGATCCAAGAGAACTACATAAATTCTGCTCGTGCGCAACTTTCATATTTAAAACTTTACTTGACGCCGATAAGCCTGCCTTTATAGAATTACTTAAATTAAAATTAGACGGAAAATCTTTGATGTCGTTCGATATGATGATATAAAAACATTCGCTGACTTTAAGAAACTTTTAACAGTGGAATTTTCCGAGAGCCGTTCTATTGGCCAGATTCAAATGGAGTTGGCTAACATCAGACAGAGGTGAAGATGTTCGTACTTATGCAACTAGAGTTTAGATGCTTGTTCATGATTTAAATGAAGCTTATATCGCTTCTCAAGGTCAATCATCAGCTAAAACAATACAAGATCTTAATGCGCACATTGCCCTTCATTCATTCCAGGAGGGTCTAGATCAATCGATCAAAGTGATCATCAAAGCATGTAGATTTACTAAGCTAAACGAAGCCATCAATCAGGCAATCCAGGAAGAAACTATTCTTAAAAAATTTTCTAGAATTCGCACAGCAGAGCCTTCCTCTTTTACTCCAAAAACACAACATAAAAAAATTTGTCAGTTGTGTCGTAAAGTGGATCATGAAATTAATCAGTGCTATCAGAACAAAAACAATCAGGTCTAATCAGTAAAATCATTTTCAGTAATTCGTTGTGCTTATTGCAGACGTATGGGCCATCATATACAAGAGTGTACTCTCAAGAAAGCAAGTGACGAGAGAAGAGAGACAAAACTCTCAACTTCGGGAAACGTAAGCGGGTCTTCGAGGTCAACCAAGGACACTCCTTCGAAGACTCCATAAATAAAGAGTGTTCTCAATCCAATCCACCAATTGAACGTTGTTTATCCTATAATAGAACTTACAAAAAACGAAAGCAAAAGTCATTACCTTTATATTAATCTTGACATAAGCAGATTCGAAACCATTCCTTTCCTCTTGGAGACGGCTGCCGAGGTATCCCTTATTAAAAATTGTTTATTGAATGATGCAGTCCAAATTAATAAAAATAATATTTGTAAATTAAAAGGTATTTCCTCCGATTTAATTCCAACTCTTGGCGAATGTCAAGCGAAACTATTGCTTCCTGACGAAAATCAATTGGACATCAACTTTCAAGTAATACCTGATTCTTTCCCCGTTACTTGTTCGGGTATTATTGGCTTAAACTTTTTCAACAATTATAAATGCAATATTGATTTTTTTAAACAAGTTGTATATATCCCGTTAGAAAATTATGTAGTGTCGTTAAGTTTATCCCAAGGGCTTCAATTGAATTGTCCACAATGTATGAGACTTTCTGCTCGCTCAGAAAACATCATTACAGTGACAGTTAACTCTGTTGATGAGTCAGAATTCGTCTGCTTGTCACAAAAGATAGTACATTTCGTGTTATTTCGTGTTCACATCGAATTCAATTCATAAAATTAAAAAAAATTCTATGGCAATCTCTATCGTAAATATTTCTGAAGATCAAGTTACTCTAACCGATTTCAACATTACAGTTGAACCTTTAAATAGATACCATATTTATCAAGTGCAAAAATGGAATGACTACCCTGAAACGAGTACAACTTTGGCTTCTTCATCTCTAGGCAATTCAAATAAAAGCCACACTTTTACATCAACCCAAAAGTCCGGTTGCCCTGAGGCTCTCGATTTTCATTTAAATAATACAAATAGCGTAGAGAGCCCTTCGTTAATAATGAACAATAGTCTAGATAAATCAGACGAGAATCAATCTCGTAAGCATGAAAAGGGTAACATAAAATATTTAAATGACGAAACAGAAATAAACTAACTCGTACTAGAATTTCATACATCTCCTCTTGGAGGTCACCAGGGCCTGTTTAGAACTTACAATCGCATGAAAGAGTATTACATAATTTCTCATATGTATTCGACAATTAAAAATATAATATCCCTTGCCAACCCTGTCAAGTAAATAAGCATTCTACGTTCACTAAGGAACCGATGAAAATTACGACCACATCTTCTCGTTCGTTCGAAAAGTTATTCCTAGATATCGTCGGACCAATGCGTCGTTTACTGAAATTTGCAAACTCCTCAAAATAAAAGAATTCTGCACCACGGCTTACCATTCGCAAACTAATGGCTCTCTTGAAAGGTTCCATAAAACATTGGGCGAGTACCTAAGAACGTTTTGTCAAAATGACCCTTTGAACTTGGATGAGTGGCTTCTATATTTAACATTCTCGTATAATTTGACGCCACACAGTTCTACCGGGTTAATGCCACATGAATTAGTTTTAAGAATGAAACAAAAAATTCCAGTGTCACTTATCAAAGATCCTGAACGCAAATATACTTATGATGGCTATTACGATGACTTGAAATGCCGGTTACAAAATTCTTTCCTAATGGCCAGAACAAATTTATTAATATCTAAAGAATCTTCAAAATTGAATTATGATCGATCGATAAATCCGGAAAAGTTTTACAAAGATGATGTGGTTCTTCTTAAAAACGAAGCTCGAACTACTAAACTTTCTCCATTATGGTTGGGACCATACGTGATTCAAGATGTTTTATCGGACGAAAATTGTGTCATTTAAATCGGACGTTCAAATAAACTCGTACACAATAACAGGCTGAAACTTTTTTAAAAATAAAGCCAAAAGTTATTGCCTTTTAATAACACAAATAAGAATTATATACCAAATGAATTAAAATCATATGTATTATAAACTTTTAATTATAATTAATAAAAAGAAAATAGCAATAATTTAATAAATATTAATTTCCTTTAATATAAATATTTATTTCCTAAAAATATGTTAACATTACCAAAGAAATTAAAATTACTAACAAAATGAATGAAATTTATTATAAATAACTAGTAACTGTAAGAAAATTGCCCTATGTAAAATATGAATTGTAATTACAACCTAAAATAAAACTAAAGTTTTCTATTTCCTAAAAGATTATATAATAAATAACTTTTATCTTGTCGTCGGAGGTGTGAGGAAAAGCACCAACATCACAAGATAACATTCAATAAATTTTAAGAATTTACTGTAAATGAATTATATAAATGTATATAAATGTATTTTGTAGATTAAATAAAAATGTAAAAGGTTAGAAAGTGTTAAGCCATCGAAGAATGAAGATCATTCTAATTATAATAAAATAAAATAATAAATAATTAAAATAAAACATTAAATTTGATTGTGCTATCGTGTTTTACATACTTAAAGCCCCACCAGTGCCTAAATCATGTGCCAGTGGGTGCCCTCACTACAAGAGACTCATGTTCAAGCAACTCTTCGAAAAAATCGAAAAGGCATACCACAATTTCCTAAATTGAAAATAGATAACACAATTTTGTAAATATTTTTAAACAAAATCATAAATATGTACATATATTTGTAATTTTATAGGTGAAACTATTTGCAAAGAACGTGATGGAATTGTTGTAGGGAAATGGAGAGATAAGAGCGATGCTCATTTTCTCTCAACAAAACACGATGGCACGCTAGTTGATGTTATTTCGGGAAAGAGAAAAACAAAAAAACAAACAATGTAATTGAAAGCTACAACAATAGCAAACAAGGGGTTCATATCTCGGATCAAATAAAGAGCTCATTTAATCATTTGAGAAAAACAATACGCTGGTATCACAAATTAGCCCCAGAGCTACTTTTAAATATCATTGTGGTGGACTCATTTATTTTATTTAAAATACAAAACCCTTTACGAAAACGGATAACAATGGCTAAATATCGAGTTGAGCTTATAAAAGCCTTAACTCAATTTTCACCAATTTTCATTGAGGAATTCAATGATGAACTGAATAAAGAACTTGTAGAGCCCACACATCGTCTTGTGGAAATAGACCAGAAATCCAAGGATGGAAGATTAAACAGAAAGCGATGCACGGTCTGTTACCAAGAAATTTCCCGGAATAGTGGGCCAACACAGGTTCGAAATAAAGCTAAAAGGGTTAACACGTATTGCAAGCAGTGTCCTAATAGCCCATACCTGTGCATAAAACATTTTTTCATAATTCATAAAGCTTTTATTGCAAAAAACGAATAAAGCGAAATAATTTTATTATTATTTTTACTGCCCCATTTGACATAACTATTATTTTCCGAAATAAATAATTTTCTTATAATTTCTAAAACAAATTTTTTTTTTTTTTTTTTTCAAATTTCTTAATGCCGTGGTTTACCGCTGGTACACCGGCCGTTAAAAACAATATTTGTCGTGGTATAGCGATGGTACATTGGCTGCTTTGATTAGATTTGAAAATGGTATACTGGGAGTACATTGGCCAATGGGATTAATTTTCATGGTGGTATACCGGTGACCAATGGCCTCAATTCAAATAATTTTGCGTGGTACACCCGTGGTCACTGGCCGTTAGTAGTATTATAAGAAGTGGTATACCGGTGGTGCACTGGTAACTGGGAGTATTTTCCATCGTGACATACCGGTGGTACACCGGTAGGGAACCTGTTAATAACAAAGCCGGAATTCAGCCCACCCTGAAATGTTGCTCATTAACAGTGAAATCTACACGACCTCTTCCAAAATGTTACTTAAGTACAGATTTCCTTTTTAACGGTCGAATGATCGAAATCAAACAGTAGAAGAAGTCAAACTGAGTAATTTCTTTGAATAATGTTGAAAAATATGTTTAATTGTATAACCTTACTTCATATTTGCATTGAAACAAGTTTATTAAAATAAGTGAAAATCATTATACATGTCTCAACCCAAATTTATTTAGAATTAACACTAACAATTTTAGTCGCATACGCCTAACGTTATATAGTTAAAACAAGGAGAATAAGATATAAAGAGAGATAATTTGTATGAGCAAAAATGTATGAGAAATTCAAATCCATATTTTATATAAATAATTTTTGCATTTTAAAGAGATGCATATATAAAATATAACTGTCCCTGTCTATCCTTTCAATTTCATATGCAGAAAATAAATACTATCGTTTGTACAACATTATTAGTGGTTTTCCAATCGACCATCGCAAGTACTTATAAGCACTTATGGTTTATGTCTGTACTAAATCATCTACTCGCAACTGATTTACCTATTTTTTCAAGAGCAGCTACAAGCAGTTACGTCAACATTTTCCGCTAGGTGACATTTGATAACAATTAACAACAATAAAGCTAAAATTTATTTTTAAAATATTTATTTTAATATTTTATCATTATAACTTTAAAATATTAAACCACTATCGCATTATTTTTTGGTATTATGTGAATTAAAAATTTAGAGGTTATGTTTTTCTTATGTCATAATTTTTTGTGTGTTCAAATCGACATTTAGTCGAGAAATATTTTTCGCACTTATAAGTACTTGCGGTGGTCGATTGGAAAACCACTATTTTTGACAAAAAGGCGTTAACAATAATGCCGTGCTAAGAAAAAAAGTCATATTTGCCTTTTTATAGTTTTAAGTAATTTCAATTTTTCTGTTTTCGTTTTCCGTGTCTTACTAGGAAACTTGGCTACTAAATAACGGGATTTTATGACATTTAGTGAAGGATATTTAGCATTTTAAAGAAGCAGACAAGTAGATATTTGTTTGCAGAATCCAAATATGACCCTAACCCATTTTTTGAATTTTGGCGCTTAAAAGCTTTGGCTATTATTTTTAAAAATTAAGACCGGTTTTGGACCTTCGTCGTTCTTCAGTTCTTGTTTTCAAGAGTATGAGAACAATAACTGAAGAAGGACGGAGGTCCGAAACCGCTCTTAATTTTTAAAAATAATACAAATTGTTTCTCACAAAAAGAAAGTTGTTAATTATTTTAATTAATTAATGTTTATGTAAATTCATTTACGTATGCGTTTTCATATGAAAGAATTTATTGTTTTGTTAATTTCAGGTTTTATCAAGGAAAAACAGGTACTACAGCAGTAAGCTCTCATATCTCTTTCTAAAATGGAACATGTTACCTTTCCCTACCCTATAGCTATAGGCATTTAAAATGAACCATTTAGAATTTTTTCTTGTAAATTAGTATAAAATATTTTATTACTGTTTTATTTATTCACAACATGGATCATCATGTATCGGTGGTAGCAGTGAATTAAAATCTCGCTGGACAACAGAAAAACTATATACTTATTTGTAATTTTTTGCAAATATTAGGCAAATTACGCTGCTTTCTATGTATATACTTGCTCAAAAATATTTACAATTCTTATGCTGTGTGCCTCAGAAGACTTTTCAATCTAAACTTTTCAAATTTTGAAGCTTTCGCTATTTCCTCATAGATGCTTGGTGAAAAGGCAGTTTACGAGGTTACTTTTGGACGACTGACATACAGTTTAAAATACGTAGTACGTAAATGTCATTGAATATCAAAAACAAATTAAATAAAAATAAATTATTAAAATATATAAAATGAACAAAAAAAAAAATGGCAAAGAGACCGCTCGCGGACAAAAAAAAGTTTATTTGGATGGTTTTGACTGGCATCAGTTTCATTTCCATGAGTCCGAAAATGCAACCCGGTTCCATTCTTGCTTCCATAATATGTGGTTTTTGGCAGATTCCAATCGGTTTGCTTTGTGTGATGCATTCAAAGGAGGTTTCTTTTGGAGTTTTTTCTATTTAAGATGCGTATCATTGTTAGTCACACGTCGAACAGTTGATTAGCTAGCTTTGACTTCGGTTTTTGCCTTAATTTTTTACGCCGATAAGCATGAATTTGAAGCTGACCGAATAATTGCCCGTCCATCAGTGGGCGTTATAGCCTCCGCAATGCGTCCTTCTCTATTTTCACCATAATTTTTAATGTTATTGATAAAGGATCCAATAACGGTTTTCTCTCTACCAATTTTTTCCGCTATTTGCCGATTTGAGAATCCTCCTTCCTTCAAACCTCCGATCTTAGCTGCCGGATCTAATGAACATTTAAATCCACCGTCACCTAATAGAAAAAAATCCACGAGGTAGGAATATTTGTGCCGACCAGCTCAGTCTCTCAAGCTATGGGAAGATCAGATAAATTTAATTGTTGATTACGCAAGGCAGCACGCTAATGAGACTGCAGTAAACAAGGGCCTTCACAATGTCAATGCTATTCTCCTTCAACAGGGTTTAGTTGTCATGCAATTGGTGTGCCTGCGCCCACTGGAACCGCTACAAATGATGAGTTTGTGAGGAAGAGGCAAGAGTAGTAGAAGCACAAATCGCGATGGTCAATGACGTTCAACTATTGGGTTACATCAAAATCATGATGGCAGCGGAGAACTCACACGCAGATTGCAAGCTCTTCTACCTCGTTGGGCCTGGCGGTCTGAGCAAGACTGGCCTATATAACACGCCTATGTCTAACTTCCGAGGAAAGGGTTAAATCGTCCAGCCATTTGCTATGCGGTTTCAAATTTCCGGTCCCCTTGCTTGGCACATCAATTTCGTCTATGCGCTTGAACTCCCCTGAAGCAGCTGCTATTCGTGAAGCCGCACTCATCGTTACTGATGAAATCACTTTGCTTCCGCAAATGAAAATCATGGGCAACGAAGAAAGTTTTGGTGGAAAGCTAGTTCTGGGCGGCGACTTTCGACAAACGTTGCCAGTAATTTCTCGAGGTACACGAACGGAAATAATCGAGTGTTGCATCAAATCAAGCAGGCTTTGGAGCGAATTTCAGCATCTTACTCTTACAACAAGCAGGCGTAGCGCGGGACAGAGTGAGCACAACAATTGGCTATTGGATGTCGGTTCCGGAAGATTGCCTTCCGCGCATAGAATTTATGAAGAGGGCACATTTTAGGTACCCGACAACATGATTACAACTGATGATTTAATGAAAACAATCTTCGGAGACATTAAGAACCTATCAATCGGAGAGTTGTCAAAGAGAGTCATCGTGGCACTTATACCAATGTGCAAACATGTTCTATTGCCCAAAACCAAGTGATTGTATCGCTGCTTCGTAATCTCAATCCGAAGAAGGGTAGGGTATGTGTAATGGAACTCGATTGATCGTTAAGGAACTTGCCCACAACTTCATCAAAGCGAAGATCATTTCCGAGTGCTTCAAAGGAGACATCGAACTTATTCCGAAAATCGATCTCGCGCCTACTGAGCTCACACTTCCATTTGTTCTCAGTCGTATGATCACGTTGGCATCAGTCTTCAATTCTCAGTCTTCTCGCATGAGTAGCTTTAGGTCGCACCTCGTTCACGAATTTCTGCTCAAGTAAAAATCAACATTGAACCAAACCAACAGCAGGGCCAACTACTGGACGATGAACGATACTTAACTCGCAATGTTGTATATAGAGAAATTTTGTGTTTAATAAATCATGCTCATGTACTAAAATTGAATTGATCATAATTATTTAACTCATTCAAAAGGCATTTTACAGCAAAATATCTTAGATCGATGGGACACCCTGACCTATTTTGGTAGTATAACATACTAAATCGGACAATTTTATCGCGTTGAGGTGCTACAGTGTACGATCTATTTTGGCAGAATAGCATACTATTTTAAACAAAATTCACTTAACAGACACCTTTATATAATAGAAGATAGATTATCGGGTTGTGTAACGAAATCCCGGTTTTTAAAATCTCGATTTTCAAATTCCAATTTTTAAAAGCTCGGTCCTGCAAAAATAAGAAGGGTTGGCTACATAAGACTAGTTACCGAAATCTCGGTTTAAAAAGAATGGTTTCAAAATTTCGGTTACAAAAAACTGGTTTTCAAATGACTGGTTTTCAAAATCTCGGTCTCAAATGACTGGTTTTCAAAAACTCGGTTCTCAAAATCTTGGTTTTGAGAAAAATATTTTTATTAATTCGGGCCGCCCGAATTGATAAAAAATATTTTTCTCAAAATCAAGATTTTGAAAATTCTATAGTCGAATAAAGGCAAAGATATGCTAAATGTGGATGGCCATACACATCACCTTCAAAGGAAAAGTGACACGTATCAGTGGGCTTGTGCAAACAAAAAATATGTAAAAGAAGGGTTGTTACCATAACAACAGATGGGGTCCACATAATCAAAAAGAGACCATCCACCCATTGCCACGATCCCTTAGGTTTCGAGAAATCGGTAAACGATGTAAATAAAACGGTGAAAAGCCTAGCAAAAACTGTTCTGTAGCGGACATTCTGAAATGTAATAAAAGGCTGCATTTGGTAACACTATTTTGAATTACGTTGAAAAGTTACTTTTGGTAACACTATGTTGAATTAAGTCGCCATCTTGATTGTGTTCTAAAATAGAGAGTATGTAAAACGGAGGAGAAGAAAAAGGTTGAAATTGTTATAAGCGTCCTCCTAAGTTAAAAATAAAAAAAACAAGAAATTAACGAAAGATTTATTGATACAGTCCACTTAAGTAGAAGAGTAAACATTTGGTCCTTCGAGCCGGATCATATTGGTTATGTAAATAAAATACAGTGAAGTGTGTTAAAGTAAAAGTTAGTGTAAAATCGGAAAAAAGCAGAAATGGCGTCACAAGAGGAATTGAAAAAACATGTGGTGGAACGAAGTAGCGTAAAAAGACGACTAACGGCACTAACAAAATACATAAATGAATTTACTACAGATGTAGAGCCAAATCAAGCGTTATATTTGTTAAAAGGGAAAATGCTTTATATGGACGAATGCATGAAAAATTATAAAGAAGTCTATACAGCCATGTTAGAAATAGCGTGTACGATGGGTGATGAAATGCAAATGGAGGCTATAGAGAATGATAGTATCAATTTCCAAGATACTTTTGCTGATATTAATTACGCATTTGCGCCATTATTAAACCAAGTTGAGAGTGTACTATGCCCCATTCCAGAAAACGTGTTTGAGGATGAATCTAATGTACAAGTACGTCGTACTTGTACACATCACGTCGTACAAGTGCGTCATCAAATGAAAATATTAACACCAAAATCGAAGTAGCATCAGCTAATGGTATACAAGAGACGGAAGAGGAAAGAAGTATCTGCCCTACTCGTGAAATGCAAAACAAGCAGAACAAGGATCAACTTACAGTAGTGCATGAACATACTAAAAGCGTATCAATTGTGGAATCGAACCACAATTGTCGTATAATGCAGTCATGCTGCCGAAAATTTCGTTACCCACGTTTGATGGCGATCCAGAAGGATGGTTGGGGTTTCGAGATTCGTTTAAGGAGTTAATTGTACAAAATCCTTCAATCACCGATATGCAGAGATATTATTTTCTTAATGGAGCTTTGTCTGGAGAGGCTAAAAGAGCAATTGCAAATATTGAGTTTTCATCACGTGGTTTTAGCCTGGCATGGGAAGTACTCGTGGCAAAATATGACGATAAGAAGAGCATTTTGGATAACCATGTTAAGTCATTTTTTAAGATGAAATATATGAACAAGGAATCAAGATCAGAAATATGCAGAATAATGGATGAATCTCAAAAGCAGTTGCGAGCATTGGGAAGATTAAAATGTAGATACGTTTTACGTGAGTAAAATGAAGATACGTCAAATGAAAATTCTACTTGGGAGAAAATGTTAGAATTTTTACATCGCAGAAGTCGTGCTTTAAAATATCAAAATGAGTCATCCAAAACTGAGTCATCAAATAAAACGTCAAATGCAGCGAGTAGCAATCATCGTCGGAATACGTCAACGTTTTTATCATCTTCGGAGGCTGCGGAGAAAATAGTAACGTGCCCTTTGTCCCATCGGTCACACTTGCTGGTGGTAAGCGAGCAATTCATAAAACTGGCTCCTCAGGATAGATATGATCAAATCAGAAAATTAGGTTTATGTCTTAATTGCTTTAAAGGTGGACATAAATCATTTATGTGTAGATCATCTCGCTGTATAAAGTGTCAACGAAGGCACAATACTATGCTGCATTTAGAATCGAACGGGTTAGTATCTTCGTCAACTGAGCAACAAGTAAATGTCAATAAATTGAATCAACAACACAATGAGCAGGCGTAATCAAAAGATGATTTAACTTCAAGCAAGACCACACTAGTATGTCGGAAATTAAATGTCTCGTATGCATGTGTTACTTTCAACAGCACAAGTCTTAATAAAGAGAGGGAACTTATCATACTTGCAGAGTGTTGCTAGACTTAGCATCGCAATCAAATTTCAATTCGGCCGAACTTGCAAATAAACTGTCATTGGTGCATGACAACGTTAGAATATCGATTGGTGGTCTGAATCATTCCAAAATAGAGTTTAAAGAAAAATTAACAACAAAAATCAAATCTAGAATCAACAAATTTGCTACCATATTAGAGTTGTGTGTGGTTCCTAAAATTGGAAATCATTTGTCAAAACAATTTATAAATTTTGAAAAGTGGAAACTACCAGCACATGTTACACTGGCTGACCCGCGATTCAATGTACCTGGTTCAATTGATTTGCTGCTTGGCGCAGAGTTATTTTTTAAAATATTAAACAATGGAAGAATAGAATTGGAACGTAATTTGCCGGTATTACAAGATTCAGTTTTCGGTTACAGAGTAAGCGAGTTACAGAGTAAGTTAGATGCTAAATTAGACGAACAATTACAAACATTCTGTATAATCGAGGCTCATGACACAAAGAAAGGTTTGTCCATTGAAGAGAAAGAATGTGAGAGAATATTTGAGGAATCACATTTTCGAGACAAAAGTGGACGATTTTCGGTGAGATTAACCTTAAAACCTAATTTTCATCAGTTTGATGAATCGAAAACTCAGGCGCTGAAACGGTTTGGTTATTTGGAATCAAAACTAAACAAAAACCCTGAATTAAAAAGAGATTACGTAAAGTTTATGGAAGAGTACGAAAGTTTAGGACATATGGCAGTAGTGCATCATAACATCAACCGAGACTTAGAATATTACCTCCCACATCACGCAATTTATAAGAATAGCACACCAACAAAAGTGCGGGTCGTTTTCGACGCATCAGCAAAGACGTCAACTAATTTGTCGCTAAATGACATCTTAATGCTTGGACCTACGGTTCAAGAGAAATTGCTGTCGATAATTATCAAATTCAGAAAATTTACATACGTTTTCACCACTGATGTGGAGAAAATGTATCGTCAGATCCTTGTATATCAAGATCAAACCTCCTTGCAAAAAATTGTCTGGATAAGTCATCCAGATCAACCAATCAAAGAATATACATTACGCACGGTTACGTATGGAACGTCATCAGCTCCTTATTTGGCAACGAAAGTGTTGAATCAATTAGCAAGGGACGAGCAAGACCAATATCCGTTGGCAGCTAATGGCCAGTCTCCATTCGTCGCGACGAACAAAAAATGGCATGACGTCATGACCTAATTGGTATATTATACTTACAACTACTAACATAACAAATAATTATATTTTCTGTTTTTATTGCATGTGTCATTTTGGATTAATAAAATATTCATTCAAACCAAATATAGACTTGTCTTCCCATTTATATTTGTAGTTTTTACTTTAGGATTTTTTATTTTATTTGTATAAATAAATTAAATTCAAGCTGCTGACAAATATGTTAAGCTGAAAGAAATGTATTAAGCCTTTAATAATATGAATGTTGCTCATTTTGCCACCGATAGCAATCAAATAAAATTCTCCAACCGAAATTACAATTAATAATTATGTACAAGTCAAGCCTTGTTACAAAAATCGTTATTAAATTAAAATAATTCAAAAGTAACATTTCATTATCAATAAATTATGTTTATTGCTATTGTTACAATTATTATTTTCTCTAATGATTTTGAAGAAACAAAATTTTTTTGGCATGGCACAAATAATTGAGAGTAAAATACAAATTGCTCTCACTTCGTCGTGACAAAATTTCAAAAAAGATGGATATTGTGATGTTTTGGTTCTCTTCGTCACGAGTAATGCGCATGAGCACAATCAGCTTTGTTTATGTATTCATACCAATTTTACCCAATAAACAATAATTGGCACAAGCTCGTGCCAATTTTTCTTCGTCGTGACGAGTGGAGACCGGCCATAAAGTGACATGAGAGTGTTTTTACGTGGATGATTTGTTGACGGGTAGAGATAGTATGGAAGAAGCACTATAACTTCAAGCAGAACTGGTGGAGATGTTTAAAGGTGCTGGAATGAAGTTGCGAAAATGGATATCTAATACAACCGCTTTGCTGAATGCAATTCCATTAGACGATCGAGAACAATTGAACAGTCCCAATGAAACAATTAAAACATTAGGGTTAATGTGGGACTCAACAAGTGATTAGTTAAATTTTAACGTGGCTACCAAGATTCACAGCTCTACTACTACGAAACGAGAACTACCGTCAACCATAGCCAAATTGTTTGACCCTTTGGGCTTGATCGCACCAGTAGTTGTGACAGCAAAAATTTTGATGCAAGGGGGTTGCAAAAATAAATTGGGATGAGTTGCTGCCCCAAAATATTCAATCGACTTGGAATACATTTATACATCAACTGGCATTGTTAAATTCGATTAAGTTCCCAAGACACATTGTTATACCAAAAGCCAGGTCAATTGAGATCCACGGATTTGCAGACGGGTCAACGGTAGCGTACGGTGCATGTGTTTATTTAAAATCAGTTGGCGAAAATGACGAAATATCTGTAAAATTGGTGTGCATTAAATCCCGAGTAGTATATATCATTGCGCACAACAACTATGCCACGATTAGAATTAAACACAGCAGTATTACTAGCAGAATTAACACAAAGGGTAATCAAGTCGTTGGATCTTCCGTCAGCAAAGTGTACCCTGTGGTCGGATTCAACAATAGTATTGTCATGGATTAAAACACCTAAAATCCAGGAAATTACGTCACTAATGAGATGACGGCATGTCGACACCAAGAGCAACCCTGCGTATGTGGTGTCGCGGGGTATGTTACCAACAGAATTACGTGACTGTGCAATTTGGTTTCATGGGCCACACTTTTTGAAATGTGCTGAAGACACGTGGCCATCAAAATTGATTTTACCATTGACCAAGACGCCGGAGGATACAACCGGGAACGTAGCGTTCGCTTTAATAAAATATAAACAATTTCAAAATGTTTTAAACGTTCAGCGATATAGTTCTATGGCGAGACTAGTTCGTGTAGTTGCCTGGTGTAGACGATTCTTTTATAACTACACTACAAGGGATTTAACAACGCGCAAAAGGGGTGTGCTGAATTCAGAGGATTTGGACAACGCTAAGAAATGTTTGCCTGAAAGCAGACATCCAGGAATCAACGTAAGGAAACTTATGCCAAGGTCTATATTTGCATATTTATTTGTTTTACCACAAAGGCAGTACACCTCGAGGTGGTGGAGGATGCAACTGCAGATGCATTTGTGGCTGGCTTGAAACGATTTATTAGCATACGTGGAAAACCGACAGAAATATGGAGTGATAACGGATCCAACTTCATAGGAGCTAGCAACCAATTGCAACAGATGGAAAACATGTTTAAAGCACAGCATCACGACATTATTGATTATTGTTCAACAATGGCATTTTATTCCACCACGAGCTCCTCATTTCGGAGGCATTTGGGAATTGGGCGTGAAGGTAATCAAAACCCACACGAAAAAGGTAATCGGTTCGCGTATTATGACGTTGGAGTACCTGCATACTTTGGTTGTTCAGATTGAAGGGATAATGAATTCGCGTCCCTTGTGTGAAATGTCATCCGAACCAACTCTTGTGAACTACCTTCTAACCGTCTCACTCAATGGCAACAATTAACCAAATTAGTACAGCAGTTTTGGAAAAGATTCCAATTGGAATATATCAACACTTTACAACAGCGGCATACGTGGCTGGAATCACAACCAAATTTACAGCCTAATGATTTGGTTATTGTAAAAGAGGACAATATGCCAGGCACTCTTTGGCTCATCGGGCGCGTAGAAAGGTGCGAACAGCCGTTATTCGTACACGAACTGGTTCAATGAAACGGCCCATTACAAAGTTGGCAAAACTTCCAAGGGGGTAATCATCTTGATTTACTTTAATATTTATGTTGTTATAATTTAATCGATGTACAATTATTATTATTATTAGCTGCTACCACATGGAACAATTTGAAGCGTTAACATTAAGTTTGAGAAGGATATATCCTTTCAACCCGCGGAGTGTATGTTCTGTAGCGGACATTCTGAAAACTAATAAAAGGTTGCGTTTGGTAACACTATTTTGAATTACGTTGAAAAGTTACTTTTGGTAACACTATGTTGAATTAAGTCGCCATCTTGATGGTGTGTTCTAAAATAGAAAGTATCTAAAACGAAGGAGAAGAAAAAGGTTGAAATTGTTATAAGCGTCCTCCTGAGTTAAAAATAAAGAAAAAATAAAAAAAAACCAAGAAATTAACGAGAGATTTATTAATACAGTCCACTTAAGTAGAAGAGTAAACAAAAACCTCAAATTTAAAACAATCCCAAATCATAAGAAGGAGCGCCCTTGACTGCCAGAAAGACAATCGGCTGTATTTACCTAATTTGTAAGCAAAGAAACAAAAAACCTTGCGAGCAAGGTCAAGCATAATTAAAGAACCGAACAATTTATTCAATATAACTATACCGGAACAGTTAAAATTTCTGGAAGGGGAACAGTTTCTTATAATAATCTTAATATTCTTCTCCGAACACCTACCAGTTTAAAGCTCCTGGCTGAGGCTGAATCCTGACTAATCGAAAGCACGTTTGAAGTTGTACCATTCTTTATGCGCAAACTGAATCCGCATATTTTGAACTATTTTATGATATTTGTGAATGGGCTTGCAACTGGAAAATTCATTTAAAACCAAAGCGAATTATTACAGATTTTAAAAAAGCCAGTGCTTCAGCTTGTAAAGAATTTTTCCCGGATACCCGCCCTGATGCCAGAAAAATAGATAAATAATTCGAAAATAATTATTTAACGGGGCTTTGGTCAGTCGCAGATGCTGATGTTTTTCCAAGGACTCAAAACACAGTTGAGGCTTGGCACAGGCGGTTGCAAGTTATAGTTGGTAAGGCCCACATGAGTGTGAAAACCGTGATTTTGAAAACCCGGATTTTGAAAATCGGGATTTTAAATTCGGGATTTTGAAAACCGGGATTTCGTAGTACACCCAGATTTTCGAACAAAGAAAACAGGCGCCGAAGGTGCCCCAGAATAACCTAGTATTTGATGAATTTTCAAAGATTGACTAAGCTTCAACAAGCTTATGATCTAGTTTTACGTTATATTCTCCCCAGTATTTTAGTATACTACATATCATACCACTTAATTTTTATTTAAAAATTCGTATTTTTGTGTATCACTGAAATGGCAGCTAACGAGTTTTATTAAGCCATTGTATATTCTATAAAAATTTATAGTTTAGATTACAAAAAGTTTAATCTTATTTCAAATTTTAATTGAATTGTAGACAAACTAGAAATTATACATATTTCCTCAGGATGCGACTCATGATAACAACTACTCCTAACTAGCTTTTATACAATAAAATTAAATAACATCGAAAATTCCGTTTTAATTAAAACCGAAATAAAATACCAAAAAAAAAGTTTGATTGTTAAAAATGTTTTTTTTTTTATAAGGACAATTGTAAACCATTCAACTAGGGAGAGAAGACGACGAGTCGTTGAAAATTTGTATTTTTCTCATTTTACAAAATACACAAACCATGGAAGGAAATTTATTCTTTTTTCACGGTTGATTTTTTAAGAAGCAGTTTTCCATTTTCCGTTGTTTGGTTTTTTGTTAAATTTATGAGTTTTAATACTATTTACAATTAGTCTAGTTTTTGTTTTTTTCATTTAATTAATTCAATAAGTTTTAATATTTTATTGTTATTATTCTAGAATTTGCTTATAATTTTTTTCTTCATTTTATTTATTTTAAATATAAGTTTTTTTGTTTTTTAATTTGTTTGCCTTGCTTGTAAAAATATGATCACGTTTTTTTGTGTGTCATAAAATTATTGAACTAATTTGTTTTAAAAAAATATTTTTTTTTATAAACTAAAAATTATTAAACTAAAGTCGGTAGTGTACAATAAATAAAATTATTTTTTTTAATGAGAACAGTCTTTAAAAATAAATTTATTTACAACAACCAAATGGTCATATTGCAGATACTTGTTCCAAATCAGCCGATGAGCGTCCCGAATTCATCACAACATTTTTTGCCGCATAATCCGTTACAAATCGATCACTGTGCCTAGGATGTATATTACCCACTTCTTGGGCACAACACATTGCATTTCGTGACGTTAATATTCGTTTAAATGCCGCCCGAAATTCTGTATTAAATATTGAATAGATGATTGGATTGAATGCCGAATTTGAATAACCGAGCCACGATAAAATTTTAAATGTTTGGCCACCGATACAAGTTTTACAAAATGCCGCAACAATATTAACACAGAAGAATGGTACCCAACATACTAGAAATACACCCATAATGACGCCAACGGTTATGGCGGCTTTGTGATCGGACACATGATACGGTGATGAATGTTGTAAATGTCGTATTTTTAATTTTTTTTGTTGTTTTGGCCGTCGTATACTTCTATATCGCTTTTCGGCTATTTCACCCGGCCGGGTTACCGCACGTATTGATCGCACATGTTTTTGAGCATAACAGTATAGCCTAATGTAATAATTAATGTTTTGTGATTTACAAAAAAAAACACATTATAAGCGTTTTAAAATATTTACCTGCAATAAATTCCAATCATTACGATGCAAGGAACATAAAAACTTATGCAACTTGAAACTACAGCATATGTTGGTGTTAAATCTAGAGCGCACGTTGGATATTTTTTTCCATTATCCATATATACAATTGGATTTTCCGGTCGATGTAAACCAAACGATATTGGTACAAATGATACTAATGCGGCTAATAACCATATTGTTGCTATTGTCCCAACTGCTACACGCCTTGTTACCCAGCGTCCATATCTAGAATGAAAAATAAAATGAAATATATTTTATTTTTAACGGTTGAATGAGACACACGCATTATAAATTAGATTTTCTTCTTATCGGATTCTCGGATTATTACATGACAAAATTTTACCTACACATACAAACCAAAAATACAGTTTTCAATAAAAAAATATCCTTTCACGATTATCTCCAACAATAATCATCTTAATATTTTCCTTCCATCCTATAATACATCCGGGCCATCTTCCATACACAATTTCAAAATAATATTATCTAAGTATACATATAGCATACCCACATAATGTTATTGACCTTCATTTTGTTGGCTTATTTGTTCGGTGCTTTACTTAAGGGGATTACTGGAGTGACTGGAAAAAATTATAACTAAACAAAAAAATGTTTGGCAGTTAAAATAAAAAACAAATAACACACACACACGCACGATACAATTTACAATAAAAGAATCAACAGACCAACTAAAAAAATCGTCCACAATAAAACCCAAATGTAACATTAAAGATAATATGTACTTGCTAAGAAAAAATTGTCAGTGTATGTACAAAAAACATAAAAGCAAACATTTTTTTTTTTATTACAAATATGTAACCATTTAACTGCTATATAATGGAAAAATTTATTATCAGTCAGAAAGTAATTGTGATATTTTAACTGAAACAAGGTCAGGGTGAATGGCACTTGTTTCGTATTAAAAAATAGTCGTTAAGTTTTTTTTCTTAAGATGCCGTCAAATTTAGGTTGGCCAAACTTAGGTCCAAACACTACAAATCGAGGATTCAAACTATAAATTAAAGGAACGGATAAATTAAAGGAATCTTGTACACGTATCTAGAGATTTTGATAAACGTTGAGTATCGTATCCGAAATATCCCTCAAATCTGATGGTAGCAACCAAAGATTCTCCTATTATAAATATCTTATATTTGACATAAGGGGCGATAATTGAGGATGGCTTCGATCTGCTCTAACATGGTGCTGTTGTAACAGTAAACTGATTACATGTAGACGAAGAATAGGGTGCATAGCTGGATCAATTTTATTAAAAAAAAGTCCACTATTGTTACGACCTACTTAAAAAAATTTTGTGCACCACTTTATCTTAAATCATGTAAATGTTAAAATTTAAAGAAGTCAATTGTTATTATGAAATTTTAACGACATTGAGTTCCTCTTTTTCATCTCTGCAACGCGTAGTTTTTGATAGATTAATAGTTGATTTCTATTGATCTATTGTGGCTGGTTAGAAATGAATTTGTATATTCGTGACAATGTGTTTTTCATTTCTAGAGTAGATGAGAATAGAACGGTATATATCGAGGGATTACAAATTTTATTAAAGTGTAAATTACGCTTTACAGATATTACCTTTCTAAGAAATTCTATTCGTTATCTAGCGGAATTTTTGATAAATCTTGAAACAATTTAAAAGTATCCTGAGTATAACAATTCGAAACTCAAAATTGAGCAACTGTACTTTCCTTCGACTTTTGAGGAAATAATCGAAAGCTAACTTCATAGTTATTTATTAGGGTTATGTATTTTGTTGTTGTTGTTATATACGAAAGAGTATTATTTTATATGGTATACATTCGATGTCAGTGCGATGCGACACTATAAATAAGTAATTAACTAAAGTGTAACTAATTATATTTAATATATTTATATATATACGAGTATATTGATGCACAATAATTATTTGATCGACTCATATTAAATAAACATAGAAGTACCACTTACTTTTACTGTCGTTGTATGTAGTGTTGTTTATTTATTTACAAAAAATTTATTCTTTTTCAATTTTTATATCATTTATATAATTTAATTGTAAATATAGATATATCTCCAATCTACAATGTCTAAAAGAAGTCGACAACGCAGAATAAAATTGGAAGTAGAACGAAAGTTGCCTCAATATTATCAGTATCGAGAAATCGAAGTGGTACAGCCACTAAGTTCTGACCTTCAATTTTATTCTGAAGTTAATGTTAGTTCCCAGAAATCAGAAGCAACACAAGCTGAGAGAAATATTTTACACGACTATACCTCCTTCATGGCAATAGAAAATTCAATCCGTTCCCCACCGCCATCAAATTCTGATTGTTCCTCCTCTTTAGATAGTGATATTTTTCGATTAAAAAAAGATTTGCGACGCATAGCCATTGATAATACCATTTGTGGCATAACAATAACGAAAATTCTTGTGGTTCTTCATGAATATTTCCCTTGGCTCCCAAATAATATTAGGGCTTTAAAAAATACTTTACGTATTGCCGATTTAACAGAATTTGATTCAGGTGTTACCTATTTTTATTTAGGTATATCAAGCGGTCAATAGATTATTTTTAAAAAAAATATAAGTTAACAAATTTTGATATTGTCGAGATAGATATAGGTATTGACCGATTACCTATTTCTAAAAGTTCGAACAGGCAGATTTGGCCTCTAATAATCAAAATTGCTGGTTTTCCGGATATTTTTATGGTTTCTTGTTGTCACGGTAGAAGTAAGATTATTGATTTTCCACGAATTCTTAAAGATTTTAATGGGGAAATGGAAATATTGGAAGCGCTTGCCTATGACTATGGCAATAAAAATGTGAAAATCAAATTGAGAGTACTTATTTGTGATTCCGATGCTAGGTATAAGGTTATTTGCGTTATATCTCATGCTGGCTATTTCTCATGTACAAAATGTACAAGAAAATGCTCAAAGGTTAACAAAGGCCATGTAGTTTTTCCTTATGCTCAAACTTTAAAATTCGTACCCAGATCAGATACTAGTTATCGTAATAGGTTACATCTAGAACATCACAAGAAGGTTGAGACTATTCCGTTAGAAAATGTTAATTTCCGGTTTCGTTTCTCAGGTGCCCATCGACTATATGCATTGCGTTCTTCTAGGTATTATAAAACAACTAATCACCTTTTGGGTCAAAAAACGCAAATGCCAGAATTCTTTATGTCAGCGAAAAATAAAATTAAATTACCTAGTGAGTTTAATAGGCAGCCCAGAAATTTTGAGGAATTCGAGCATTGGATAGCAACGGAATTGCGGCAGTTTGTTTTGTATACCGGGCCAGTAGTATTGAAAGGTAAATTGTCTCCTGAATATTAATTACATTTCTTGACTTTGTGTTCTAAAATTTCTTTACTTTTAAATGAAAGGTACTGCCAAAATTGGAATTCAACGGCTGCTACACTAATAAAAAAATTTGTGCAGATGCAAGAAGAACTGTATGAGGAATCAAGTGCTACTTTTATTATCCACAGTCTATTATATTTATCAAATGACTGCCTTAAACTTAATGCGACGCTAAACGACTTTAGCGCATTTAAATTTGAAAATTATTTATCATAATAGAATTTCCGAAATATATTTATTAAAATAAAAGTTTCCTATTTTTAAAATTCACTTTAGAAATCAACATTATAAAAATGTCATTTTAGATAACTTCAAATTGTCCATTGATTTTTAGAACAATTATTGGCTAGTTGCCACTCAAATTCTTAAAATAGTCTCTATCTTTGTAAAGGATGACATAACTCATTTCGAAGGCCACAAAATTGTCTTTTTGTCAGATTTTTTCGATGTTCCTTTAAAATCTTCTTCGTCGAATATTTATGCTACTAACATTGAGACCGGTTCTTCTGATCAAATGATATTTTAGATTTCTGATATAACATCTAAAATTATTAAAAATGAAACAGAAATTAATTTAGTATATTTTCCTATGGTAAATACTTCTCGGTACTCAATATTCAACTATAATTAATTGTTATTGAACGAAAATTATAATAATATAAATAAATTAAGTAATAAAAGCAAGGTGGACAATACGGTAAATTCGCAACAATTTATTAAGTAAGTATTATTAATAGTATAGTTCTATTATGTTTGTATTTTTTTAAACAAATAATAAGAATCCACAAACATTACTTTTATATTTTCAGCACAATTTGATTCACAATTTATACACATATACCGACTTCTGTGAACTTCAATTCGGTAATATAAGATAGTGCTGTTAAACATTGGTATATTTATTTTAATTTCCTCTTTAGGAGACCGTGTCCTAATAACTTGGACACGAAACATGGGACAACGCAGACATAATATGCACTAGCGACACCGCAAGTGATAGTTATGTTGTTTTCCAATTACACACTACTCTACTATAAAGCTACTCCCATCCGCCATCTTGAAATTCGTCTAAATTGACGGAGTAGCAAACTACTCTAACTAATATATTTACATCGACATTGCTTTGTATTGGAAAGTTGACGTAAATTGTAATTTGACAATTAATATGTGTATTCACACACCCATACATAAAAGCAAAGTCATTTAAACATATTTTTTGTATGTTCCACTTAAAATGTCATAAAACTGTCTTTTTGACAGCTCTTTTTACTCGTTTTCTACTCTTTCTTTCTCTACCCTTTGTTGTAACTGGAAAACTACATTACACTGATTGTAAAATATGATGAATCGCAGATATTTGTGTAGAAATTTTAATCTCTGATTAAATTCAATACGGGTTTTATTTTTTGTTTAATTCACAAATATATTGTATATATTTCACAATTCTTTAATTTTTTTTTTTTTTATAAGTTTACAAATTTAGTTTTATAAGATAATCGCCTTAATCGCCTTGGTTCGCTTTTTTTTTGGTCGCTTAGCAGATCGCTTGTTGTCGCTTCTAGATTCGCTGGGAAAGTGAACGATTTTATTTTTTTTAATTGTTTAATTTGCCGAGTTTGCTCAAAAAAAAAAAAATAAAATACAGCAAATTTGTACCGCAAAATCGGTTCAAAGTCCGATTTAAAGCTTTGCTGATTCGAGAGCATTCTATTATTAAACCAGTCAAGTTGATTCTATTATATTTTGTAATAATGAATTGATTTTGACAAACAAATTTTGCTGTCACAAAAAAAAAAATATTTGATTTTACACAAATATTAAGAAATCAACTGTTTACATCAAAATTCGCGATGTGATGTCAATAAACCAAAGCAAAATAATTGGCGTTATTAAAGTGATTTACAAGATAAGTAAGTTAAGGTACAATGTAAATTTGTTTTCTAATTCAATTTTAATTTAATCATTCTAGCCGTGAATTCATTGCATCTCCAACATAGACCGCCCCGTTGACAACTCCAGTTGTTAACTACATATTTGGTAGCTTGCACACTTTGACGATTGGTCGCTTTATTATTGTTGATGGTGTTTTGATGGTAACAACACGAATTAATCCATTTCCGTCTGGGTGAACATCTATGATTCTCCCTAATGCCCATTTGCATGATGGTAAATTGTCTTCTTTAATTAACACTAAATCATTTATTTTAATGTTGTTCTTTGTTTTAGTCCACTTATTTCTTTGCTGAAAAGAGTTCAAATATTCGACATTAAATCGCTTCCAGAAACCCTTAACTCTTTGCTGTATCTGCTGCCATCGAGATAATCGCGATATTGGTATGTTTTCAAACTCTATCTCTGGAATCGTTCCTATTGTTGATCCTATTAAAAAATGCGCTGGGGTCAGAGCTTCAATCGTGGTGTCATCTTCTGATAAAGTGCACAGCGGCCTCGAATTAAGGATTGCTTCTATTTGACTTAGTAGTGTCGACATTTCCTCGAATGTCATATTACCATTATTGGTGGCCTTGTTTAAATGCGACTTCACTGATTTCACCGCCGCTTCCCAAAGCCCGCCAAAATGAGGTGCTGATTGTGGTATGGTATGCCATTGTATCGCATTTTGTGCCAAATATTCTGCAATTAAATAACTAAATGATTCAGATTTTAACATTTTGTATACCTCGTTTAGCTGTCTCCTCGCTCCAATAAAATTGGTGCCATTGTCACTGAATATTTCATTTAGCACTCCTCTTCTGGATGAAAATCGTTTAACTGCTGCAATAAATGCATCGCTGGTGAGGTCAAATACAGCTTCCAAATGAATGGCCTTTGTAACCATGCATACAAATACAGCAATATAACCTTTTGAAATTTTAGCCCCCCGCCCTCTTTTGTTAGCTATGGATATTGGCCCAGCATAATCTAACCCACATTTACTAAACGGCCTCGCTGGTGTTGTTCTGACTGCCGGTAAATTTCCCATTAGTTGAAACATTTTACGCATTTCTTTAGTTCCTCTCTCACAAGCCCTCTACCTCTGACTATCCAGTATTTCTGACGGACAAGATGGGATGTTAAAGAAGGGCCCGGATGTAGATACTTAATGTGGACATAGGAAATTATCATTCTACTAAAGACATGAGATTTGGGTAGAATGATCGGGTATTTCGAGTCATATTCGCTCATTGATTTTTCTAATCTTCCTCCTACTCTAAGAATCCCATTCTCGTCTATGAATGGTGTGAGTGGCGAGAGATTACTTTTTATATTTAATTCATTCTTCGCCTTTAATATTCTTATTTCATCATGAAATTCAGCGTTTTGTACGTGCTTTATTACTTGATTGGTTGCATTTGCTAGTTCCTTGACGGTAAGCGGTGTACATTTCCTCTCGACTGCCTTAACTCTGACATTGGCTATAAATCTGTTGACGAAACTTAAAATTCTTATCAATTTATTAAAAGAAAATGTCTTGTGGATAAGTTTATCAATGATGTCTTCTGGATTTTGGCAGTGAACTACATGAGTGGCGGCTGATACCTTTTTTCTTCTTTCCAAATTTGTACGGCTGCATTCGTCATCGCAAGTTGGCCAACAGTCACTCTTCAACTCTAACCTAGCAGGACCTTTCCACCACTGTTGCAAATTTAAAAGTTTCGATGGAAACACTCCCCTGGAAGCATGATCAGCTGGATTTTGGTCGGATTTAATATGGCTCCAATGTTGTCTAGGCACTAAATTTAATATTTCCGAAGTTCGGTTGCCGATGAAAGTTTTCCATTTTACTGGGTGATCCGACAACCATGCCAGGACTATCGCTGAATCGGTCTATGCATATATATTAGTCGTTGATGACATCGTACCTTTAACCGCAACCAACAATTTCGCTAATAGGTAAGCTCCACATAACTCCAATCTGGGAAGACTGACTTGCTTTATAGGAGCCACTTTAGTTTTTGAAGTTACTAAAGAAACTTGAATTGACCCCTTTCGTCTATAGATCGACAATATACTACTGCTGAATAAGCTCGTTCGCTTGCGTCTGAAAAACCGTGTAGCTCTGCTTCGCTGCTGGCTACATGTCTTTGGATATTTAGCCTTTGAAATTCGCCGAATTCTTCTCTTAATTGGTTCCATATCCTTGCGATATCTTCTGGCAATTCATCATCCCAATCTAGTTTTCGTAACCACAGCGTTTGGAACAACATTTTTGCGATTATCGTAGAAGGTGATATCCAACCTAATGGATCAAATACTTTGGATGCACTGGAAATTAATGTTCTTTTAGTTAATACTGAAGGTTCAGGTAGTTTAACGTTGAATGAGAATGTATCCTTGGTGGAATTCCATTGAATCCCTAGAATGCTTGTATTTGTTTCAGCTTCTTCAATTTTCAGAACAGTTTCGTGTGTGTTCGTTGTTACATCTGCTAAATCCTTTGCATTCGACATACACTTTCTTAAGCTGAATTTTGATTCTTCTAAAACGTTTTGAATATCCCGTTTCAGCTCTTTGGCCTTTTCAATGGAATCTGCTCCAGTAAGTAGATCATCAACATAAAAATCGTTTCTAATTACCTCATATACATCTGGGAATTGGCTTTCCATATCAAACGCAGATTGATGAAGCGCTCTTATGGCAAATAAGGCTGAGCTGGCTAATCCAAATGTTACTGTGGTAAGCACAAAATGTTTCAATTCTTCACTGTCCTGTTCGCGCCATACGATTCTTTGATAATTTTGATCCTCTTCTGCAACCATCACCTGTCTATACATTTTCTCGATATCCGCAGCTAGAGCGATTTTGTGGTATCGAAATCTTATCAACGTTGACCAAATTGGTGGTTGTATTGTAGGCCCAACAAGCATGTTATCGTTTATAGACAAACCATTACTGGACTTACAAGACCCATCGAATACCACACGAATCTTTGTTGTTTTGCTGGATTCCTTTACGACGCAATGATGTGGTAGATAAAAACAGGTTCTGCTGTCGCTATATTTTTCTTCATCTGATATTTCGCGCATATGCCCCATCTCTTTGTATTCCCGCATTAATTTAACGTATTCGCATTTTAGTATCTGATTGGCGTTCAATTTACGTTCCAAGTTGTAGAAACGCCTTTCCGCAATGCGAAAGGAGTTTCCTAATTTGGGTGTCGTTTCTTTGAATGGGATTTTAACGATGCATCTACCCTCATTATCGCGCCTGAAATTAGATTTAAAATGAGCTTCGCATTTTCTTTCCATTTCTGTGAATGGCTCGCAGTTTGGAATTTCTTCCAATTCCCAAAATGATCGCAGCACTTCATCATTGTTCACGTTCACATGAAAATTGTAGCTCAGGAAATTTGCTTGTGCGAAATTTGTAGCATCACGTTGTAAATCGCCGCCTAATACCCACCCAAACATGGTGTTTTGTGCCACTAGTGTTGTATCACAGTTTTCAATGCGACCTTCTCGTAATACATTGAAAAATTTGTCAGCTCCAATCATGACGTCTATGTGGTTGGGTTTGTTACAATCGGGATCTGCAAGTTTCAAAATTTACAAATTATTTATTTTGCCATAGCCGTTTATGTCGAAGTATTGGCTTGGCAATCGAGTAGGTAATTTATTTAAAATCAAAACTTCAATTTCCATTTGTTGACGATCGTAGCATGATGATAAATTGATTGAAGTTTTACCCTTTGTTTGTGTTACATCAGATGTCAAGCCTTTTATAGAAATATTCGCATTCTTCCTTGGAAGCTGCAACCGTTGCATACATCTTTCTGAAATGAAAGACGCTTGTGCCCTGAGTCCAACAATATTCTGCATTTCTGGTAATTTCCCGAATGGTCTCGAATTTTAACAACGGCTGTGGGAAATAATGCCTGAAAATGTTTTGATACTGAAGTATTCGCGTTTATTTTACTGTCTTCGTTTGTTATGGTCGTCGAAGTTTGATAATTTTCAGAGGGCTGCATGGTTGAATTAGATGCCGCTTCATTGCCAGTTGTAGTATTTTCCGTCACGTTTTTATGTAATGTTGTGTGGTGCTTTGCTCTACATTTGGCACATCTAAAGCGAGACTTACAAACCGCGGCTTGATGATTGGGCCTCAAACAATTGAAACATAATTTGTGTTCTGCAATAAATCCTCGTCTATCTGTTACATCCAATTCCAGAAACCTCTCGCAGATGTGTAAATCGTGATCGGAATTACATTTACGGCAGATCGCAGCCTTAGGTGTAACATGCATTAGTCTTACCTTTTGTGCTTGCAGTTTTGTTGTTTGATTAGGCCGCTTCACTTCGCAATCACCTAAGGCATTGCCGCGTCTCTTTAGAAAACGTTTGAATAGCCCCAGCGTTGGAAAATCTTCATCACATATTTCAAGGGCCCAAGCTTGTTTAGATGCTGCATCTAGTTTGTTAACCAAAATTGAAATTAACCACGGATCCCTGGTTTCAGCTTGTGGCCCCACTACTTTCAGACCTCTCAACACTTCTTCCATTATATCGGACATGTGATGCAGTGCAATAGCTGATGGTTGTAATATACTGGGCTGTTCCGTAAATCGTTTCAACAAATTAGTTACTACACATCGCTTATTATCATAACGTTCCTTTATTATGGCCCAAGCTTCTTCGTAATTCGCATCTGTGATTTCAATGTGCCTCACTAAAGCAGCCGCATCACCACTTAACAAACCTTTCAAATATTGGAGCTTTTGAGCTCCGCTTACGTTTACTTTTCTCCCTACCGAAGCCTGAAATAAGTCCCTGGATGAAGGAAACTCAGAATAAACTACCGAAAATATGGGAATATTCATACGTGGTAATCGAATTTCGTCTTCACCATTCCGTTTATTGCACTTTGCTAAGAAGTTTTTTTTGGCTAACGAGTAGATCTTGCATCGTGTAATCTCCGTTTTGCTCACTTACCTCACTCTGAAGTTTAAGCAGTTTGGTTTTCAGCAAGAAGTAATTGTCTTCTATTCCGTCCATGGTCTTGCTGTTTTCAACATCGAATTTAATTCTGCCTTCCAATGACTTGAATTCAGACCATTCTTCTTCCAATAATTGAATATTAATGCGAACATTATCAATATTATCCCCGGTACTAAAATTGGCAACGAATATTCCAATATGTCCAATTCGCTTTGCAATACGGTTGAGGCATCGAGCGTCCGCCATTGTTGCAAAATTCAATTGTAATTATAAAATGTATGTATCTACTTATAAATGTAGCTTTATAGATAAAACGCACCAAAATTTATAGTTTATGACACTTAAATAGATTTTCCTTATGTAACTTAATTGTTTTATATCAAATCGTTTTACACCGTATTTATCGTAAAAATTGTTAAGACACCACTAAAATTGCCTAAATGTACTCGCCTAAAATGCCCGCGCGATTTTTCTTTTAGGACGCTTGTTGGTTTTTATTTCACTCTAATCGTTGTTTCCAAAATTTTTCTTTATCACTTAGGTACAACAACAAAAAAAAAAAAAAATTAGCGTTTTACTTAAATCCTTTACTCGCTGTTGGATTAAATTTTACAAGAAATCGCCAAATCTACTCGATGAACATTACCATTAGCCACCGATATCTGGCTCGAAGATCCATGTAAAAAATGAAATCGGAGATATTTGTGTAGAAATTTTAATCTCTAATCTCTGAATAAATTCAATACGTATTTGTATTTCGGGTTTGTATTTCACAGTTCTTTAAGGTTTTTTTTTTTTTTTTTTTTTTTTTTTTGTTTTCTAATTCAATTTTAAAATTTTAAAATTCAATTGTTTAGCGAAAACTTGATATAATAGTTATTTATGGTACTAGTGAGCAAAACGAGATATTATCCATGAGGGATAAGTTTGTCCCACGAGGCGATAGCCGAGTGGGACATTATCCCGAGTGGATAATATCTCTTTGCTCACGAGTGACATACAACGTTTTATCCACTTTTGTTGAAATAAATTTCGTAAATTAATAAGAAATAGTTCCATTTTGTGTTTTCACAGTGGAGCATTGAATTTTGAAATACATTTTATCATAGTGACCGTTCTTTAAATTGTCATGGTGTACTTTAATTTAGCTAATTTTTTGAATATAGTTTTTCAATTTGACTACGAATAATTTTCCAATGACTACTCAACATTTTGTTATACCAAATATAACTCACGTTGCCCCTAGCAGCGTCAGTTATACAATAACAATGGGTTATTTTACATTTTCCTTATTTGAAATCAGCATAGTTATCGGGCTATTATATATCAAAAGTGGATAAAAAATATTTGGCTCTGCCTATTTATACGGAGCGCTATCAGGAGCCACATTTTATATGACGGCTCTCGATAACAGCTATCCAGAGCGAATACAAAAACACAGCTATACTCAATTTTAATTCAAGATTTTTGAATTTTATTGTGCAATATTGACGTCACACAACTATATTGCGCAATTGAATTGTACCTGAATACCGGCCTTAAGACTATTCAATGATATTTTAAAGTAAATAATCCCTAAATTAATTCTGCCGCAAAAACCAATTAATTTCGCGCCATTTTTGCCGCGAAAAAAATTCTTTTTACTATGAATTAACATTACGACATAAATTTTTTAAAAACTATTAAGCCAGTACAAAATAAATTCGTTTTTAGTTTTCTTTAGTACTTTTTCGTGAAAGAATAATGTATGTGACAGACCGACATCAATTTTTTAAAATTGAATTAAACCCATGCGAAATCTAATTCAGCACGAGATAAAATTCAGTTTTTAATAATTTAATGTTGCGAGTTTAACTCATATTGAAAATGAACTAATTTCGCCATACAAAATTTAAATAAGTTTTTACATTTTAGTCTTAGATCAACATATAGAAGTAATACAATCAACATCTTCATTTGCCGTGCAGACCGATGAGAATTACAATAGCTATATCCAGATTGAAAAATAAAGTTCCAACTACAAAAAGGACAACAAAATCTGAGGTTCAGACACATTTCTGAGCCATTACCAACTTCTTAGTCTATCTTTTCCGAGCAACATATCCGCGAAATGGGGTAACATATTTTGTGACAGCAAAGCATGCAATATTGAAGCTGTGTAGACGTAGTAGTCCTACGCCAAAAATTATAGTTAATCAGCAACGTAAAAAAATTTTTTTAATTAAATTATCTAAGGATTCTTTGCAATATTTATTCTTAAATTTAAATATCAGAGCTAAATGTCTGTGCTTTTCAGAGCTAAATATCTGCACTTATTAGTGTGAACAAGCTCAACTATCGAGTAACTGGGATAAAAATTCTGAAGATTATATTCATACGATACGACTAACACAAAGAGTGGTGACGGACAACGGAATGAGGAAACCCAATTTGCGATTTGAAGAGAGGAATACACAAGGGCAGACAGGAATCATGCAACAAATGCGATAGACGTCTTAGTCGCGTGGGAAACCAAGAAACACCCATTCCGATGTATGCGACAGAGATACTCCACATCGATATAACGCAAATCAAGGAAGATAAGCTCATCTCACGTGTGGTCAAATTCACAAAATTTGTGAAAATTTTACCCTTTAAAACTAAATCCATTCCACATTTGAGGGATAAAATAATTAAAGCAATGCATTTCTCCTGTGTACGCAGTGTTGCCATATCCTCAGTTTTGAATGGTTCCCCAGTTTTTTTGGATCGTTGATAAGTTTTCCATTTTTTGGAAAACTCCGGACATAGAACTTCATGGTAATAGACGTAAATATTTGGTGAAAGAACGTGCGTTGAAGATTTAGCTTCTAGTATCTTTTCATCAGCAGACAACTCATTCGAGAGGAGCAGGCCAAAATTCAAGTAAGTGCATTCGTTCCTTACGATGGATCACATGACCCCATGCTTAAGTTAACATCTAAAGATTCACCTATTAGAACAAAAGGCACTTCAATTGTAAAAATGTAATTGATTCGAAATGTATGTGTAGATGAATCCACTGATGAATCAACCATAAATTTGCTTAGCGTGGTGGTTAGGACCTTATTTTTATCAAAAATTCCATCGACTGCAAATAAAATCTAGTAGGTTTCGGCGCGGATATCATTCCGTAGCAGTTTTATTAAAGCTTGATATTCCTAATTTAATTATATTTAAATGTACTTGCCACAGTTTTGCAATGAATGCAAATTATGCTTGCAAAGTTTTACCTAATTTCGTTGAAGGCACAGCAAGAGAAACATAATATTTTATTTAAAATAGCCTAAACGAATAGAAGTATTTGCTGAACTGAAAGTTTTATTCGACTTTAGAAGCAACAGTTAATCAAATTTTGAGTTGATTAGATGTTTTAAAGTAATTTTTTGTCCACGAAGAATTAGAATCCACAACTCGTTTAGATTAATTGAATCTCGAGCCAATCCCATTTTTCAATTGTATTTGCAATTTTTATAATTTTTTTTTTTAAGCGATATAAATTGATTAAATTGATTGTTCCAAAAAAAACCGCCACGAGTTCACTTAATGAAAGCGGAAATTACAAGATTATATTTAAAAATTATTAATTATTTTGGTAAAGATGAATGTATATCAGAAATTTCATTTAAAAAAATTAATTTAGCCACGCCTTCGAACATAAAAAATGACATGATTGGTGACGTTTATTTTGGTGCCGAAATAATTTTATGTAAAAATAATTTGTCAACAGAAGATGAACATAGTTCCAAAACTCATTTCTTGCAATTTTATAACAAACTCTGTAATCAAATGTTAAAGAAATTTGATTTCTATAATAGCTTTTGTTCAGCAACTGAAGCAATTGCTCCTAAAAATGTAATAGAGAGAAAAAAATAATCGATTATCGAATTATCTATGTACCTTCCAATAGAGATATTGATTTCAAATACAAATACAAAAATTAATGATCCAGTCGAAAAATTCTGGAGAGAAATATTTAAGCATAAAATGTGGGGGCGGTTCTATTGCATTGTCATTACTTGGTAAATTTGTAATAGCAGCGTTACCTGTTCCCGTAGAAATAGCGAGAATAATTTCCCAAATAATAAATAAAAGTAAAACTAGGAATAGGTCAGAAGAAACATAACAAAATTTATGTATAATATTTAAAATTAGTTTTAAGTTCTTTCTAGCCATCTGAATTTTCACACTATGTGGGATATTAATTTGATAAAAATTTATTCTGACCAGTCACCTGAATTGTGAGACTAGTAACTGTACCTAACATACTTGTGATGGACAATGAAAGAAATTTCATAAATCCCATAATTATGGGCAATTTAAAAAAATCGGGAAGATACCTAAAAAACAAGTACAAGGGACTAACAATAAAGGAATTCATCAATCAAGCAGCAGACCGCTATAATAACTCTATATACACTCGATCATCCAACAGATACCCAATGGCATATTTTTTGGGAGAATACAAAAAATTCAACTATCAAAATCTATCAAACTTCCAGAATAAAATAAACAAAGACATAATCAAAAAGATCCGGAGAAGCCAGGAAACCAAAATTGAAAGAGACAATACAAAGAGGGAAAAACCAAAAACCTTTGCACCTAGAGAAACAATATTCACAGCGATTAATAAAATCCAAGCAAAGAATAAATCAACATTTAAAAAAGAAGCAGTAGCAGGATACAATAATGTTAAAATTACAACATCATCCGGGAAACAAATTCATAAAATTCATAAAGCCCATATCAAAAATTTAACTAACCATCTACGAAAACAATATCCCAGTAGTAACTGTAAAACCAGGAAATGGGTGAATTATTAACGGCAGTTATAAACTATATTCCACATCATCAATTTGAACAAATACGAAGAACAGATTGAACGATTAACACCAACGGTCAACAACATTCATCAAGGAAGCAAAATTCGAGCGCAATTGGTTCACCAAACAAGCCAAATCTTGCAATGAATCTCGCAACTTAAAAATAATAAAATCAACGATTAATCAAAACAAACAAATACATCTGGAGTTCAACGAACTTTTGTTAAATCAAAACGAATTATTTGGAATCATCCAGAGATGCAACCTCTTCCGAGATATTACCATATCCGAAACGAGTAAGCTGAAGGAACTAAGTAAGGACCACTGTATCAGCCAAATTATAAAAGGATTAAATGCTAGGTATGATTAAGAAACTTTAATCCTAATCACTCGTAAGCAACTTTAACTTTAATTAGTAACGATTGAGTCTCGCTGACTCATTTGAATTTTATTAGCTAACAAATAACCAAAAAACAAATTGCTTAAATATTTATTATTTAAGACCTAGAAATACCTAACATTAAATTTTTACTTGTATGTACTGGATAATCAACCCATTTAAAAAAAAACAAACATTAAAGCAAGCGTTGAGTCCCTTGAACGTGACAAACATTAAATATTTGTGCAAGATTTCAGAAATAGCTAATGGCTCACAGGTTGTCCATGGCGATTGAAAAATTAAAATTTTGAATTGGGCCATAGAAGCATTCCTAAGCAATATTAGCTACTTTCTAAGCATTTAGAATCAACTTCAGTAGTATGGCTAGAATCCTTAGAGCAATAGAAATATGTGTGCAAGATTTCAGAAATATTTAATGGGTCTCACAGGGTCCATGGAGATTGAAATATTACCATGGACACCCTTGCACAAATCTTTATATCTATCTTTATTATACGTAGTGTTTTGTAAAAAATGTAAATTTCGATTCGTGCCGTTTAAGACACCTATTTCTTTACTGTGATTGACAAAAAAAAAATGCCGACACCTATTTAAAATTTACCAATGGTATAATAATTGGACAACATTATGCGAAATATGAAACACTAGACAACAAAAACCGAAATGCTATTGCTGCATTAATAATTAATGCTGAGTTCAAGCTGCATTAATAATTAATGCTGAGTGCAGTACTACCACCATACTAAACTCTAAAACACAAAAATAAAGGCGGCAAGCGAGACAAATTAACTAAAGCAGAAATTTTAGAAAACATTTATATTCACGTAAAAGTAAGTACCTTGTATTTATTATTCATTAATTTATTCAGATACAAGGTAATTTTCTCAAAGAAACCGTTGCAACATACTTCGAAAAACTAAAAAAAAGTACCACCTTCACTTTCATACCTACAGTGATTTTTGTGGGAATACACTAGATAAGCAAAAATTGTAGACAAATAATCAAATGATTCTAATGGAATAATGTGTTTTATCTTGAAGTGTTGATGTTTGTTTTAAGGCAGTCCACGTTTTAAATGCTAACTATGCAGTGGGCAGCTAAATTAATTACATTTTTATATCAAAAGTTGTTTACGGATGTAGTACCACGTTCGATCCTGATTTTATAAATTTTAAATTCACTTATCGACCAAGTTACGCACAACTACAGGGTGTCCTATTCAAAACGTGACATTCTCTTAAAAACAATAAAGCAACCTTTTGAAATTTATCAATACATTTTTATTTTATTTTACAAAAAGAATTTACTGAGTGGTGTACTAAGGTACAATATGATGTCCCCCATTTTTTCTAGCCTCTTAGGTTTGGAATTAATAAGATCAGTCGTAATTTCATTTACGTCTGGTGGTTTATCAACATACAAACGATCTTTTAAATAGCCAGATAGAAAAAAGTCACATAGGTTTAGATTCGATGAATACAATCGACATTGGAAACCTCCATTAAAACGGTCAGGAAAGCGATTCGAGATAACTCAAAACCACTTCTACCGTATGCGGATGAGCACCATCTTGCATATATCATGCATCGTTAATTTTATTTCCTCCCATTCCTATTAGTGTTGGAATAAAGTGTTCATCAAGCAGCCGCAGCTCCAAATAACTTGCTAAAGTAATAATTCCTCTTACCACAGTGAGGGGGGATAAACACTTTTGAGGGTATAATGGCGATTCATCGAACCGGATTTGGTGCAAAAACAAGACGATTCACTTCAGCTCTTTCTGTAAGCGTGGCAATACCGGTAATAATGTTTTATTTTCTCAATTAAAATCTCAACTAACAATTTAGCGTTTTTCGCTAATCCACATAATATTTACATGAATAATTAATCAGTATACTCCAAACATATTTTTAAAATCTATGTAATTTTAATGATTTAACATGTACATGAGTCGCATAACATACCATAATTATTCGCTACTATTTTACCAATTACCAACAAACAAAATCAATTCCTTGTATCTGTAAAATAAAATTTTGTGCAAAATGTGACTGTAATTCAATTTTAAATTCATATGAAAACAAAAAACAAATTCGTTATCATAAATTATGAATTGTTAATTGAAATACATAATCTAATTAATTAAATTCCGTATGCAAATATAGTAGTTAAAAAGGTTGTGTTCTACAGCAACAAAATTAGCAGTCTCTCTAGAAAATTTGTTGATAAAACCAAACAAGATTCAAAACAATGTTTTTCTTAACATTACCAAGACTTTTTTTTCTAGCAGACCATCAATCCAATATCCAGACAATGGCGAAGGAAAAAATTTCAAACGAAAACTCAAAATGAAAAACAAATGATTGGAGGAAATTTTGTTTTGAAGTTCATGGTATAATTTTGAAAAAGATCTCTTTTCAAAACTTTGTAAACAATACTAATTGTTGAGGGAAAAAGGTAGACAAACAAAAAGATGATTTAAATTTGGGTAAAAGATGATGAAACCGTCTTAAAATTGGGTTACCTTTAAATTTAATTGTATTTCGAACTGAGATGAGAACGTTGCCTAATACCAAAATTAATAAAATGGAAGGAGGGGTCTAATAATATTTTCCTAGCATCAGGATTTTTCACCCCCCCCCCCCCCCATGCAAAAAAAAACATTTTCAATTTAATATCATCAAACGAATCAAAACCTTTTAATATTTCATTACAAACTTTGATTTTGTAGATTAAATTATAAAAAAAAATGATGATGCTTTAAAAATGAAACAAAATAGAGAAAAAACATCGAAATAGGACATAAAATACAACTTTACAAGACTGTGTAAGATTTAAGACGGTTATTTTTAGTATACCCACATATTTTATTTATAGGAACTCACAATATTGTTGAAAAATTAACTTCGACGTTTCACAAAAATATAAAGAAGAAATTCGTGTATAAAAATCTCTGGGCACAATTTTTTTATGTTTTTTTTTTCTTTAACTCAAACAAACTTTGTTCTTAGGTGAACAATTTCTACTTTACTTTTTCCTATGAGTAAAATTGTCAGAGATATTTTTACCTCAATTGATGTTTAAAATGTTGGAAAATAGAAAAGACAAATTTTGAATAAAAAAATAAAAGAAGAAAACTTTTCGCTTCGTTCATATTCATTTTTCAGAAATTGGGTTGATACTTGAATAATCGTAATTAATTCTAATCGAGGTTTAAATTCTTAAAGAGTTTTTGAAATTTATCTACATACTAAACAAATTATATAATTTATGAATTTATATAAAACAAATAGATTGGTACTTTTGGTTTAACACTTTTACAAATTATTAGCATAAAAAGTTTTGTCTTTGTTATCTTTGTCAAAATTATGAATTTTTGGGAAATCTTACCACTTCAACATGGAATGATATATAATTCATACATAATTTGAACTTTATTTTTTCCAATTCTTATAATTCCATGACATTGTTTTATGACTGATTTATATTCAAAGATTTTAAAAATGCTTTAAAACGATATAGAATTTAGGTTTTTTTGTAAGTTTAACCGTATAATTCTTGTTTTAATAACACCCGACATCTTATCGTCTTAGAAAGTCGAATTAAAGATTTCCACAGTCTGCCTGATTTACGTGTATACCGTGATTGAGACAATTTGGGAATTGCTTAATTCCCAAGTTGAATTATTAAATAAAAGGTTAATTTTAACTTTACCGTTATTTTTACTTAGCTTACTTCTTAATAAACCGATCGTAAACAGAATTTTTAATACACAAAATCTTATTTCAGGCTTTAATCATAAAAAAAAAAAAAAAAAATTTATAATTTAAAATATTATAGGGCTCGTCACGAGCATTTCGTATTTGCGTATTTCGTATTTCGTAAAATTGACGTCTCTTCTGATTGGTTTAAATTATTTCTCCTAAATAAGCAAGAAACGTCAAAAATAAACACGCTCACAGGCTACTTATTTGCGTAAATATTTTCGTAAGAATGTTTTTCAGCACGAGTTAAAATTTTAAAATTATAGATTGAAATTAGACAAATTCCCTATATGCTTTGTTGAAAAACAAACTATATTTTGTATGAAGAGGTACAAATACAATTTTTGGTTGTGATTACTACAAATATTTATTAAATGATTTTTATTAAAAATTTAATTGTAATGTCTTCTGGCTACGCTAAGTCGGTATATTGTTTTGAGAAAATCAAGTACAAAAAAAAACCGCAAATATGTAAATAGAAAATTCGTAATATTTAGGTAAGATATTTCGTCGTTTGAGTTTTTTCTTTAAATTTATTTATTTATTAAAATTAGATTATTTTCGTACGTTTTAACATAGTTTCATGTAAACTAGGTAGTGTTTTTTCTTAATTCTCAGTTAAATCTAACACATTTTAGCTGTTAAATAACGTATCTTCTGTGATTAATTGTGATTTTTAATAAATAGAAATAAATAAGAATGGAAATTTTGGGAAATGGCCAAAATTGTCGACAGCTCATTTTCATGTAATTTATAGTTCACACCAACAAAATAATACTGAAGGCAATCAACAGTATAGTTAAGTACATATAAACAATAAATTAATTTAATTTACTCAAAAAAATCACTAGTAATCACAGAAAAAATTTTAAATCCAGCAATAACCATATACGTTAAAGAAATTACGGAAATAAATAGCCTGTGAGCGTGTTTATTTTTGACGTTTCTTGCTTATTTAGGAGAAATAATTTAAACCAATCAGAAGAGACGTCAAATTTACGAAATACGAAATACGCAAATACGAAATGCTCGTGACGAGCCCTTATGTTGTATGGCTGTGACAATACTTCCTTTACCAACAGCCGACTAACGCGATAGCTGCCTCTATATTAATTGTTTTTCACGGTAAAGTCACAGAAAAAGATAAACAGATGTGGAAAGTTCATACTACTCAAATGTATATGAATGATTTTCGAACAGTTGCCAGAAGTAACACCCGAGAACGAGAGGTTTGTATCGTTTACTTTATAATGTTTTCTCTTTCCAGTTTAGCACAGTTAAAATGCAATCGTGATTGTGTTAGCAAGATCGTTTTTTTTATATATACATATGTACATACATAAATGAAATATATTTGTTCTACTTTATCTAATGTTTTCATGTATATAACCATTTCAAAAATTTCTTTTTAAAATACAAGAACAATTTTATATTTGTTAATTGTTGGTACATTTAACGTTTCCATAAATTTCGAGGTATTTAATACGACATTAATTTAATTTAGACAATCACAAAATCATTTCTACAAGTTTATTTAAAAAATAATAATTATCCGAACAAATGGTAAATTCATTATTTGTAATACATTGATAATAAACTAATTTATTCATACGTATAAATAAATCAAAGCTTTAATTTATGTGAAGAAATGTACCAACTTTCTTCTCGATCTTGTCGTGTTGACCGCCTAAAACGATGTCAAATAATTGTCCGTACACATTTGAATTTTTTTTTCTTCTTTCTACACCAACACCTTTATACTTAGTTAACTAACACATACACCAATACACATAGAACCTGATTTTTTTTATTTCATATGTATGGAATTTTCATGACTTTTATTATAGAAGATTTTGATACAAGCCAGATATCATAAAACAAATGTACATTGACTTGTGTCAGTGTGTAAGTCAGTTTTATATAATAAATATTTAAATAGAAAATTTGAATATTTATTTCATATCGTGTTTGTATTGGCGAAATAACACTAATACTAATATAATATAACTCAACAAAAATGGATTCTCAAACTACAATTACTAGACTACACCATTTGTTTTGGTTTTTGATGTACCTAAAAATAAAGCGAGCAAATCCATATGAAAACCAAATAATACATTAAAATTGTAACGAAGCATACACACACAATGTCCTTAAATGGAATATGGAAATCATAAAAAACAAAGATCGAGAAGAAAGTTGGTACATTTCTTCACATAAATTAAAGCTTTGATTTATTTATACGTATGAATAAATTAGTTTATTATCAATGTATTACAAATAATGAATTTACCATTTGTTCGGATAATTATTATTTTTTAAATAAACTTGTGGAAATGATTTTGTGATTGTCTAAATTAAATTAATGTCGTATTAAATACCTCGAAATTTATGGAAACGTTAAATGTACCAACAATTAACAAATATAAAATTGTTTTTGTATTTTAAAAAGAAATTTTTGAAATGGTTATATACATGAAAACATTAGATAAAGTAGAACAAATATATTTCATTTATGTATGTACATATGTATATATAAAAAAAAACGATCTTGCTAACACAATCACGATTGCATTTTAACTGTGCTAAACTGGAAAGAGAAAACATTATAAAGTAAACGATACAAACCTCTCGTTCTCGGGTGTTACTTCTGGCAACTGTTCGAAAATTGTAAGTAAAATCATTCATATACATTTGAGTAGTATGAACTTTCCACATCTGTTTATCTTTTTCTGTGGTAAAGTGAATAGATTTAATTATAAAAAATACATACATATATTTACAATCAAATCAAATTGCGAAATCGTTAAAAAAAGTAAATAAATAAATGTACTAATATGATTGAGATATTTGACAGAATAAATTTGTCAACCTTAATTTTAAGGTAAGTAAATTCATACACGTATGCTACTTTAATTAGCGATTTAATTCAATTAAGCTCTAGATGATGAATGGCTGAGACGTCTGACAGAAAAAAGATGACAATCGTCTTTTTTAAAAGTCGATGCTAAGGTTTATTTCTCGGGTTTCATCTGTTTGTTTATTAAGATATTAAATCTAACTTTTTTAAATTAGGTTCTTCCGGATCATAACCATCATAAATATTGTTTACAAAGAGCGAAATTACGAAGAGTTTTACAACTTTAGTTTCGCAAATTGCATTACATATAGCTCCAGTGCAAGGCTATATTACAAAATGATACAAAGCTTGCATTAAAAATTAGTTTGATACAATTTCCATTGATTTGTAATATAGCAATTAGATTAAATTTTAGTGCAACATTCCATTAATATAAAGCATGCATAAAGTAAATTGTAGAAGAACCATCAATCAACTTCATTAAAATTTATCAAAGACTGCATTAATAAAATAGTTTAGAAGTATTAAATTTTAAAGCAAGTTGCATTAAAAGCTCCGGAATTTTAGCGTTTTTTTGTTTTTCTGGGGCTGTTATTTGTTTTTGGTGCCTTGAGGTTGAGGTTCGAAATCTCAGAGAGCAGTTTACTTAAAAAAATAAAAAAAAACTTTTATGTTCATCTCATCTTTCAATTAGGGATGAAAAAGTTGATCCTTTAGTACTTTTTTCGGTCCATTAGAAAATAAAAAGTACTTCGATACTTTTGTTCAACATTTCAGTCCTTTCCAAAAATATTTATATTCAATTTTTCCTGTAAACGTTAGACAGCACTTTTCGAAGATCGAATCATTTTTCGTTGGACAAATTCAAATCTAACCGCCGAGACGATCGAATACCGACGACAAATCAACGTAATAAAGCGTTTTTGTTGTAATTTTGGTGGGCGCAAGGACGGTAATTGTAATTTGTGGGTTATGGCGGTATCCCGTTCGGTGGGAGGAAAATATAGTTGTATCTGTTATAATACTTATAAATTACTAAAATGGATAAGTTTAGTTAAGTCGATTTCTTTTTCCCATTTCAAATTTACTTGAATTTTATGAGCCAATAAGAACAACCTGACATTTCAAACAAAATTGAAGATTTTTATGTTTGTATTGGTCATAATAACCCGGTTTTATGTTCACTTATTTGACGTATAGGAAATGTCATGATATACGCCATCATTCGAGATTTATTTTTTCAAGCGTTTCGTTGTGAATTTTCCGTTTTAATAAACTAACTTTGTTTGGGTTTTGTTCTTCAAAAAATTCCAGTGGCTGCTTCATATAAATGGCTCCGCGAATATAGTTAATGGAAACATCGTTAATGCATCTTACCATTTAAACAAGAGTCCTATTTTTTCTTTCAGTAACACCATCGAAGCAAGCTAGATTGTTTTGGTTTTTTTATCTTCACGGTCGTTGTCAATTCTACACGTTTAAATTGGCGCACGTCATTTCTAAAAGTGTTTCTACAAAATTGACGTTTCCTTTCTTTGTTGGTGTCAGTGCAAATTGATGAAAAAATTCCCATTTTTTTGTTTTGATGTGCATAAAAAAAACCGGCAACAAATAGTATTTTTTGTAGTAAATAGTTTGCTTTTTGATGCGTTTTTGATGTGTTTTGATTTTTTGGGCAAAAAGGAGGGCCCTATTCATCCTTTTTTTTTAAATTAAGGGCGAGTGAACATTTTTTATAAAATTAATTGTTAATTTATTTATTTATAAATTATGATACAAAAATCACTTAGAAATTAAATTTAAATGTAAAATGCCATACTACGAGCGAATTTCGTTTTTAGTAACAAAATACCTGTTTCTAATGCTTCAAAAAATCAGCATTTAACCTTTTAACTGAACCCTCCTAAAAATAAAAAGTTTAAATATTTTTTTGTTACTTCTAGTGACATAAAAGTGAAAAGTCGTCAGTTATTGAAATATCGCCGTCTTAGAATTATTGTTGTCTATGTCCAATTTTTGGTAAATTTGAGTTATACTATATATCTGTGGTCACAAAACAAAGGAACACAAGACTCTCTCCATATTCGATTTCTTATATGTAGTATCAATTTTTCGTAATACTCCGGCAACTACAAATAACCGTAATTACTGTTTACAAACACTAAAATTCAAAAAACTCATAAGATTTTCAATGATTCTTGTCTTATGAGCACTGATATGTAACTAGGGTAAAACGACCATAAGGTATCCAAATTTTCCATCAAAATTCAGCTAACTCCAATCGGTTCTGAGATATTTTTTTAAAAATTTATCTATTTCCACAAATTGTTACTATGTATGTATATGTCTTTGAGACTGTTTTTTTGTCTACCTCCAAAGCAAAAAAATTTTGATTTAATTTTGTTAGATGTGGTTTTATCTATGTATATCCATGCGATTTGATCTATATCCGCTAACTTGTTCTTCAGTTCTATTTTTTTGTCTTTATCCTTGAGTTTTGCAGTATCCTTGAGGGAAACTCCCTCAACATCAGCAAGATGTTCAACTTATTTAAGATTAAATGTCCTGCCATAAATAATCACAACATTGAAATACAGAGATACGTTCAACAAACAATTTAATTTGGCGTTCTATCGTCCTAAAAAGATTTGTCGCTACATCCGTAGAGCAAACCAATGAGTACAGGGAGGTACATACTCTAAATAAAACTTACCTAAGGCGAACTGTTTAGAATTTTCAGCTTCAAAGCTAACAATTCGAACTTCTTTTATAAGCGAACATTCTGCGTGTATAATTTAATGAGAAAGGTTCATGGTGTTAAAGAAGTTTTAAATGCAATTTTGTCCGTATTAATATTATAAGGTAAACATTTCATTCGAAATAGGTAATAACTTACACATTTTTAGATATGAGTCTATTTGTGGCCGCGAAGGTAGTCGCATTACAAATGCGCTTATAAAAAATGTTGGAAAAATATATTAATTCTCATCCAGAAGTATACAAACCATTATATTTTGGTCAGATAGGTGTGTGCTCCTTTGCACTAAGGCAAGTTTTAAATACAGCCTCATCGCCTGCACAGAACTGGATCGAACAAAAATTTTCGGAAGGAAACCACATCAATATTTATAAGATATTGACTCTGCGCATAGCGTATGGAAAGAAATTTTAAAAATAAATTTATACATATACATATTTCTTGATAGCCTGCTAAAAGAATATGTCTAATTACCAGAGGGAAGGCAAAAGTTTTGTTTTATAAGAATATGGTATAATTGAAATCTGGAATGGTCGTTCATCGTCAGTTCGAAGAACCAATAATTAAAAATAAAAGAGTCTTAAATTTTGTCAGTTAATTTAACAATAATTTTTAATCATGAAGTTATTTTACGAAATAATTAATTAATTCAACGTAAAGTTAAAAAAAAATTGTAATTAACTCTAATGTGATTATGCTATTTTTATTTATGCTTAAACAAATAAATTTTAGAATTTGGTTCTATATTATTATTTTAACAAACATTGCTTGGTGTATGCTAAAAATCAGTATTTCCAAAAATCGAGGATATAGGCAAAACGTCATGGACATATACTACAAGCCTTTTAAGAAAAGTTGGTTCAAAACTGGACATAGACAAAACTATTAAATATGAAACTTAAATAATTAAAATACTTTCTGAGTTTGAAGCATTGTATTTCTTTCTTCTAACAAACCTTTCTTCTAACAGATCTATTGGTAAACCAAAATTTAGTAAAGAAATCGCTCAGGAACATCTTCAACTTTCCAGCTAAACTTCAAATGCCGTTTTCTCCAATATAGTTTTCTCCAATATACTCATATAAGGACAAGGATAATTTTGAGCCGACGATATGTAAACACATCAAAAAATTAAAAAATACTTTAGAGCCCAATTTAGTCCTCTATTGCTCAACATTTTAGTACTTTAGAATTTATGTCAATTTCATCCCTGCTTTCAATAGGCCGGCGAGCCTATCACTTTTTGGTCGCCCAAGGTAATAACTTATAAATTAAGAACTGAAAAGCTTACGCTAAAACATAATAAATATTTTCGAATCCGGAAAACCAAATTATTAAAGATTTATTAAGCTGCTTATATGTCATGTAGTCAGTTTGACTTAGTGAATTTTATACCAGTAATGCAAAACTCGTGCATGATGGTCGGTCGTTGAAGCTCGAAGAGGAAAGACGTGTTTTCGTTGCCCTTTTCGATAATTTTAATTTTATTTTGTTTAATTTAATTTAAATTAAATTTAAATTTAGTGAGTGTGTTGTGATAAATAAATATAATATTTGTTGTTGACGTGTCTTTTTTGTGGTTCTGTAGTTTGGCTCACGAGGGATCTTCTAAATTAATTAGTGTAGTGTTAAGCGGTTATTTTTTAGTTTTTTAGTGTTTTATGAATTAATTTTAATTGAATTTAGTAAAAGTTTGTGTAATAAAAGTGAGATTTTATTGGGAAACAGAAAAAAACCATGACTCAGTAATAATTAACGGCACTAATCGAGTACCGTTAGACGGCGTTTTGAGTAATTATTGAACAAGATATAGGATTAATCTTGTTCAAAAATTGACTAACGGCACTGCTATCGTTAGACAGGTAATCTCACGCCACTTGCGTTTCGTATGTGGTAGTGAGGAATAATTGTTATACATATGGTACATATATTAAATTTATATATTGATTTTGTGTAGTATTGTATGACGGTTCTGATTTGGTTGGGGTGTATAAATTTTTATTATTTTATTATTGAAGAATATTGTTTGTATTTTGAATATTGCTTGTGCTATAATTACTGTTATCTGTAGAAACAAAACCAACAAAAATGTCTATGATGTTTTTACGGTTTAAACCCTTATGATATAAAGAAGCACCCTGTGTATATATGTATAGACAAACTGATTTGTTATTGTTTAAATATTAGAAGATTTAATGTTTTATATCGGGTTGTTGTATTTTACCAACCTAACACCTTATGTAGATGAGGTCATATTTGTATGCATGGGTTGTTCGTTTTCTGTTTTCTTTTTTTTACGGAAATTGAAATAGCGTTGTTGTGAGTGAATTTATGTGGTGAGTGTGTACTTTTGGTGTAAAATTGTTGCATATTTACAGAAAATTAAATAAATAAAAATAAAACATGAAATTTTGTTGTTCTTGGTTCTTGTGATTTGTGTATTTATTTGTTTGTTTATTTATCATTACATATTGACATTTTCTTAAAAAAAAAAAAAAAAAAATTATTTTTATCTAAACTAATTAATCAATTAAATACATTATTATAATTCGCTAAATAACTAAATATTATTTTTTTCTTTAATGAATAACTATGTGTAATAGTTGAATAAACTGGTCGTACTCTATCTCTTAAAGGTAATTAGGATTGCAGTAGTTACTGAAAGAATTATACAGCGATCGTTGTGAAAATAATTTACATTATCTTGGTATTCTAAAATGAGTATTCCTGGTATTCTAAGTATGGATTTCTCTGTTGGTAGACAGCAAACTATATAAATATTTAGGAAGATCCCTGCTGAGCATATAACCCAGCTTTAGCATTTTAAAGTGTATTCTCTGGCTGATTGATTTTCAGCTTTGTTTTCTAGCATGTGTTTATTACATGTTCTATTAGCCGCGCTTAAAATGATTCTCATAAATCGATTCTATATTTTTGCAGACGTGTTAATTTTAAGTATTATAATAATGTGGTTATGATCCATTATTATTTGTTTTTTACTGTGCCTTTATCACGTGTTTTAAGTTGAGATTGAGAGAATTTGGAAGTTGATTTTAGAAAGCGGAAGCTTTGTTGTTCATGGGTTGCAAATTTGTTTTCTTTCTTTAATCGTGATATTTGTTTAAAAAATGTCACGATTGAGGAGGGAGAATGGGTTTCTGGCTTGTGAACGGTAGGGTTTCTGTTTTTTGAAAGGTTTTTTTTATTTCAGCAAGGGTTAATTTGGACAGGCTGCTGGATGTATACATCAGAGATAAAATAGGTGCCAGGAAGTGGGCATCGTCTCAGCATGCGTACACAAAGGGTAGATCTGTGGACACTGCTCTGCACGCCTTGGTGTCTACGATTGAGAAATCGATTAATTCGAAGGAATTCTGTTTGGTGGCCTTCCTGGATATAGAAGGCGCCTTTAATAATGTGAAAGCGGAGGCAATCAAGGAGGGATTGTCATTTTTGGAGGTGGACGTTCCTCTGATAGGGTTAATCAATTATATGCTGGGAAGCAGGATTGTTAGCTCGAAGTTGGGGACTCCACCTTCAAGAGGCGAGTAACTAGGGGAACTCCGCAGGGGGAGGGGGTTCGGTCCCCTCTTCTCTGGAACATAGTGGTAAACGGGTTACTACTTGAATTGGAGAGAGAGGGTATTGAAGTTATCGCGTACGCAGATGACGTAGCTTTAGCTGTTACCGGGAAATTCCTGGGCACGATTGTAGACGTAATGCAGAATGCGCTTACTATCGTTACGAAATGGGCTGGCAAATGTGGACTTGGTATTAACCCGTCCAAGACAGAGCTGGTACTCTTTACTAAGAAATACAAAATCCCGGTAGTTGTCCCTCCTACCTTAAATGGCACGAGACTTGCTTTTACTGATAGAGCTAGATATCTGGGCATTATCTTGGACAGTAAGCTTAGTTGGAAGCCCAACATGTTGGAGAGAATAAACAAAGCTACTATTGCTTTGTACTCCTGTAGGAACGCCATTGGTCATAGATGGGGTCTGAAGCCGGAGCTGGTACACTGGCTCTACACCGCCGTAGTGAGACCTGTACTCATGTACGGGGTGGGTGTTTGGTGGCCAGCTCTGGACAAGGTAACTTACAAAAGTAAGATTGAGAGAGTGCAAAGAACGGCCTGCATGCTTGTTAGCGGGGCATTGAGGTCGACACCGACAAGTGCCTTAGAGGTTATGTTGCATTTTCTTCCGGTCGACATTTTTGGCAAACAGATGGCGGCAAATACGGCTGTACGACTTGCAGCCGTCTCTCAGTGGAGGTGTCTTAGTATAGGACACTCTACTATTGTCAGATCGTTGAAGGATGAGCTGGCGAATCTTGGCTACATTAAACCTACTCTACGCTTCGAGAAGCGATTTCGGACCTCCTTCCCTTCAAGGGAATCCTGGAGGGATAGACCGTTATCGGAAACCGAAGCGTTGCAATTCTTCACAGATGGCTCCAAGCTAGACGGCAAAGTAGGAGCTGGAGTATTCTGTGACAAATCAAATGTAAATATTTCTATTCGTCTCCCTGATTACTGCAGCGTGTACCAAGCTGAAGTCGTAGCGATTGAGGAGGTCATGACGTGGTTGAAGCATAATGTGTTATCCTCAGACGATATCACAATCTATGTGGACAGTCAAGCGGCGATCCGGTCGTTAGAATCGGTGTCTTTGGCGTCACGGGTGGCGTTTAGTTGTCACTCATCTCTAAATGAGATGGGTGAGCATTTCAACATCCAGGTAGTCTGGGTCCCAGGTCACTCGGGCGTCATGGGGAACTGCAGGGCAGATGAACTTGCTAGGCATGGTACGACTCTCCAGCTGCAACCGGAAAGGGCAAGTCTGGGGAGGCCTATCACAGCGCTGAGACAAGCACTTGGGAAGCAGGCGCTATCCTCAGCGGGGGAAAGGTGGTCTAACACCCTCACCTGTAGAGTTGCAAGACAAGTTTGGCCAAAGGTGGACTTGGGGCGCACTAGGGCATTAATATCCTTACGCAGACGTGAATTAAGAACGGTCGTAGGAATTCTCACGGGACACTGCCTTTTTGGAGAACATGCAAGAAGGCTGGGTCTGGAGGCTAATGACTTCTGCAGGAGCTGCTTGGACGAAGAGGAGGAAGAGACGTTGGTTCACTTCCTTTGCTCGTGTCCAGCATTGGCTCTCAGAAGGCACAAACACTTAGGTAAGTTCAGGATGGACTGCCTCTCGGATCTCGAAAACATTAAAGTGCGGGACGTCTTACGCTACAAAAGTAGCTCGAAATGGTTCCAATAGGGGTAAAAGGGGATACATACTGTGGTATCACAATGGACCGTCACCGGTCTAAGTGTGCGTGAGCAGTCACTCCAACCTAACCTAACCTAACCTAAGGGTTAATTTTGTTTGATTCATGATAAATGTATAGCATATAAATGATAGTATTATTGATATGGTACAATTATAAAAATCTTAAATCTGATTTTCAATTTCCTTATATTTATTTTATTGATATTGACTGTACACTTTCGTCATGGGACGGGTGGACTTATGTAGCATTATTGACAGGTTGAAGACACTATTTTTGAGTGGCGAAGTTAACCTGGATGGCGGAGAGCATTAAAATAGGTGGCTGATACTAATTGAATTTATAATATGAGGTCTTCTCTGAGCTGGGGTTATACTAGTTTTTGAATGGAATGTTGAATTAGAATTAACGATGATTACTTTCTTAGTAATAATTGAATAACTGATTAACTGATTTAAATTTTCAGCGACACTAATGAGCATGATGATGAATTTAATTAATTATAATACTATTGAAATTTTAACTTTGAATTATGATTAATAAATGGTAATGTTATTTTTAGGGATAGGAACATCTTTACATTTGAATTTAGATTATATTATATTTATTGTTGTTTTAATATTTCTCTTAATTGTTGAAAGCTAATACTTAAATATTTGAAATTATAGAGCGGTTCGACTAAGTGAGAGTAGAAATAAATAACTAATTTGTTTTTTAGTTTCAGAAGAACATCGAAACATATTTTATAATCAATTTTGTTAATCGGAAGTTTGGAGTGTTATATAAATAAAAAAGTTTAAGATATTATTTCAGATCGATCAGGTTCCAAAGTTTTATTATTAATATTTTAATTGTGTTTTCATTGTGCTGTGATAAAACACTAACTATCGGCTTTATTAGGTTTGTGTAACCGGGCCGAGTCTGTCCTCACTAACAATCCTTTCCCATTCCTCGATTTTGTTACATGCAAAAAGGTGTACGATGGCTGCCTGGCCAGGGGCGGATATCACACTATTAAACTTATGTGGTTATCGATGTGGCGCCTTTCTTTACGGGGTGAATATTGCTATGTTTGGCTTCATGAAAAGCGGTACATATTTCCTTGGTGAGGGAGAGTTATGGTGTCGTGTTGTAACATGGGTATAGGGTGTGGTATTCGCATTTATATTAAGGAAGACTTGCTTAATGCTTGATCGTACATTGAAATCAATCAGTAATGCAAAACTCGTGCATGATCTTATTATTCATATATGTATACATTTAAGTCCGCTTGTTTTAGCGAATTTTATGTTGGTATAATTTTTCAATTTGAGCAGGTTGCTTTAAAATGTTTAATAGTTGTATTAAAAATATTTTTTAATGCAAATACTGCTTCAGAAATCCTCATAATGGCATTAAAATTCATTTAACCGGAATAATATTTTACAATTTAATAATAACTTGCATTACATGTGTAAGCCGTAATGCAAGGCTTGCATTAAAAATTAAAGTTATTTTTTCAACTGTGTAGCGACTAAATTCTTAATTATACCTTTGATTACTTTTTATATGTAAAAACTAGGAAACAATCTTGTAGTCGAACCGAAGTGTCAGCGAATTATATGTAATACATATTAAATTTATATGTAATACACTCATCACTCACTGATTCCCTGATTGACTCGGGAACGCTTTCCTTATATTTCCAAATTATATGGTCAAATTGTATAACTGAGTAGCCTGAGTAGATCAAAAGATGAGAATTTTTGAAAAAGTTCATCAACCTACAAATCTGTCTTTGCTTTAAAAAATGTGGATGCACTTTTGGTGGTTCTTAACAGGTAATTATTATATACAAATTATATTCGTCCTAGGACGGGCTGCACCCCCAAACAAAGTTATTAATAATTTCAATTCTTTTGTTTTTTTAACAGCATTCTCCAACATGCGTGATTTGCATTCTAAGAGATTTTGAAGTTCAATATTACATTTCAGTAATACAAATAAAGTTAAATAGAGAATGTCACAAAAGGTTTTATTTATTTAGCACATGAATGCCACGTTACTATTTCGTCTTTTCGGAAAAAGATGATACCCATTTTCTTGTCATCTTGAAAAGATAACTTAAAAATTATGTTGCTTTATTTCTTAAGCATTAATTATTTAAATAACAATTTTAATTTGGTTTTTTTTCGAAGGAAGAAATTATCGAGAATTTTGCAAGTTCAGCTTCGATCTGCTCATCTCATCTCACGTATAACTCGCTAATACTTAACTACATGGTTATTTTCTATATAGAAATTAATGAAAAGTATAATTAGCGTTTCAGTCGTTATAGCCTGATGAGATTGACTGGTAAAAAAATTAAATTTTTCGTTATTCTCACTCGGATCGAAACTGAACTTGCAAAATTCTTGATAAAGATATTGGTCAAGTAACCTAACATCTCAAAATTTTAATTTTGGTTTATAGCTTAGTTTATGAAAGTTTAGTTCCTTTGAAAATTAAATTTTTTTCGAAAACAATTTGGATCCGCCCCCGGTTCGCTGCACTCACCAACTTTCGAAAACGCCTGCTCGCTACGTTCGCCAATCGTCGATTATTTATTTATTTATTTCCAACCAATAGAATGTCTAAGCAAAAATTACTTATATCATATTATTTATAAAAAATTAAATACAATGAAAAATTAAAAGTTCCTACCAACATCAACAGATCTAACAATTAACAAAAAACATTTTAAAACAACCTTTAAAACAAAAGCATAGCGACTCGTTTCTTAAATTCCTCTCTGGAAATATTAAAATCAAAACAATCCGCAATGGTGTTGAGATCTCGTTGAATGCGCGCTATAGGACCATGGAAGCTGTAGTTGCTACTTGCTGTCGGAATACGAAGAAGTTCTCGGGAGCGTAAGTTGCGTTGAGGAGCAAACAATTTTAAAACGTGACAGAATGTCAGTACAGTCTATTTTACCACAAATGATGTCACACGCAAATGTGGCACTTGAAATTACTGTCACTCTCAAAAGACGGCCATTTTCTGAGAACAAATAATAGAAACTGTTTTTGAAAACTTTCGATTCTGTTTGAATGAGACTCGTAGAACGGAGACCACATGACAGTCGCGTACTCAAGCTGTGAACAAACAAATAAAGGGTAAAATGACTTGAAAGTTAGTGTGTCGTGAAAATCCTTCGAATATCATTTAATAAGCCACAACAACGAAAAGGATTTGTTAACAGCCGCATCGATGTGAGAATTAAATGTTAAATCCGAGCTAAAGATAACGCCCAAATCAGTAACCACATTAACTCTCACCAATCTAATGTCATTTAGAAAGTATTCAATAGCTACTGGATACTTGGAATAGGTGATTATGTGTTTGCATATATTTTCATGTCGTCAGCAAATAAAATACAGTCTGCGAATTTTAAACAATCCATAACATTGTTAATGAACAATACAAATAACAGTGGACCCAGGTGACCACCTTGAGGCACCCCAGATGTCGCAATAAAACGTTCTGAGATCATATTGTCAATCTTCACATATATTTTGCGATCCGATAAATAAGACATAAGCCAATTTAAGAGAATAATGTCGCGATCAAGTTCACTGAGCGTATTCAATAAAATCCTGGGATTAAGTTTATCGAACGCTATAGCGAAGTTGGTATAAACCATATCGACTTGAACTTTCGATGCAATAGAGTTAATTAAATTATTTTGAAACACTGCTAAATTAATGACCGTTGGCCGTCCCGGAAAAAATCCATGCTGACAATTTTTAAATTGTCAATCAGCAATTGAGTGTTTGAGTTGTTTGATTGACATCCGAAACGATCGTAATTTCATTATCAAATAAAATAAATATCACGTTAAAGAAAGTGACAAAACCAAAAATATTGTGTTTTATTATATAAAATTTTTAAATTATTGGAGTCAGATAATATATAAGTGTGTGAGCTATCCTTAACAAAAACACTGCTAAAGTATTCAGCGAAGAAGTCGCAGATTGCCTTTGGGTCGTTTCGTGTATGAGACTTTTTAATTATTTTTTTAGGAACAAATTTTTCAATAGCAACCTTCAACAATTCATTGAAGGTAATGAACTACTGATATCAATGTTTAATAGCTAAAAGATCACTTCAGCTAAAAAATCATTTAATGAGCTGTGATCGGCGCACGAGTATTCAAATACAATACAATTTTTATTAAAGTTCAAATTATTAGACGTTTTGTAGAAAAACTGAATTGAAACCGGGGTATGATAAACACTCGAAGATCCAAAGTTGTCACATGATTCTAGTTTAAAAGATCTATTATTAGTGTAGAAAACCAAATCCAGATAAGTGCCACGACTGTTTGGAACACTGTTAATTTGCGAAGTACCTATGTTTGCCATAAAATCACAAATTAAGGCTGATGAATCGTTAGTAATAGCGGGGATGAATATAGGTTTTGCACTTCAAAGTTCAACCTTTCATCCTTTTCAAAATCAAATTCACCTTTATCCAAAACATATTCATCCTTTTTCAAATCAAATTCAACCGCAAACGATATAAAACCAACATAATTTATTATCCCATTACCTTTACTGTAATATAATAGGGGGAAAAATCACCTTAAAATTCGCCCTATAATTTATTATAAACTTCACCTTAGAAGTCATCGTAAAATTCACTGTAGAATTTATCCCAAATTGATCTAAATTCAACTTAAACTTCATTCCCAAATTTACCATGTAATGTCTTCTTAACTAGAAATCACCTTTAAATTTTCCTTAAAACGTACCTTAAACTTCATCGCACAACAAAGCCTTAAAGTTCATCCACCTCAAAATCAATCCAAATTCTCCATCAAATTTATCATAAATGACCCAAAAATTTACTTTGAAATTCTTCCTAAAATTACGACAAATTAATTTTGAAATTCACTCTTAAATTCAATGTACAAGTCAATCTAAAATTGACCCTAAAATTTTACTTAAAATTCACCCTAAAATACATCCTTTAATTCAACCTACCCTAGAAATCACCCTAAAATTAACTTGAAATACCCTCTCTAAAACTAACCCTGAGGTTCACTCTAAAATTCACCCTCAGTGTCAGGAATTTAGAAAGCGAAAACCCTTAGAAGCTTAAATAAGGATTTTATCAAATTTAAGAATTCTGGAGTTTGGAAATTTTAATAGTGGAAAAATTAATTTAGGATTACAAATTTTATTAATATAAATTCATAATTTTAATTGGAATTATTGATTTTAGAAATAACGAACTTTGTAACGTAGTTTGGAAAGAAAATAAATTAGGAAATTTTGGAAAATTTAGATGATTTAAATTGCAGGAATATTAGAATTTAATAAAATTATTGCTGATTTGGGAAGTTAAATATGGAAAATGGGAGTTTATAGATCTAAATCTTTAAAGATAGTATTAACTACTTGTATTTTTGAAATTTAGAATTTTTATTAGGAATTAGATATTTAGAGTGCCAGGCAAGTTTAGTTTCTCCCCCGCCTACCGGTACAAACAATTAAGTTTTTACTAGTTCATCACTGAATCGAGAAAAAACATTTTTATGGCGCGGACCAATATCAAAAATTTCGAATAATTTTTAAATTTTCAATAATTTCGAAATAATCTCAAAAATATTGGTCACAGGTAATTTTAAAAATTCTAAATACGAATTGCCAGAGAGTCAAAGGACTTCAATATCCGATATTCCGATCCAACAAGTTGGATCGTGTGTAGCGCTCTTTAATTTTAATGTGATATTTTCATTAACGATGAATTTGATTTGGATAGATTTAACTTGATTTGGTAAATAGTGAATATATTTTGGATAAAGGTGAATTAGATTTGGATAAAGATGAATTTGATTTACAAATTGATGAACCTGACGTGTAAAAGGTTGAATTTGGAGTGCGAAAATTATATAGTGCCATCCATCATCCAAAATAACAAAGTCATTGCTATCACATATAAAAGGTAATAAATTACAGGAGATCGTGTCAATCAAATCTTGGCAAAATGACGAGGTTGGTTCTAGAGGAAAGTAAAGTGTGCTAATTATTATGCAAAATGTATCTATTGGGTCGGAAAATAAAAGTTCACAAGAATAATTTTTCCGTACTGAAATAAGCACACCACCACCTTTAAGTTTTGTACTAAAGTTATACCGATCGCGACGGAAAACGCAAAAGTCCGAAGGGGAAAACTCCGCATCATTAAAATCAACTGAAACCCATGTTTCGGTCAGAATTATTACATCGTAATTAGATTCTAAAATTCCAAGATAGAAATTTTTTGATTTTCAACGCATCCCATTACAATTAAAATGAAAAATTGATAAGCTATTGACGAAATTGTTGCTAGAATTAGATATATATGAATTTAGAATGTTAGGATTAATTTTCAAATTAGTATTTAAAATATTAGAATTTAATGTATTGATTGAAGTTAAATTTATACTTCGCTGCGAGCTCCTTCCTCTTTTTACTATAACACCAGGTGGCCAAAAATGGTGATTTTTTAAGGTACACAAACGTTAATTCTGCTGGATCGCGGTCTTTACGTAATCACACAATCTGAACGAGGCTCTGGGGACTGATCAATCTTTTCAATTTGTTCAATTTTGTATCTATTATAACGTTACCGTTGGTGACCAAGTTGAGTAATTCTTCGCACTTCACCTTAATATCGTAAATCTTCTGGTTAAGCAAATCACCTTCAATTGATTGGCAGCTGTTGCAAACGAATTTCGCATAAGGGCATTCTTTGAACAACTTGGCCCATTTTTCAAAATTCCAGCCGACACAACCAGGGTGGAATAATTGTTTGCATTTTCAAAAGCATGACACGGCTTCGCGTACGATTACTGGTTTTGCGCAGCTAACACAGTCTACACCCATAATGAATCACGTTTTGGAAAATCACGTTTTAGATGAAACTGGAGATTCTTGATCGTAGTATGGTTTGATAGTAGTATCCCAAAACAAAGTACGAATGGTTTTGTCCCAAATTTACACTATTTACAAACTTATATATTCATAGACAATTTTTTTACACAATATAAATACAAATCACAGACGTATATACAAAACAATATATACTACAGTTTTTTAATAATGTAATTTTATAATTTCAATTAAATTATAATATTTAATTTCAAAACGAAAATTATTTGATGCATAGAAGAAAAACAAATTCGTCCGATCACTTGGCAAACTCGACTTTAATTTGTAATGGTTTATTTTCGGTGACGGATGCAAATGTTATAAAAAAAATTTCAGTCTATCCGACTCCTCGCACGACCCTTTTCCTATAATGCATCCGCTACACCGAAACCAACCACTTACATTTTACAAACAATTGTCCGCTAATTTGAGATAGGGCAGTACGTTAAAGATGTCACGGGTTTTGTTAAATTTAGACGCCCCCTCCTCAATACCATAATAATAGGGTCATAACAAAAAAAGCCTCTATTCCCGTAATCACAGACTCACAATTAATGTTAGATTATTACAACAGAGACGTGTTGAACAGCAATCAAAATCATATTCGCAAATTTTCATCGTTGACCTTTAAGAATTAGGTTCTGTTATATATCTCTAAAATACTGTTGAAAATCATTAACAATTTGCTGCTCAAAAAACGCCAATTGACAATTAAAGATCTAGTTGGCATCACGCAAATATCGTTTGGCTCGGAATTTTGGGCAGACAACTCTTGGTTTTTGCATCACGATAAAGTGCCGTCTCACACAGTATTGGTTGTACGTGACTATTTGGATAACAATTTGCCCACATCGTTTCGCAACTTTCTGGGTATTCCCGAAATACAAACCGAATCGAAGAAGGTTTTGAGGGCCATTCCATCAGTCGAGTTTAACAACTGTTTCGAAGATGGGAAAAAACGTTGGCATAAATGTATGCTATCCGAAGGGGATTACTTTGAAGGAGATCAAATAAATTTGAACGAAAATAAGTTGATTGTGTTTTATTTAAAAGTCTTACTACTTTTGAACACAGTATTATATACTGTGGTTTATTTTAACACAGAATACTGCTAAAGATGACAGAACATTAGTGGCAGGATGAAAACATCCAAGGTAGCACCTTTTTACATTTTATGGTTAAATTACAAAACATTATATTTTAAGCGGTTGAAAAAACCTGTCCAAAGTTTGTCTCACAAATTAAAATATGTAATTCAGAAAATTTGTTTATACATATTACACAAAACAGTTCATATTTCCTTTTTACTGGCTGGTTCACTACGTTGGTATATAGAGCAGCAAAATCCTTTCAGTTTGTGAGTAACAATTTTTCGTACTAGGTAACTTTTTCTCTATAAGCAATTGGTGTAAAATTACTGCTATAGAGTTTTTGCATTTTGGGAATATGGCTATACAATTTACGGATCTGTATGGAACATTTCAAATATTACAAGCAGTTTGTTATAACGGTGCAATAGAACTGTTTTAGCACAAATATTTAACAATTGACCCAACCATCTCTCATCGGGTAGATCCATATGTAGATTCTGGCTAAAATAAAAAATAACGACCAAGTACTGTCCTACTTTAAATTCGAGAAAGGCTGAAACACTCAAAATGTTTCGTAAACATTTCTTTAGTTTACAATATTATTGAGATCGCCATTTCCATTAATCGATTTTAGTTAATTTAAATACATAAAATTGAACTACAATGTTTATATAATTTAAAATTGCCATTATTATTGTAAACAATATTTATAAATTATTCTACAAGTTTGTTAACAGCTTGACCTTAAAATTATGGTTATCTCCTTCAACAGAAACAATTATTACGCAATTTATTCTTATTTAATGGTGATAGCGAAATTTTATCAGTTGTTGAGGAAGGGTTCACCATAATTTCATTGTTAAAATATTCATACATTTACACATTTCTCTTATCTCAATTTTTTCCGTTGCTTCCCGCACTCCACAATCTCTTATTTTATTTCCATATTTTACTCTTTTTAATAAATTTTTGGCTTTTACAGACGTTTAACGAAAATAATTATTCAAAGTGTAATATTTGTTTTATTTATCGTCAGTGGTATTGGACTCATGCATTACTATTAAACTACTCGTTAAAAAACCGCGAAATGTCAATTTAAATCAAGTTTATTTTAAAAACAAAACAGACCATTTTCGTTCCACACAACCAAAATACAGCAAAAAATATTCTATTCAAAAACGTTAATTAAATAGTAGTACGTACATAATCTTGTTTCAATTAAGCTTTTTAGTAAAACCAAAACGAAACAAATTAATTAACAAGAAATACTTAACATTTAGTAAAACAGATTTTTCCCGTTTATTTTTAGTGGTATGACTTGAAGCTGTATCGATTATAAATTTCAATTTTAGATGTTACAGCAAATTGGAATTACTTTAACATATTTCTGTTTTATACTAAAATATTTGAGGTGGGGGGAGTAGAACCGTTTCTTCTATAAAATATTGATTAGCTCTTGTTTCGTATAATAAATAACATTGTTTTATGTTGTACTGAGAATTATATAGTTTTGGTGGTAAATAATCCCTGATATACGTTAGTAGACTGTGGCATGGCTTTTTGATCATTCAAACGGAATTATTTTTAATTTTAAAATTCCAGGAAAATATTTTAAAAATTTGGTATATTCTAAAACATAAAAATATGTTCAGATTATAAACTTTGAATTATAGTAATGGAATTTCTAAATGAAACTGTTCTTAACCGAATTTTTCAGATAAAAAAAGGAATTGAAATTCTTATTCGATAGACAAAAACTGTCTTGCTTTATTTAGTTTTGGATTTCCCAACAAACATGATTCATTACTTTAAGTAGCTTTTCCGTAAACTACTTTAAGTAGAAGTTTTCTCTTATTTCGAAGTGAATAATAACTAGGTTGTGCTTACATGTATTTTCCGGAAAAAATAAAATTATACTTATCTATAAATCTGTACTTATTTATCGTTAAGGTAGTATTTCTGATAATTTAATTTTTATTATTTATCTAAATAATTTTGTGCCAAATCAGAAAAGATTTTTAGATGTTCATCTCTATTTTCGTCTTCCCCATCGAATACCTAAAGGTGACTGCTTTAGTTGTCTGCATCCTCCTTGATTACATAAAGATAGTTTAAAACCCTTACTCCAGCAACGTAGAACTGCGCAACAAATAACAGATATTGAAGCCTTTGCGGTAACCACACGGCAATGTCTGAAGTTGTTTGTCGTTGAAAACGTTTGTTTTTATAATATTATTTGAAGTATTTTGAATGATTTTTTTCATGCGCTAATGAAAATTGTGTGAAAATTGAAACTAAAATAAAGACAGTGTTTGTGTTATAAAATGGATATCGAGTTTTATTTTTTAGTAGTTATTCTTAAATTAATCGATCGAGAGATAAATTGGGGTTTTTCAAAATAATATTTCTGAACATGAAACAAAACTTTCCTTCTGTAAAACAAGCTTCGGCGATCATCTGGAAAAGAAATTTCTTCTGAAATCAAAGTTGCCATGGTCATGACTGGAAGATTGTTCCATGTCCTTATGACTATCCATGACTATAAAATCATCAAAATCGTCCGATATTATTACAGGAGATTTCTGTGGTGTCGAAGTCATCTTTGGTGTCATAATTTCTATCGATTCTCTTTAATAGAGAAACTACATAGGTTTATTGTTGTTATAATTATAAAAAAATAATGTGGGGTGGTCTGTGTCTTCTATACACGGCCGTACGGATTTTCCGTGATAACGTTTATAAGCGGTGATAGAATTGGCACGATGTACGGGTTTGTTAAAATAAATTTATTTATTGATGAAATGAAAGTATTATTTTGTAGTTTTTAACTTTTAATAAAATTTATGATGTTGTGATTAATTATTTAAATTTAATGTAAATTATCTGCCACAGTTTCTTTACGCACAAATTAACACCAGAATTGCTCCCATCAGATGAGGCATTTCCTCGCTATAATGCAAAAAATTGACACCATCGGATCTCCGATCGGATGAGCCATTCTCTCACTAAAGTGGTTCAAGCATTTAAATCGATCAAAATTGGAGGTTAGCGGCGCGGCAAGATATTCGATAAGATGTAGAGTAATTCGGCTTCACACGCTGGACTTAGATGCAACTTTTGAAATAGTGAACCACAAAATATTGATTCGGAAATTATGACGGATACAATTTGGACAAAGAGAATTTAAATTTTTTGGAAACAAGATTTGTTCAAGGATGTGTGGTAGGTCCAAAAATGTTCAAAATTTTCATTATTTATGTATTTGGTTGTCAAAAAATTCAGGCACCTAATGAATATAAGGTATAATTGATGCGATTTAGAAAAAGTCTCGTCATACTTGTGCTAAGTGTGATAAATCGGCTACCAACTTACGACGTTTCATTCACCTAATGATCACTTAAGACGACAATATTGCAATAAGAACCTTCTACTTTTTGTAGCGGAATAAATTCATATTTATCGTCGGAGTTAAATTCATTTTAAAAATTAATTAATTTCGCCACTCCAATTCTTTCTTTTGAATAAATCTGCACGAAAATTGATTCATGTTAAAAAAATTAGATATCATGGATTTACCTTTAAATTGGGTTAATGGAATTTTAAAAACAGGAGGCCAAAAGAAGGCGGCGGCTCAAGAGATTACCTTAAAGAAGGCTAGACATGTGTAGCGAGGACAGCAGGCGAGTAGCAGGGACAGCAGAGACGCAACGATTTCAACAACAACGTCAAGCAACACTACCTACAGTTAGTACAAATTTGGGTGACCGCATGGGATGATGATGGAACGAAATCTCGCCCCTCTCACAACCGCCGATGGAAAAAATGGTGGAGGGAATAATAATAGTTGTTTACAGCTTTTCAGAAAAAAGAATTTGCGGCACCAGGAAATTTGTGTTGTCATTGTGTCTTCTTACAGTTTGGAGCAGTAGATGAACTTTAAAATGTATTGTCTTGTGCTAAATAAGTTACTAAAAGTATATAACTAACAAATTTACTAACTATAAACTACTTAGGTGTCTGGAACCGGGTTGAGTCTTTGTTGCTAACATTCCTTTCCCATCCCTCGATCTTGTTATATGTAAACAGGTGTACGACGAATGGTGTCGTGTTGTGTAACATGGGTGTATAGTGGTGTGGTATTCGCATTTATAATACGGGAGACTTGCTTAATGCTTGATCGTACATCGAAATCAATCAATCAATCAAAATAAGGTCTAACGTATTTTATCGACCATACTACTGTTAGTAATTCTTTTTCCGTAGTGTCTCTACCTGATTTCATGGATGTTTAACGTTCTACTCGCGAAAGCTTCCGGGTGGTTATCTTGAAGTAACACAGCTCCAATTGCGAATTGGCTAGCGTCTGTGTTAGCACGAATAACTTGTTGAAATCTGGATAATTTAGAATAGGATGGGTTGTCAACAAAATTTTTAATTCTTCAAATGCATTTATGTATGTGGGATCTAATTTATTGATCTTTGCATCTTTTTTTAAGTATTTCGTCATCGGCTGGGCTATTTTTGCACAATCTTTTATGAAATTTCTGTAATATCCTGTTACTCCTAGAAATGACTTTATCTGTTTCTATGTTTCAGGTGATTTTAAATTTAATATATCTGTTATCTTTTTCAAGTTTGGCTTTACTCCTTCTGGTGTCAACGTGTGTCCCAGATATTTGGTTTTATTGCAGAAAAAATTGCATTTGTCAATCTGAATTTTTAGATTGGCTTCCCTTAATTTATTAAACATTTTATTTATGCTCAATATATGTTCTTTTAGGGATGTGCTAAAAATTAGTATGTCATCAAGATATACATACTACGCAAATTTTGTTAATGATCTCTCTTAGAACAGAATTCATTAGTCTTTGGAAAGTTGCGGGTGCGTTTTTCAACCCAAAAGCCATGCTTACATACTCATAGTGCCCAAATGGCGTCGAAAATGCGGTTTTACTATGATCGTTTTTATCTACTAATATTTGATGGAAGCCTTTTGCTAAATCTATTGTTGGAAAATATTGGACTCCTCCTAGTTTGTCTAAGATATTTTCAATGTTTGGAATGGGGAATTTATTATCTATTGTGATTTCGTTTATTTTTCTGTAATCAATAACAATCCTCCATTTTTTTAAATTGGAATTGTCCAATTTTTTTGGAACAATCTATAGGGGTGAATTGTATGGCGAATCTGATTCTTTAATTATGCCTTGTTTTAGCATTTCTTGCATTTGTTTTTCAATTTCTTTTTCGTGTATTGGTGGGTAACGATACATTTGACTATAAATGAGATTATTATGTTTTTTTTTACTTTATTACTACATTTATAGATATTACAATTTTTCGTTATACTTAATTACATAGATTATAATAAATTTCTTTTATCTATAAATTTTTATTTTTTTTTAAATGCAATGGCTGCGTCGGTTCACAGAACCGTAGTGCAGTCGCATATTATAAAGCATATAGCGTATTATAATTATAATGTTAATGATAAAAAATAGGTTGAACCTTTAATTAATATATAAATAAGTAATAAAATTATACTAAATAAATTATTATTATTATTATTTTTTTTTTTAATCTACGCAATATTTTCTGGGGCTCAAGGCACTCCCGACTCTTTCGCAGTTAAGTAAATCGAGGACGTACGGCTATAGACCCGCCGCTTTGTATAAACCACCTGCACATTGCATTGCTTCATGCCAACCTATAGTGCTGACATGAAAGGTTGATCGGCCCATGGATTCTGCACTCTCAACCGGGGGTCATAGTTGTGTTCATCGTCATCACCGATCGTAATCAGATGATGAAAAATCCCTTTTGCATCCCGCCCCTATCGCGCGATTCGAACCCGGTACCTCCCGATCCAAACGCCGCAGCTTTAACCACTGCGTCGTGCAAAACATTTTAGTTAGGTAACACACAAAACAATATAACAACCATTATAAGAAAAGAAATATTATAAAATGAAACTAAATGGATGGAATGAAAAGTGACCGCATTTTGAAAGACATGTTCGCTTTATAATAGTATACGTACATTTTCAAATACGTGCGCAGTAAGACACTTCTTGAATATATTAACGTCAGGTTGATGCCTTAAATAGGATGAAAGATTGTTATAAATCATAAGCCCTCTGTAAAAAACATTGCTGTCGGATGCAGATGTAAGAAAAAGTGTATTTCTAATTTGCGATCGTCTTCTTGTATCATGATCATGTATTTCTGACATACGAGTTAGTACAAAATTGTGCTTAATATGATCATATATAATTTTATGCCTTAATAATAATAATTCTCTTGATATTATCATATTTAAGGATAAGAATTCTTGAAATAGATAGACTGTAGGTGTTCTGATATGCAAACATAGGACATTTTTTGGCCTTCTTTTGTAATAGAAATATTTCACTGAAGTACTTTTTTTTCGCACCACTCCAAATTGGGTTTAAATAAACTAAGTGTGTATGAATATAAGCATAGTAAATATTTCTTTTAACGGTTCGTGGTAATATCTTTCTTGCTTTTCGTAATAGAAAAATGTAAGGCATTATTTTGTTTTTCACATTCTCAATATGTAACTTCCATTTAATCTTACTGTCCTAAACCAGCCCTAAATAGGTATATTTGGTTACTCTTTCAATTACTTCATCGTTGTATTTTAACTCGAGGATTGAATCGGTTTCATTTACAATTTTGTTGTTAAATATCATATACTTAGTTTTATTAATATTTAAAATTAATAAATTGGTATTAAACCATTGGTACAACATTTTTAAGTCTGACTGCATATCATTAATTAAACTTGTTGTATCAGAGCTACTATAAACTAGAGCAATATCATCAGCATAGATTTGAATCATACCTCTCAAACTTACATCAACAATGTCATTAATAAAAATCTTAAATAAGGTTGGACCCAAATCCGAACCCTGAGGAACTCCGATACTTGAAACGTTGATATTGCTTTTAATATTACCTATCTCAACAAACTGTGCTCTATTATATAAATAACTTTCAAAAAATGTCATATATTCACAATTAAAATTTAGCTTCCTTAATTTCCATAATAAAATTGTATGATTAACTGTATCGAAGGCCTTACTTAAATCCAAAAACAGAACAGAGACAAATTTCTTTTTTTTTTATTTCGACAGTAACATTATTTGTTAAATTAAGGCACGCCGCAGTAGTATTTGAGTTCCTGGTAAAGCCAAATTGTTTTGAAGATATTATGTTGTTTGATTCCAGAAATGACTCAATTCTCTCATTTATGACATTTTCGAAAATTTTTGTAATTGAACTAGGAATTGAAATAGGTCGATAGTTGCTTACAAGGGTTGCAGAACCGCTTTTAAATATTGGAGTAATCCTAGATAGCTTCAAACAATCAGGAAATATTTTATTTTTTATACAATCATTAATAAGCTGGCTAATAATATTTTTAAGTTTTCCGATATTTCGTATTATAAACCTATTAGAAATTTTATCGTAACCAGTTGCTGAGCGACCCTTTAGTATTTTTATGATATTAACAATCTCACCATCACTAACATTGCTAAAATCTATAGGGCAAACAATATTATGACGAAGGTGTCGAAAGACTGCTTCTGATGGCGTTTGCAGATGCTTTACCAAGTTCACTGATGTTGTATTAAAATAAGCATTAAACTCATTCACTATTATATTGGTGTCATTGACGATTTCATTCTTAATTTCCAGATTGATTTCTCTATTATTAATTCTTTTTTTCAATATATGCTTATTAAAATTATTCCATAAAATTTTTGGATTGCCAATACTATCATCAAATATTCTATTATAATAGGCAGTTTTTGCTTTAACTATTTTATCACTGACAGTTTTATCATAATACCTGTACCTTTCTTTACAGTAATCGGAATAGGGATCTCTTTGAAAGTCGGTTTATTTGACAAAATCTTCTTTTCTTTTACAAACCTGAAATATATTAGTTTATGATCCGATTTGGAGTAATCATCTAGATAAAATTCATAACTAAAATTACTCATATCCGAAATAACATGATCTATTATGGTTTAAATTGTATTACTTATTCTCGTGGCATAGTCAGGGTTTATTTTATTCAAGATAATATATCCAAGACTAGTTAATATTTGAACATAATTATCTAGAATCTTTTCTGAAGATAATAAGTTTAAATTGAAATCCCCTAGAACAATGTTATTGCTATAATTCATTAAAATAATTTCAAATTTTGTCAAGAAACTTTCAATGTGACGGTTTGGTTGCCTGTATACAGCAATTACATTTAATCGCAAAACAGGAAAACATACTACTAAGAAGCTACTATTCATGTATGTTTCTTCATGTAAAATGAAAGAATTAATTGTTTCTTTAACTAGGATGCTGCAGCCACCATAACCTCCTTCTCTTACTGAGTGATATGAAATATAACCACTTATATTACAGAATTCCCGATCAAAAGGACAAAGTCAAGTTTCTGTTAAAACAATTACATCTGTTTTGTACGGCAAAACTGTTAATAAAAGCTCTACATCATCTAACTTATATCGAACACTTCGAATGTTTAAATAAAGAATATTCAAAAAGTCTCCACAATGATTTGTAGATTTTTGAACGCACGTATAATATTTGTTCATTGCTTTCCATTCATCTATTTCATTTGACATATTCATAATTTTTAAAAACAATCGAAATCAAAACTAAAATATTGCAGCTAAAAATAAAAATATGTTCTTTCCGGATAACAATTGATTGTGAAACTACTAATAATGATAAAGTTTGAAAATAAATAAATGAAACTAATCTAATGTGCTTGTGTCGATTTAATGAAATGTGTTGAAAATAAAATAAATTGAATCTCTTACTTTTCCAATGGTGTTCCTTTTGGGTTAAATTGACCTTGACCAACAGCTGAATCTGCTTGTGAATATGAATTTAATGATTGAATATTCTCCAAATCCGACATCTGTTTGATGGTGAAGACTTTACTGTGACTTTCCTTTTTAAGATAGATATGGTTATTTTTAACCCACAGGAACTTAAAATGATTTGCCGACTTAAACTGGAGAGCTTTTCGAAATATGCGTGCTTGAAGCCTTGTAAGTTCTTCACGGATGTAGAGCCGCTTATTATCAGCAACATTGTAGTCCATTTCTTTCGCAAACAACTGCTGCCTTGTTCGAAATCGAGACAGGATTTCTTCTTTTGTAGCTCTCTCGCGTAAACGAACTTGAAGAAAAATCTTGGCTGGCCCTTCCTGACTCTTTGTTTCAATATATGTATTTAAGTTCTTGAATTTGACCAAGGGTTACACTGGTTTGAAGCTACAACAGTATTTTCACCATAACATCTTCAGGTTTTTGAGATTTGTCTGGGATTCCAGTTATAATCAAATAATTCTCAATTAATTTCTGCTCGACACTTTGAAATTTATTGTCCAATTTTGATATAATGACAACCTGTTTCGTTTGAGCCTCGGAAGTTTCCCATATCTTATCCTCCAATGCGTGAAGTTTGTAGCTCACCAACCTGTTTTTCAGATTCATCCACCCTTTCGAAAAGTTCATTTTGGCATGACTGTATTTGTTCAAGCATTGAACTTAGATTATTGACTGATGCTAGTTAGTAGACCTGTTAGTTGTGCCGAAAGAGATGTGACCGTTTGTTTGACGCTTTCAATAACTGGAAGGTTGGAATTTTTTTGCTATAGAGTGTTTGATTCTTGACCGTGGAGTGCTGAATCATCAACGCCACTTTCTGAATTAATTGCATGGGGTTGCCCTTTGGGTAACTTCAGCGAGAAGCCTCTCCCGCATTCCTCATTACAAAACCATGTTGGATTTCCAGCAAGACGTGGTATGTGCATACCATGAATGTTTTTACAAAACGGATGGAATCGTTTTTGGCACTCGTCGCATTCGAAGAAACCTTGTAGTGTTGTAATTTTATTCTCACACCCATTACATTCAAAATCAACTGTCAAAGTTTGACGCATTTGTACATTGCAATAAGGCATTATATAATCTTATTATATTTATTTTAATTATTAAATTTCACCAGAATATTTTATATATTTTGCAATTAGAACATTCAACGGTTCAAACTATTAAATTTATACTTATTTACTTTGATTTATATTTTTAATTAATTTTTATAAGTAGATAATAAAAAATGTTGGTTAACACCACGCTATCTGTGTGTACGATTGTGTTTTAACTTTATACTATGTTTTATTTCATGGGTGAAGGTCAAATTATCGCCTTCAGAAAAAAATAAATCTTTGTTTTTCGTTAAAATCTCTTTTAAATATTCTTTTCCTCGTTATTTAAATGGTCTTGATTTATTTTGGTAAAAATTCCTTCTTTTGAGTTAACTATTGGTTCCAGATGGTTTACTTGGGTAAGCTCACTGGGATATCCAATATTTATCAATTGAATTATATATTCGTAGAATATTTCCATGTTTTTGTTTTTTCTATTAATGATCGCTTTGAATGGCCTTAAAAAATTGATACCATTATGGCATCATATTTCACACTCTTTAGATGGAAAATTTTCCATTCTAGCGTACCATTTTTCATTAATTATTTCGGGATCGGGGTCACGATTTTTTCAGTGGCCAAATTTGGTTCACCCAAAGAATGATATATTATTGGTTTTTCTAATTTATATATTTTATATTTTAAAATGTTGGGTTTTATTAAACTGGTATCCGATCCAGTATCTATTAAGCAATTTATAGTATGATTGTCAAAGGTTAGTTTTACTACAGGTAATTGGTTTGATGAGGCTGCTCTATAAAATTTACCTCTTTATTTAATATTCGTTTTTAATAATATCTTCTGTTAAATAGATTTCAGACTGACACAAAATATTATCTAATTGGAATAGAGACTTCCTACATTCAATCTGCATCTGTACTATGGGAATTATTTTTGACTTTAAAATTTGTACTAGCCCTCTATCAACTGATTGATACGTAAAATTATCTTCATCATCGAAATCGTAGATTTCGCTACATTCAGTCTTAATTCTATTTAATTTGTTAAATAAATCTTTTAAATTGAATACCTTTATTTCCTTTGCGTTGAACAGCAATTGATGTATTGTATTTTTTGGTCTCTTGCACTCCCAATTATCTTGTTGTTTATTAATTTCCTTAGTCAGTATTGCTTCAGTTCTTCATTATTTTGGCCACAAAGACTTTCCGTGTACAAAATACATTTTAAGAATGACTTTAGTTTATATGGGTCATTCACTGAGAATGGTGGTATTTCGTTGACATTTCGAATGATCTGATCTGGACTCAGATAGAGTCTCGTCGTTGTCATTCCTTGGATCATCGTTGTTTGTTCAGCTAATTTTTTTGTAGAACGTTAACTTGTTCTAGTAATTGCTGCTGGTGTTGTTGCTCCGCCAACTGATTTTTTAAATGTTCTTCCATTTTTTCTTTTCGTTTAACTTAGATACTTTCCTTTTCAAAACAAATTTTTTTTCAGTTTTACTCTACTTTTAAACACTGTTTAACGTTAAAAAAAATTCTCGATTTTTGGTCAGTTTATTAAAAAAATTTCAACTTTTTTTATTGGTTTTCTGTTTATAGTGAAACAACTTTTGTTTCTTCGAAAAAACTATAATGTTAAGCTTTTCTATATTCACTTGGTTGTTTCACTGCACCAAAAAATTCTTATACTTTTACGTAAGTTTATATCACTTAGATATGTATTTTTAGATGGATATCCTATCAACTGCGCCACTTTTGTTCTTAAGTCTTTTTAAAAAGAAAAAAAACTTTTATTTTTACACTTTATTATTTATTACAATTAATTATAAAATGTATTACACTTCTATTCTCTTAAGAGATAGATTTTTCACTTATAACCTATGCTGATCTCTTTATAGTCAGTTTTATTAATTTTGAATCGCTTCAAGAGTGATCTCTTTAGAGCTCGGCTATCGCCTCGTGGGACAAACTTATCCCTCATGGATAATGTCGGGGTACGGCCGCTCGATGATACGCCAAATTGGTTTGGTTCAACCTGCAGCTCTGGTATACTTATTTCCCGAGTTTTGTGGACTGTATGATTTGTAAATAAAACGCAATAAGAAACGTTTTGAATTATATTACAGCTGGCAACGTTGGCTTCAATAGATTAAATGAATGATTTGATTTATAATTATTTATTATTATATTTCTCAATTAAAGTTTTGCCCTTTGTATTTTTTCCAAATTGTTTCGTCTGACTGATCACAAAAAGTACTAAAATATTGAATTTATACATTGACATAAGACTAGTGTACAATATAAATTCACAATAATTACTAATGTACTAAATACTAATTTCATAAATTTGCAATAGATAGCGTGATAATTAAATTTCAATATGTACATCTGGTAACATTGATTATATAATAAAAATAAAATACGAGAATCCATCATTATTTTGACGTTTTCAAATAAATTTCAACTTTGTTTACAAATATGTTTATAAAATAATAATAAGCATAGAAAATCAACTAAATAAAAACTAATAATAACTAAAGAAAATCAACTAAATAAAAGGTAAGAAAGCTGAATATGAGTGACAATTTTTAGCTATATATTGTAAATACAAAATTATTTTTTACTAGGTATCAGGAGTTAATTCGACTGTGGTGTCATTTTCAGCATTCCGACCTGTCATGATGGATCAACAAAATTAGCTAAGTTATAATTTATAAATTTATACTAATAACAACTATAATTAATTATACATTTTCTTTTCTTTCCAGCTATTAAACATACTCCCCGCCTTGAACTGGCATGTTCAAAAGATTCTTCGTGTTATAGATGAAAAGTTTAAATATGGATGTGTGACTTTATATGCTAATAAAATGTAACAGCGATGTTTACTTTTGTGATGTGAATCGGTGTTTTGGTTTTGTTTTTTGTGATGTGTTGAAATGAAACCTCGGAAGTTCAGCTAAATCATGTACTTCTTCTGGTTCTGCTCGGGAAACGGGAAGCAAACACAGTTTTTGAATTGGTCGTTTGATCTGATTGTGCTGAGTTTTTAAAGTGACCACTCGAACTTGACCGTCCGAGCCAGGATGTAATTCTGTGACCTTACCAAGCAACCAATGATTCACCGGTAAATTGTTGTCCCTAATCAGAACAATGTCGTTGATTTGCAATGACGGAGTTCTGGTTTTCCATTTGGAACGTTGCTGAAGAGATGTCAGGTACTCGATATACCACTTCTTCCAGAAATGTTGGCTGATTTGTTGCACTAGTTGCCATCGAGTAAGATGTGAAATTTTTAGATGCGTAATATCGGACTCCGGTATTTTTGTTAACGGATGTCCTATTAAAAAATGTGACGGTGTAATTGGATCGACCTCGGTATCGTTGATGGTGCTCAATGGCCGGGAATTAAGAATTCCTTCGATTTCAGCGAGTAGTGTGTTCATCTCCTCGATAGTCAATATATTTTTACCAATCACCCTCTTTAGGTGGAACTTCGTGGATTTAATCGCAGCCTCCCACAATCCCCCGAAATGTGGAGAATTAGGCGGAATGAAATGCCAATCGATACGATTTATAGCGAAGTAATTGGCAATGTAGCTCGAATTTTTGATCAATTTGTTGAACTCATTTTGCAACTTGGAATCAGATCCAATAAAATTGGTGCCATTGTCGCTATGTAATTCTGAACAGACTCCACGCCGCGCCGTAAATCTTTTAAGGGCCCCCAAAAATGCATCGCTGGAAAGGTCACCAACTAACTCTAAGTGAACTGCTTTCGTGCTTAAACACACAAATAAGCATACGTATGCCTTGTATGTTTTTTGTCCTCTACCTTTAGCCAGATGAATGGATATAGGCCCTGCGTAATCCACTCCAGTCTTCAAGAATGGACGGATTAATTCAACTCTCGAACTTGGTAAACTGCCCATTAGTTGTTGTTGACATTGCGATTTAAATTTAGTGCAGACAACGCATCTTCGGACTATTTCTTTTGCTTTGATTTTTCCATTCGGAATCCAGTATTCTTGACGAGTGATGCCCAAAAGAAGGGTTGGACCTGCGTGTTTGTTGTTCACATGATTGTCACGAAGAATTAACTCAGCGATTTTGGATTTTCCATGAATTATTAGGGGATGCTTCGTAGAATATGGAGTTAAGCTGTTCTGCAATCTTCCCCCAACACGAAGTAGCCTGAATTCGTCTAAGAACGGGCTTAAAGATTGGAGGCTGCTGCCTTTTCTGACCTCTCCTTTCGTTTGCAATGCTTTTATGTCATCTTCGTAGTATTTTCTCTGCTCGTGCTGACACAGTATGCGGATAGTTTGAAGCAGCTCTTCTCTTTGTAGGCTGATGGAATTGGGCCTAGATTGTTTGGGTTTCGCAATGTTGCTGGCGAATTTGATGACGTAGCTCATGACTCTAAGTAGTCTGCCGAATGACGAGTATTTGCTGATGATTTCGTCATACCAATCGATGGCTGGTGTGGTTGTAAGACTGAATGTGAATTGCTTATTTGATGCCTCTTCTTCAACGCTCCCATAATTTTGGTTTTGAGGTGGCCAGAATTCCGATGATTGTTGTAGCCAAGGTGGGCCGTTCCACCACAACTTATGAAACTTAAGTTCATTTGGTGATAGACCTCGAGAGGCGCAGTCCGCTGGATTTTCAGCCGAAGAGACGTGTCCCCAATTTTTTCGGGGTAAAGTGGACAGGACTTCTGAGGTGCGATTCCCTACAAAAGTTTTCCATCGTCTCGGATGACTCGCCAACCAGTCTAATACTATCTGAGAATCGGTCCAAGTATATACTTCCTTGATGGATAAATTTGATTCTCTTTTGATGATTTTTATTAGATCGGCCAACAATACGGCGGCACATAGCTCCAGTCTTGGTAGCGATTGTTGCTTCACTGGTGCTACTCTAGTTTTCGCTGTAATGAGTTTTACAGTAATCCCATCGTCGTTGACTATCTTGAAAAATACCACGGCTGCATAGGCCAGTTGACTTGCATCACAAAATCCATGCATCTCAACGCCTGAACTGCTGGTCGTTGCTAAAGATCTGGGAATAGAAAAAGCGCTTATAGATTTTAGGTTGTTCCTCAATCTCACCCATATCAAATGCTTATCTGATGGAAGCGGCTCATCCCATTCGAGATTGGCGCCCCAAAGTGATTGTAGGAAGATTTTGAACGTTATGACCACTGGGGCGAGCCAACCCAGCGGGTCAAACAGACGACTTGCTTCAGATAATATGATTCTTTTTGTAAACTTCGATTTTTCTTGGATGTTTGACTTAAATGTGAAATTATCTGATTTGGGATTCCATTCAATTCCCAACACCTTGACAAAATCCATGGACTCATTGACCTGGTCTTGCATCGGCTTGTTGGCAGCTTCTTGATGATTATGCGGAATTCTATGCAATATGTTTGGATTATTGGACTTCCACTTTCTTAAATTAAAGCCGTAATTTGTAAGTATTTCGGAGATTTTCTCTTTGAGTTGCGATGCCTTGACTTCGTCGTCAGCTCCTGTCATCAAATCGTCAACGTAGATATCTCTGGATATGACATGAGCGGCATGCGGTGAGTATTTGTGATGCTCTTCTGATATTTGCTTAATGGTCCTAGTGGCCAAATAGGAAGCAGAGGCTAGATTGTAAGTGACCGTCATCAAACGGAAGTGGCGAATTGGTTCGGAAGTATTTGATCGCCAAACAATTTTCTGATATTTGGTGTCATCCGATGAACCGTTTACCTGTCGGTACATTTTCTCGACATCAGCCGAGAAGACTACCTCGTGCTCTCTAAAACGCAATATAATGGCAAATAAACTTGATTGCACATTAGGCCCGACCGCTAAACATTCATTCAGCGAAATTCCTGAGCTGGACTTGACTGACCCATCGAATACCACTCGTAATTTGGTGGTACTACTTGAATTTTTTAGCACCCCATGATGAGGTAAGTAAAATTCATTTTCAGCTACCTTTGGAGGAGGGATCTCTTTCATATGGCCGAGTTCTTCATATTCGCGCATAAATTGATGGTATAATTGTGCGAAATTTGGATCTCGATCAAAACGACGCTCCATGCCTCTGAGTCTTTGAATTGCGCAGGAAAGTGATTCACCTAAGAGTGCCGGCGATTTCTTGAATGGAAGTTTTACTACGAATCGGTTTTGCTGATCCTTTGTTAGATTCTGTATGAAATGGCGCTCGCAAAACTCTTCTTCCGGTGATAATTTGATATTCTCCTCGCTGATAGGTTCAAGTTCCCAAAACTTGCGCAGGCTTCTATCGATGTCGACAATATCTTCTTGCTTGGTGATGGTTAGCATTGAGATTGACTCGTTGTCCCTTGATTGACTGGTTTGTCCCGAAACTATCCAACCGAACATTGTGTTTTGCAGAATGGGCTCATCTGGTCTAGTTTTTATTTGACCGTCTAAAAGGATGCTAAAGAAGTAGTCTGCTCCAATCAGAATATCTATATTGCCCGTCCTGTTAAATTGGGGATCCGCTAATCTGATTCCAGACCATGCTTTAAAATTAGCTGATATGTTTTGTGAAGGAATCTGGCTTGTAATTTTCGACATTACCAAAGCTTCTATGGACAATTGAGGGAAGCCTTCTGGTTTAATAATTATTGTAACCAAGCCCTTTGAAGTCCCAGAACCGATTTGACCCATACCACGAATTGAAATGCGAGCATTTCGTCTCTTTAATTGCAAACGCTGCGCACAAGATTCAGTTATGAAACTGGATTGAGAACCTGAATCTAGAAGTGCTCTGCATAATGTTGTCTTACCTGATACGTCAACAACATGTATGATAGCTGTTGGAAGTATTGCGGATATATTGCATTTTGCTAATAAAGCGACTTTGTCTCCTGACTCTGATGATGATGGCTGCGGTTGATTTATTGTGTCATTTGATGTCTCATCTTGATGTACCAGCGTGTTGTGCTTTTTGTTGCATTTTTGACATCGACGTCTGGACGGACATCGAAAGATTGGATGATTAGTGCCTAGGCAGTTGAAGCATCTGTTTGTTTTCTTCACCCATGCTTTTCGTTCTTCTGCATTTAAAGCGTGAAATTGGTTGCAATAATAAATCGAATGGTTTTTGTCGTCACACATTGCACATTGGAATGTAAACCCTGTTTTTCCATCAGAGCGATTTTCGGTTTTATGATCTGAAGCACTAGAAGCAACGTGACTTTTTACTTCATTCTTCGGATTGAATCGTTTGGCACTAGAAGTTAATGATTCAAGAGTATCTATTCGCCGAGCCAAGAATTTTAAAAATTCAGAAAAATCTGGACTGATTATATTTGCCACATGTTCTGCCCAGAGCGCCTTTGTTTTCTCATCTAATTTGTGCATGAGAATGTAAGTGAGCCAGGGATCTCTGCCTGTTGCTACTTCACCAAGAGCTTGAAGTCCACGAATAACCTCGTCTGACGTATCCATCAGTCGTTTTATGTTGGCTGCTGTTGAATTATGTATGACAGGCTGCTCCATGAACGTCCGAATGAATGAGTTAATTATATGCTTTTTTCGATCATAGCGTTCCTTCAGCTTATTTAACGCTCCTATGTAATTTCCTTCTGTGACGGCTATGTGCCTCAATAGTACTGCCGCTTCTCCTCGGAGAAGCCCCTTTAGGTACTGAAATTTCTGTACCGAATTGAGACTGGGTGACTCATGAATGGTAGAAGTGAACAAGTCATAAAATGACTGCCACTCAGCGTACTCTCCATAAAATGTGGGAATATTTATTTTAGGCAATTTTACTTGTGTGTGTTCACCATGTTGCGTTGCGTTATTAGAAGTGTCTAGATTGATCACACCTTGATCAAGACTCTTCGAACGTATCCAGTTGTTAAACGCGGACACAGCATTATAATAGTTTTCTTCGTATGTGAGGTCACTGTTCTCTTCTGGATCGAGTTGAAAGATACGAAACTCTAAATCTGTGAATTCTTCCATTAATTTTTCGACACGCCTTAACCGCGTGGATAATTCTGTTACACCCGTTTCTGATTGGTCTGCGCTTGCATATTTTGTTAAAGTTGTTAACTTGCCTTTATTAACACTTCGTTGTTTTTTAAGGGCAGCAAGCTCAGACACTTTGTCCATTGTAAAAAGTTACACCAATTTTCTTTGAGGTTAGAATCACGTTTATGTATACACTATATATTTTCCACGCGCACGAATTATTTAAAATGGCGAACTTACTCAGAACATGTGGTGATTTCCGTCGTGTTGAATAGAATTCCTGATTTCTGTACCGCAACAGATGATTTGAATCGTTAAAAATACGATAATTAATGATGACTGATGTGAATGGACGAATCACTATCCGGCTCGAAGGACCAAAATGTCGGGGTACGGCCGCTCGATGATACGCCAAATTGGTTTGGTTCAACCTGCAGCTCTGGTATACTTATTTCCCGAGTTTTGTGGACGATTTGTAAATAAAACGCAATAAGAAACGTTTTGAATTATATTACAGCTGGCAACGTTGGCTTCAATAGATTAAATGAATGATTTGATTTATAATTATTTATTATTATATTTCTCAATTAAAGTTTTGCCCTTTGTATTTTTTCCAAATTGTTTCGTCTGACTGATCACAAAAAGTACTAAAATATTGAATTTATACATTGACATAAGACTAGTGTACAATATAAATTCACAATAATTACTAATGTACTAAATACTAATTTCATAAATTTGCAATAGATAGCGTGATAATTAAATTTCAATATGTACATCTGGTAACATTGATTATATAATAAAAATAAAATACGAGAATCCATCATTATTTTGACGTTTTCAAATAAATTTCAACTTTGTTTACAAATATGTTTATAAAATAATAATAAGCATAGAAAATCAACTAAATAAAAACTAATAATAACTAAAGAAAATCAACTAAATAAAAGGTAAGAAAGCTGAATATGAGTGACAATTTTTAGCTATATATTGTAAATACAAAATTATTTTTTACTAGGTATCAGGAGTTAATTCGACTGTGGTGTCATTTTCAGCATTCCGACCTGTCATGATGGATCAACAAAATTAGCTAAGTTATAATTTATAAATTTATACTAATAACAACTATAATTAATTATACATTTTCTTTTCTTTTCAGCTATTAAACAGATAATATCTCGTTTTGCTCACTAGTACCATAAATAACTATAATTAGAATAGAATTGTATCATGTGCATTTTTCTTATCATATTGTATATGTTCTTAACATATAACTCGCGCGCACGATGACAAATTTTAAAATTAATTTCTCTGAAATAAATTGCGATGTCCACCCACTTCAAAATTTGTGGCGCGGATGAATAATGATGAAAATAATTTTGTTTTGGATTTGTCGTTTAGTTTCTCTTTGATTTTCTCTTTTTCAAAGTTGATTAGTTGATGTATTCACTGATAGGACGCAGTGACCTGATTTGTATGGCCGAGATACCAGCCGAAAGAGAAACTGTACAAATAGTGAGGACTAAAACAACTTATATTTTTGACGTGTCGTGTCGTATTGTACTTGCCACATGCCACTGTTAAGTATTACGGCGGTGTGAAAAGTAAGAAACTGCATATGACCACCATGAATACAAAAATCCTTAGCCCTATAGCTTGCTGACCTGATACTTTTTCACCTAGCATAACATCTTTAAGGTTGAATTTACGAAATTTAGCGTGAAATTCCTATGGTTGTTCTGATAATTTTTCATTTTATATAAAATATGCTTCTACTGAAATATCTCGGTTGGTAACTTTCGGATAAGATGGCCAAGACCCTGTCTGCGTTATCGATATTTTTACTTTCAGGTGAAAACTTTCGGTTAAATAGTATTTACTTACCTATTTAGAGTGGCAGAAACCTCTACATGACAAAGCTTTATCAAAGCAGCTCTATTCTAAGGTGCCGTGCATTCGAAATACGAATTTAAACACACATTTTTTAAAATTTATTAAAATACGCATTTTTGGATTAAATAAAATTTCATTAAATCATTAAATTATTTAAAACAGGACAAAACCAAACTAATAAATCGATAATTTCCATCCATTATCTTTCAAGTTCGATACGTTTGCCTCCGCCTATTAATCGCGGAAAACATCTGCCAAACGTGTACAAAAAAATTTTAGCCTAACACCAATTAGTCAATTCATAAAATGTTCGGTTGTACTTGTCTGCCTTCAACTAAGAATGGCGGAAAATATCTGCCGGTCGAATTTTAGAATTTCATGGATGTCAAACAACGCAATCAATCATTTTCAGTCAGATGCCAATTAGTCAAACGACTTTCGAAATCTGATTGGTTCCTTAGCAAATAACAGACGGAACGCCCACTAAATAAAAAAATTATTTTAGGTAGAATTATCTGCCACTATAACAGAAACAGATATCTAACAATTTATTCAAATTAAGCTTTATTTTAGAATATTATTCAGTTTGTAAAATACAATGAAATTAAAAACTTTAACTAAAAAATCTTGACTAAAATTTTAAATGCCGTTTCCCAATGTAGCCGTGTCCCATAAATTTCATGAATGGATGAGTAAACGAATGAATTCCTACAAAACTTTAAAAACCGCAACGGGAACTATTGTCTTATATTTTTTGAAAGTGAATTTGGCAGTCAGTTATCAAAACATCGTAATTTATATCTGGCTCGGCTAAATTTTTATTGAAATTATCAGCCTCGAATCTGTTTAGTTTAGAACTCAAGCTTTTCTTTAGTAGACGTATTCTTGTTAAGTTCCAATTTGTATCAACATTTTGAGATTTTTATCCCATATATATGTTAAATGCAAATTTATATTTTTCTCATACGTTTATTGGTGCAAACAACTAAACAAATAAATCGAATTTATTTAAAATTGAATAAAAATCCAAGCATAATTATATAAAATTAAATGCATTAAATAAATAACTAAACTCCAACAAACTAAAAACAAAAACTAATCAAATGATCAACAGCAAAAGCACAAAATGTTATAAATAATGAATTTGTATTCAATTAAATAAAAGTTTATTTTTGATTTTAGATAAAATTAAATCAATACAAAGCCGCCTATCCGTTTCGTGTTCTGTGTGTATCTTTCTCGTATATTCATTCAAACACGGAAAGAGAATATTTATCGATAGATTCCTTATTCTTCAGCTAACATTAGATTCAGTTTTTCGGATAATAAATTTTGCTGCCTTGCTTTTTCTATAATACTAGGTACTATCTTAATCAATGGTGATGGTGAGTATGTAGTAAATTTAATTTTATGGTTTTTTGATTGGTTTGTTTCATGCCGCATATAAAAATACGAGAACAAAATATATATTTCATAGGAAAAGATTAATTCATGTATCAAATTTTTATGAATTGAAGCATTCTGTATCATTAAATTAAAATTTCAAATGTGCTCGTACATGATTGGCTACACATTTAAGTGTTTTGCCTTTTTCTGATTTTCAATAAATTACATTGAACTAGAAATATTCATTGCACAATGTAAATAATCCAACAATGATAACAAACATAAACTATTTATTTGGCCATACTTTAATGTTATTTCTATTTTGCTTAGTACACAATGTCTTAGGAGTCAGAATAATGGATGACTTATATTGTCATCGGAGCTTATTGGTTTAATTAGCCAATTAATACCGATATAAAAAATTTGGTAAAGAAAACTGACTAAAGTGCATATACTATATAATTTTTTTTACAGTGTAATTCAATTCGTTGAATATTTCTAGCGCAGTGAGGGACCACTAAAAAAACAGTACGCCGTTCCGATCAAATATTACCGAAGTGAAATTCTTAGCAAATAACAAAAAATATAGTAGTGTGAGTAAACTAAATAGTGTACATTTAGGCGATTTTTATATCTTAGAACAAACGATGGAAGTGATTAAATTTATTCAACAAAAATCAAAGATCCCAAGGTCATATGGTCCCTACGGTCGGCCATATAAATAACAGGCAATATTTGCATCAAATGTTGTACGATTTTCCGACGACGAAATTTGTTCAACAAAAATCAAAAATTCCAAAGTCAAATGATTTTTAACTTAGGGACTTTTGATTTTTGTTGAACATATTTCGTCGGCGGAAAATCGTACAACATTTCATGCAAATATTGCTTGTTATTTAAATGACCGAGCCCAGGGACCGCCCATTTGATAATTTTTGCATCAAGTGCATAATACGAACATTCGAGAAAAATCATTTGACCTTGGGCCATTTGATTTTTGTTAAACAAATTTCGTCGGCGGAATATCGTACAACATTTCATCCAAATATTGCTTGTTATTTATATGGCAGACCCCAGGACCGGCCCTTTGACAATTTTTGCATCAAGTGCATACAACGGACATTCGGGAAAAATAAATTGACCTTGGGACTTTTGATTTTTGTTGGGACTTTTGATTTTTGTTGAACAAATTTCGTCGGCGGAAAATAGTACAAAATTTTGATGAAAATAATGTTTGTTGTTTATATGGCCGATCCCAGGGACCGGCCATTTGATAATTTTTACATCAAGTCCATACTTCGGACATTCGAGGAAAATCTTATTTGGTTTCTTTATTGAACAATAATCTTCACTGACTTCTATTATAATTTATTATGTAATTGGTTTCTTTATCGACATTTAGGCGTATAATTTTTATTACCACTACATATAAATACGCATACGTATACGGGGAATTGTTTTTTTTTTTTTTGCTATGTTCTTCTAAGGCATAAAATATTATTAAATCCTTAATGTATGTTTATGATGATTAAAGAAAGTTGCTATTACACAGTAGCTGGTAAAACGTAAAACTTGTAAAATATATTACCAATCGCTGCCCTTTTTACCATTGTAGTCTCATGAATTTTAAGAAAAATATCTCTATTCTGTAAGTAGTTGGAGAGTTTGTTGTCAGAATATTTGCAGAAATTAACAGTAAAGTCTCCTGAACCGTTTAATTAAGACGAAGGAATTTTTAGACAGCTAATATAACCACAGCACACATTAGCCGTGTTCCAATGAAGTGAGCAAACTAATCATAAGTACATGTCGTCGGTGCAAGATTAGAGTACGCTAGCCACCGAATTAACATTTCTCAGTTTTGGTATTTTCTATGGTTTTATAACTTCCTAGGAAAACTAAATTTGAACTTTTGCTATCCACCATTTTCGTCCCAAAACTAGAGAATTACGCTACGTCTTATTTTGCGCTATCTCTATGTAAAATTAAATTTTAAATAACGCTTTAGTATATCCACATTTTACATTATAATCTAAAGGCATGTTTTATACATGCCTTGCAGAATTCTGCTGATTCTTAGAAGACTATATTACGTTTAAGAAAACAAATCAGGTAGGGTAGACCGAGACACTTTGTTTCATGGGCAAGTCGTTACAGAGCAATTTTCTCAAAAACTAAAGCTAATATTAATTCGGCAAAAATGAGTAATTTTATCGTTACTTAATTTCTCAGTCGTGTTCAAAATTTCATAGCGATCTGACATCTTTTACATCAGCGAGAGTGAAAAGTGTGTTTTGACGTGCGGTAAGTAAAACGTTACTGTTGTAGATTGTTTTAATGCCTAATTAAGAAAAATTCGGAATAGACTTACTTAATAGGACTGATTTAGAATAATTAATTTATTACCAAATCATTGTCTCAATAATCATCGCAGTTGATCCAAATACAACATTTGAAGAAATTTCAATGGCGATAACTCCAATGAGTCGGCGCCACCACCCTTAGTAATAGGTACCGAGCCAGTAGAGTTTCAGCCAGAACAAATATGGCCATGCCCAAAAGCAGCTCCAAGAGCCACGACAAACAAAATACCCATACCAAGAGAAGTTGATGTTAAACACTTATAAATTCGTTGGTATTGCTTAGGAATTCTTGTGTGCACATATTTAGTACTTAAGTCAATGGCTCTTAAGCAACTAGTGTTTAAGAAGAATTTAGGAGTTTTTTTAGGTTTTTTGACCATTGAAGGTACTTTTAAACGAAATGTCTAGTTTTTATGTTCGTTTTTTCTAAGTACTTTAAATCGAGTATCGCCTAAATGATTTTTTTTTTCATCAATACCAATACAAACTCATTGTTGTAACACTCTAAAAAAGTTTACTCACTCACTTCAATGGCAAGAAAATGATTTAAGAAAAAAGGAATATTAAGACGAATTTTAAGACGAAAAATAAGATTAGAAGAAAATAACCGTAAGCTAAACAAAATACAGAGGAGTCCCGTTAATGAAATTTTAACTAAAAAGGCTAAAGCATCATCGATTAGAAATATTTTATCCTATGAAGTAGATATATTTAATGAGTTGAGCTGTTATTTTACTGGCATTGCTGACAAGTTAGGGACTAAATTTTTCACGAATATCATACCAATAAATCACGACCTTCCGTATGATTAATGTTCGAAAACATTCTTTATGACTCCGGTTTCAAATAGTGAAATTTTATCTATTTTCGAATCGTTGGAGACGAGAGAGTCATTAGATAATGAAGGGATTAGTAACAATATTTTCAAAGTTATTGCTAAGTCTATTAGGCTTGTTCTTGCTCATATATTCAATATTTCCTTTGAACAGGGAGTAGTACCTAAGAGGCCTAAATATGCTACTATTATTCCAATTTTCAAAAGTGGTGACCCTAGTGATAAGGGTAACTATAGACCCATTGCACTCCAGTCGGTTATTCTCAAAGTTCTGGAAAACGCAGTTAAAAGCCGAGCTAACATGTTTCTTGATCAGTGTAAAACACTAAGCGTTCATCAACATGGGTTCCACCAAGGTAGGAGTACTGGAGTTGGATTTTTTGGATATTATTCATAATGGTCTTAATAATAGTAGGATCTGTGCTGTCCATCTTAACGAAACTTTTAATGATTTTAGAGCTGTAAATGTGGGAGTGCCGCAAGGATCGGTACTGGGTCCTTTGCCGTTTCTTATTTATACGTATTCTACTTTTAAACTTAATTTGAATGGTCATACTACTGGATTTGCTGATTATTTTTAGCTTACTAGGCGGAATCTGCCAATGCAATGACCTTATTTCTATTGCTAATTCTGACATAAATGTTTTACATAAATGGTTTCATAAGTATTTCACGATACTAGGTGAAAAAACAAAGTTTATGTGGTTTAAAATTTCTGGCATTCCAGCTGCTTCTAGTCATCCCCAAGTAACATATCATGGTGCTTCTAAATGTACCTCTGTTAGTTGTCATATGGATTGTTAGAATATTGGGCTAGTCAACTCTTTAAATACCTTGGAATTCATTTGAACACTAACCTTAATTGGAAAATTCATATTTCAAAGTTAAAAAATTACATGGTATCTGCTTCACGTATTTTTTACCTCCTACGTGGTTTATGCCCTGATTCTGTGTTGAAAATTACAATTTGGTAATGGCTAAATTGGAAAACGGCTTGTCGTGCTGGGGTGGCTGTTATACAAGTACTTCAAAACCTTTGTACGTACAACAGAAAATGATTTTGCGAACAATTTTGAGGGAAAACAGATTGGAATCATTCAGCATGTAATAGGAGGTGATGCTCGATATAACTTTCGTGGATATCATAGTCTTCTTTATAATGTTCCCACATCAGTTCTTATTATCCTACGTTAAAGACTGGCTATTTGAAAGACACACAACACATTTTTTTTTTGTTGTTATGTTTATGCGAATTCTCGAGAGCTACGTACAACTTATTCAATTTATATTCCCTTTTTTTAAAAATATAAATAGTTATATTTTTAATTTTTGCTAATATGTTGTTAAAAGAAGCAACGCCTGTGTCACTGGTTTTTTATCCACAAGGCATGTTTTTATTTTTATATTGTAAATGTAATAAATTTCGGGGTTAATAAACATAAATAAATTAAAAAATAATCAAAGAGGCAAATGAATTGCTGCTCAATGAAAAAAATCAATCAATTCAAGAAAATTTATTTTTAAGAGTATTAAGACTATCAACAGAAAACAAAGATCTTCTCTGTGGAAAGCGACTAAGAAGCAGAAACAACCACAACATCATATTCCGCCGATACGTAAAAGTGCGATGGTCTATGTAGAAGCTAGAAGCCAAACGACAGGATGCAAGAAACGCCTCGCGTAGCTCGGCTTTGCGATTTTTTTAATATTTCGACTTTTTTTTGACATTAACAATTTAAAAAAATATTTTTCTAATTTTGTATGAAAAGTATAATTTGTGAAACGACATATTTTTCATAAATAGTTAGAAAATGAGAATACATATTTCAGAATGATGATCAAATAGCTATTTATGCAATCATATTTACTGATATTTGCGAAACGAATGAAGTGATTTGCGCAAAATCATACAAGTTACGCCAAATGCCATTTCCTAACGTGTTGCACGGAAGATTTTTCCTAATTTTGATAACAAAACTGTAATTTATTGAATTTTAATATAAAAAAAATTTTAAATCGATCAAATTTCATTTCAAATTAATTTCAATTTTTATTGTAAATTAAGTAAGCAGAAACTGGAGTTGAAATGAATATTTCGTCAGCATAAAGCCCCAATTCCATTGTGAAAAATTGACTGAGCTGACTTGAAGTTGGAAGAAGACAAATAAAAAAATTATCCATCAGAGAGACAAAGACAAAGTATTTTGTTATTGTTTTTTTTTTACAGCAAATTTTATGGATACATCTTGACAGCAAACAAAAACATAACCAAGAATTATTAAAAATTTATGAATTAGTGTTAATTCGAGTATTTTTACGATTCAAAATAATCTACAAAATTAATTATTATTAATGCTCACATCAGAATTATTTTTTCGAATATTTTCGATCACACATTAGACTTTACCATAAAAATTGCAAAATTTAAAATTTCTTTAGTGTTTTGACAGCAAACAAAAACATAACCTAGAATAACCAAAAATTATTAGAAAAATGAAGTATTAGTGTTAATTCGATTATTTTCACGTTTCAAAATAATCTAAAAATTTAATTATTATTAATACTCATATCAGCATTATTTTATTAAAATTATTCCCGTCATAAAATACAAATTTAAAAAAAATCTTTCCCATAAAAATACCGGGGTGGGAAAGGGGGCTTAAGTAATTGGTCTACAAATAGTCCAAATTTCATCCTCACCTGCACGTGGTGCACCCTGCTAGATAACTAACGAGGCTCTGGCGACCGAGACACGGCGGTATAACTGACTATCGAGAATTTAGTAAATGATCTTCTCAAACCAGACCCACTACCAACTCGTACTGGTTAGAGTGGTAGATGCTTTATGACCAGTAAAATAAACAATGAGTACAACAGATTCAGGAAACTGTACCCCAGGTGGTAACCCAGCTAATCAGCTGGCAAATCCACCCTCTAACGAGGCTGGCTCAAAGGATTCTGGGGTGAGCCAATCATTGTTTAACAGTCCTTTTGGGCAACCCAACCCATTTAAACAACAATCCAGGGTGTGTAGATCACCACCACCAATAGCGAACACCTTAGAAAGGGATAACGCAGAACTGCGCAATAAGATTTACGAAATAGAAAAGTTAACGTTAAATCTAAACAAAGACCTCAAAAACTTACAGCGAGAAAACAAGGAGCTAAAAGATGCTCTAAATGCAGTAATGTCTGAGAAAGAAACCACTAAGATAAACAACACCAATGATCATATAGAGGTTATGTATGAAACAGACGAGGAAGAACTCAATAGAGAAACGGGATGGATTCTGAACCATAACAAAAAAAATAAGAAACGTAAGATGAGTAAATCACCACAGATTTCACCCGATTCGAAACAATCAGTTGAGCAGCTTCCAACCGGAAGTAGGCACGTGCAACAGGAGGATAAAGCTCAGGTTCCGTCGGAACAGAAACGATCAAGTAATGAACTCCCAACCGGAAGTAAGAATGTACAACTAGAGAAAAAAGTGCCACGGCCACCTCCAGTAATAATATCTAATTGCAATAATTATCAGAGTATTAGAAACATCATGGACAACAATCATATAAAGTTTCAAGCTACAGCGTTAAATAGTGGTGATATCAAAATAAATGTCACAGACGGTGATAGCTATAGAAAGTTAACAGGAGCTCTTAACGAAGAAAAGACAGCGTGGTATTCCTACGAAGATAAGCAGACAAGGCAAACCAAAGTCATTGCTAGGAAGCTACACGCTTCATGCAAACCAGAAGAGATAAAAGAGTATCTTTTGGAGAAAAAATACAAAATTAAAGAAGTTACACAGCTGCTAAAAAGAGGTGACAAAACACCTCTTCCATTACATATATATGTTGTCTTTTGAAAGAACAGAAGACATTAAAAATATTTATGCAGTCAGCGAAATACTCCATATGAAAGTGCAAATAGAAGCAGTTAAAAAATCTAAGCTGATCCTCCAGTGCAAAAAGTGCCAAGTCTACGGACACACGCAAAACTTTTGTAATAAGGAGCCCAGATGCGTGAAATGTGTAGGAAAACACCGTACGGCTGAATGTACGAAACTAAAAGACACCCCACCAAAAGGTGTTAACTGTGGAGAGACACACCCCGCCAACTACAGAGGTTGCATTGTTATAAAAGAGCTGCAAAAAATTCGCAACAAAACAAGGGAAACTTCAATAATTACCAGGCCAGAAATTAACTCAGCCTCAACAAGAATACCTACAAATTTAAGGCCACACCAAACATTAATCCAGCCATCAAGAACTAATCCAAATGTAACATTTGCTGATGTACTATCTACTGGAAGTTCGAGAAGACAACATAGTTCTCTTTTATTAAATGATTCAAATAATAACCAAACTAATAAAATACTACAAGATATTCTTGATAGACTTAGTTCACAAGAAGAAAAGCAAGAAAAAGCCCTTATATCAATCCTACAAAGGCTCACTCTACTCGAAAAACATGGCAAATAATTTAAAAATTCTTGCATGGAACTGCAATGGTATATTGCAACGACAAAATGAAATACAACTATTTCTTGATTTAGAAAAAATAGATATATGTTTATTATCTGAAACACACCTTACTACTCAAAGTCATATAAAAATCCGCGGCTACGAAGTTCACTCAGCAGTTCATCCTAATAATAATGCACGAGGGGGCAGTGCCGTGATTATAAAAAAAGATATTAAATACCATCTGCAACAAAAACTTGAAAGTGATGAAATACAAGCAATTAGCGTTAGCATTAATACCCGCAACCACAAGTTAGTGGTATCCGCAATATATTGCCCACCTAGATATAACATCAAAGAGAATGCTTATACTCAGTTCTTCAAGCAGCTCGGTGAAAAATTTGTAGTCGGGGGTGACTTCAACGCTAAACATACTGACTGGGGATCAAGACTAACCACAACTAAAGGGAAAGAGCTTCATCAAACAATAATTAAATACAACTGCAACTGGCATTCTACTGGAAAACCAACTTATTGGCCCAGTGATCAAAATAAAACACCAGACCTAATTGACTTCTTTATAACAAGAAAAATCCCGGTTGATTATATATAAGTGCAGGAAGGATTGGACTCCACATCTGACCACTCCTCTATTTTAATGATAATAAGTGATACAATAATTACTAATGATAAACAGCCACTGTTAACAAATAAATATACTGATTGGAAAAAGTTCAGGAATGAACTAAACAATAGCATCATTTTAAACACACAACTTTCATCAGAAGAAACATTAGAACAGGAGGTGGAGAAGCTCGTCAAGGACATACAGGTAGCGGCGTGGAAAAGTACTAACACAACAAACAAAAAAATAGCTGGCAAATGCTATCCAATGGAAATTAAATCACTAGTTATAGAGAAGAGAAGTACCCGTAGGGAGTGGCAACGTACACGAGACCCAACCGTCAAAAATAGATTAAATAATTTAACACAACGAATACGTAGAGAAATAAGGGAATTTAAAAATAAATCAATAAATTCATACCTACAATCTCTCACCTATGATAAAGGTAGTGATTATTCATTGTGGAAAGCAACCAAATATTTGAAAAGGCCAGTTATGCATATACCACCAATAAGAACAAATAATGGTCACCTGGCTAAAAGCAAAGAAGGAAAAGCAGAAAAATTCGCGGATCATCTCGAGCGTACCTTTCAGCCAAATTTAACAACACTTAACCAACAGCATATATTGTTCGAAAACCAAACAACTATCCTGAGACAGGAAATTCCATTAACTAATGCTAAAGAAGTAAAACAAGTAATAAAGAACCACGTAGTACTTAAAAAATCATCAGGATATGACCTGATAACTAGAGAGATTCTAAAACAACTACCTAATAAAGCTATTAAAAAAATATCGGACATAATTAATGCTTCCTTCAGACTCCGTTATGTCCCTCTATCTTGGAAATTTGCGGAAGTGATAATGATACCTAAGCCAGGTAAGCCACCAAGTGAACTGGCCTCGTACAGGCCAATATCACTTCTTCCAACTATGTCAAAACTATTTGAGAGATTGTTATTAAAACGAATTAAACCAGAAGTTGTAAAATCAAGAGCTGTTCCGTCCCATCAGTTTGGATTTAGAGAGGAACACTCCACAATCGACCAAGTCCATAGAATAACAGATATAATAGAAAAATCCTTAGAGGAAAAAAAGATTTGTTCAGCTATATTTCTTGACATAGCGCAGGCATTTGACAAAGTCTGGCTAGATGGTTTAATATTTAAATTGGAGAAAACTCTGCCATTTGAGTATTGCGAACTGCTAAAGTCATACCTGAAAAAGAGATATTTTAGAGTTAAACAGGAAGGAGTTTACTCCAGTATTAAAGAAGCTAAAGCAGGAGTCCCGCAGGGGAGTGTCTTAGGGCCTTTCCTTTTCGTACTGTTTACTAGCGACATACCGCAGACGAGCAATACAACTATCGCCACGTTTGCAGATGACACTGCAATTCTAGCTGTTGGTGACACAATCGGTGAAGTCACATTCAAACTACAAATAGCCGTAAATAATATACAAGATTGGCTAGCTAAGTGGAGAATTAAAGTGAATGAATCGAAGTCTACTCACATTAACTTCACTAATAGATCAATAGAACCACTACCTGTGACTCTCAATAATATCTCTGTACCACATGCCAATCAAGCAAAATACCTTGGTATGAACCTTGATGCAAAGTTAAAGTGGAAAGTACACGTGAAAAAGAAAGCAGAAGAGCTTCAGTTAAAATATAGAAAAATGTACTGGTTAATTGGAAGAAACTCTCAGTTATCCATTGATAATAAACTTATGCTTTATAAACAAGTACTCAAGCCGGTCTGGACATATGGTATTCAACTATGGGGATGCACCAAAATCAGCAATCAACAGATAGTTCAACGATTTCAAAATAAAGTCCTCAGAGGAATTGTAAATGCCCCTTGGTACACTCGTAATAGTGACCTTCATAGAGATCTCGGAATAGACACAGTCGCAAGTGAAATAAAGAAATGTGCTCAAAAACACCAGGAGAGGCTCCATCATCACCCTAACATCGAAGCTGCAAGACTACTTCATCAAGAGGGTATAATAAGAAGACTCAAAAGACTAAAACCTTTTGAGTTGCCAGAATAGTCCGCACAATGCAACATCAACCAAAACAACACTTTATGTAAAGAACACATATGAGTGCTTTATTATTATATTGTCAGAGTCAAACGCTGTTAGTCAAAAATGACTAGTTACTTTGTAAAAAAATTTTATTGTTATCATAAATAAAATTATTAAAAAAAAAAAAAAAAAAAAAAAAAAATAAAAATACCAAACAATTAAAATTATCAGCGGGTGCGAGAAATATTTTTCATCGGTACACAATATTTATGTACATGTATTAGTTGGACTGCCATAAAATTCTCTCGATTTGATACTTTTTTTTAATTTCGACCTCAGTGCACTAACACAGATACAAATTTTTTGTAAGTAAAAACTTGACTGACTCCGTTGTGTGTCTCGTTCACACAACCACCGATTTTATATTTTTATCTCAAGTTATTTTTACTGACAAACTTTGATTCACAGTGGAATTGAGGCATTAGTGCGCTATAGTTCAGCATATTAGTTTAGCTCATGGTGGTCTAGTACACAACGCCATTTTTGTTTGAAAAGATGTCGACTTAATTTGTTTACGTCGGGTTAGCGAAGGTAAGATTCGTCAATGTTAAATTATCGTGAATGGACCCAAATTCCCGTCAACCTACTAGGATTTTGAAAATTCTTACTTTTTTAACAAAATTAGAAGAAATTCATTTCAACACCAGTTTGTATCTAATTGTTGTACAATAAAAATTGAAATTAATTTTAAATTCCATTATCAAATTTTCTTTATTGATTTTTTGATATCCGTAAAAATATTTTATTTCCGAAATTTAATTTGTCTGTGAGTAATTCTTAATTGATGTCAGCTTTTTATAGACACTTTAATTCATTTCAAAATAAAACTAATATAATTTAGTTTTTTTCAAATGTATATCCTGCATTTCGAACTTTTGGCCGACAAAACTAAATAAAATTAGTTTTATTTTGACATGAATTAAATTTGTCTGTAAAAAGCTGACATTAATTAAGAATCGATTTTTTGATCAAATTTAGAAAAAAATCTTATGTGAATGTAAAGAACGGCAGGAAATGCCGTTTTGTGAAACTTGTGTGAGTTTCGTCCCACCCTTTTCACAAAGTGAGGTAAACTGGTTACATAAATAGGCAATTAGATATTTTGCACGATGTTTTTATTTTATTCGAGAAACAAAAATTTTATTTCACAATAATAAGTTTCAAAAAGCTAACCTTTAAAAAATCCAATCCATAAAAAATATTAGTTGCAAAAATGAAGCAGATGAAATCTGAACAACAACATTTCTAAATAATGCGATTTAAAACTTTAACATTATTTCAACATTACCTTATCATTATCTCAACATTACTTTACAACAATAATATTTGTACAAATTTCATTCAACTTAAAATAGCTTTTTTTAAGTTGGTTTGACATCGCAAAGAGCGATTAGTTAATTGATTCAATTATCAATACTTATCCGCTCCATTTTTTCCTTTTAATTTTAATGAGAGGTTGGAGCTTTTTAGTACTTTCGAAAGTTAAACGAACGAAAACTGTAACAATAACCTTTCTAATTAGCCGGACGAAGCAGCTGTTTGTGACAAACGAATTAGAAGCTGCCCGTTAGATTTCACCCAAAAACACATAACACTCGCACTATGCGTTCAAAAACCATAAAATGTATGGAGAAAAACACGTGAAATCGTATATCCTTTATATGGGACTGGAAGTCATGTTGGAATTTTATGATTTTTATGTTCTGAATGTATAGCACCGAGTAAAACAAACCATTTAAGAAACATGATTTTTTTGTTGTTGTTTTTTAAAATACAGGGTGTTAAATATTTAAAAATTACATCCACTTGGGGTTGTATTTATTGCTATAGGAAGAAAAATAATTATCCGAAAATTATGAAATTGGGCTCATTTTAAAGGTAAATCAATAGGGATTATAAAATAATAATAAAAATGGAGGTGTGGCCAACAGACCACTTTCTTTTACGAACAGAGAATTTTAAGAAATTTAATTTTTATTTTATAATTTTTAAATTTTTTTTTATAATTTTTAATTTTTTTTTTTTTTATTTGTTTTTAATTTTTGGAAACGCTTTGTATTAAGTAGTTTTTTGTAAATCTTATACTTTTAAGATATTTGAAAAATAAATTTTCTGGACCAAGGGAGTGGCCACTTCCCGTTAGCCGATTTGGAGAAACATTCACTGGAACTTCCCAATTTATCAAAACAGCTTAAATCTGAAGTATCAGTTCGATTGGTTAAACCATTTGGGCTGTAGAGAGGACACAGACCGACAGACAGACTGACAGACTGACACACTGACAGACTGACAGACTGACAGACAGACACCATTTCGAAACCCACTTTTTCGGACTCAGGGGACCTCAAAACAGATAAATCACTAAAAATCTCCAGGTCCAAAATTTTCATGATTACTATACTTTATTTTACTAGAGTAAAAGAAAATAAAAATGGTACCATATTTCATTTCTTCTTTTTCAAAATGGCCGTCGAAACTTTCTTTTTGAATTTTCTACCATGTGCTTGTTATTTTTATTTTATCTCTTTCCCCATTTAGTTCTAAATTTTTTGGATCTCAAAATGAAATTTAAAATAGAAATTTGGAAATATTCACGGTTACAATTTAAATTTTACATAATCTTCACTATAGCCTGCCTTTAAAGGAATGACTGCGTGAAAATCGTGAGTTACCTTTACTGTTTTTAATTTATCGAACCTACTAGTTTGTTGGATGTATTTGGAATTACATACCATATATTCAGCATTTGAACAAAATTAAAAAAAACATATCAGCCTTTAAGGTTTTTGCCCATTTGAATAATTCTTCCACATTGGTTATGGTACCATCGTATTCGTTGGTGAAACTTGCTCTGGATGGCATTCTTTTGATAGTACCTCCTACTCTATCGCACGGTTCCTTTCCATAAGCTGTTGCGTGAAAATTACACTCACAATCGACGCCGTAAACCACTTTGTGCTTAAATATATTCATACATTTTTTTTTATTTTTATAATGCGTTACTGCACAATCAGTAGTTTAATAAATTTTAGATAAATCAGGAGTTTTAGTTTTCAAAAACTTCATCAACTTTTCGATGAACAAGTAAACGGCTATAGGTGTCATTGTGAAGACAATCTGATATTATAACGAAGCTATAGTGCAGCAAATTTGTTTCTACTTCTTGTAAATTAGAAACGGATGAATAGTCGCTTGTTTGCTGTTCCAATAAAACCCTTGTGCTGCATTTTGCATTATAAATGCATAATTTTTTTCAAAGTCACAATAAACATGTAGGCTTCAAACTTTACTTATTGTTTTTTATCAAGCTAAATTATTGTAGTGAAATGAAGTAATGAGGAATCAGATTTGTCAGCTTAATTAAGAAATAAATCAAAAAGTCATCTAGTGGTTTCGAATACTTTTCCAAGTTGCATCGATGTTGGATACACTTTTTATTTGAAAAACATATGTAACTATCATTAGACTGACGGTCCATTTAATATATAGTCAAAGCTTAAACGCATTTTGCAAGAAAACGAAACGAGATGCTGCGCTGATTTATTAGTAAGTCTCACTTACCAGCACTTGGGAGAAAATTCAAAATGAAAGTTTCAACGGCCATTGTGGAAAAGAAGAAATAAAAGATGGTATCATTTTTATAATTATTTTATAACCCCTATTCACCTTTAAAATGAGCCCAATTTCATAATTTTCGGGTAATTAATTTTTTTTTCTATAGCAATAAATACAACCCCAAGTGGATGAAATTTTTAAATATTTAACATCTTGTATCTTGAAAAAAATCAACACGAACAAAATGTTTTGTTTAACTCAGGGTTTCGAACCGAACCCGAACCTGAACCTCGAACCCGCTCCGGTTCAAGGATTTTTAGTAATTTTTTCGAACCCGAACCCAACATTTCGCGGGTTCGATTCAACCGGGTTCCGGGTTTGACAAAAAAAAAAATGCATGTCATATATATATTATTTATCATAGCTGGGCTAGTTTTGAACTAGACATATAACAGGAGTTAACTGTTTATGAATCCTTTTCACGGGGCCACAAGGAGAAAAATATTATGGAATAGTGGGAGAACCCTAAAATTTAAATTCCGCCTTTATACAAAGCTGCAAATGTTGTGTTAGAGATTCTTGCAACGAAAGTTAGTTTCGAGTTAGAGCTGTTATTTTACGTAAAAATGTAGACTGGATCGTCAAATCAGTTTCCAACGTAGTTATTATACCACTTCGTCAGTCCAGTATTTGAGTAACACAAATGAATTTTAGTCAATTTGCAGTTAGGACCGTCACATTATATAATGGCAAACCTAACTTCAAAATGATCAGAATGCGTTTGTAACACTTAAATACTGAGGTGTCGATACATAGATTTTTTTTTATATACCTGTGAAGTTTTATTTTTTTATTAACCCGAACCTGACCCCAAAATTTTGAGGGTTCGAAACCCTAGTTTAACTAGTGCTACACATTCGAAACATAAAAATCTAAAAATTAAAACATGACTTGGTGAATTGTTTTATTTGTCTGTTTTGTTTTTCTTCTAAAAAAATTGCCAATTACCGTCATTTTATGTTTTTTCAACTTTTATGATAGTCCACCCAAATTTAATTTTCGACCCGTGAATACCGATTTATATTAATGCTTGCTTTTACTAAAAATAATAATTAATCTAAAAGTATTTTAGTTAGCGCTTACATTTCATAAAATTCGAAACAAAAATATTTAAGCAAATATTCACATGGGCTTTTATGGAATATCGCACAATCGTATCTCAATGTCTTAAATTAACTTCGTTTTAAAAATGGTTCTTTGCTTGGGGTTTATATATCTAGAACATAAATGCGTACAATTCATAAATCGGAGGAACTTCTATCTTCAAAGATGTAAGAGATTGTAATTGTGTCACGTGTGTTGGTGGAACACAAACCAAAATGCCTTTCTTTTTGACAGTGCACTTATTTTCACTTTTTAGTTGGGTGAACTATATTTTTGCGTTGCGGATATACTTATTGTGTACAAAATAAAACAAACACTTTTTCTTTACAATTTATATGCCAATTATAATTGTGAATAATGTTTTTTTTTTTGTTTGACATTTGTGTGATACAAAACTGAATTATGAATGTTTTGTTCACAATGGTGGTGACAGAAAAAGAACGTACAGTTTTGAAAATTATGTTCTAACTTTTTTTTTATTTAGTTTTTTTTATTAATTAACATTCAACAAAATATTAAAAATAGTAAAATTAGCTTACACAGAAATAGAGCTGTGTGAATATCGTGAAGAAGAAAAATTGTAAGAGAATTCATCTGTATTAGTATGATTCGCTAGTACTTGAACGCACAGTACATTCTGTATATATAGAATGTAAATTGTGTTATAATCAGTCCAATCGCCGCGGCCTGATGAGACAATTGATTTTTTCATAATCATAAGCTCATCAGTTCGAAACTGGATTGAATTCTCTTACAATCTTTAGAACATATAAAATTGTCAAAAAAATTATATTAAATTAATTATTATTACAATTTAGTTATTACTATAGAGGGAAGCCACCAAAAATATGTTTAACCGAACCAAAAATCAACCAATTTTAGAATCCGACCGGTTCGATCACCTATCTGATTTTTTTTATATGTTTTTAATTATAGGCGACATCTATGGTTTAAACAAAATGTCGTTAATAAAGCATTGCCACATGATATGAATCTGTATTCGGGCAGATTTTTGTCATGTGGCAATGCTTTTAAAAGGAGACTAAAAAGAGATGGTTATAATTGTTTATAAATTTAATGTTATGACGTATTTTAAAACAACAACATTCCATAAAAGTTTAGCAATAGTTTATATTCCAAGAAGATTTTCATTAAGAAATAAACATTTTCATGATCTTAATTTTGATTTATGAAATATTTTCATAAATGTTTGAATTTCATCATATGTCGTTTTACTAAATTATTTTCATTTTCTTAATCAATTGATTGTTTCGGCTTTTTTGTAATAATTGATTTATTTTAACCAAAATTTACGAAAAATTTCATAACAACAGCATTCTGGTGAAATTGAAAGGAAAGCTTACTAAAAATCTCGTGGTCATTAAGTCAATATACATTACATACAAAATGGCGTCAATATGAATAAACATTTTTTTCATGAAAAAAGCTATCGAAAATCGGTTACAAAAACGTTAAATTTTTAGATAGTCTGAAATTTATGACAATTGGCAAAATATTTGGTTGCGTTAGTAAAAATGTAACGTTATACACGAAAACCTCACAACAGCTTAAATCACGTTTCTTAAATAACTAAACTTTTTCTTATTAAAAATTGTTTAGTGGATTTTCAATGGCCAATGACACGCCATCGTAGAGTTGCCTCTAGAGATGTCTCCATAAAAGTAAATATAAGATCACGTGTATTTATGCTTAGTAGATAATTTGTAGTGCTCATCATATTAGCGCGACCCTCAACAGATCAGTTATCGGTTTTAAAGTGAAACCGTTTACTAAAACTTGTTTAGAGTGGATTTTCAATGGCCAATGACAGGCCATTGTAGAGATGCCTTAGAGTGTTACTTGATACGAGAAAAATTTATTGTGAGCAAATACATCAAGGGTTGTAATCTTTATTACAGTTTGGAAACGATAAATCATTTATGGGTTACTATCAAAATATACATATGAGAGATACTGGGTTGACTCTATTGTGGGAGTTAGTATCCAAAATGCAGTATTTTTATAATATAGGCTATCTAGTGGCCTGTAGAATTTCGAAGTTGGGCTTTTTGGAAGTGAATAATACCAACTAGTAAGAGATGTTTGGTTCCCAAAACAATTAGTCCGCTGTGATTTCCTTCAGTTTAATGTTACATGTTTTGTTGGGGTTTAAAGGTTGAACATCCAAAATTGCAATCCCGTTGTGTGTCGTTAGTTCAGATTCTTCGGGGTTCTCGATTCGTTTTTTACAATATTGCAATTTCCACCATAAAATTTGAAATAATTTTCAATTCTTTTTGGAATCTTCCTCTTTACAATGTTATATGCTCAATTATGATCAATATTTTTTGAGACGTTGGTTATATCAAACCACTTTAGTATTAAATTAGTTCTTTTAATTTTAGTGGACTGATCAGCCCCATATCTTATAAAATGCTTAATAAAATTTAAGAAATCGGAGTCATTTTCTTTGGATGTATCGAGAATACAATTTTTTGTAATTGACTTAATATTACGAATTTTTTTTTATCTGAATTGACCTAATATTTATAAAGTGAGTGCAGCATATAAAAACTGATACAACATTTTTGTTAGGCCATTTTTTAGTATTCATACAATTAAAAGTGTATTGTACATAATCTAGTACACTCATTTGATGAAAAGTATGGAGAATGGCTTGAATATAGGCCCAAGTCCAATCTACTACATAAACTAACGACAAAATTATTCTTGGAATTAGCACCATTTCTGATTTGAATTTCATCAAAAACGTCGCTGTCGTAGTCGTAACATGCTTGCTTGTGACATTTTGGTTTCTTCACGACGCTACCTGTAGCGTCTAAATACATAATTAATGGTTTATATTTCGTAATAAGCTCTAATTAGGATCTTTTAATAAAGTTACAACTAAAGGTAAAGAAACTCAATTTTTGTATTTGTTTTCTATTTTCAGCTGTTCCACATCCCACCCACCGCTGATTCATATCGTAAACGTCGCAATCCTGCACTAAATCATCCTTTTTAGAACTTCTGACTCTATTTTTCTCCAAAATCTCATTTGTGGTCAAGGTCATGGTATTTCCGCTTTTAATAAGACCTAAATCAGATTTTTTTCGGAAAAATAAAAACTAAATTTACATTGTGAGCAGACTCTCATTTTCCAAAAATTTCTTTTTACAAAGATACAATAAATATCTGTGGTCAAAAGGCAAAACAGCCTAAATCAAATTTGATAATTTTTCTAGAGAGTTAGAAAAAGTTGAATTTTAAATTCATTTTCCACTTATGTCGACAAAAAAGCTACTACGTCTTGCGCCCACCGCCCTTGGCCACAAGGCATTGATTGATTGATTGATTGATTGCGATGTACGATCAAGCATTAAGCAAGTCTCCCGTATTATAAATGCGAATACCACATCACTATACACATGTTATGACACCATTCTTCATGAAGCCCAAAAACTCCGTAAAGAAAGGCGCCACATCGATAACCACATAAGTTTAATAGTGTGATATTCGCCCCTGGCCAGGCCGCCGTCGTACACCTTTTTACATATAACAAGATCGAGGGATGGGAAAGGAATGTTAGCAACAAAGACTCAACCCGGTTCCAGACACCTAAGTAGTTGATAGTTAGTAAATTTGTTAGTAATATTTATTTTAGTAATTTATTTAGCACACAAGACAATACAATTTTTTTTTTTTTTTTTTTTTAAAGTTCATCTACTGCTCCAACCTGTAAGAAGACACAATGACAACACAAATTTCCTGGTGCCGCAAACTCTTTTTTCTGAAAAACCTGTAAACAACTATTATTATTCCCTCCACCTTTTTTTCCATCGGCGGTTGTGAGGGGGCGAGATTTCGTTCCATCATCATGTTCCATCATCATGTTCCCATGCGGTCACCCAAATTTGTACTAACTGTAGGTAGTGTTGCTTGACGTTGTTGTTGAAATCGTTGCGTCTCTGCTGTCCCTGCTGCTCGCCCCGCACCGCCCTTGGCCACAAGGCATTACCACTAAAGTCAAGTTTAATGGAGTTAAACGATGGCTATAAAACGTTGAATATTGAAAATATTTTTTGTCTTAAGTCGACAGTTGCAATTTTGCTACCAACGAGTAAACATTTGAATAATTTACTTATTACTTGTGTGAAAAGTTGAATCAGCAGTTTAAATCTTTTTTTATTTATATTCCGCCTCAAGTAGAAAAGGCTGGGCCAAATCAGCAGACAGCGATGTCCGCAAGCGATTTGCCACCGAATGTCACGACCTCTTTTAATAAAAATACAAAAGTGCAGCATAGTCCAAAGCGACAACAAATTTTAAATGTTCAAAAAATTACCTTACCAGGCAATTTAAATCAAAGTGAAATTATTAATTTAAATAACATTGGTGTGTTGAACCATAACGAAACTAAAAGTGCATCGTCGCCAAATATTGACAGTAAAAAAAACAATGCCAGTGCATCGACATCAGATGACAATAAAATAAACAGTGTTTAGTGCAAACGGGAATAGACCAATATATTACTGTCCGATCAAAACGAAGAAGAAGCCCAAGATCAGCGGCCAGTGCAAGCGCGAATAAATTCACTAAGCTAGCTAGCGTTGAATTAACGCATGGGAATAGGTATTCTTGCTTGGTTGTTGACAAGCCGCCGCCCGAAAAAACTTCAAAAGCTGAGAAGCCGCCACCAATCTATTTGAGGGAAGAATCAAATAGAGAACTTGCTAAAACGATCGAGTTTATCACTGAAGGTGCATTTTATATTTCCAAACAAAAATTCAACCGCCCAATACTGATGCTTACAGAGCGTTAATTAAACATTTTGACCAAGTTAGTAAACATTACTACACGTATCAATTAAAGAGCCAAAAAGGATTGGTTGTTGTGTTAAAAGGAATAGAGAGTTACGTTGATGCAAACGAAATTCAAGCTGCTCTCACTGAAAAAGGTTTCCAGTGCAAAACTATTACCACTATTTTTAATCGGGAGAAGGTTTCTCAGCCATTGTTTCGTCTGGAATTAGAACCAGACAAAAAAAAGGTTAAAGGCAACCATGCAATGTTTGACCTAAAATATCTATTGCACAGAAGGGTTACCATCGAGGAACCCAGGAAAAGAAATGTCCTGGTACAATGCGTTAAGTGCCAAGAATATGGGCAAACTAGAGCCTATTGCACTTTGAACGATGTTTGTGTTATATGTGGTGAACTCCATAATTCAAAGGTTTGCAATAAAGCAAAAAATGAAGCATCAGTGAAAAAAAGCAGCAAATGCGATGGAAATCACACAGCTAATTATATAGGGTGTCCAATTTATCTAGAATTAAAAAGGAGAATCAATCCAAAGCAGCGAGCAGAGCAGCGAATCCTTAATCTTCATTCTTCAGATAGAAAAGAAGCACGGCCAGAAATTTTAAATAGAAACGCTCGAAATGGAAATCAGTACGCAACTGTAAATGGCAGCGTGCACCAGGGTTTCATACGCAAGTGTTCTTAAAGGTACCGCTCCTAAAGTGCAAGCAAGTGAAGAGGGAAACATCACAACAGCTTTAAATAAATTGACTAATATGATGCAAAGCTTCATGGCGATGATGGAGAGAACCATGGATCTAACGATGCAGAATATGAGCACGCTGATGCCAGGAAGGAAACCAGCATAAAGAACTATTTAAGTGACCTCTCGGCAACCAAGAGGACAGATTATTCTTTGTGGAAGGGAGCAATAAATTCGAATCTACCGATTAGACTACCAACTGGAAATTTGGCGAGAAGTGATGAAGAAAAAGCCAATGCTTTTGTTACTCATCTAGCAACAGTATTCGTCCCACACGAAGAAGATAATTATTTCGTGCCACCCCAGCAAATGGATGATGGTTTATCCTTCAAACTTATAAAGTATAATTGGAAGAAAGTTAAGAATACAATTAAAACTTGCATAAGCCCGAAAAAGGCACCAGGACATGATCTCATTACTGGAAAAATGATAAGGGCATTGCCAGATAAATGCATCAAACTAATAACGTTTGTATTCAACGCGATCATGTGAACCAGGAATATTCCTCAAAAATGGAAGATATCCTTGATCACAATGATACATAAGCCAGGGAAAAATGAAACGCAAATCTCATCATATCGTCCAATAAGCATGCTGCCCACAATCTCAAAGCTATTTGAAAAAATGTTACTAACGAAATTGAAAGCAATATTAGAAGAACGGCGCATTATTCCAGACCATCAATTTGGATTCCGAAACCAACATGGTACTACAGTGTAAGTATATAAAATTGTAAGCGCAATCAAAATCACCTTCGAGGAAAAGAAATATTGGTCTGCTGCCTTTTTAGATATCTTCCAAGCTTTTGATAAAGTTTGGCACGATGGACTAATTTACAAAATTAAAGAGCTTCTACCGAAAAAATTTCACTCAGTTTTAGGAAACTATCTTCTTTAAAGGCCATACATGGTCAAACAAAACAGCGCAACTACTTGCTTAAATGATATTAATGCAGGTGTCCCGCAAGGTAGCGTTCTAGGATCAATATTATACTTGTTGTAAACAGCTGATATACCTGTAACCAACAAAGTAATAATATCAACATTTGCCGATGACACGGCCATCCTTGTGTCTCACACTAATCCTGAAATTGCCTCAAAGGAATTAAAGAATCATTTAAACAAGGTCGCGGACTGGCTAAAGGCATGGCGAATAAAAGTGAACGAAAACAAATCAACTCACGTCACATTCACGCTAAACAAACGCACCTGCCCACCAGTGAAATTAAACGATAAAAATATTCCTTAACAAACGAAGGTAAAATACTTTGGTTTGCATCTGGATAGAAGGTTAAAGTGAGAAAATCATATTAAAACAAAGCGCAATCAAATAAAAATTACATTTTCCAAAATGTATTGGCTGATGGGAAGAAAATCTCAGTTGTCATTAGCCCAAAATGTTTTACTGTACAAAGCGATAATCAAACCCATATGGACATATGGTATTCAGTTATGGGGATCCACCAGCGCTTCAAACAGAGAACTCCTGCAACGAACCCAAGCGAAAATACTTCGCAGTATTACCAATATGCTCCTTGGTACATTCGAAATAGTAATATACGTCATGACCTTGGGATTAAAACCGTTAAAGAAACAATTAAAGAATTCAATTCGAAATATTACTCAAAACTAGAAGCACATTCCAACGAATTGGCCAGTGAACCTATAAATTTAATTCGATATATACATATAAGTATAGTCTAAATTAATTAAATTGTGAGCCCTAACAATAAGTATTAACATTGGTTAAGACTTAAAATATGTAATAATTTTAGCTTTAAGATTTGATTACTTCTTGTGAGTTTCTTATGTAGAAAGATTCAAGAATAAAGCCATTGGCAACATTTATAAAAAAAAAGTCGACTTAAGCTGTTTTGCCTTTTGAGCACATGCACGTATAGAAATTGTTTTGTTACCGTTATTTTTAATTATTTCTATTTATTTTATAGCCAATGAGTTTTGTTTTTCGTAAAGATATTTTTCATATCGCTAACTCATTTAAATCAAAATTAAGTTTCTCGAGGAAAAAATTTTATGGATTGTAAAAATTGCCATCAACATAAAGGTTATGGGGAAGCCGTAAATAACTAATTGTTAACTTAAGTTTCATGTACGTAAACACTTATATTATGTATCAGAAAAGAGCAAAACTTTTCAGGTGGAATTATTGATTCGTGAACGTTGAACACCATTTATAAATAATAAGTAATCAATCAATCAATCCTCCATATAGCAAAGCACTCAGTTTAATGAATTATTGTTATTGTTCGACAACGTAAATAAAACAAAATATAATTTACTGTTTATTCGTGGAAAATCAATTCATTTATCGAAGCTTATAAAAAAAAAACCTAAATCACGAAATGTCTCACCAGAATTCTATTTGATTATTTATATATTGATCAAAATGGTTGGGTCTCTAAATAAACAATATTTTGGTTTATATTTAAATATTTAATTGTTTTTGCCAATAAAAGTTGGTGATTTTTTTTTTGTTACATGAGAAAAACGTGAAATACTTTAATTCAAAATTTTTATTCTGTTCTGTACCTTAAAACACTCGTATTCAAGGATCCCGTCAGAAAAACAACCAAAAATACTGATTAATCTAATAAATGTACGAGTATGTATTGCCTGAATCTATAAAAAAATATTAAAGTAACATTTCTTCCTAAAAAAGTTACAACTTTAAGTATATTGTGTTCGTTATATTTTGTATGTAGCTATTACATACGAAACTTTTTTATATTATGAAAAATCGTATTACACAATAATTTTCATATTTTTATTTAAATTTTTTTTTTTTTTTCTAACTTTAGCATAAACCCAATTTTATACGGAAAATAATAAGAATATAATAACATTTTCGTAAGTGATTTCTTTTTTGTGTGTTACCAAATAAGTTATAAAACTTTATCTTTTAATGCTGTTACTATGTGGTAAAAGTTCCGAAAAACACCAAAATAATTTTTGTTTAAAAAAAACTTGGCTAAAAATTACTAATTTATTTTCAGTTTATTAGCTTTTTTGGGGTTAGCTGTTTTCCCCTTTAAACCATATTTTTTATGTTGTAGAATTTTGTTTTGTTTATTAAAGTGAATAATTTTTTATTAAATTTTTGAGTAAGATGTGATACTAATACTCTGTACCACCGAAATATCCTGATTTGAAGTAGAATAAGAAACATTTGTACATAAAATATGTATCTTATATACAAATGTTTTTTACTCTACTTCAAATCTGAATATTTCAGTAATACAGTATATACAAGAAAGCAACATTTCAATAAAGTTATAATGGAGATAAAATGTCGAATTTAAAATACGTCAAGCTCTGTCCAATACCTTTGGAAGTAGAGAATACGTGGAGTTGAATAGATTTAACTCCAGAAACCTATCACCAGACAAGACTTTGGCCAGTCTATAAGTTAAAAGTGATTGAGGATAATTATTAGCAGCCAAAGTAATTTGACTCTACGTATGTAGTCTTAACGTCGAACAATTCCAGATTATCAAAAGCACTATCACCAAACGCGTATTAGAATGGTTTTAGAATTAGGCATTACTTTAAATAATTTGTAATTCCGATTAACTATCGTTTTTGCTTTAAACGTGGAACCGAAATGTGTTGAAATCTAAATCTGTGCGGTGCAAAGACTAGCAGACTTCAGCAATACTGGGTTGCCGAACTCCCGAATAGTAATGCACTTAACTCCGATGCCTTCGCTAGATGAAGCAGCAAACACTGACCCAGAGTTGTACCAAATAAAACTAAAGAGGGAGGCCAACTCGAAGCGCAACGCATAAACCAACATGTCCAAGGAGAACAAAACCATCAACTATTCGAAAATCGCGATTCAGCCGATCCTCCGATCCGACTGAAATTAGTTTAGAAAATGTCTTTACTCATTATATTTATGAATAATTTCAAACTATATGGCAACGCATATCTTATTAATCTTAGCATAAAATATAGGATTTAAATAAATTAGAAACAGCAAAGGCCCTACGAGAGACCCCTATGGAACTCTATCATTAATTAATTTGGTTTGGCTTTTACAGGTTTTCATTATTTCACACTGTGGTCTATCCAACAAATAAGCAGTGAACCATTCTAGTGTTAATCCACAAAAACCAGCAAAATAACATTTCTTAAATAACATATTATGATTCACCAAATCAAATGCCTTTTTTAAGCTGTAGAATTTCGTTGGACAAGGTTTTTATATAAAAAATGGAGGTGTAGCCAACACACGACTTTCTTTTACGAACACAGAATTTTGAGAAATTTGATTTTTTTTTATAATTTTTAAATTTTTTACCTTTTTAATTTTTTATTTTTGTTTGTTTTTAATTTTTGGAAACATTTTGTATTAAGTAGTTTTTGTAAACCTTAAACTTTTTAAGATATTTGCAAAACAAATTTTCTGGACCAGGGAGTGGCCACTTCCGGTTAGCCGATTTGGAGTCAATGTAACACTTTGCATGGTCTGGAGGATATCCAAGTCAAAAATTTTAACACAAAAATAAATTAAAGTTACTTTACCAAAAAAAAAAAAAAAATTACATCCAAAACAACAAAAAAAAACTACAAAAACTATCCTCCAAATCATGCATCGTGCTAACAGAAAATTGGATTCACGCAGGGGCTCTTACGCGGTTGTTGCCGGCTATGCATCAGGGTTATGGGCGTGGGGATTTAAGAGTATACGTGAATCAGGTTTAACCGCGGGAAAGGATGATTCTGATTACCTACCTATCCGGACACTTACCCTGCCCTAATTCATCCAATCAGTTGTAAACTTAATTTCTCATTACTGCATATTTTATCGAAATGAGAAGTAAGCAAAAAAAAAAAACAACTTTTCAAATTTTATCAACAATTCAAATTAACAAAAGTGTATTTCAGAACAAAAAAAAAAAATCAAAGGAATAATTTGGGCGAACAAATGAATTAGATAAACTTAAAATAACCTAACTACGCTTAATACCACCCTACACCAGAATTTACAGTATAATTGTAATTATTCTAAGAAAATTAAATATAAAAAAAAAATGAAAAAAAATCAATATATATAAAGAAAATTAGCAAAAAAAAAACAAACTTCTTTGTAGTGGCGTCTGTGTTGATCTTGTTGATGATGATGATTATTGACAAGTCGTCATACAGGTGCGCGCGCACATAATTTATATATATTTTTATAATTCGCTATATCAATGCGATCACTGGTCAACCAACTGGTAAAAATGTTTCATTTTAATTTAATTCTTACTGAACTGCTTGATTAAAATTTTTCGTGTTTGAAGCAAAAAAAAAACAACCACCTGTCCACCTCACTATCACTTTTTGTTTTTTTTCTTTTCAGTTTTTTTTTCTAGTCTTTATTATCTACAAACTATTATTTCAATTTTTCAAAAAAAAAAGTTCACTTTCACAAATTCAGATTTTTCAGGATTTTCCCGAATTTTCTTTTCTGTTTTTTTTTCTGACACTGTTGTTTATTTTCGTTTCTCGTTTCTTTGTCTTTTTAAAATTTCTCTATCACGACAAACAATCACACTTGCTAATTGTTTTTCTTGATAAATTTCCAGACTTTTCTGGCTTGTTTGTTCTGTAATCACTTAATTTAAACTAACTACTTAATAACAAAAATAATAATTTTATATTTGCAATTACACAATTTCTTTTCCAAAGTTTACAGAATTTTCTAATTCGGAATTTATTTTATACTTCACTTAATTTAACTAAATTAATTATTTAATCATATCAAAACAATGGGATTAGCACCCAATTATTTCTTTTTATCTTAAAAAAACTCCACTTTTAATTTTAATTTATTTGAAAAAAAAACTTTTCTTTCTCTATACTTCTCACCAGAACAATTTTTTTCGTTTTTTGAATTTACATATATCAAACCACTGATTTTTTTAATCTCAAAACTGAAAACCAACTCCCGAAAAATCATCACAGGTCCGCTTATATAATTTTTTTTCGACCCCACCAAAAAACATAGTTTCGCGCGTTCTATTTTCATTGGTTGATTTTTCTGATAAAATTCGTAATTTCCAGATCACAACAACAACATCAACGCGCATCATCTATTAGCAAACCATTTAACCATTCGTTTGTGCTTTTCATTATTGGTCTGCCTTATCTATTGATTATTGGTCTGCCTTATCTGTTTATTTAAAAAAAAAATAATGCAGATTAAAGCTTAAATGCACTGTTTGCTGGTTATTCAGGCGAAATACACCACATACAAAAATATTGTGACGGCGCAGTTATGCGCTGTTACATCAAATTCACTGGGACCTCCTAATTTATTTTATTTAAACCATCTGGGCTGTAGAGAGGACACAGACAGACTGACAGACAGACAGACAGACACTATTTCGAAACCCACTTTTTCGGACTCAGGGGACATCAAAACAAATAAATCTCTAAAAATCTCAAGGCCCAAAATTTTCATGATTACTATATGTACTTTATTTTACTAGAGTAAAAGAAAGTAACAGTTGGCGACCTCTAGTAATGCATTTTCGGTACTTTTGAATTTTCTAAACCCAAATTGAATATTATGCAATAGATTCAATTTACTCAAGAACTCAGTAATTCTTGTAAGTTGCTAATATTATTATTCCCCGTTGAATTAAGACATTTGAGAGAGGAAATAACTTCTAAAATTTCTATAACGGAAGTTTCATAGAAAACAAATGATAAAAAAGTTATGTATTTATAAAAATTATTCGAGTTATTAATATCAGTTTTTATATTCTGAACAATTTTTACAAAACAGCCACTAAAAACTCGAGCGATTTCAGGTTTATTAGAAATTTTATGATTTTCATTCACCACCATTTCTTCAATCTCTGTATGTTTCTTCGCTCTTTTTAATTTTGACCAAGTAACTTCTAGCTCTATTCAATTTAGATTGATAGTATATTATTCTGCCAGTATTCTTAGATTTGCATAACACTGTGACATCATTTTTTTTGTTGTTTTTTTTTTAAATAAAGTTATTTGAATATTCAGCTAGCTTTTCCGATAATTTAGTTTTAAGCCTTATCTTACGACATAAACCTTTACTAATCCATGGTTTGATAATTTTTTTATTTGAAAATTGGTAAAGCCCCGTTTAGGTTTGTTTTTTGACATATACAGTTCGAAATGCAAGAAGTTGGCACAATAAGAAAAGCTGTCGTACGATAATCCATTATATTGATATCTAATACATTAAATTCATAAATGAAATAAAATCTCAAACGATGTCTAAAGAACAAGATGTAATATGATTTTAATATGTTCCGAAGATTGTAAGAGAATTCAATCCAGTTTCGAACTGATGAGCTTATGATTATGAAAAAATCAACCTTCTCATCAGGCCGCGGCGACTGGACTGATTATACCACAATTTATATTCTATATATATAGAATGTGCTGTGCGTTAAGTGCTAGGGAATCATACTAATACAGATGAACTCTCTTACAATTTTTCTTCTTCACAATATTCACTATTCACACAGCTCTATTTCTGTGTACGCTAATTTTTTACTTTATTAATTTTTTGTTGAATGTTAATTAATTTATGTAATTTCTAATATGCTACCGGTGATTAGACCTTTAAAAAAAAAAAAAAAGAACAAGATGTAATCTATACAAGTTCTTAATTTGTTCTACAATAATAATTCTTTGTTAAATCTGATTCAACGATAATGTTAATAATCTGGATTAGCACTATTTACGCTAATATATGAAACATCAACATAAATAATAAGCTCATCTATGAAAACAACCACTCCACCTGCTCAGCAAACAGAATTACAATTGACCGGTGTGAAGTATTTCACACAAAGTGTAGCTACACAAATTAACGAAAAGTGTAAGTGTGCTGAAAAAGTGTAGGCCTACATAAAAAGTGTAAATAAGAAGTAGAAACAGTTATGGGGCGATATTACCATAAAGTGAACAGGTCAAGCTATCCGAACATATTTTTCTTATTAAAATAAAAAGGGTTGGGTATGTTTGACGCTATTTTGAAAATTGTGAAAATCAAATAAACTGTCCAAACCTGATGCTACTCTTGACCATTTACAAAAATCTCAGAGATGTTACCAAATGTGGGCTTATATTTCCTTACAGTGGACAGGTCAAGCTATCCGAAACAAATTTTCTTATTAAAATAAAAAGGGTTGGGTATGTTCGACGCTATTTTGAAAATTGTGAAAATCAAATAAACTGTCGAAACCTGATGCTACACTATGACCATTTACAAAAATCTCAGAGATGTTACCAAGTGTAAGCTTATATTTCCATAAAGTGGACAGGTCAAGCTATCCGAAACAATTTTTCCTATTACAATAAAAAGGGTTGGGTATGTTCGACGCTGTTTTGAAAATTGTGAAAATCAAATAAACTGTCGAAATTGAATTTTCTAAGAAATGTTTAGAAATAATCGAGCAATCAAAATGAAAATTCTCACAGCAATTACAGGTCCCGAAACCTATTGATAGAGGTATCAACCATCGTAATCGGACCATTTTATATTTTTACCGCCCAAAAACTTGTAAGCTATATATAGCACAGTTGATTTTCAATAAAATTGAATTTGCTAAGAAATGTTTAGAAATAATCGAGCAATCAAAATGAAAATTGTCACAGCAATTACAGGTCCCGAAACCTATTGATAGAGGTATCAACCATCGTAATCGGACCATTTTATATTTTTACCGCCCAAAAACTTATGGGCTATATATAGCACAGTTGATTTTCAATAAAATTGAATTTTCTAAGAAATGTTTAGAAATAATCGAGCAATGAAAATGAAAATTGTCACAGCAATTACAGGTCCAGAAACTATTGATAGAGGTATCAACCATCGTAATCGGACCATTTTAGATTTTGCCGCCTAAAAACTTGTGGGCTATACCACAGTTAATTTTCAATAAAATCGAATTTTCTAAGAAATGTTTAAAAATAATCCAGTAATCAAAATGAAAATTGACACATTTTTGTAAATGGTCATATTGTAGCATCAGGTTTCGACAGTTTATTTGATTTTCACAATTTTCAAAATAGCGTCGAACATACCCAACCGTTTTTATTTTAATAAAAAAAATTGTTTCGGATAGCTTGACCTGTCCACTGTATGGAAATATAAGCCCACACCTGGTAACATCTCTGAGATTTTTGTAAATGGTCATAGTGTAGGAGCAGGTTTCGACAGTTTATTTGATTTTCACAATTATCAAAATAGCGTCGAACATACCCAACCCTTTTTATTTTAATAAGAAAAATGGTTTCGGACAGCTTCACCTGTCCACTTTATGGAAATATAAGCCCACACCTGGTAACATCTCTGATATTTTTGTAAATGGTCATAGTGTAGCATCAGGTTTCGACAGTTTGTTTAATTTTCACAATTATCAAAATAGCGTCGAACATACCCAACCATATTTATTGTAATAGGAAATATGGTTTCGGGTAGCTTGACCTGTCCACTTTATGGAAATATAAGCCCACACCTGGTAACATCTCTGAGATTTTTATAAATGGTCATAGTGCAGCATCAGGTTTCGACAGTTTATTTGATTTTCACAATTTTCAAAATAACGTCGAACATACCCAACCCTTTTTATTTTAATAAGAAAAATTGTTTCGGATAGCTTGACCTGCCCACTTTATGGTAATATCGCCCCATACCTGGTTCTACTTCTTATTTACACTTTTTATGTAGGCCTACACTTTTTCAGTACACTTACACTTTTCGTTAATTTGTGTAGTTACACTTTGTGTGAAATACTTCACACCGGTTTACAATTGCCTTAACACTGAAACCAGTATCCAGCTCAGATTCTGCGGCATTCGCGCGACCTTAGAATAAAACGGTTTTAAGTGAATTTTTTTAAAAAAATGAGTTATACATGTATACATACTAATTTTACTTTAATCTTTCGATTGGTGTTGTCAGATTTACAAAAAAATGGCCCATTTTAAAGATAGATGTGTTAAAAGGTTGTAACTACAACAAATTTTTTGAATAATTTATAAAAAATAGTTAATAGTTTTACCTAAACAAATAATTTGTTCAATGTATGATATAACTTTTTTACTCTCTTTGCTCAGTTACATCTATTTTATTCTCAGTGTTTCTCATAAAATTAAACAAAATGTCAAATTTTCGCGGTTAAATTTTTGTTTGGTTTTATATTTGGTCGTGCGATGTACTACATTATTCTTTTGAATTAATTTTTAATTGGGTATTTTGTTAAATTATAATTTTGTAGCTAATTGTAAGTAATTTCAACTTTGGTATTTTTACAATTTGAATATGGAAATTGAATTTATTTTACATTTAAAATAGAAATTTGATGTTGCAAAACTACAACATTGAGTACACTAGAATTTGAACTGCACACTTCTAAAAGTGATTGCACTCTAATTATAGATGATCCTCAAATTATTTCTGTTGTTGGATCACAAAATACACTGGGAAATGTACAAAATGACACCATTTTGGGATACAAAAAGGAATATTTAGAAATATTAAATTTAATACCAGTTTGCAATACAGAAAATATACAAAATAATTTAATTGATGAATTTGTAGTAGTTTCACCGAGATCCGAAACAGTGACTAACTGCACCAAAACCATTCCTGCGGAGATTTACTTGTCTGATGTAATGCTCTCTGATTCAACCAACAATGAGTAAGTGTTTAATAATCCGAATGATTTAATTATTTTTATAGTGAAATCTGCTATTTTCATATTTAGATCCCAACAAGAAAACGGCGGCGTAATCCTGATAATTGGCGAGTAAACCAGCGAATTTGTAAATAATAAAGGACAAGTTAGGCCAAAAAAAGAATTAAAAAATTTGAAAAATTGTTTGTCAGGATGTAAACAGCATTGTGCCACGCTAATTTCAGAATCTGAGCGGAAAACCATTTTCGACGATTTCTACAATTTAAACCAATGCAAATATAACTTTATAACGATGACGACAGAACGGACCAATACTAAGAGGAAATGCCGCTCTAATACGATTTCCCGACGCAAATTTTCATTTTTTTATTTTTTTAATATTAACGGCAATCGGATACCTGTGTGCAAACAATTTTATTTCGGCACGTTACAGCGGGTATTGTAGCTTTATCAAATCCGACCATTAGCGTTAACAAAAAATCTATACCTAACAATAAGAAAATTCATATAGAAATTTTTTTTAAAATATATGGAACAACAAGACCGGGATTATTATCAAACAATCTTAGCACCAAAAACTTAGTTATAGACAAAATGAACCTAGTTCACATAAACGAAATTTAAAGACTAGTGAAATGTACTGTGTTATTATAATTTAAGTTAATTTTTAAATGGAGAACTATTTTTATTTTTATATTATGTAAATAGACATGTTTTGATATTGAAATATCAAGTGAAGTAATTTGTACCTGATACAATCTAATGAATTAATAAAATTTATTTTTATACAGAAATGTTTTTATGTATTTTACCCCAAAAAAAGTACATACAACCTTGTTAAACAATTTAATCACTACTTTTCCTCTCAGTTGTAAAACATAGTTGTAAGTGGTCACATACAACTCTTTTAATTTCATTTTGGTTGAAAAAATTTACAGAAGGTTCTAACTGCAATTACATTTTTGGTTTTTTGCAGCTTAATATTGCATTTTTTGAAAATAGGTTTATAAAAATGCAATATTCAATGTCAGATACATAATTAATTCATAAATAAACTACAAAAAATTATTCAATTCGAGGAAATTCAGCTTAGTAAAACTTTATTCATCATTTTATCGAAACTATAAGTACTGAACTTAGAACCCTTTTATTCTAAGGTCGCATGGTTCAAGTGCAACCAAATTTGCTAAAAATAAATTGAAATTTTTACATAAAATTGTGTGATGATGATGATTACAATGATCCGGACGCGGTTGATAAATTAGGAGCAATTTTAAGCTCGGCGATAGTTGGCAGTTCATGTTCATGAGGAAGATGTAATCGTTTTTGATTGACGAAGCAATACGCCTGATGTAGCAACGGCTCGAGCACGATAGCAAATAAAAACACCTATTTTCCAAATGCTGAAATTTGTATCTATCTCAAACACATCCGAATTTATTTCAACTAAAATGTTGCAGGAAATGTTAGATGAATTTTCAATGCCAACTTTTTGCGGTTATATAAGAAATAATTGCTTCCTGAGTAGTACAAGGATGTAATATGCTTATATATAAACACTTTCTGTTTGATTCAGGAAATGTTTTCATCTTGTCACAGAACAGTATGAACGATTCACAAAGTTCTCCTAACGACAGATAATATGTTAAGTTACGAGCACGACCTCATCAATGAATTTTTCTTTCCCTCAGTCATTCATCATCTATCATCTCTTAGCCTAACTTTAGTCCATATTTCCCTGTCCATATTTATTTATGAACACTTTACCATCTTCTCTCTGGCTTTCCAGTTTCTCGTTGACTTACTTAGCGGCTGGTTATTCTTACCAGGTAATGTAATTTTGGTGACGGTTTTCTTCTAGATAGCAAACTAATTTCTTCTTGAACGCGTCGATTTTGATAGCACCATACAGAATGGTGCCTTTAGGTTCGAATTTCGTAATTCCTCCAATGCAACAGTCAATAATTGCTTCTTCTTCCATGTCGATTGACTTGCCTAGCACCATCATTAATACGACGTAACTCGGACAAACCTCCCCCGTTTTCTTTTTCCGTTCTGCCATTTGTATAGATTTGTTTGATTTCCTTAACCAAATCTGTGTACTTACAACTTCTTCGCATATGTTCTTAGCTGAATGGCCGGTCACTTATTAGATTTTGTTTTCATTGACCTTTCGATGTCCTGGAATGAGAATATGTGTCAACTTGTTTCTAACGTATTTCATCTTAATGGGGCTTCCGCCAAAACGGACGATAGGGATGGCGTTGCATGCAGGTATTGCTGATGTTGTTAATTCCATCTTCCATTTTAAAATATCGATTTTAAAGCCAACGTTGAAAAAAATTTTGTTTTTTTTTCCACAAAATCAATATGTTGTACACGGTTGTAAGTGTTATGACGCCACTTCGAAACAAGTTTATTCTAGAATAAAATGTAATATTTTACATACAGGAACCGTTATATGACTCCAAATTCCACTCACATCTACTTTATAATAAACTGTTGTAAACACGATGCCACTTTGAAAGTTTAGTTTTAAATAAATTGTAATACATATACAATTCTAGCAAATTATGCAATTTAGTAAAGTATCTTTGTACACTGTAACCAACAGCCTTTTCGTACATACTTATCTAGAACTTCAGTTTCTTTTTGTGCCGACCGAAAAAAAAAGTAGATAAAAACGGCACACAAATCACCACAATTAATGTCGTATTAGCTTCTATAGCTCGTTTTATTAACACGACTCTCGACTCATAAGAAATCCTGGATTCTTAGCGATCTCGGTTGAGCCCCCAAATAGAAAAATTTGTTTCTTCAATAATTATTTATTTATTTATTTTAAAATAAAACTTTTACAGACACTTTATATTTTTGGTTGTTTATTCTGTTTGCGGTGAGGTGACTTCCCGTTTTTCATAATATCAGTACATTATTTTATTTCGTTTATTTTTTTCTCCTTCTACACTCTCCTATCTGTCATATGTGGTATTTTGCTACGAAATTCTTTGTTTATTTAGTATTTACAAGAAAGAATACTTTACTTGAACTTTAAAACCTCTTGGTCCACTCGAGCGATTGTTTTCATATTTTGCACGAATACTCTATAGCAGTCGAGAAGAAATATAGGAGGGTTAGTCATCAAAAAAATGCTCCCCTGTGAGTGGTATTTTTGAAACTTCATCGATTGACCTGATTTTTGGATATTTAGTGCAAAATCAAAAATAAATCGACACGTGTATCATTATTTTTTTAACCGTGATGGTTATGTTGATGGTAATGGTGATTATGATGGTGATTGTGATTGAGACGGTGATGATAATGGTGATGGTATAATAAAGATAGGATGGTACAATGTTATGAAGGTGCGATGATGGAATGAGAATGTGATGGTTTAATCTATGTTCTTCTATATATGATATGTAAAGAAGAAAAGTATGTATCTTGATCCTCTCTGACGATTACTTCCCCTATGTTACCCCTTTCTTATGATCCCCTGTGAAGAGGCATTTACAAGAGGAATTTCTAAAACGGCCGGTTGAACTGGATTTTGGATATCTAGTGCAAAATAAAAAATAAATCGACACGTATATCATTAATTTTAAGGGTGATGGTGATGTTGATGGTAATGCTGATGATGATCATGAGGGAGGGGGAGATGATGGTGATGGTATAATAGTATGATGGTATGAAGGTAGAGATGATACAATAGTGTTGTGGTTTGATGGAATGAAGGTGTGATGGTATGGTGTTTTGATGGCACAATGGTGTAATGATATATATATATATATATATATATATATATATATATATATATATATATATATATATATATATATATATATATATATATATATATATATATATATATATATATATATATAAAGGTACGATGTTAACAAGGTACAATTGTGTATGGTATGATGGTAAGCTGGTAGTATGTTATTATGGTATGGCGTATTATGAAATGGTGGTATGATAGTATGATGGTGCTATGTATAATGGTAAGCGGGTCTTATGGTATGGAATCATGCGGGTCTTATGGTATGGGAGTTCTGTCTCACATGCGCACACTCATTATTTACTTCCTGGGGATGCACCTTCCTACAAATCAATTAGCAATTAACACTGATAACAAGGCAACGTAGGCAGATCTCTAGCCAACAAATTAGCAGTGCTCGATCCTTCGCATTAGGTCCTCTACCAGAAGCAAAATCAACAAATTTTTTTTACAAGTAAGCATTGTGGTAAACCCAACAAATTATTTTAGTCTTGATTTTAATCAATACACTTGAGAAATTGTGTTCAAATGCGCCTTGATGTATTTCTATTTATATTTAAAATAAAAACACCTGTTGAAGTACACCAATTGAATTTTAACCATGCATTTAATCTGCTGCTAACTTGTTATTATTAAATTTTGACCTGTGGGTTGGAAATAGATTTCTAAAATGATTTTAAAATAAAGTTCTGGAATATGGTTAATTAACGGATTCTACTGAAATTTGACATCCGCGATGGAAATGGGATTCTAAAATTATTTTTAGATGAAGTTCTGGAAATGGCCAAGTATGATGGAAGATGAAACTTGCCTGTTTCTTAACCGATTTCGATGAAATTTGACATGTGCGCTGGAAATGGAATTCTAATATGGTTTTTAGATAAAATTTTGAAAAATGGTTAATTAGGACGGAACTTTGCTATTTCTTAACCGATTGATCTTTGACAAGTGCGCTGGAAATGGGATTCTAAAATCATTTTTAGATAAAATTCTGGAATATGGTCAAAAAGAATTTAACTTAGCTATTTTTAACCGATTATGATGAATTTTGACGTTTCCAACGAACCGAACCGCTGTTGAGGTTCTTTTTAGACACAGTAAACGGACTACTTCAACTGCTAAACAATCAATACTATCTCTGTTATAAAGTTTCCGTTAAACATTTTTCTTGCCAATCCTTCATTTAAAACTTTGGGTTATGTTTTCATAGTATTTGCTATTAGAACGGTAAGTTTAAAAAATATAGTGTGTGGCGTACACGCACCGCAGTATTAACACTATTAACGGTATTGTAAAGTTTTGGAATTAGAAACATTATTTTAAATCCTCATTCTCAATCTAGAATTTCATTGTAATCGGTTAAGGAAAAGCAAAGTTCCAACCTACTGGGTCATATTCCAGAACTTCATCCAAAAATCATTTTAGAATTCTATTTTCAACGTTCATGTCAAATTGCATCATAATCGGTTGACAAATAGCCAAGCTCCCCTGTACTTGTTCATATTCCTGATCTTTATCCAAAAATAATTTTAGAATCCTATTCCCATTACGAAATAGATAAATTCCATCCTAATTCGCCATTCATATAATTTGCTAAAGGTTTAATTTAAAATATGATAGGTTCAATTTGAGATTTGACATATGTATTAGCAGTAACCGTGCCTTAAACAATATTTGTGTGAGATTGATTCAAATAGGCCAATAGGTCATAATATATATATATATATATGTATATATATATATATATATATATATATATATATATATATATATATATATATATATATATACAGCGGTTCCATACGAAAACGATCAAAAAATGGCAAATTTTGGCCTGACCCCTTTTGATTTTGATGATAGTTAGTGAAAATGTTCTCCATATGAAATAACTCCACCCACATTGTTTTGTTTTCCTCTACGTCACTCTGTTTCGATATAGGGTGATTTGCCGTTTTCTACTTTTCGTTAAAATTAAAATTTGTGAAAGGCTCGTTCTCAAAAACCACTAAATGATTTTAATATTTGTTAGTTCAATTGAAAGGGATTGAGTTCTTGTTTTGTATAAATTTTTTGGAAAAAATCCAAATTAAATGTTTGTTTATGAAAAAGAGCATTCTTTTGAATAATGTCATTTTTCGGTCTTTTGGGCTACAACGAGTTGCCTATTTTTAATTTTTTTTTTAAAGCTTATTTATTTTACCAACTAATGAAAAATAAAAAAAAATTGCGTTAGGAACAAATTTAAAGTTATGATTTTTTTAATACACCAGCTTCGACATATTTTGTGTTTAAATTTTTAATTATTCTACCTGCGTTTTGCACCATTTTCTGTATTTTAAAAGGTAATCCTATTTTATTTTATGTATTTGTGTTGTTTACTATTTTATAGTTTTTTAAAAGCAATAAATCTATAACAACTTTATTATAGGTTGTTCCAAAAATTTAGGAGTACAAGTTTCGAATAACTACAGCATTATCACTTTATAACGTTTTCTTTTGTTCAGGAAAACGGGTCAGCCACATTTTGGTCTGTTAATATGACGTCATTTGGTATTTTAACAAAGAAAGAAATTTTAACTTTTAACAATTTCATCAGGTATACTTAAGGTATACTTAAAACTTAGGAGGCTAAAACTTAGCTTTGAAATAAAATATTTCCATATAAATACGATGGAACTGTTATATTTATGTCATTTGTAAACGTGAATTTGAAGTAAAATTTAAACCCCGTAAAAATATTAAAGTTTCAATATGAAAATTAAGTGTGAAATGTGCCTTAAAAATAGATCGCTTATTCGTAAAATCTCTAATTATATAATTGAGATAGCTCATACAAAAGGTGTTTGCTTAATTAAAGGAGGGAACATTTGTACTTCATGCTACTTCGAAATATATAAAAGTAAACAAAATAATGTAATAAGTGAAGCTTCAGGACCTTTTGGGGTTCAACAAATTAATTTGGATCAAAACAGTTCACAACTTACATCATCATCATCATCACCATCAAAGATTTCAATAATATCAAGTGAGAAGCAATACGTCTATCCTGACCTTTCATCACTCAACTCTACTTTACAGTCAATCAATAGTTCTCCTATAGTACGTAGGAAAATGAGATCTGGCAATTATAAGAAACAAAAAATGCAATAAGTTGCAGCAAAAATTTCTGAGGAAATATTTCAACTACCTTGTAGTTCTGGTGAAATTCAAAATAACACTGAAGGCGATAATAATGAAATAATTCAACAATTACGAGAAAAGTGTGAAACTTCCAATACCTTCAGTGAAAAATATATGGTATTAACATCGTTACCAAAAAGCCGGTCTGCTCGAAAAATTCAACGAGAGTTTAGTGTTTCTTATTATATGGCAAGGAGAGCAAAACAGATTCAAGAGGAAAATGGAATAATGTCAACACCGAATATCAAATGTGGGTCTAAGGTCCTTAACCAAGAACTGGTAAAGTTTGTGCAGAATTTTTTTGAAGATGACGAAATAAGTAGGATATGTCCAGGAAAACGAGACTTCGAAACAATTTCATCGGAAGGAACTGTTATTACTAAACAACGTAGATTGGTATTTTGTAATTTGAAGGAAGCATTTCAAATCTTTAAAAAAACACACCCGATCCAATAATTGGATTTTCAAAATTTGCCTTGCTTCGTCCAGGACACTGCGTTTTGGCAAATTCCAGCGGCACACATAGTATATGCGTTTGCATATATCATCAAAATATTAAACTTATGTTTAATGTCATAGAAACAATGAAACTCTTTTCACATGAACAAGAAAGTTATCGGAAACTAATTTCTCAGATTGTTTGCGAAAATCCAACAACATCTTGCCAATTAAACGAATGTGCAACCTGTCCAGGAATGGAAAATATCCGTAGGGATTTATCTACAAAATTTCTACAAAATGATGTAGAAGAAATAACATTCAAGCAGTGACAGCAAGTAGATAGATGCACAATGGAAACAGTACCCGTATCAACATTGACTTTTATAGATAAGTTTTGCGAGCAACTACAAAATTTAGTACCGCATTCATTTATTGCAAAACAACAAGCAACTTACCTGAAACATAGGAAATCCAATTTAAACCATGATGAATGTACATATAGTTATATGCGACTTTTCGGAGAACTATTCATTCGTAGTTCAGGATGCGGTTCAAGGATTTCATTGGTCTAACGCACAGTGTACGATATATCCCTTTGCCGTTTACTATAAAAACAATGAAGAATCTCATTCGATGGGCGATGTTAACCATAATAAATTGGAATTCACAAGTTTGGTGGCTATATCTGAATCAACAAAGCACAATCATGTAGCAGTGAGATTATTCATTCAAGGCCTAGTCAATTTCATAAAGGAAAAATTACAACAAATAAAAAAAATTTGTTTTTTTCCCCATGGATCTGGGGCCCAGTATAAAAATAAAATGAATTTTTACAATCTCATTTGCATTAGGAGGGGTTCTCAAGAGGAATGCTGCTCGAGCAAGTTTACAAAGACCGTTTGAAAATCAAGTAACCACGCTACATGAACTACTATATATTCATGGAAAAATGAATCAAAAGTCAACTGTTTAGTACTAAAGATTATTTGAAAATTGAAAGAAAATTAAAAAACAGATATAACTTAGTTAGGCAAATACCAGGCACTCACCAATATCATAGTTTTTCTCCTATTAATAAGACATCTTTATGTATTAAAAAAACTTCATTTTGTAAAAACTCAAAACTGTTTGATATAACAAAATAAAAATTATTTCAAAATTATTTATTTCTGGTTTATTGTTTTTAAAAAACTATAAAATAGTAAACAACACTGATACATAAAATAAAATAGGATTACCTTTTAAACTACAGTAAATGGTGCAAAACGCAGGTAGAATAATTAAAAATTTAAACACAAAATATGTCGAGGCTGGTGTATTAAAAAAATCATAACTTTAAAATTGTTCCTACCGCAATTTTTTTTTATTTTTCATTAGTTGGTAAAATAAATAAGCTTTTAAAAAAAAATATAAAATAGGCAACTCGTTGTGGCCCAAAAGACCGAAAAATGACATTATTCAAAAGAATGCTCTTTTTCATAAACAAAAATTTAATTTGGGTTTTTTTCAAAAAACTTATACAAAACAAGAACTCAATCCCTTTCAATTGAACTAACAAATATTGAAATCGGTTAAGTGGTTTTTGAGAACGAGCTCTTCACAAATTTTAATTTTAACGAAAAGTAGAAAACGGCAAATCACTCTGTATCAAAACAGAGTGACGTGAAGGAAAACAAAACAATGTGGGTGGAGTTATTTCATAGGACGAACATTTTCACTAAATTTCATCAAAATCAAAAGGGGTCAGGCCAACGGCTGATCGTTATCGTTTGGAATCGCTGTATATATATATGTACATATACAACCGCAAATTCTCTTACAACTCAATCTTTAAACCTGCATATGTATGATAAATTCTTAATCTTAATTCAATCCCAACTCAACTTCAACTCAACCGGCAAATTGACCCCTAACTTAACCTTCAACTCAACCCCAAACTCAATGCCCAACTTACTGTTCAAACCAGCATACATAGAAAATTGGTAAATATTTCTATAACCAGGTATTTTGGGTCAAATCATACGGCAGGTACCCAACGCACAGGTTCCAAAAGCTTTCCAAATCTCGGCCTCGACCATAGAAAGAGATTGGCAGAAAAAAATTCTTATTCGAACAAGTCGTTCTCGAAATACCGTGGGTACAGACATACAGACATCCAGACAGTCAGACGTATAATTTTTTTTTTTTTGCTTTTTTAGACACAGGGACTTTCAAAACATCGAGAAAAATGGTTTTGGACCAACCAAATTTGTGACCATTTTTAACATGATTTCAATATTTTGGTCTTTTTAGACCGAAGTAATTAGCAGGTTTTTATAGTATTTTCGAACGGTGCCTTCAACAATGTCGAAGGGTGCCTCTAACAATTTTCGAAGGGTGCCTCCAACAAGGGGGCAATCCCCTTGATTTAGGGGAGCTAAAATATGTTTTACCACTTTTTGAAGAGTATGCTGGGCAAGCGATATAAGTTAATTTAAAAAAAAAATGAGATTTTGGTGCTATCTTTGTTAAAATAAAAATTGAAAATATTTTATTTACCCTGGACAACGCCGGGTACTTCAGTTAGTTATCTATAAATAGTGATTAACAACGCAAATTAGCATATTTTCAAAAAAATATCAAATTTTACTTTTTAATTATATTAACAAATGAAAAAATTTTGTTTAAGCTATAGCTTAACCATATCTACGAGTATCTCTACATACTAGTCGACTTATTATAATTTTTATTATTTTGTTTATAGCTGGAAACCTATTTAACCCTAATAAAAATTGAACCGTTTCTTTTAAGATTCGGATTAGTTTTCTTCATAAAATTGTGTTTCAGGTTATTTATCAAAATAACTACGATGTAATTAATTTTACGCTAGTTACACAATATATCATAATGTGCTACCGTCGTGGTACCAAGGTGTTGCCTTATAAATTCACAAAAGACTTTATAAAATAATAACGGTTATGAACGTGAAGTTTGAAAAGCTCCCTTTAATTGTAAATACTGCATGTACCGACGCGCAATAGATTACATATGAATTTTTGGAGAGAACTGTCTATTTGCAAAAGGTCAATTTTCTTGTCATAAAACTACTAATAAGGTCTGTCTAATTTAAAAAGCAATGGGTAACGTTCTGTTTTATATCTTTAACATCTGAAAGATTGGAAGTAAAATTCTTTGATTCAATCTTATCTCCGCAGAAATTAACAATGGTAAATCATACTCACTTTGATGCAACAATTTAAGGAGACCTTTGATTGTTGAACACAAATTTAGTTACCTGTAACGAAAAAAATGTATTATGTAATATTTTTTAAATTAGTCATCCCAGAATAAATAATATACGTATTGATATGTCACCCAGAGGGCAACAATATTAGATGGATATGGTTTCGGTCACTTTTAACGCTGAAAACAACCTAATAATATATTTGATGGCATGTAACTCAGTTTGTTTGTAGTTAAGTCGAAAAAAAAAAGTTTTCTTCTCATTTTGAAATTTATAGATTAAATTTAGAGGGTCAAAGCTAAAATAAAATCTTTCTTTCATTCTGCTTATGACCACATATAAACCATTAAAATTTAATTGTTAAGTGAAAAACAAAAGGCAAAGAAAATATTAGTATATACAGAAGGTGAATAAAACATCGCGCAGTATTATCTGGGGTGACCTCCATGATTTGTACCTAAACCACAAAATTTAAAACAAAAATAAAGCTTGAGATTTATCGCGCTAGTCCAATACGCTACTACTAAGCCACATCCAACGTAAGAAACTTTATTTAATTTTCATTGTTATTATGTTTTATTTCTTCAAACATAGCATGCTATGAAGTTTATGATAGGAAAAACATTTTTAACCGAAAAATTCTCATGGCTTACTACAACCCATAATATAACAGTTTTTAAATAATTTGTAGTAGTGTTCGCATACATTTAGGCGCATCATAAACGCGTACCACGTATTTTTTGTGTAATTATTGCAATAACTACATATAAAGCGCAACATTTAATTTAAAGTAAAATATTTGGTGGTGGTCAGGAGTGAAGTTGCTCGGTGGATTCAAGTTGGCACTTGCGGCCAGCTCCGTAACTTGCAACTTCCAAAAGTACTCGTGTTACCTGCACGTGGTGACCGCTGGTAACTAGATTGTTGATTTTATTGGCTTCTAGGCTAAAACACGGCGCTAAAGGAGTTAACCTGAAACAAATCGCTGGGCTGGGTTAAGGTGTTAATCGTACCGTGCCGATAATCGACCAGACTGGGGCCCAGTTTTAAAACTAGCTCAGTCGTTAACGGTGGATCCGGATACTTGGCGCCCTCCGGATTAAGTAGCCTTATCTGTGTACTGCGGATCTCTGCACAGATGGACACTTCTTTCTCCGCTACTCGTTGAACAACTATTAATCTTAATAAAACCATACAACAACAAAAAGAGTCCGGCTCTCTAAAAAATCCGGAAAATGTGGACAAAGAGACTCGGGTCTGTAGGCCTGACTCTAAGTCTACAAATAAACAACAGGACATAAGCACAAGGGAGGCTCGTCCCTCCACGCAGGTCATCAAATCTGAGTATACAAATACAAAGTGTAACCAAAGCACGAATGAAGCTGATTCCTCAAAACCGACTTAGGTACCCTATACTAGGAGGAAGGCCTGGAGGGCTCTGGGAAAGATCAACAACATCTGGTCAGAAGACAGGACGGATAAAGACAAAGCCACAAAACAAAAGCGTGGACAAAAAAAGTCACCGAGAAAATGGCGGAAGGCCGTTTAGCTAGCTCACAGCTTAAAAGAAATAGATCTCAGGAGGCAAGTCCTAAGATCGCAAAGCGGATAAAACTCCATGCTACCACTATGAGTAATATTCTGGAAAGGGTAAAGAAAGCTTCGGTAGCGCTATACTCTTGCAAAAATGCCATTGGGAAAGGATGGGGGCTGGAGCCCCGCATCGTACATTGGCTTTATACCGCAGTAGTCAGACCATACTCTTGAATGAGGTAATAGTCTAGTGGCCTGCTCTGGACAGAACTATTCGCTTTATACCACAGTAAACAGACCCATACTCTTGTATGTGGTAATAGTCTGGTGGCCTGCTCTGGACAGAACTGTCAACCAGTTGCTGTTGACAAAAGTTCAGAGAACAATCTCTCTGTCGATCAGTGGTGCACTGAGGAGCACATCCACTCAGGATCTAGAGACTCTGCTATTTTTGACTCCTCTAGATATATTGGGGAAACAGTTGGCAGCTTGTACTGCCATACGGCTGAAATCCATCTCAATGAGCACCTGTAACAATACAGGGCACTCATCTATTTTGTGCAACAAACAAATTCCCAAGACCACCGACAATACTGTCTCGTCACTATCTTTTGACACAAAGTTCCCGACTTGGATCCCATCCAGAGAGGACTGGATGATGGGCGCAGTTGTGGAAACAGGAGTTATAAACTTCTGCACTGATGGTTCAAAACGGGACGGGAAAGTCGAGACTGGGGTGTTCTGCGAGGAACTTCTCTTAAATCTCTCATTCCGCCCCCCCCCCCCCCTTCGCCTACTTTAGCATTTTTCAAGGTGAAGTAACTGCAATAAAGGAAGTCGTAGACTGGTTGAGGTATAATGTAATATCAGTTTGTGATATTCGTATATATACGGACAGTCAGGCTGCCATTAAAGCGCTTCAATCACACCTCCTCACGTTAAAAGTAGTCCAGAACTGTCTCTCATCTCTTAACGAGATGGCAGATCCGTTCAACATCCACATTTTATGGGTGCCGGGACATTTCATAAGTATAGGGAATATAAACGCCGATGAACTGGCTCGACGTGGTATAAGGGACCACTTCTCAGAAAGCCGAAAGGATATTGAAATGCCTCTTGCGGTATGCAAACTGCTACTTCAGGGAGAAGCTATCAAGCTGACGAATGACAAATGGTCAAGTATCACCTCTTGCGTGAGCGAGCTGATCTCACTTCAGTGAAGTCAGATCAGTGTGGTTGTTGGAGTGATTACGGGGCACTGTCTCATAGGGAGGCATGCGAGTAGACTTGGTCTCTTCTCCCATGACTACTGTCGTAGTTGCGAGGACGAAGAGGAGGAAGAGATAGTACTTCATCTTCTTTGCACTTGCCCTCGTTTAGCACGAAATAGACTAAAGTTTCTAGGGGCACCCCTTTTCAAGGACCGCACGGTCCTCTGTAGGATGGACGTCAGGAGTATCCAGCGCTTTGTTAACAGCTCAAAATGGTTCCAATGAGTTGGAGAAAACAATTATACGTGGTATGGCTACGGACCATTTTTGTCTCTATGCCTGGTCCTAGTGGAACGCCACCCAAACCTAACCTAACCTAAAATATTTGGTAAAAAACTAAAAACTACAATTGCATGAGAATTGAACCGTACAACTTGGCCGCTCTAGTCCAGTGTGTTATCACTAAACCACAAATTATATAAAAAAATCTACTTGAATTTTCATTGTTATTCAAAATAGAAAACACTTTTCGTTTTTCAATGTGTTAAGCCTTTATTCCATGAGAAAAATTGACTGACAGTCAAAAAAACGAAAAGAGAAAAATAATCTGAAGCCCCATATAAGAGACAAAGACAACGGTTTTTATTTGATAGAAAAACAATTTTGCTGTAAAAAAAAAATTTAAAAAAAACGTTATTTATATAGTAGATATTTTCAAAGTTCGATATTGACAGGCTGAATGTCGGAAGGCCGAATGTCGAAAGGCCGAAAGTGTTGAAGGGCCAAAAGTGTTGAAAGGCCGAATGTCTAAAAGCCGAACGGGTTGAAAGGCCGAATGTCGAAAGGCCGAAAGGGTCGAATGGCCGAGCATATGGAAAGGCCGATTGGTTCGAAAGGCCGAATTTTATGTATTCGTTATGTATACTACTGATATACAGAAATTTTAGAAATAGGGACTACAAGCAGAATTCTGCTAGGTTTGCAGAATACATGGGCTTTATTCCATATCAAATAGTGTCTTATAATTTCGATGCATGCAGAATTCTGCACATCTCTTTCCAGTATACACGAAAATGTTTACTCGATTCGTTCTCGGAGCGTTGTTTTTGTAGAAATATAATTTCAAAATAGGGAAAAAAGTCTCTTCGTAGCTTTCTAATCCCACTATCACTATTATAAAAGTTGATATCGTTATTCCCGGTTGTATGTAATTTTTTTAAAAAAATTTCTAATTACATATAATTTAGAACATTTTGAAGCTTATTAATTTTTCCATTGAATTCTTTGAGAAGATGTGGCAAGTAGTCAATCCTGGTTAGTCAAAATTTACTGGTGTTTCACATTTTATTTTGAAAGCTTACATGTGAATTTTAAGCATATTCATTAATAACGTTGTTGGGGCAATGGCTTATTGATGTGCCTTTGCGTTTATCCCAAGTTAAATTTATTAAAAAAAACACTGGTATAATTTGCAAATAGAAATAAAAAATATATCTTGAAATTTGAGAGAAAAAAATATATTTATTGAAAATTTTAATAACAATTTCTTTTATTTGCGTTCGATACGGCAGTTCGTTTTATAATGATCATGACTAATTACGTACAATAAAACGTTACATAAATCTATTATTGAGACATCTGCGTTGCTATAATAATATTTTTGGTATTATTGAAAGTTAGCGACATCTAAATTAAAATATTTTTTTTTTTGAATTCAATTCAAATGCAACTTAACTAAGTCCATGTAATCACAATGTTTGTTGTAGTAATTATGTCATAATTTTGACATAAATCAAATTGAAATTTAAGTTTAAAAATACAATATTTTGGTAAGTAAATTAAGAATTTTAAATTCATTAATAATAATAACTAAAGTAAATTACATAATTTTGTTTTAGATATGGTGCACAAAGAATAACAAATTGGAAGATAAGTTTAAATTTACAAATACTTAAATATTTTCTTAATTTAACTTTTGGATTTTTCATTTCAGGTTATTTTAATCCAGAAGCCAACAAACGTTGTTATGTTTTCTATCTTTGGTTGATTAATAGAAATAATAAACGATTTTTTTTTAGCTACAACTACAATCCTTTAAAAGGTGATGTAACACAAAAAAGATTTCAATGTATCAGAACTGGTAAAATCCACATATTGGTTTTGCTGTACCGATTTTTAACAACAATGAAATTGTTTAATAGCGTTAATGATACCAACAATGGCGTCATTTATCACGATAATAATAATAAATTACATTTTAATAGCTGTATATCATGGAATGAAATTGAAAAAACTGTTGATGCATTTGATGAAAATTTAATAATAGAGAAGGAGGGATGAGAAAGTAAATTGGAAAATACATACATACACATATGTACATGCATGTTATGTCGAGTATGTGTATTTAGTTTAAGGAAATTAATAATAAATTTTAGCAAGAGAACAATGGACACTTTTTAAAGGTGATGTAAACAATTTGACTGTGCTTTTTTCAGGAATCTTTTGGGGATTGGAAACGAAATTCTGCTTTACATAATTGTGGTTTACAAAACGGATCTGTTTGTATTTTTGTGTATGGGTTAAATAAGTTATCTTTGACGCAAGTCACATCAATAAAAAGTAAATGTAGTGTTTCATTGGTATATTGGTAAATATAACTATGTATGTATGTAGACGGAACCTCTTAAGATAAGGTGATTATAAGTGAAAATAACCAGCGAAGTTTTAGATTGTGAAATACATACAGTATCAATAAAGTTCAATACTGTTATCACTAAAGTACATTTTTTGACGAAATATTAATAAACTATCATTAACAACAGTGAATAATCAAGCAACAATCAATTAGAGTTCAGCGAAATATTAAAACGAAGATTTCCAATCTTAAACTTCCAATAATAGTATAACAAGCTGAAGTGAATCAGATTCGTTCGCTTCTTATTTAAATCAAATACGAATCTCATACTTCGAAGAGTCGAACACTTTTGTATCGAATTCACAAATAGTCCCCATCATTTTGAAGTAAAATTGGATTTTTTGTTTAGAACAATAAAAGTCATAATTTGTCGGATTGGACTCCAATTTTACTTCAAAAATGGTATGAAGTTTTGTCACAGGGCCAAATTACAAAGGTTTGAACCGTACGATTTTCTTTAAATTTGGCGAGAAGTAAGCTATGTGTATGTTAATCTTAAAACCATTGAGCCTCAATTCGACAAATTATTACTTTTGTTATTACAGACGAAAAATCTCATAGTGTTTCAAAAAGGAATAAATATGATAAATCGTTGAAAATATTGTTTAAAAATACAATTTATATATCATTAGCAAATCTATTTTTTTTAATGTTTAGAAATTAAAAATAATTAAATTCTGAGCTGGGCTGGGCTGATTAAACTTTTTTTCTGGGATGAAGTCCTGCGGTAACTTCACATACATCGGGACAGAGGAGTATATAATATATAATATATTTTTAGCAATTTTGAAAAAAAAAAACATCAACACTAACAAAACGTTATTACCATTTTTAGTTTCCTACATCCCTTTGGTTAAAATTTTCTCTTTTGTTAGTTAAGTAAGAAATTGCACGAAACAAGCGTTCTAATCTTTGTAGATTTATAAAAGAAATTTAATGGCTTTGGAGTAAAAACTTAGACACTTTCTAAATGGAACCCACATAATTTCCAAATGAATCCATAGAGAACATAGACTATCGAATTGTTTTACAAAACTCGACAAGGTGGATCAAAACTGTATCGCGGAGTATTGTACAAAATATGTAAGATTCGAAAAGGCTTTACCCCCTTAGTGAAGGTTCTATTTGTACAAAGACTGAGTAGTTATCGGATGTTTAAGTTTAGTGTCGAGATTCAGCTATTTTAATGAGTGATTCGCCTTATCCGACTCACAGGACATTCAAATTTGAGAAAATAAAATGCCAGAGCGGACCAACACTAGGCCAAGCAACAGTGGCATCATGGAAATATTTCAGTAAATGTGTCACTATCTGGTTTTTCGGGAAAATTGGGAATTGAATTATTGTAATTTTTGTTTAATGTATTTTGGTATTACTTTTTCCTGTGGAGTTTGGTATTTTTTCAAATTTTGAGACAAGTTAATTCCATTTTAACACTCGACTGCCTACAATTCCCAATAAAATTTTTGGAAAAAATAAACAACGAAATTGCTTTGAAATGGAATTTTCTAAAAGTACCAAACAATTATAATATCAATCATAACTTATAGCTGTCCAATTAAATTTAATTGTTGCGCAGGTTTCATGAAAAGAAAAAGGAAGTTCGAAAGAAGCTGCATCGGTCATTGTAGAGAACAATTTCGTAAGGCGGACACTGGACACAATTATTAAATTAATCAACCAAACTCATTACGATAATTTTGAAGCTGAAAGACACGATCTACTAAATATTCCTAGTAAAACCTGTGGCGGTTCACTTATTTACGCACGCAATTGTTCGTTCTTCACCACACAAATCAGTTCACATGCGAACAATTTAAAACACAAAACAATACACCTATTCATTATCAATGGTGGGCAGTAACGAATTACATGTATTTAAATAACGTAATTAAAATACAAATTTCCATTTGTTTTACGTAACAGTATCTTGTATTTTAATTACTTAAATTCTAAGTAATTGTAATTTGTATTTTAATTACCTCAGTTTTTAAAATTTGTTATTTAAATTTTTACAAGGCTTATTAAAATCTGGTTCCAGAGCCATCAGTATAAAACCTAATCTTAATATTCGTTGTTCTAATAAACGAATTTTGTCAAATAAAATTTGTCAATTTACAAATGTAAAGTAATTGTAACATGTATTTTAATTACTCCACTCGAAAGTAATTGTAATTTGTATTTTAATTACTTAGTTTGCTGTAATTTGTAAAAGTATTTTAGTTACTCAGTGTAATGTAATTTGCCCAGCCTTGTTCATTATCAATCATACCAACAGAGCGGCAAAAACACAAAACAAAATAAAAAAAATTAAATTCAAAAATTAGTCTCGTGCCGTCTCGGATTTTGTGGCAGCCCCACGCGCGCTCATTAACATTGGAAACATTTTCAATACAAAATGGTGGTGCACCACTGCAGCCGCCATCATTTCACAAGGCACATGTGCCTTGCCTTCGTCATTGCGGTCATCATCATGCTATTCAGCAACATCAGCACCGACGGGACCAACATCACAGACATCATGATCATTGCATGAAACTGTCACCCGCCATCATCATCGCCTTCATCAACATGCACACTTTCAACGCCACCACCAACATCAACACCACTATTGGTCATCATCATCAATAACAGCAATAGCAGAAAAAACCTTAAATCTTTCTTATACCTCGTAAATTTTTCACCTCCATATTACATAAAATTCTTTTTTCCAGGTTCTCTTTTAATTTTTGTTAGTATTCAATAAAATTTCATTTTGTTTTGTTTTTATACAAATGGCTCACTCCAACGTCGTATAGCAAAACGACGCCCAGCCATACAACCACACCACCCCACCCACATATTATACGGCTACAGTCGAGACTCGCTTCGACTGTCGGCGTATAACATTCCATGTCACAGGGACACAGCCGAGACTCACTTCCGCTGTCCCCCAAACAAGTCGAAACTCACATCGATTTTACCCGGCCACTGCCACGCCCGAGACTGGCCTCAAAGAGGCCGCAGCCAAGACTCGTTTCTTGGCTGGGCTCAAAGCTCAACGACTCCAGACTTCAAAATCACTTTCTGATCTGACATGTCACCACTTTGAATGACATGGAATCTCTGTCGATACGTCACTCACTTGCGTCACCAGACATCTTAATCCAGCTCTGTCTGCATAATCGCACACTACAGTAAAGGTAGATAAGAGATACCCACCGATATTTGGTCGACGCCTCTTGCTCCAATTTTATCAGGTGTGGGCCTCGACGAACATCTTACTTCACCGTTACTGATGCAAACATTCACCGACGGTACAACAAACGGCCACATTCTCCTCCCTTTCTCGTACAACGTCTCGGCCAAATGATTTTACGTGATAAAACATTTCACAGGAGGGGAGAAATCACTTGCGGGGAAGTCCTGTGGCGGTTCACTCATTTACGGACGCATTCATTCGTTCTCCACCACACAAATCACTTCACACGTGAACAATTTAAAACACAAAACAATACACCTATTCATTATCAATCATACCAACGGAGCGGCAAAATACAAAACAAAATAAAAAAAATTAAAATCAAAATTTAGTCTCGTCTGGAAAGTTGTGGCAGCTGCACGCGCTTATTAATATTCTAAACTTTCTCAACAGAAATCAATGTAACAAATTAAAACTAAATTTATTAAACAACAGAAAATTAAATTAATAAAGGGCCGTTTGTGTCGAAATTGATTTTAATTTTACATCTTTTTCAAAATCAAAATTTACATTTTTATCAAAATTTTTGTATCAAAATGTTTAATAGTAAATCACCTTAAATATTAAAATCTTCTTACGTTTTTTTTGTCATATAAATAAAAATTAATTAATTATAATAAAAAAAGGAAAATAAATAAATTTTTTTTACATTACAATGCTACATACATTGAATTTATTAGCACGTATTTTTAATTTATTTAAATTATTTTACATTAAGAAATAAATTCAATGGTTTTAAATATTGATTTCAATCAGTCAGGTTTAGGTGGCCCACTAGGACCAGGCATAGACACAAAAATGGTCCGTAGCCATTTTCAATCAGTTAGGTTAGGTTAGGTTAGGTTTGGGTGGCGGTCCACAAGGATCAGGCATAGACACATAAAAATGGTCCGTAGCCATACCACAATAATTATTTCCTCCAACTCATTGGAACCATTTTGAGCTGTAAACAAAGCGCTAGATACTCCTGACGTCCATCCTATAGAGGTCCGTCAGGTCTTTGAAGAAGGGTGCCCCTAGAAACTTTAGTCTGTTTCGTGCCAGACGAGGGCAGGTGCAAAGAAGATGAAGTACTGTCTTTTCCTCCTCTTCGTCCTCGCAACTACGACAGTAGTCATGTGAAAAGAGATTAAGTCTACTCGCATGCTTCCCTATGAGACAGTGCCCCGTAATCACTCCAACAACCACACTGATCTGACTTTGCTGAAGTGAGATCAGATGTTTGGATCTCGCCAAGTCCAACTTTGGTCAGACCTGCCGAGTTATGTCGCAAGAAGTGATTCTTGACCATCTGTCATTCGTCAGCTTGCTAGCTTCTTCCGGAAGCAGCAGTTTGCATACCGCAAGAGGCATTTCAATATCCTTTCTGCTTTCTGAGGATTAGTCCATTGTACCACATCGAGCCTATAAGTCATAAAATGTGGATGTTGAACTGATCTGCCATCTCGTTAAGAGATGAGAGACAGTTCTGGACTACTTTCGACGTGAGGAGGTATGATTGAAGCGCTTTAATGGCAGCTTGACTATCCTTATACATATATGCGAAAATCACAAACTGATACTACATTATACCTCAACCAGTCTACGACTTCCTTTATATCAAAAGATAGTGACGGGACAGTATATTCGGTGGTCTTGGGAATTTGTTTGTCGCACAAAATAGATGAGTGCCCTGTATTATTGCAGGTCCACATTAAGATGGATTTCAGCCGTATGGCAGTACAATCTGCCAACTGTTTACCCAAGATATCTAGAGGAGTCAAAATTAGCAGAGTCTCTAGTGCCTGATTGGATGTGCTCCTCAGTGCACCACTGATCCACAGAGAGATTGTTTTCTGTACTTTTGTCACCAGCTTTCGGTTGACAGTTTTGTCCAGAGCAGGTCACCAGACTATTACCTCATACAAGAGTATGGTTCTGACTACTGCGGTATAAAGCCAATGTACTATGCGGAACTCCAGCCCTCATCCCTTCCCAATGGCATTTTTGCAAGAGTATAGCGCTACCGAAGCTTTCTTTACCCTTTCCAGAATATTGGGCTTCCAATATAATTTGCTATCCAAAACGAGACCCAGAAACTTCGCTTCAACTGTAAAAGTCAAGCTGAAACCATTTAATGTGGGAGGATCAATCGGTTAGGTGAAGGAAAATTTAATAAAAATTTGGCCTTTCGACCCAGTCGGCCTCTCCACACGTTCGGTCATTCGATCCATTCGGCCTTTCGACATTCGGCCTTTCGACCCATTCGGCCGTTAGAAATTCGGCCTTTCAACCTAATCGGCCATTAGACGTTCGGCCTTTCCACACATTCGGCCATACGATATTCGGCTTTTCGAGATTTGGCCTTCCGGCATTCGGCCTTCCGACATTAGGCCTTTCAACATCGAACGGTATTAATAAATGATGTTAGGAAACGAGCGACGATGAGAAATATAATTAAAAATGTCTTTAAGCGACGATTGTATAAATATTAAAACACAACATTTGTTTCAACAAAATTAAAAAGTCAGTAACAGGAGACATTTAGATAAAAATTATAAGCAAAGATTAGGCGGACCGAATAGTTAATAGTAGATTACCTATGAAGCGGAAAGCATTCCATTCCTGTCGAAAGAACTTTAGAGGACTTTAGTTTTCGAGACGAGAATGGTACTTTTCGCCGAGATATGTTTACTATTTTATTCACAATCAGAGGCATTGAATAAAATAAGCAACAGTGTAACATAAATAAATAAAAACGTTTATTTTGGCAAAATATTAACACTTAACAGGCGCTACACAATTGACATTTTATTAAATATTTTATAAATCGATCATTTCAATTCTGACCGATTACGTCTCATTACTAACCAACCCGTTTTAACTATTTCTGACCGCTTCAAGTGTATCCAGGGAAATCCCTCACTTTCTAACCTTTAAGAGATTGGAAACGCTGTATGTTACCAACTGATTGGGATTAAAAATCATTGCATAGACGATGACTATTTGGAAAATTTTAGGTTGAATGGAAACTGGGTAGGGCTTTTTTACAGGGTGTTATAGCCATTTCCGCATTTTGCTTATACAAATTTTCTAAATTCAATAACTTGATATGTTATCGATTAAAAAATTATTTCGTCAGTAATTTTATTTATTTATTTATTTAAATCTATTCTACAGTTAAAAACTTAATGAATAGTAAAAAAAGAATTATTATAGATTAAAAAGAAATAAAAGGAATACTAACAATACGGAACATGAAAAAACGAAAACTTTAAAAACGTAAAATGAGATTAAAAATTGCAATTTCTGATTGCCTTCCGAAAATACACTCTGGATCTCTCAAAATTAAATAAATGGTAAAACTCATTAAAAATTCTAGCTATTGACTTGGTTGGCTCATTGGAACCATAATTCGTTCTATGAAAGTCAACAAACAAAAATTCCCTTGGACGCAAGCTTCTGGTAGGTACATAAATGCTCCAAGCAGAAATGAGTTCAGGACACTTAATGCGGCCACTAAGGGAATCACTAACAAACAAGGCAGATGCAATTTTTCGGCGTTTAACCAACGTATCAATATGAAGGTACTCACACCGAATCACATACGATGGGAGACTTCGCACCTGTTCCCACATAGGTAGATGACGATCTGATAAATGACCAAGCTTCCTGGCCATATAGATAGTAAAACTTTCTGAATAGATTCCAATCTTGCAATATGCACATCCTGATGAGGATACCAAACCACGACAGCATATTCAAGGTGAGATCTTACTAAAGAAGTATATAGACTAACACACGAAAATGCATCCATAAAATCCTTTGTCATTCTAAAAATAAAACCTAACATAGAATTGGCCTTTAATATTATTTTATCTATGTGTAAAGCAAAAGTTAATTTCTGATCAAACAGAACTCCTAAATCAACAGTTAGATCTCCATCAAAATAATAATTGACAATATTTGGATTGAGTGTTCTGAAAAACGACATCACCTTACACTTCTGTACATTGATGAACAATTTATTCTTAGAGCACCAACTAGACAATATATTAATTTCGGATTGCAAAACCTCAGCATCACTTACAGATTGAACATGCATGAAAATCTTCAAATCATCAGCAAATAATAAACATTTACAGAATTTAAAAATATTAGGAATATCATTCACGAATAAAAGAAATATAATTGGGCCTAAATGGGACCCCTGAGGGACTCCTGAATGACAATAGATATAATCTGACTTAACATCATTCAATAGAACATACTGCTTCCTACCAACTAGATAAGAAGAAATCCATTTAAGAAAATTTGGATCAAGACCAATAACCGAAAGTTTTTCAATAATAATTTTATGGTCGATTGAATCAATAGCTTTAGCAAAATCAAAGTAAATTGAATCAACTTGGGCGCCTTTAGATTCAAGTGACTCAATAGTGAATTTAGTAAATTGCAACAGATTGGTAGTCGTAGATTTTCCACTGGTGAAACCATGCTGGAAACAAGAAATTATCTCTTTAGTATGGAATAACAAATGTTTCGACACAATTAATTCGAAAAGTTTTGGTATAGACGAAAGAATTGAAATACCACGATAATTTGATATATCAGAACGGTTACCCTTTTTGTAAATTGGAACAATGTGAGAAATTTTCCAAGCTGAAGGAAATTGTCCAGAAATTAATGATTGGTTGAAAAGATAACATAATGGAGTTACAATATATGAGCTCACACCTTAAGTATTGACGAAGGTATCCCATCAGGCCCACATCCATCATTAAAATCTGACAGATATTCATAAATGTCATCTTCAGTTATTGATAGGTACGGAATGTTAAATTGGCAATTACTAACAGTAGGGTCGCTTTCAAAGGATCCGTAATTAACTTTATATACCGATCGAAAGAAACTAGCAAAACCCTCGCAGATTTCAGGAACCGTGCTCAGTTTACCTCCATTAAAAATCATTACCGATGGATAGCCAGTTGTGTTACGTTTTTCGTTAACAAACTTCCAAAATGTTTTAGGGTTTTGTTTGATATTAGTTTCAATCACACTTATATACTGACAATATTTAGAATGAAATACAGATTTAAATTGTTCACGTAGATCAACAAATTTGGATTTATTCAGTTGACAATTATTGGATCTGAATCTATAGTAAGCTTTATTTTTACGGTTACTTAAGTTGATCAAATCAGAATCAAACCATGGTGGGTAATTATAGTTACGTTTTTTCCTCAAAGGTACGAATTTATCAAAAGCAACAAATAGTAAGTCATTAAAATTTTTTACATTTTCATTAACATCATTGGCTCGAAAAAAATCATCCCAACAAACGCCACGGAGATATTCAGAGAGACCAGGTGTGTCGCATTCTTTAAAATCATAAAACGAATCATCAAAAGAAAAAACCCGGCATTTATCATCTCGATTACCAACATGAAATATAATCTCGAGGGAATTATGATGAATATCATTTTCCTTGAAAGATGTCAAAGACTCATGAACTGACAAATATTCCGTATTATTAACAAAAATTAAATCTAAAAACGAATTGTTATCATTACAAAATAAATTAACTTGTTTGAGATTGAAACTGAACAGTGCATCCACCACCGCTGCATCATTTGCAGATAGAATAACCGAAGGGAGTAACCCCAAAGACTCAGTTTCACTATCAACCAACCAATTAATATTACTTAAATTAAAATCACCTAATACAACTAAAGTATCATTATAATTAATTATATTAACCAATTCACATATACAATCTACATGACTCAAATAAACATCAGTAGGTGAGCTAGGTGGTATGTACAAAACTATAAAATAAAATAAATTATTACATTCAGGTACTACAACCAGCTCACTTTGCATAGAAGAAAGGGCTGCAAACAGCACACCACCTCCACTTTTTTTAGCGCTGTTAAGAATAGATCTATCACATCTATAAACGACAAAGTCATCAGAAAAGAACTCATTATTAAAGATCCCCTCATGAAATCCAGTTTCCACAAGAGCAAAAAATTGAAAATCCGTTGAATAAAAGAAATTCAAAAATTCAGCTGACTTAGACGACATACGCCCAACATTACGATAAAATAATCTCGGAGACGTCAAATTATAATGATTAGTTTGTTTATCAAATCGACTGGCATCAGTTAAAGAGTTGGTTGGTTTCGTTGAAGAACGGGAAAATTCGATTTATTGGTTCGTCCCTTATTAAAAATTACAAATTCTTTAATTAATGACTCAGCAGGCCAAGAAGTAGGTTGTAATAAATTCTCAAAATCAGTAACGTTCACATATAATTTAAATGACGAAAAATTACGGTCTGCATCATTAATCCGTCGAGATATAATACGCTGGCAGTTTACATCCTCAATGTTAAATTTATCTTTAAGATAATCCAAAATTACAGCTTCGGAAACATCTTTATGGAGTCGAGAAACAAATAAAGTTTTACGTGGCTTCACAACCTGGAGCGATGAGACCAGATCACCAGTGCGAATAATAATTGGTCGCTCAGAATGAGGTTTGATATGATGTGCAGCCCCACTATTATGAGCAAGATGAGAAGCTTGAAATGACAGTGGCGATTTAGTATTATTCTTCAATTGATCCCGATCATGATTGATTGAGTTTGCAGATGACTTAAACACTTGACCATCAACAACACTAGTATCGATTAACGGTTGATGATCAGAACAGCAATCAGGAATATGGTGAGATTTGTTCAAAATCTCAGTAATCAGTTTGTTAATAGCGGCCACATCCGCTTCAATTTTCTTTATAACTAAGGCCTCTGCAGCTCTATCAGCAGCCAGATCAACCTTTTGCCACAATTTCGAGATGTTGTGATTAATAATCCAATCATTACAGCCATTACAGAAATAACAAATATTCATAAATTTTTTTATGGAATTATTGGCGGTTCGATCAATACCGGTACACTCCAAGTGGAATTGTTTACCACAAAAACTGCAGGGAACTATATCCACAAAAGTAGATCCAAAGGATTTAGTACAGCTGTTGCATGACATTATGTAACCGGAGAATTATAAATTGAATGTTATTATATGATGTGTATTAAAACAGATAAAATTTGACAGTTATTTAATATTAAGTATAACGATTAATGATTAGTATTAAAACAGCTATAAATTGACAGTTATTAAATATTAAGTATTACGATTTATGATTTATTACTATGAAAGGCAGCACTGTAACAAAAACATGTAATATAACAACGCTTAATGTAATAGGAGTACAGTTACAATAAAACGTATCACAGCTAATTGGTGGTAAAATGATCGATGCACAAATTTATGATCAAATACAATCACAAACTACAACAAATTATGTTTGTATAACAAATCACTGAAATGTTTAACTATCACTATTATTATTGTTATTATCACTACCCATTAATTACGTATTATTGTATCTCAGACAAGTAAATTTAAATTTAAATCACAAAAACACACTGGGATTAAATTTCTATTATATAACAAGATTTTTTTATTTATAATTTATTATCACTGTTACCAGACCATAAAATTAAAAATCAATTATGGTGTACATTAGCCCAATTGTGCTAATTATCGTTAGTTTCCACATTGTTGTGACGTACTTCCGGTTTTTAACGCAAATAATGGGAAAATGAATGTGCATCAAAATTCCATGTAGGAAAGTACATTGCTATAACAACCCGTGCCAAACATATGACAGCTTTGTCATAGTGCTATGACAGCTTTGTCATAGTGATTTATAAATTGATGAATGGAAACATAATCAAAATAAACTTCATACTTGGCACACATTTGAAAACAAAGAAACCAGACCAATAAAGGTTATGGCTACAAATCTACACTCTGTACGAACCAGAAAAAAATAATTGATGACCTGAAAGCAAAATTATTTAAAACAACTGAAGCATCAATTAAGCTAAAACGGTAAGACAATGTACTGTTCAACATGTTTCAGTTGACCTTCAACTTCGATCCTGATTTATCAAAATTAAGTAAATCTTTAGGTGCAAGGTGCTCGTTCAGCCTTATCAACGTAAACAATGTCATGCTTATGGACTTACCCAAAAATATTGCAAGAAGGAACCCAGGTACGTCAAATCTTCAGGCAAACATCATAACAGAGATTGCTTATAGGCTAAAAATGTTCAGCCTAAATGCGTTTACTATGGAGAAATCCACTCGGCTAACTAAAGAGGATGCAACGTTGCTACTGAATTGAAAAATATCAAAAAATAAATCAGAAAGCAAGCAGTTAAGATGAACCAACCCGAAAGTAAGCGGAGAGTGTTGGAAGTTACTCATGGACGACGGGGTAAAATGTCTTACTGTACAAAATGACGATATAATCATACACTCAAATTGATTTAAGCCATCCCTAAGTAGCAAAAAGGCCAATGTTCTTAAAATTGTATGCTCCAAAGCCAATGGACTGAATCCAGTGGTCTCGGACACAGAAAAAATCGAAGTATGCCTCATCATGGAAACATACTTCAGTAGACAACCAATCGTTAAATTTGAAAATTATCAAATATATGACATTATTCAAACTGAAAACACTGCTAAAGGAGGTAGTGCTGTTATAATTAGAGATAAGTATTCATCACTAAGAAGAGTTAAAATATGAAACAGAAGAAATATAAGGGACTGTATTGCTGGAATTTACTGCCCACCGAAGCACTCGTCGTGGAAGGAAAAAGATTATCTCGAGTTCTCTCGGTAAAATAGGAAAACATTTTTACGTGGAGTAGACTTGAAGGCAAATAATTTCCACTGTGGCCTAGGCTAACAACGACTAAAAGAAAAGAATTCCTGAAAGCTATCAGTTTGGAGCCCTATCAACTGGAAAACCAACCAACTGGCCAACTGGTCCAAACAAAGTACCAGACCTGGTTGAATTCTTCATAATAAGGAACATATCTGTGGATTTTGTACAAGTGGATGAAAGTGGATGAGTCTGCTACCATTAAGTGGAAAAATCATTCATAACACACTCCTCAATTGAAAATTATTTTAACAATCTGGCTCAACAATTAAGTACAGAGATCAAAGAATTGAAAGATGCATCAATCAGTAATTATTTAAGAAGATTAGTTAATGATAACAGTACTGATTATTCTCTTTGGAAAGCAAGAAACCAAAAGAATTAAAAGGCCAATAATGCGGATTCCTCCAATAAGAATAGCTTGATCGAAATGGGCTAGAAATAATGAAGATAAAGCTCGAGAATTTGCTGGTCACCTCGAAAAAATATTCCAGCCACATGACGACCAAACTTTGGAAGCCGAAAAAAAATGAACAAGATGTGCAAGAAAATAAATAAATCCTACCGACTACAGTAAAAGAAGAAAGACAAAGTTAATATGAATACGAAAAAAAACTCCTGGTTACGATCCTATTACTTCAGAAATCTTGAAAGAACAGCCAAGGAAAGCTCTGGTAAAGCTCACCAATGGAATCAAATGTATTCCCAGCTCTTGGAAAATTGCAGAAGTAATTATGATCACAAAACCTGGGAAACCACCACATGAAACCTCGTCTTAATTTCGCTGTTACCAGTCATGTCCAAACTCTTTAAGAAGCTATTTTTAAAAAGGTTAAATCCGATAAGTAAAAACTTGATCGCAAATCATCAGTTCGGTTTTCGTTACCAACACTCGAGCACAAGTTAAGAAATCTTCTACCAATGCAATTTACAAAAATATTGGAATCTTAATTGAAAAATAAAATCTTCAGGATTGAACTATATGATAACTATTCTGAATTGAAAGAAATCAATACAGGAATAACACAGGGCACTGTATTACCGTGTATGACACGGCGACCTTAACTGTTGCAGAAAGCAACGAAGAGTCAACCCACAACCTACAATCATCTGTTACTTAAATATATAAATGGACAAAACGATGGCGAATAAAACTAAATCGAGAAAAAATACCGTATGCGAATACGGCTAATTATCTCGGCTTGATCCAGGATGCTAAACTACGATGGAAAGCACACACTAAGAAAAAATTAAGAACTAAAACTTAAATACAGAAGGATACTGAAGGAAACTTGTTTTTACAACATATGTACACACAAAAAGCTTCTACTTTACAAGCAAATACTGAAGCCGATTTGGACTTATGGTATTCAGCTTTGAAGTTGTACCCGACAGAGCAACGTAAATATCATCGAAAGATTTCAGAATATAGTATTAAGGTACATCGTTGAAGCACATTGGTATGTCAGGAACAAAGACCTCCATAGGAACCTTAAAGTGAACCTCGTTTTAAATGAAATTCGGGGAAAAACACGGAGGCATGTTAGTAAGAAAGGCAGCAGCAACATGTGAACAGTAAGGCAACTCAGCCGTTAAACGAACCAAACCTTTTAAGCTGGTAATTGTTAGGGTAAACAGAATTGTGCTGATCTTGTAGTGGAATTATACTTATCATCATATGGTGTCAGAAGTCGACCATCATAAAGGAAAATAATATAACATATAAAAATTAAAGTAGGAAAAAATCGCGTAATACTAAAAACTAAAGGCTTAAAAAATAAAAAAAACTCGTAACATTAAAATCAAGGGATACACATAATAATATATAGATAAAAATTAACGATAATTTTACAAAAGGGAGAGATAAACCACCAAAAAGTTTGCTGATCAAAACAATGTAGCCAACGAATGGAATTTATGGCAACAATATAAATTCTACGCAACAGCAACGAGTCTGAACAAAAAAGGAAGAGTACATCAAAGTTGCGACGTTCATGACATGCATCGGAGCAAGAACGATAGTTGGTTTCAAGATATCATTGCAAACAACTTCAATAAAATTCAAAATATTTGCAGGGGCAATGTGCTACATATGTAGTAGATAAATCATTATTTATAGCTAAGATTTACATTTAGACAAATCAAACACAAAAAGCTTAGAAGCATATGGCGGTTATTTAATTAAAGTTATGGGCAAAAAAAGAATTAAGTGTTGAGTAAAGAATAAGGAAAAGATATTCACATTTACAATAATCAAGGAAAAAGGAACACCGGTAATAGGGCTTCATACAGCTATCGACTTGGGCTTGATTAAAAAGGATGGCAAAATGGCAAAATAAAATCATCACAATCCGAAAAAGTATAGTATATTTGAGCTAGATGACGGTATTTTTAAAGGAATAGGTGTGTTAAAGAATTTTACGTACGACATTGACCTGATTCAAGATGTGAAATTCAATGTTATCAGCCTTGTCAGTAAGTCAGAGCAATAGGAGTGGTGATAATGTAGTATATGCATCCAGATCATTGAGCAAAGCCGAATTATGCACGCAAAAGTTTCAGTTAATGGTCAATCTTTTACAAAACTACTATGATCTGCTCCGCAGGAGATTACAAAGAATTACGTTCGACCTAACTCAATACAATCCAACAGTAATCTGCCAGTTCCATTAAATTGAAAGTTACACGTGTAACTCAAATTAAAAACTGACTAAACCAACCAAATTTAAGTTGACCGAACTCAGACTACTTTCAGAACATTTTCAGTTAAGTCATCGTTTACATGTTGAATTTAACTCAGAAGTTTTCATTCAGATCACTTTCGATTTAACATGTCGTCCCATGCAAATGAGAGTATGTTAAGTGACTATATCATACTCTCAAATAATCGTATAATTGAATTCTCTGAATATGATTTTATATTATGGCAGTTTTTCGTAAAACTCGAAATCCTCCCTGATGGTTAAAAACAACAAAATATACTCTCACTTTCTTTTCTGCTATACATTTCTCGAAAGTAGAATATAGCAAAGTATTTTCAAATATTCTTGCACGTAACTATTTTTATTTATTCCTTTACAAAATCATTTATCATACTTTCAGTTGTGTTTTTTTATTTGTTTAATTCATAAACTACTTTAGAACGTTATTTTTTTTTCCTTTCTCAATAATAAGTGACCTTTATAATAGTTCAATTGGGCAACTCTCAGAACTTTACCAATCATAAATCACTTTATAATAATTTTAATTGGATTAATATCGAAGGATGTTTTGCGTAATATTTAAACATATTGTTTTTTATTTTGTTTGTTAGTTTTTATTTGAGTTTTAATCAGAACGGACTTGGATATCAATTTAATGCAAAAAAATGTTGCTAAGAGGTAAAAAAATATTAAAATTGGCATTGAATCAAATTGACGAAAAAATCGGTAAGACTATGATAAGTGCACTATTTAAGAGGTAATTCTTAAGGGTAAATACTATTTTTATTTAGCTAATGAAAGTGTAATAAGTGATGAAATAATTACTGAGAACCGTTCTCAACCGCAAGCTGACTTGCTAAGTAAGTATTTTGGCTCATTCGTAAAATTATATATTTGGGGATAACTGTTTTTGGAATTTTAATTTAGTGTGTCACAGGAAAGTGAACGAAAACTTCAGACAATTGGAAGAACCAATTGATAAAAATGATTCTAGTTTATTTGGTTAGTAGTTCTAACATTTAAGCTGTTACTGTAAAATAATAACCGTAACATTATACTAATTTATTCATATTGATTTCCCTGACAGTGGAAACGAATATAAACCAAGTAATAGTGAGTCAAGTTCGTCGGAGGATGAAATAACCTCAGTTTTATCAGGTTGGAAAATTAAATAATACATTTTAATATTTATATTCAACGGGTTTCAATTATCTATGTAGGTGGGAATGCTTTGAGCGTTGTTACTGCTGTTACTCCCCCTAATTCAGGAACGGAAGCTCAAGGTATTAACGTTGTTGAGAATGTAAACTTCACGCCAAAGTCCAATAAACCAAACGTAAGAAAACGTAAAAGGGATCAGCTTAATTGGATTTCCAGAATTTCTAAAACGGCCTATAATAAGGGATTGACACACGTGAATGAGAGAGGCCAACCAATAAAAGGACGGCAGATGCGGCCGCCTTGCACTTCCTGCCAAAATAAATGCTCCGACAAAATTACAAATACAGACAGACAATTTCTTTTTAATCAGTTTTGGAGCCTAGGTGAACGCTATCGCCAATGGAACTTTATAATTCAGTACACCGAACAAAAAGTAAAAATTCGAGCCAAATGTGCTGCAAATAGGCAAAGGGGCGGCATCCGTGAATATTTTTTGTTAGCTTCGAGCGGGAATAGTTCTTTAATTCGACAGAAGGTAACAATTGTTTGAAATTTGTTTCATGTGTACATGTATAAACTTTTGTTATTTTAGGTATGTAAACTAATGTTTCTCAATACGTTGGATATTAATAGCCAGTGGATCACAACGGCATATGAGAAAAAACAATCTGGAAGTGGCGTTTTAGATATTGATCGCAGGGGCAAACACGAGCGATCGGAAGACATACGGAAGCTTGCTATGTTCAATACAATTTGTGAGCATACAAATTCATTTCCATGCGTTCATGCACATTATTGCCGACAAAAAAGTAATAAAAAATATTTAGAAGGAAATTTAACTGTTGCAAAAATGTACCGGCTATTCGTTGAATTTATGGAAGCAAGCTCGATTGAACATAGCGTGACTGAACGTCAATACCGCGACACTTTTAACCAAAATTTTAATTTAGGGTTTTTTGTACCCAAGAAAGATCAATGCGACCAATGCATTGGATTTGACAATTTGTCGCCCGAAGAAAAAGAACAAAACAAATTAATTCAAGACAGGCACTTGTCGAATAAAATCGAATCAAGAAAAATAAAAGAAATCGAAAAACTGGAAGCTCAACAAAGTGAAGGTAAAATCGTCAGTGCAGTGTTTGATTTTCAAAACATTTTAACTGTACCACAATCTCGGGCGTCAGTTTTTTACTATAAGCGAAAATACTTTGTGTATAACTTTACTGTATATTCTATGAATAGCAATACTGGATTCTGCTTTGTTTGGCACGAGACACTTGGTAAACGTGGGGGAACAGAAGTCGCCAGTTGCCTTAAGCAATTTATCGAATTGCATCCAACTTGTAAAGATTTTAGATTTTGGTCAGACAATTGCCCTGGCCAGAACAGAAATAAAATATTGTACACATTTTACGCTTGGGCTTCTAAAAATTATAATATCAACATCTCGCATACATATTTGGAGAAGGGCCACACCCAAAATGAGGGCGACAGCGTTCACTCTTGTATTGAACGTGTGGCGAAAAATCAAGAAATTTTTGTGCCGGAGCAGTGGTACCAGCTAATAAGATGTGCAAAAGTGAAACCACCAGCTTATAAAGTTATTGAAATGAACTTTGGAGATTTTATTGACTTCAAAACTCCTTCAAACCACTTTAATTTTACCAAAAATATTAATGGGGAAAAATTTTGTACCAGCAAAATGAAACAGCTTTTTATTGATCGAAATAATCCACAACATCTAAAATACAAATATGCATTTGAAGAGCCCTATAGAATCATTGCTTTAGTTAAAGACATTAAATTTAGAGGACGAAATTCGACCAAATCAACGAATCTTTGTTTTGAATTAAAACAGGCGTACAATTCGCTCCATCCGATAACGGAGGCCAAATACAAAGATTTGGTAGATCTCTGTAATAAAAAAAGTATTAATTCTGCATACCACAATTTTTACAGAAATCTGCCTCATTCATCCGATAATTTGGAAGCTTCGGATGATGAATAAAAGAAACCAAATTTTTTTTCGTGATATTATTCGTGATTTCGTGAATTTCTTATTTTTGTGATATTATTTTAATAAATGGAATATTCTTTATACTTACATTAAATTTTTCAGCAATTTTATATTATATGGAATAAAACTTGAAATATTTCAACAAAAACAATTATAAACTATTTTAATATAACGAATATTAATATCTCTCCTAATCAAATTATGATTTCGTCGTTTAGTACCCAGAAATATATTTTATTTCCAGTTGATTATAATACATGTATAGTTTATCATAGTACATTGTAAAAAAAAAACCGCACAAGACTATTACAACATTTTTAAACTTAGTTTTCATTATAAATAATTAATTAATTTTAATGGGGATATTAAAAGCTTAAAGAACTGATAACACCTCACATTTTTTTATTGAAACCGTTGAAATTAACTTTGTAGCAAAACAGTCACAATGGATTTAATAGTAAAAAAATTCAAACTCCTTTCCTGAAAAATGACATTTTTAACTTATCATACTCTCATTTGCATGGGACGATGTATATTTAGCATGTAGCAAGTAAACTTATTCTTTTCGCTCTATTACCTTTTTCGTGCGTTAACTCTTTCTTCCAGAGTTTAAAATGGGATTTCATTTTGCTCTTCGCTCTTCATTTTTGTTCAAGAGCGCTAATAAAAACTATTAAAAAGCTCTTTATAAAGAGCGATATTGTAAAAAAAAAAATATCGCTCTGAAGAACTGTAGCATTATTTTTATTATAAGGCTCTTGCTCTTCCACTATTGCATTTGTGTTATCATATTTTCGCTCTTTGTTATTGCGCTATATTGAGAAAATAAATACGCTCTGCTCTGATGAATAAAAACGTCATTATTATATTGCTCTTGCTCTTATTATTACAGCAAACGGTTACATTCAAAACCTTCTAAATTTCTTTAGAAAGCCAGATTGTTTAATTAGCGAACAGAAGCACGGGCATTGGAGATGGGATTCTAAAATGATTTTTGGGTGAAGTTCTGGAATATGGCCAACTAGGATGGAACTTCGCTATTCATTAACTGATGTTAGTGAAATTTGACACGCGCGATTTAAATGGGATTCTAAATTGAGTTTTAGGTGAAGTTCTGGGATATGGCTAATTAGGATGGAACTTGCCTATTTTTTAACAGATTGTGATGCAATTCGACATGTACGTTCAAAATGGGGTTCTAAAATGATTTTTAGATGAAGTTCTGGAATATGACTAATTAGGATGGAACTTGGCTATTCCTCAACCAATTGTGAGATTCTAAAACGAGTTTTAGATAAAGTTCTGGAATGTAAGCAATTTGAATGGAACTTGGCTACTTCTTAACTGATTTCATTGAAATTTGGCACGAGCGATCGAAATGGGATTCTAAAATGATTTTTAGGTTAAGTTCTGGAATATGGCCAACTAGGACGGAACTTGGCTATTCCTTAACCGATTTTAGTGACATTTGACTCGCGCGATGGAAATCTGATTCTAAATTGATTTTTGGATCAAGTTCTGGAATATGGCCAATTATGGTGGAACTTGGCTATTTCTTAACCGATTTGAGTGAAATTTGACATGTGCGTTGGAAATGGGATTCTAAAATGATTTATAGATAAAGTTCTGGAATATGGCAAACTAGGATGGAACTTGGTTATTCTTTAACCGATTTGAGTGAAATTTGACATGTGTGTTGGAACTGGGATTCTAAAATGATTTTTAGATGAAGTTCTGGAATATGGCCAATGGGGATGGAACTTGGTTATTCCTTAACCGATTTCAGTGAAATTTAAAATGCGCAATGGAAATGGGATTCTAAAATGATTTTCGAATGAAGTTCTGGAATATGGCCAATTATGGCGGAACTTGGCTATTTCTCAACCGATTTGAGTGAAATTTGACATGTGTGTTGGAAATGGGATTCTAAAATGATTTATGGATAAAGTTCTGGAATATGGTCAATTAGGATGGAACTTGGCTATTCTTTAACCGATTTGAGTGAAATTTGACATGTGCGTTGGAAATGGGATTCTAAAATAATTTTTAGGTGAAGTTCTGGAATATGGCCAATGGGGATGGAACTTGTCTGTTCCTTAACCGATTTTAGTGAAATTCAAAATGCGCTATGGAAATGGGATTCTAAAATGATTTTCGGATGAAATTCTGGAATATGGCCGATTACGGTGGAACTTGGCTATTCCTTAACCGATTTGAGTGAAATTTGACATGTGTGTTGGAAATGGGATTCTAAAATGATTTATAGATAAAGTTCTGGAATATGGCCAACTAGGATGGAACTTGGCTATTCTTTAACCGATTTAAGTGAAATTTGACAAGTGCGTTGGAAATTGGATTATAAAATGATTTTTAGGTGAAGTTCTGGAATATGGACAATTGGAATGGAACTTGGCTATTCCTTAACCGATTTTAGTGAAATTTAAAATGCGCAATGGACATGGGATTCTAAAATGATTTTCGGATGAAGTTCTGGAATATGGCCAATTATGGCGGAACTTGGCTATTTCTCAACCGATTTGAGTGAAATTTGACATGTGTGTTGGAAATGGGATTCTAAAATGATTTATGGATAAAGTTCTGGAATATGGTCAACTAGGATGGAACTTGGCTATTCTTTAACCGATTTGAGTAAAATTTGACATGTGCGTTGGAAATGGGATTCTAAAATGATTTATGGATAAAGTTCTGGAATATGGCCAATGGGGATGGAACTTGGCTATTCCTTAACCGATTTAAGTGAAATTCAAAATGCGCAATGGAAATGGGATTCTAAAATGATTTTCGGATGAAATTCTGGAATATGGCCAATTACAGTGGAACTTGGCTATTTCTTAACCGGTTTGAGTGAAATTTGACATGTGCGTTGGAAATGGGATTCTAAAATGATTTATGGATGAAGTTCTGGAATATGGCCAACTAGGATGGAACTTGGCTATTTCTTAACCGATTGTGATGCTATTCGACATGTGCGTTTGAAATGGGATGAATGAAGTTCTGGATTTTAGAGAAATTTGACATGCGCGATGGGAACGGGATTCTACAATGATTTTTAGAGTTCTGGAATATGGTCAACTTCCTTAACCGATTGTGATACAATGTAACATGTGCGTTGGAAGTAAGATTCTAAAATGATTTTTAGATGAAGTTCTGAAATAAGGCGAACTAGGATTAATCTTGGCTATTCCTTAACCGATTCTGATGAAATTTAACATGTGCGATCAAAATGGAATTCTAAAATGATTTTTAGATGGGTTTCTGAAATATGAATCATATAGATGGAACTTAGCTATTCCTAAACCGATTGTGATGCAATTCAATATATGCGTTGGAAGTGGGATTCTAAAATAGGTTTTAGATAAAGTTATGGAATATGGCCAACAGCAGATAAACCTCGACAGCTGCATGGATTACGGAAACTGGATATATTTAAATATATCAATATGAGTTACATAAAATAATAATTATTATAGATTACTTATATTGACATGTTTATACATCTGCCGGAAAATTTAGTCGCGATCAAAAGAAAATAAGAAAAAATGGGTGACAGCACGCTAATGTAAGTGTAGGACCCCGGAATTAGAAAAATCATTTTAGAATCCTATTTCCAACGAACATGTCAAATTGCATCAGAATAGGCTAAGAAATAGCCAAGTTCCAACCTAATTGGCCGTATATGCCTTATTACAGAACTTTATCTAAAAATCATTGTAGAATCCCGTTTTCATCACACATGACAAATTTTCACTAAAACCTGTTAAGAAAAAGCCTATTCCAACACAATTTGCCATCTTCCAGAACTTTATCCAAAAATCATTTTACAATCCCATTTCCAACACACATGTCAAATTTCACTCAAATTGGTTAAGAAATAGCCAAGTTCCACCATAATTGGCCATATTCCAGAACTTCATCCATAAATTATTTCAGAATCCCATTTCCATTGCGCATTTTAAATTTCACTAAAATCGGTTAAAGAATAGTAAAGTTCCATTCCCATTGGCCATATTCCAGAACTTTACCTAAAACTAATTTTAGAATCCCATTTCCAACGCACATGTCAAATTTCACTCAAATTAGTTTAATAATAGCCAAGTTCCATACTAGTTGGTTATATTCCAGAACTTTATCCATAAATCAATTTAGAATCCCATTTCCAACGCACTTATAAAATTTCACTCAAATCGGTTAAGAAATAGCCAAGTTCCACCATAATTGGCCATATTCCAGAACTTCATCTAAAAATCATTTTAGAATCCCATTTCCAACGCACATGTCAAATTTCACTCAAATCGGTTAAGGAATAGCCAAGTTCCACCATAATTGGCCATATTCCAGAACTTCATCCGAAAATCATTTTAGAATCCCATTTCCATTGCGTATTTTAAATTTCACTAAAATCGGTTAAGGAATAGCAAGGTTCTATCCCCATTGGCCATATTCCAGAACTTCATCTAAAAATCATTTTAGAATCCCATTTCCAACACACATGTCAAATTTCACCCAAATCGGTTAAGGAATAGCCAAGTTCCACCATAATTGGCCATATTCCTGAACTTCATCCGAAAATCATTTCAGAAACCCATTTCCATTGCGTATTTTAAATTTCACTAAAATCGGTTAAGGAATAGCCAAGTTCTATCCCCATTGACCATATTCCAGAACTTCATCTAAAAATCATTTTAGAATCCCATTTCCAACACACATGTCAAATTTCACTCAAATCGGTTAAGGAATAGCCAAGTTCCACCATAATTGGCCATATTCCAGAACTTCATCCGAAAATCATTTTAGAATCCCATTTCTATTGCGCATTTTAAATTTTACTTAAATCGGTTAAAGAATAGCCAAGTTCTATCCCCATTGGCCATATTCCAGAACTTCATCTAAAAATCATTTTAGAATCCCATTTCCAACGCACATGTCAAACTTCACTCAAATCGGTTAAAGAATAGCCAAGTTCCATCCTAGTTGGCCATATTCCAGAACTTCACCTAAAAATCATTTTAGAATCCCATTTCCAACCAACGCACATGTCAAATTTCACTCAAATCGGTTAAGAAATAGCCAAGTTCCACCATAATTGGCCATATTCCAGAACTTCATGTAAAAATCATTTTACAATCCCATTTCCAACGCACATGTAAAATTTCACTCAAATTGGTTACAGAATAGCCAAGTTCCATCCCCATTGGCCATATTCCAGAACTTCACCTAAAAATCATTTTACAATCCTAGTTCTATCGCACATGTCAAATTTCACTAAAATCGGTTAAGGAATATCCAAGTTCCATCCCCATTGGCCATATTCCAGAACTTCATCTAATAATCATTGTAGAATCCCGTTTTCATCACACATGTCAAATTTCTCTAAAATCGGTTAAGGAACAGCCAAGTTCCGTCACAATTGGCAATATTCCAGAAATTTATCTAAATATCGTTTATCAAACATTCTTTATTTATTGATATTTAAAGAGCAATTCCTGTGTTACAAAAAATTTTGCTCCCTAATGTATTTTCTACAATGGCTCTGTAGAATGGGTTGGGAGCGATATTTTTAGCTTTTACGCTCTCTGTTTTAAGAGCAAAATTAAAAATAAAAATTTAAATTACTTTGAAAGAGCGAAATAATTTTTTTTTTGTGTTTATCATTAGAGGGTAAGAGCGTAAAAGCAAACTGAAAAAAAATTTTATTGGGAGCAAGAGCGAAAATTTTTATAAAGAGCTCTTAAAGAGCGATAAATTTAAACTCTGCTTTCTTCAGTTAAATTTAGGCATTTGAGCGGTAAAAAACAAGTTCTGTAAATAAAAACAGTTTTGAAATGGTATTCTTAGAAAGTAAACTTGGGTCTTGTGAATACATATACATATACATACTCCAACTTTATGTAGAAAGCTTAAACATAAATTTTCAACTGACTCCTAAATCCGTTTAGGCTGTAAGGGGTAAAAGCCAAGAGACACTCCTTCGATTTTTTTTTTCCTGACCCAGAAGACTCCAAAACATATAAATCGACAAAAATCTCAACCTTCGAGATTTATCATGATTAGTTTACCTTATTGAATTATATGTAAAATAAATAAAAATGATTCATGATGTTGAAATAAACTTTTTCATATTTTGTATTTTTATTAAATCAAAAGATAACGAAAAACAAAATTTAAATTCATAAAACTTTAAAATTTTAATTGAGTTAAAACGAAATGGAAATATTTCCTACATAAAAAAAAAGTTATAAGTTTATTAAAAACAAATAATAATTAATTTAAGATGGAAATAAGCTAAATTTAAAGGATTTATTTTATGTTTCACTTAAAGTTGTAAACTTGCTCTTATAGGAATCGATTTCTAGGAAAAAAATTCTTAATCTAATATTTGAACGATTTATTATATTTAAATAATATGATTAGGCAATCAATAATGTGTGGTTCGCCTTATGAATACCGATTTTTGCTGGTTTTTTGTTTATGGCATAATTTTAAGAAAGATTAAAATTTTGATGTTCATTGTGCAAAACAAAATTAAGCTTCCGATAAGAATAATAATTTAAAGGTTAATCACGTTATTATAATAAAAAGAAGAAAATATTTAAGAACAACAAAGACCATCAAAAAATAATATTTTCGACAATATTTGTATTCCCTCGAGCGCTATCTGTTCCAGACATATCATTGTCAGCTTAAACATATTGTTGAAAGAAGATGATTTATATTGCCGTGTCCGGCTAATTATTTATGAGTGAAATATAAAGGTGTGCATTATTCTGCTCGTGAAACATGTTTGATATAACTACCTAGTATTTTTAGTATATTGTATTTTCAACATTATTTATCAACATACTAGTGTATAATACTTATAGTTGTACATTAATTATTCTTAAAATTCAACAGAAATGTATATATAGTCGTACATAACGAACCACTGTAGAAACTTAATTAATACTAGAAAAATATTATTTGCGAACAAAAATCCTTTGCTTTTAAAATATTAAATTAGGGATGTCGTTATTTATGTCGTTTATTTACTCATGTGTATAAACATAAATATACGACATAAATAATGACAATCCTAATTCGATGTCAAGAGACATAATGATCAAAATTCACCCAAGTATTAATTAGTATGTTTTTAAGATTAGTTTTATTAATTAAAAACATATAACTGGAATACAACATATAACTTATAATGCAACATTGTCTGCAGAGACTTTACAAATTATTTAACTCGAGAAAATGATGTAGGCACTAATAAAAATGTGTTGATAATGTAAACATGTGTATACATATGGACATTCCATATATTCCTTTTAAACCAATATCAAATTCGATGACGAGGGCGAATTTGTGGGAGAAATATTTAGGCAAGACCAAATCAAATATTGTTAAACCGTGTACAAAACATTTGAATATCAAAGGTTTTCCAATAGGAATGGTACAATTTAAAATGGTTATAATGGCAACACTGCGTATTATTTTTTGACATTTCTTATGTCATTTGTGTTCAGTAGGTTATGTTTAGAAATTGTTAACTTATTTGAATACTATAATAATAACTTTAAACGATACAAGTGTACCAGTGCGACAAAGAAATGCACGCACACAAGAGAATATTGATTTGGTAGCAGCAAGTGTAAGAGAAAATCCAAATTTATCGATTCCACGTCGTTCTCAACAGTTAAATTTTTCTCAAACAACAACATGGAGAATTTTAAGAAAATATTTGGGTTTACATCCTTAAAAAATTAAACTGGTTCAAGAACTGTAGCCATTAGACCACCATAAACGTCGCTTATTTTCTGATTTTGCTCTTGAACAACTTGAAAATGATGAACATTTTTTTCGAAAAATTTTATTCAGTGATGAAGCTCATTTTTGGTTAAATGGTTATGTAAACAAACAGAATTGCAGAATTTGGACTGTTCAGACACCATTGCATCCAGATAAAATCACTGTGCGGTGTGCAATTCATGCTGGTGGAGTGATTGGTCCATATTTCTTGGAAGAAAATGGTCGAAGAGTAACAGTCAATGGAGAACGATACAGAACAATGTTCAATGATTTTTTTCCTGCTGTTGTTGAGAATAATCTGGAAGATATGTGGTTTCAACAAGACGGTGCCACCTGCCACACAGTCACCTTAACAATCGATTTATTGAAAAGAAAATTTGGCGATGAAATTATCTCAAGATTTAGTATAGTTAATTATCCTCCCAGGTCGTGTGATTTAACAACTTTGTGATTTCTTTCTTTGGGGATATGTTAAGTCACAAGTTTATGCTGATAATCCAACAACAATTGAGCAAATAAAAATCAACATTGAACGTGCTATTGATGAAATACAGCCAAATTTATGTGAAAAAGTGATGATAAATTGGGCTGACAGAATGCAGTACATACGGAGAAGTCGTGGTGGTCATATGAATGATGTTATTTTCTATAAATAATTGCATAAAGTGTCTTTTTTAATTTTTTAATTGTATCATTCCTATTGGAAAACCATTTACTATTTAAATGGCATCACGCCGGATTGGTAGAGTGGCCTGTACAGTACTGTAAAATCAGTTTTGTCATTGGCACGTTCGTTTTGTTTACGTACATTAAGAACTCGATACTGATTAATTTAAACAGCTTTTAGTATACTCTATTTTGAGCAAAAGCTCATTTACAATGGAGTATAGCAAAGGAAACAAACAGCAAAATTTAACATAAAAACGGCATTTTCAGCTCAGAATTTCCGTTCGGCACGAGTAAACAATGCGTCGAATGGTAGGTAAAAGTGAGGTCTGGGGTAACAACATTTAGCGATGTTTTATCCTACATTCAGCCAAGGTCACAGCATAGTTTCTCAAATCGTATAGCGTTTAATTCGGATTTAATCTCACTATTCCAATCCCTGGATGTATTGTATACAATATTATATTGTATTAATAACCCAATTATTTAATTATTTGGATTTGTTAGGAACTTCAGATATCCATGATGATAGGTTTCTACAACATAATAACTATTTTGCACAAAATAATAAAAAAAATACAATTTTCCTAAAATAATTTAAGGAAAAATAAAAATACAAAATAAACAAGACTAACTGACTCATAAGTCCAGAGGTCGGCCGATTGGAGAAAGGGTTGAAAAGGGACAAAATGCGCAGATTATTAAATTGTCGTATAGTTCAAAATTATTTTCAAAAACTAGAACAACTTTGCGATATTTTTGCCTAACTGCAACAAACCCGAATTATTTGAGGAAACATAACCGCGACCCACTAAAACGGGTAAACCCGTTATTCTACTTACTGTCTTTTTACCAGAAATTCTATTTTTTTCAAGAAACAAAGACAAAATTCCGTTCGAAAAACAGTCGGACGTCATTTATCAAATTTCATTTGACTTTAACCAGTGCATCATACATGGCCAAATTTAGCAGTTTTTAGGAAAACGAAACTCGCAACATATTTATGTGTGCTAAATCTAATAACACACAAGAAAAGGAAATGGCCAAAAGTTCCATCTCAAAACAAGTGAAACAAAATCAACAAGTTGTTTCTCTGGATAATGTAAAAATCTTACAAAATGATTTAAATTATAGACAGATGTCAATACTTGAAATGATTTACATATAAAAATGTAGAAATAATATTAATCTGCCGTAATCTATTAATGTACAATCATCTGTTATAATCATATAATAGTAGATATGATTTAATTGATGGTTACACACACACACACATAATAAAGATAATTTGACTTCCACCTCGCGTAGCAACTTTTTCATTTAAGCCATTTAAGCGTCATCTCGTTTTAATTTTATTTTATGAGCTGTTTAGTACCAGGATTGTTGCCTTCGAACTACTGTGCTCTATATATGCCCTCTGTTCGCAGCAAAATAGAGGACCTGCTTGCTAAATCTCCGACAAAACCTTATTAGCGCCGACAAAATTAGAACCATTATCTGAATATATATCCGTGCATAATCCTCTTCGGGCAACGAATCTTTGAAGTGATGCTAAGAAGTTACTTGTGGTTAGGTTTGACACAACTTCTATGTGAACTGCTTTTGTGCTCATGCAAACGAAAACAGCTAGATATGCCTTCCAAACTTTAGTGGATCGTCCAAAATGCTGTTTGATTTGTAGCGGTCCTGCGAAATCGACCCCTGTTTTCAAAAATGGGCTCTGCAATTGAAACCGATCTAGCGGTAGATTTCCCATCATTTGGAAATTCGGCTGTGCACTAAATCGGTTGCACGTGTTGCATTGTTTAATCACTTCTCTAATTATTCTGCGACTGTTTATCAGGAAGTACCTTTGACGAACGATACTAATTAGCAGTGATATTCCAGCATGGCAGTGCTTGATATACAGGTTTCTCACCAGCAACGTGGTTGTCTTACACTTGGGTAGTATTAGCGGCTGTTTGGTTTCGAATTCTGCCAGTGAGTTTTCAATGCGACCGCCAATACGTAATTTTTCATTTTCGTCCAAAAACGGGTTTAGATTATAAATCTTGCTGCTGCTAGCCACTTGCTGGTTTGATTTTAATGAACGAATTCCTGATGACAAATTCTCGCTTTGAACTAATTTAATTATTGTATTTTCACTTTTTCGTAGATCATCAACGGTTAGTTCCTTCATCGGTTCATCTATTGCTGTTTTGGTCAACATAACTGAAAGTCGTCGAACGTACCTTTGGAACCATGCAAGAACTCGAACAATTTTTGAAAATGAAGAAATTCTGCTTACGAGCTGGTTAATGATGCAATTTTCATAAGTCGTGCATGCCATTGCTCATATTACCGTGGATTTCCTTTCTTCTTCTTGTATATCATTAACTTCCCTTTCATTTGATTATTGAGGCCACTGTGATTTTGCGAGACTTAACCATGTCGGTCCATGCCACCACAAGTCGAAATTAACTAATTTTGAGGGCGTCATACCTCTTGACGCACAGTCTGCTGGGTTGGTTAATGAGTCTACATGCTTCCAATGCTGCCGCGAGAACGTTGATAATATGTCTGAAGTGCGATTTGCAACAAACGTATTCCATCTCCTAGGTAGAGATGATAGCCAACCCAAAACTATTTTGGAATCCGTCCACAATGTGACCTTTATATTTGGCAATTTCAATGCTTCTATGACCATCCTTGTAAGATTAGTCAGCAGACTTGCAGCGCAAAATTCTAGTCTCGGGATAGAAATTTGCTTTATAGGTGCTACCTTTGTTTTAGAAGATATCAAGCTAACTCTCACCTCACCATTTTGATCAACACATCTGCAATAAACGACTGCCGCATACGCCCTTTCTAATGCGTCAGCTCTTCTTTAATCGTTTGCCACACAGTAGCTTCTCTTACTGGTAATTCATCATCCCAATCTAAACGCAGTAACCAAAGGCTTTGGAATAATATTTTTATAGTTATGATGGCAGGTGCCAACCACCCTAATGGATCAAAAATCTGAGCTGACTGAGATAACACCTCTCGCTTGGATCACCTTGTTGGTTGAATCGCTGCTACCTTGAATTGAAATGTATCCATCACTGGATGCCATTGTACCCCTAGTAATTTGAGACTACCGTTTCATTCCTCATCGCTAATATTTATAGGTAGCTGCTCTTTGCTTCCGGTTAGAATTGCCTCAAGAATCTTCGGATGATTTGAAGACCATTTCCTTAAATTAAAACCATACGAATGGAGTAATCGTGTGACATCTTCGGTAGTTTTTTGCGCTTCCTCTAAGGTATGAGACCCCGACATGAAATCGTCCACATAGAAATCGTGTAAGTTTTTTTCAGCAGTTAAAGGATTAGTTTGCAAGACATATTTTCCAATTTCTTGAAGCGCTTTCGTGGCTAAGTATGGCGCCGATGCCGTGCCATAGGTGACTGTACGCATTCGATAATGCGTTGGTTGTTGACCAGGATCTGATCGCCACACTATTCTATGGTAGTCTCTGTCATCAGGATGCAGGATTATCTGTCGAAACATCTTTTCGATATCTGCGGTAAATACAAATCTATACATACGAAATCGAATTAAAATTGCGATAAGTGGTTCGTAATTTGTAGGTCCCACCATGAGCGTATCGTTTAGAGAGTTACCATTAAATGATTTGAACGAAGCGTCAAAAACTACCCTGAGCTTGGTAGTCGCACTGGAATCTATTGCCACTCCATGATGTGGAAAATAGTAAACGCCTTCAGATCGATTTAATTCTGTAGCTGGTACGACTTCCATGTGGTTTAGGTTAATGTATTCTTCCATAAATAAGTGATATGCTTTCTTAAATTCTGGATCTCGAACGAATTTTCTTCCAACGGCTTGCAGTCTTCTAATGGATCCCATTAACGTGTTGCTTAGATTTTCTTGTTTTTGCTTGAAAGGAAGTCGTTCTATGAAACGTCTATCATCAGAACGAGTTGTGTTCTTTAAAATTGGTCTTGCGAACAGCGACTTAATTAGATCTCGTCTGGCTATGATATCCATAGATTTGAATCTTGAGCACTCATACAATTGGTGGGCATTTGACTGGCAGACGGGGCAACTAAACTCTGATTTAAGATGAAAACCCTTTACACTTGCATTTGGTCTAGACGCCTTAACAGTTGTCTTCATTCCTTCAAGCTCTTCAGAACGATGCGCTAGGAATTCATAAAATTTTTTCAAAGTAGGAAATTCATCTTCAACGGTTTGTCGCTTCCACAATTGCTTTGACTCCTCGTCTAATTTATTGAAGAGCAGTTAAATGAGCCATACATCCTTCGATTCTGCTTCATTACCCAGAGCCTTTAGACCTCGCGTTGCTTCGTCTGATGTGTCAAGAAGCTTTCTAGTATTTGTTGCATTTGCTTGCTGAATATTTGGCTGGTCCATAAATAATTTAATAAATGCGTTGGTAGTGATGCTTTTTCGATCATAACGCTTACATAGTTTTTGATAAGCTTCGATGTAGTTAGCTTCGGTTATAGAAAAATGTTTCAACAAATTACTTGCGTCACCCTTTAGTAGACCTTTCAAATATTGCAGCTTTTGAGCGGCTGATAAGCTTAAATTTCTGTGGACAGTAGTATCAAATAGGTCAACGAAACTTTGCCAATCGCGATAGTCACCAGAAAAACATGGTATATTAAGCCTTGGCAATTTGATATCATTACTAATTAAATTTTGGGAGGTATTATTATTGGATTGATTTAATGGGAAATGGTCGGTGACGGTAGACATGGACTGTTTTTGTAACCACGTGTTTAGTTTCGCGATTACACGATAATACTGTTCTTCGAATTCCTCGGATTCACTAGATTGAGAAGCATCTAAGTTAAACATTTCATCTTCGATATTTGAGAATGATTGAAGAAGTTCCTTTGCACGTTTTGCACGCTCTTTAACTTCCTCTTCACTCGAGTCTGCGGAAAGTACGTTTACAAACTTATCGACTCTGGTTAATAAACCCTTAAGAATGCTTCAACGCTTAATTAATGCTTCCATTGGTAGTTCAAACAATTGTTAAATTAACGTTTGTTTCAGTTAACGGTACCACTTGTAACACGAAATTTGTTAAATTTTATGGCTGATCTTATGATGTAGGTACCACGTGTAATATTTTTTCACACAAACAATCTTATTTAGTATAAATATAAAGATAATAAAAATGTGTACTCATCTGTTCCTTTTGATTTTAGGTTGCAGCAGTATGTGGTGCAGCGTATGTTGTTTGTGAAATTCAATCTTCTTTGCTGGTGCGGAATATCTGCCTCGAAGGACCAATTTTCTATGTAATAAATTAGCGGACTGTATTGTTTTAATGTATCACTTTCACGATTCTTAATTTCACTGCACTACAAATAGTTTCTTAACTCAGCACAACAGAATTTGAATATTGATTATATTTTAAGGAAACACTTAAATAAAGGAACACAGTTCAATTTAGTATTGTACACAATTTATTTTCATTGATTCACCAAATACAATAATTAATTTTGGAATTTTGAACAATAAACATTTATTTCAACAGAAACAATAATTACAATAAAAATTTGAACAATAAATATTTATATAACAGAATATTATCAATTTTCTAAAGTTGACCTTGCTCGTTGATTGCCAAACGATTTCTACCAAACGACTGACTTGATTATTCGCGGTATCACGGAAAGTCTTACAACCTCGATTTTGATTGGTTGAATATTTAAAAAACGAGTCATTCTTTTATTGGACAAAAACTGGAAATTTGATTTAAAATTAAATTTTAAGGTAAGTTTGAATTTTAGTTAGGACACATAATTTAACCCATAAAATGTTAGTTTAGAAACGAACCATTATTGAGCACAATTAATCAAGTCAATTCATTCAATTTACATTAGGTGGCAATATGATTAATTTAAAATTTAACGATCTACTGCAATGTTTGTTTTAGATAATAAATATAACATTTTCATAAAAATAATCAATCATAATATAACCTTGATTACAAAGATAAGTATAAAATAATTATTTACAAATTTATGTTTTAAATATTTTGTTTTAATTGAATTCTATTTTTTAGATGCGGCTGATTTAAAGATTGTGGGCTACAACAGATGTGGTTAAAAATAGTTCGATAATTTAGAAAACAAAAACAACGTTAGAGTGAAACACTAATATAAGACTAGACATAGGCCGACCCTTATAAATACAAGCACATAGTTTAAGGACTACGTTCAAATGTACAAAGTTAGATGCCTACTAATCGATAAGAATTCTGCCAAAAAGTTTATTCACCACATTTCTCTCTAAACAGAAAAATAACAATTCGATTCAATTACTTGTTTATTTTAATTTCACACTTAATCAATCAAATTCTTGGAAAACAATTTTCCAAAAAAAATAACAAAATTTTGAATAAGAAAAATTAGATTTTATTTTTATGCCCTAGAAAACAATTTTTTTTTTTTTTTTGTGTATTAAAACATAATACCTGCAATCCTAAAAATAAACAGTCCGTGTAATTTCATTTAAATAAATTAGTTTTTGTGGTGGTATATACAGAAAATGGTATCTTCATTTCTTTATAGCAAGGTAGCTAAGGAAGGAGGTGTTAAAATATAAAATAATTATATTCCAATATGCTTTTGTTTTACCGAAAGTAGAATTATTTGAATTAATATCTTTCACCCCACACAATGTCGTACCTCTATGTATACAGGAAAAACAATTTCTAAAGTATTTGTATTTGACAGATAACAATTTTATAGACAACAAGAAGAATGATTAATGGGGTTGAGTTGAGGAAATAGAAGAGTTGTTTTTGTAGCTATGAGTGATGAAGAGGGAATAATAATTTAGAACAGAGAATTTAACAAAAAGTTTTAGCATATTATGATGTTGGTCTGTGGACTTAAAAACTGCTTACGATTTTAGAAAAAAACTAAAAAAAAGTTTTCTATTTTATTCTAAATTAAGGACTAAAAATATTTTATTTTTTTAATAATCGTAAAATAAGAAGAAAAGAAAAACTTTATCTGGATTTAAAATTACTCTACTTGCTTGCTATAAAAAATAAAATATAAAAGCTTAAATGTACTAGGGAATACAACTTTAGTATAATTTTGAGGAAACAAATTAAAGTTGTGGCTTTCAGTAAAAAGAATTTTTTTGTTTAGATTTTGGGAGATAGCTATATCTATCTATCTATCTATCTATATTATTAAACGAGCAATAATTGCGGGTATGTATATATGTCCGCACGAAAAACTACTTCGAGACCGATTTCGTTGACGTAAAATGGCTATATGATGTCTTTTTGCATGAAAATGCGATTGAGTCTGGTCTCAAGTCTGGGAAAACTCTGTAAGCCTTCAAATCTGGAAAAATTATCCAAATTTTACAGCGCCATCTCTAAAATGGTCAATTGTATATCGCTCATTTGCTACCACAATGGCATAACTCAAAATCGGTCGTTTTTGACTTATTTATAGAGAAATATCGGCTTTTTAATATAGTTAAAACTGATATAACGACACACCTAAAGCTATAAAGCTCACTACAAGACAAACGGAAATGTCTCTCAAATTATAACATTTGTTATTTTTAAATTGTGTCATTGTTGCAGCAAATGAGCGATATGTATTGTGTATTTTTTTTTATAGAAAAGAATGTTTGATGATTTTTTTAAATAGTACAGCTGCGTAGTTAGCAGCATACGGAGTTGGGATGTATTTAATTTTTTTTTATGATTTTTTTTTCATGGATGTCCATTTTTCAAAAATCACGACAAAAAAAAAAATTTAAATTAATGTTGGATGATCAGCATATTTTTTTTAGTCTTTTCCCGACGAATTTTCCGAGTGGAAATTCGTGATTTTCTCGCATTTTCCGTGATTTTTCCGATATGATGTAAAAGGAAATTATTCTTAGAATATTTTTCTTCATCTGTATACCAAATTACAGAAAGATCTGACAAATTTTATCTTTCTCTATGTTGATACGTCACATTGTATAAATCTATCTACATATTATATAATTTAGTAGAATGCTCAAAACTTTCTATAAAACCAAGTAATTTTTCGGCAAATTCCCATGCCGCAGTAGTCTAGGTGTTAGCGTTGTGGATTTTAAAATTTTAGATCGTAGTTCGAACCTCGAAAATTACATTCTTGAGATAAATTTTTTTTTCGTTTTTTTTTTTCAAATTTATATGGCATGTATGATTGAATAATAATAAAAGATGAATGTAAAAGTTGTAAGCTACATTTAGGCTATTATAGTAAATTATTTGTGTTGCAAAGGCACAATTATGACATTTACGTTCACAAAAATCAAGAATTAACTACAAAAACTACATTTACATTTAAGTTACGGTAAATGTATGTATATCAGTAAACGTAGGTATAATTTGGGAAACTACATATATATATGTATTTAGGTGAAGGATCATTAATTCGAGCGAGAATCTTGAAAATTTATATGAAATCGATATTGAAATAATTTTCTGGAAATATTGGATTCAATTTTCAATTGTAGGATTTAATTATTCCAGTGATTTTCTTGACCAAAAAATCACGAAAATGAGTGGAAATTAAATCCTAATGATGTAAATTTAAGCTGGGATTTTTTTTTTTTTTTCAAATTAGATTTAGAAGAAATTTTCAAGATTTTCGCTCGAATTAAGTTTGTAAAGTTTTCTCAAGTTATGTCTATACATTTACCGAAATAAGTACAATACATACATTTACAGTACCATATTATATATATTATTTTTGCAACAATAGATGCAAAGATTGATAATTTAAACGGTATTGTTTTTACCTTCAAAATATTCGGTATCATCGCTAATCGGAATATATTAGAATTGATTTTTACTGAATCCAGATAATTATCTTAATCGGGGATCAAATGATTCTTATACTGAGTTATTCATATACGACACTTATATTGCAGTAAATATTTCGACCGCTTTTACCAATGGTTAGCTAGCCAATCACAATATTACACAGATATCATTAATTTTCACTCGCGTCGGTAATCAATGTATACGTATATCGGAATAATTTAGGTGAACTACATACATATACGCATGGGTGCTAGAAAGCGATTGCGCTGGGTGTTGATTTCGGGAAAATTTGTCTAGGGGGTTCTCCAGTGGGCCCGGGTGCTTTTTTGTTAATTTTGGCGAATTTGCTAAAAAATTAGTGAGCGGGGGTTTTCGGGTGCCAGGAAGCGATTGCGACGGGTCTTGATAATTTAGAAGGTGTGTAACGATTGTATCGTTATCGTGATCCGGACGAAACAAAAAAAAAAAAAAAAAAAAAAAATTAAATTTAAAAAAAATAAGTTAAGAAACAAACACAAAAATACAATTTGGTAACGCACCTTAATAGGCTTTTTTTTATATAGTAGTAGTAATCGTGAATCATAGATGGTTAGACGTTATTTCACAGATTGACGACAAAAAAAAATTGTGATCCATGGACGCGGTAATTGTGACAGATAGAAAAAGAGAAAAAAAATAACAAGAATAAAAGTTAGGAACCTGGATTTTGGGAGAAAATCGGGTCTTTTTAGTGTGAAATTTCAAGGCGAGCGGTTCGACAACAAGAATAAAAATTGTAAAGCGATTTGGATAACGAGACCAAACAACGAAAAAGAAATAAAATTGAAATTGGAAAAAACCACCACGTCGACCGAAAATTGTTGCCCCTTTTGAGTGGATTTGTTTATTTTTGTGGCTGTTAAGAACGAATCAACATCATAATTAAACTGATTTCGTTTAAACATAATAAGTCATTACGGTTATAGTGGTGTATTTATAATACAAAAGAATATATTTACGAATTGTTGGATTTTGTTGGCAAGAGGAAATAACCGAACAAAAAAAAAATCCAGTCTATCATCGGGATACTCACAGCGATTAAAAACATCAAATTCGAAAGTGTCGGATAACGGGACCGAACGTGAGGCAACTTTTCCATACGCAGTGGTATAGATTGTCGGGCGCTGGTGAGTATCAGGGGACCTTCCAGAGAGCGTGGATTGCAACGAGTTAGGCAGAACGAATAACGGGATAGCGGCAACATTTATATTTTTTTTTTGTAATATTATCATTTTTTTTGAGGTTGTATGACCATTTGTTAATTTGTGTATCGAATTTCGGTACATTAGATTTGTTAATCTGTAGAGTGGGTGTATTTCTTTTTGCAGTTTCATTTCGGGAATTATATTTATTTTTAGGTTACGTCGGTCAGGTGGATGTACGGAGAGCTCTGCGGACTACCACGCGGGACCAGTCAACAAACCGCAAGCAAGGATTATCTGTAGTGAAAAGGAATTTACCCGTTTTAAATTGTTAAATTCAATAATGTATTTTATATAAAAACGAAATGAAAATGTGGTAAATTTTTTTTTTGGAGGTGATGATGTGAGATGTGTGTGTGTGTGTGGTAAGTGTGTAGAGCAGCTATCTCGACCGTGACAGGACACCACCAAAACCCCACGCCAGACTGCGCAATAGCCGGAGCAAAAGCTGCGGGTGGTGACGTCATGGTAATTCTGATAACGGGGTTGACCGTTCGGTCGACTGTTGTTACAGGTGTTCTCCATTTGTGCCCAGGCCTTTTTTTAATTTTTATGATTTTGGTAAAAATTGGTAAGCTGGGGTTTTCGTGTGCCAAGAATCAATTGTGACCGGTCTTGATTTCGAAAAAAATAGTTTAGGGGGTTCTTCAGTGGAACTCGGGCTCCTTTGTAATTTTCATGATGTTGGTAAATATTGGTAAGAAGTGTTTTTAAGTGGTATAAGGTGATCCCCATTGGTCTTGATTTCAGGAAAATTCAGACTCCATTTTTATAGTTTTAATGATTTTGTTGAAAATTGGTAAGTATGTTTACCAGTCCAGAGTGTCATCCATTGGAACTTGGGTTTTTTAAATTTTAACTATTTTGTTAAAAGTTGGTAAAGAGGGTTTTCGAGTGCCACGAAGCGATTGTGATGGGTATAAATTTTTGGAAAATTCGTTTAGGGGGTTCTCCAGTTGAGCCCGGGCTTCTTTTTTTTAATTTTTACATTTTTGGTAAAAATTTGTGAGCGGGTGGGTGCCAGACAAAGATTGCAATGGGTCTTGGTTTAAAAAAATTAGCTTAGGGTCTTTCAGTGGTATCCGGGTTCCTTTTTTCATTTTAACAATTTTGGTAAACATTTGGTAATGAGAGATATTCGAGCGGCAGGAAGCGATCGCCATGGGTATTGATTGAAGTCAAATAGGGTTTTGAAAGGTCTGCAATGGGTGTTGATTTCGGGAAATATATGTTTAGAGGGTCCTCCGGATGGTCGAGGTCCATTTTTTAAGTTCAACGATTTTTGTAATAATTGGTGAGCAGGGATTTTCTAGTGTTAGGAAACATTTGCAGTGGACTTTGATTTCGGGAAATGTCGTTTATTGGGTCCTCTAATAGGCCTGGGGTTCGTTTTTTTGAATATTTTTTTATTGATCATAATTGGTGAAAGAGAGTTTTCGAGTGCCAAAACGCGATAACACCGGGTATTGATTCTTAAAAAAAACGTTAAGGAAGTTCTCGTCCGGTGAGCCCCTGTTTGCTTGGTTTTATCTTACTTTTTAACTTACTACCGGTTTCTGAAACGGTTATTGATTTTTATTAATGTTGGTTGGGGTGGTTTTATTTCAGTAAAATTCGTTTAAGAGGATCCTCCTATGGGAATTGATATTTTTATTATTTTCTTTTGTTAATAGTAATTGGTTAGATGGAAATTTTCTAGTGAAAGGAAGCAATTGTAATGGGTTTTGATTTCTTGGAAAAATATTTTAGTAGGCTTTCTGGAGAGGTTCGGGTTTCATTTTTATTTTATTTTCTAACAAAGGAAATCTGATTGTTGTTATTGCTATTGATATTGCATTGTGTTTGGTTTTTTTTATTTGTTCAATTGTGATTTTTGAGAATTATATAGAGATCATAAATTAGTTCCAAATATGGATCGTATAGGTTCTGTAAAATGGCCAATTCCAATGGACCAAAGCCATTTCTCAACCGATTTCGATAGAACTCGGTATGTACCATGAAAATGGGATTGTAAAATGGGAATATGAATATTATTCTAGTTTCAATAGAATTAAACCATTTCCTTTCAATTGGGATGAATTGTATAGAATGGGATTTGTTTAGTATAGAATGGGATTCAAACATGAGTGTCGGAAATTTTTCTGGAAAATCGACAGTCTAAATGGAACTAACATATTGCTCAATTGAATGAGGTGAAACTCAGTGACATGAACGTGTAACAAACGCTAATGTAATTCGGAACGAGCGTAGCTCGGTGCTCCTGGGACTAATGTTATGATACAGCCTAATTTTAGGGGTCCGGGTCAAAATGCCGCGTTTTAAAATGTCGCGTTTTAAAATGTCGCGTTTTAAAATGTCGCGTTTCAAAATGCCGCGAGGTACAAAATGCCGCGTGGTACAAAATGTCGCGTCTTAAAATGTTGCGTTTCAAAATGCCGCGAGGTACAAAATTTCGCGTGATACAAAAAGACGCGTTTTAAAATGTCGCGTTTCACAATGCCGCGACGTACAAAATGTCGCGTGGTACAAAATGTCGCGTTTTAAAATGTCGCGTTTCAAAATGCCGCGAGGTACAAAATTTCGCGTGATACAAAAAGACGCGTTTTAAAATGTCGCGTTTCACAATGCCGCGACGTACAAAATGTCGCGTGGTACAAAATGTCGCGTTTTAAAATGTCGCGTTTCAAAATGCCGCGAGGTACATAATGTCGCGTGGTACAAAATGTCGCGTTTTTAAAATATCGCGTTTTAAAAAACTGCGTTTGTAAAGAAGGAATAAAATAAATGTTATATTGAGATAATAAGAAAATGTGTATTATTAAACAATATAAATGATTTGGGTGAAATTGAAAAATATGGTTTTTCCTAAGTACTGTTAATTTCGTTAATGAATTTTTTGTAAAGAGTTAGCTACAAATGATGTTTCATTGTCATATAAATTCATGGATGTTCCTTTATGGATAAGGAAAACCGTCAGGTGTTTTATGATCAATTGGAACAATTGGTTTGAAAACACTACACATTTTTGAAATTTGAGGGCGATAACCATAATAAAAGTACGTTTTTATTATTTTTCTAATTTCAAATACTGAACCCCTTTTCAGATAATTGTCCATTTCGCATAAAAGTATTTTTTCAGTTTTATTACTAAATTAAACATTAAAGGTAAATGTTTTTACTATGAAATTTGGAAAAACCAGCAATTAAACGGCGCTTTATAAATTTAAACCGTAAATTTTTCAGATCGGAGAATAAATACAATGGACCAAAGAGGCAGTTTGATGATGTAATAAAAAGTAACATTTTTATGATATGGAAATTTTGATCAACTTCTTTGTTTCATTTATCGATCTTAAAATAGGGGTTTAAAAAACAACAGCACATCAAAGTATATATAAATAAAAATTTCCATTGCTCTGGATATCAGTTTGTTAATGAATTGCAAAGTAGCAGAATATAAATGAATCGATGAATTTTCATAATTAAAGTTGGTGAAACTAAATTTCATAAAAATATGAAAGTTAAAAAATACCAAAGAAAAGATTAATTATAATAGAAAATTAAATAAGTAATATAGTACGAGAAGCATTAAAGTAATACTGCACCCAAATGGAGGATAAGGAGATTTATTCGGGACAGCTGATTGAGTTGACAATATCTCAGAAAAATTCTAAAATCCTAATTTTAAATGGATTTAGTTACACTTCTGATGCCCGCAGGAACAAATGGAGATGTACAAAGCGATAAAATAAAGTTTTGAAATGCTCTTGCAATTTGAGAGCCGAAGGAATAGATGAAAAGTTTTATTTACAAAAATTGTGGAATTCCCATAATCACTCTCCTGATCCCGAAAAGTTACCAGTACTAAATTTCATAAATGGTATTAAAGAGATAGCAAGCACTTCAAGCATTTGCCTTGCCAAATACTACAATCAACGATTGCTAAACTTCCTGAGAATGTAGGTAGTTCCCTTCCTTCTAAGGCCGCCTTAACCCAAATCATCAAACGAGAGCATCGAAAATTAATCGTGGACAAGGAGCCAGTATCACTGGCATTCGATATACCAGAAAGGTTTCTCCAAATTGATGGAGAGCAATTTGTATACGGGGATATCAAAGAGGGCGATGACCGGATAATTATTTTTACTATCAAAAATAATTTAACCAAGCTTCGCGATGCAGAGTTTTGGATGATGGACGGTACATTTAAAGTTGTACCAAAATTATTTTATCAACTTTATACTATGCATTGCAGTATCGCGCCTCATAAAACAGTACACCCAATGGTGTACGCTTTAATGAGTGGCAAATCTTCGGCAATATACAATAAATTGTTTACAACTCTATAAGAGAGTGCAATAAAAGTTGGTATCAGTTTAGCACCAAAATTGGTAATAACTGATTTTGAAAAGGCAGCAATCAGCAACATCCGGAGTGTCTTTGAGAGAGTCAACGTCAAGGGTTGCAATTTTCATTTCATGCAGAACATATATAGACACATCCAAAAAATTGGTTGGCAAGTGCGGTATGGCACAGATATAGTTTGCCATGAAGGATATAGATAGCTATAGATATAGATATAGCTATAGATATAGTTTGCCATGAAGGTAAGACAGGTCGCTGCTTTATGTTTCTTGGAACCTGAAGAGATACCGGAATGGTTCAAGGATATTAAAGAAGAACTAGGCGCAGAATTTGAACCGCTAACCAATTGGATGGATGAAAACTATGTTTCCGGCAAAAATAATAGAACACCATTATTTCCACCGAGTTTATGGAGCATCAGTGAACAAAATAAGAATAAAATATCCCGCACACAGAACTATGCAGAATCGTTCCATAATTATTTTAATGTTGTAATTGGTCGGCCGCATATTAGTGTTTACCACTTAATAGACGAACTTCAAAAGCAAACAAAAATTACAAGTGCCGAAATAGAAAAATTAACAAGGGGAAATCTTCCACCTAAAAAAAAAATAAATTTATTTTAAAAGAAAAAAGGATTGAGTTGATTTTATCTAAAAAAAAAGAATTCAGCAAATTTGGATTTTTGAAAGCAATTGCAGGAAATATTTCCTTTTAATTTTATTATTTATTATTAATTGCTTGGCTTATTCAAATCGGAAAGTAATATGTCTTGGACTTATTACTTTCCGATTTGAATAAGCAAGGTATACATTTCTTTAAGTACTTATACTAGGTCGTATTTGAATTATTAAACAAATACTAAAATTAATTAAACATTTAAGTGAAGACAATTTTAAAGTTTAATATATTACCATGAATATAAAATACTACAACTGTACACGCCTACACCGATAGTAAAGAATAGCCACAAACGTTTCAAAAATGTGTTCCCTCGTTAGAAAATAATGAGTGTGTAGGTAAAAATAATTTTTAAATTATGGATGATTGCTCTTATCGTAATAAAACACTTTAATTGTGCTGTACTTTGTGTCCTATTTTGACAAATAAAAAATTACCATACAGTTCAAGTTTATCAATTGGTTGGCGTGAAATACAATATATTATTTTATCTAAGTGGATAGAAAATATACATTTTATTTTTATTCACTACGGGTTCAACTTCAAAATTTTTCTTTCTCAATATACATATATCAGGTAATATAGTTTATAATTCAAATTTATTTTAATAACTATTTTATTTTCTAATATTATTTGAGTTTAGAATGAATTCATTCCAAAAGCAACGAACGAGGGCTCGTATAATTCGTTTGAATGCGGATGACCTTTTTAGCTTCGACCATGCACCAGATTACATAATTAATTCGTTCTTCGATAATTGTACATACAAGAAACGTTTAACAGTTGTCACATTTTGCTTCGTAAACGGCATACAATACACTAAGCGAAATTGAATTAGCCTCGCATCATTTTTTTAAAATAAAACTTTTGCATTAGGTTAAAAAAAATTTAGCAACATTTATTTTATTTACTCCCTACAATACAAAACATAAATTATAATTTTTTGAAAAAAAAATGGCAACAGAATTAATTTCAGTACTTCAAATTTCATAAAAATATGCGAAATTGAATTAGCCTCAATTCATGGACCATAAAAATTATGCTTACATTAAGTTGAAATCTAAATTTATTTTATGGTTTAATATTTTGTATATCCACCTTGGTTCTTAATCACCTCGAATAATCTATCGGGCATGCTTAAAACTAATTTGTGAAGAATTTCTATTCGGATTTCAATCCAAGCTTCTCTAATGCGATTTTTTAATTCAGTCACTGAACCAAACTGCTTCCCATTCTGATAAACTTCGCGAGAAAGAATACCCCATAAATGTTCAATAGGGTTCAAGTCCGGGCTGCAAGCTGGCCAGTCCATCACTACAATATTCCGTTCACAAAACCATTTTGTTGATTCTTTCGAATTGTGAATGGCTGCATTATCCTGTTGAAAGATATAATGGGCACCCATAAGATCTTCCGCGTGCTCAATTAGGCTGATTTCCAACATATCGGTGTAATCTTTTGATTTCATTCTTGAAGAAATCCAAGCAAGCGGAAGTTTTCCGTTATAGCAAAATCCACCTCAAACCATCAGCGAGCCCCCGCCAAAGTTCCTGCTTAAACGGATTTCTGTGTCTTGCCTAATGTCGTGCCAGTAATATTGGGAACCATCTGGACCATCCAAATTAAACTTTTTCTCATCGCTGAAGAGCACCGTTTTCCATTTTTCCTCCCAATTCATATGAGATCTTGCAAATAATAATCGGGCTGCTTTGTGACGCTCAGTTAAAGAGGGTTTTGCAACTCTTTTTCTCCAATCAGCTAACGGATTGCTGCGTAAAATTTGTTGTACTCGACGAACCGTAACTGGTAGCTGCATTTCTGCGTGGATTTGCGGAGCTGTCATATGTCTATCGACAGCATTATGAAAAATACGACGCTTACAGCGGTCGTTTATTTTTGGTTTAGCCCCACTTTCACCATACTTTCCGTAGGACTCCTTTAATTTAAGGTAGTTATTGATAATCTTTGGCGACCTGTCCAGTTTGGCTGCAATTTGGCGGTTTGTTAGGCCTGAGTCCTTGTAGGCTTTAATGGCAATAATTTCTTCGCCCGTCAATCGTTTCCCCCGCCCCATTTTACAATCTTCTACAAAATAATTTTTATATTTAATAAAATCGATTCTTCACAAAATCTAACACGTACGGAAAATATAACTTCCTGATTTTCCCAATTATTTCAAACTGACTTTATTGCGTTTTTTTATGAGGCTAATTTAATTTCGTTGTTGTTCGTTCAACAAATTATCTTTTTTTGTTTTATTTTCTAGAATAATCCTTTATGTTACAAATCGCTCTTTGTGTTTAAATTTCCAAGGCTAACTTATGTTTTTGTAAAAAAAAAAAAATAATAATATTTGGAATTTGTCTAAGTATTGCTAAAAATCAATGTGAGGCTAATTCAGTTTCGCTGAGTGTATGATGATTTGTTGAAACTAATCCGATCGAGAGATTTTACAAAATTTGATTACCGTAAAGTGCAAAAACTCTGGTCTGACAGTTCTCGAGAACCATACAAATCAAACTGGTTCGCGTATAATTGCCATTTGAAAAGGGTTATTTATTTAAATGGTGCACAAAAATAATATTATAATATATATATATATATATATATATATATATATATATATATATATATATATATATATATATATATATATATATAATATATATATATGTATATATTATATATAAATATATATATATATATATATATATATATATATATATATATATATATACATATATATATATATATATATATATATATATATATATATATATACTATATATATATATATATATATATATATATATATATATATATATGTATATATATATATATATATATATATATATATATTTATATTTATATATTCGTTTATAAATGAGATGATATGTATAAATTCGTTTTTAAATCAGTTTCTAAATACGTATTTAAAAAATTTGATTAATAATAAACAAGAATTCTTAAAAAATGTTTCAATTTGGATTTAATTGTGTATCTGATATCAACTTCCAAAATATAAGGACTTAACTTTAACATTTTAGTGAAGGAATATTCTAATAAATTTCAACATTTGCGTTCTTTTTCTTAGACCCACTTTATAATTACTTAAAATTACATTTATAAATAATTTCCATTCAGTGAAGGAAAATTTTACTATATGTTTAAACACAATTTGCTTGTTTCAAATAATTTTTATTAAATTATTTATTATTTCACATCATATTGTGTTGATTTATAAGGGATTTTTCAAAACGCATCATTTTAAAACGCGTCATTTTGTACCACGCGGTTTTTTGAACCACGCGGTTTTATGAAACGCGACATTTTGTACCACGCGACATTATGTACCACGCAGCATTTTGAAACGCGACATTTTGTACCACGCGGCATTGTGAAACGCGGTATTTTAAAACGCGGCATTTTAAAACGCGGCATTATGAACGGTTCCCTAATTTTAGATAGGTCCTAGTCTTAGTAATCCACGTTGTCACAAAATTTTTGTAATTATTTGTCTATTTTCATCATCAAGACAGTTTATATTTATGTTTGTACTAAAATTTGAATTTTCCCTTACTTGAATTTAAATTACGCCCTAATGGCCTCTCTATATTAGTACACTTGAATTTGTGAATAATTGTAGTAAATATTGTAAATATGCCTCAAGCAAATTGTAAATAAGCACCAAATTAATACCTTCATCGACCATAGATGTCGTATTAGTCGTAATGACTTTACAAATTGTTGTATAAAAGGCGAATGAAAAGATATTTACGAAGAGTCGAGTCGTGTATATAAAATTAAGCGGTCAATCATTTTTGTCAATAAAATTTTTTTACAAGTGCGAAATTAAAGTACCAGTTTATTAATTTGTTAAAATAAAAGTGTTAGTTCCAATCTAGTATCTTTTGGCTTGTGTTTATTTATTATTGGAATTCTTCGCCAACCATCAACATTTTTTTTTGGTCCTTCGATCCCGATCTCGATTTGGATTAAATCGACCGGTTTACCATTGTTATTAGTTGGAGATGTTTTACACCATCACCTACACATATATTGCCGAAGGTTTACTATTTGATTCACCACCTACCTAGTGGAAATTTGCCGTTATATGTACCCGCAGCACCGTGGAATACAAAACACACCATATATACACCTCGTGGAAAATTTGATGTTGGACGCTATTTTGATTTCTAAGCGCCACAAGTATCATTAAAAACCATAAGTATCATTTTATCTTATTTTCTTGACCATTTTTACTATTCTTATCTAGCATTTTTTCCATTATTAAATATTGCCTCCACAAATTATTTTCTTACCATTAAATATTAAATAATTTAGTTAATTTTGCATTTTTTCTGCAAACCATTTACCGTTTCCATTTTCTTAAACGGAATCGAACTTAAAATTATTAGAACTGAAAAAACAACCCTGAGACCTTTTGTGTTCTGAGCTACATGAGAAACATTGTTAAATTAAAGGTTATCAGTGAATTTGATAAGTAAATTTGTGTTTAAACCAATAAGTGTACCTAGTATAATATAAAGTGAATTAGTGAAGAAAGGCCTAGTGAAAATGCCACCTAAATTAGATCAGTTCCTCCGACGTCGTGAAACCAAGCTAATGCAAATAAAATAAATTCTTAATTATGCCGAAAATATCGAGGAAACAACGGACATCATGAGCATCAAGTTGCGGTTGGACAAGCTTCAATCTTTAATGACTTCGTTTTCGGATGCCGAGAGTGAATTGTTTGCGCGAGACGGAGAAATTCAGCCTGAATCACTAGAATGCGATGAAGTATATTACTCAGCCGCTGCAAAACTAAAACGAGGAGTTGTGAGATAGAGATTCAACAAAGGACACCACTTTACGTTGTTTTGGTAACCATGAATGACCTAAATGCTTCGGGAACCGTTAATAATCTTCGTAACGACATTAAACTACCACGCATTACCTTACCAACGTTTGATGGAAATTACCAAGAATGGCAGTCATTTCATGATAAGTTCATGTCGACAGTTCATGACAACCCAAGCTTAACCGGCGTACAAAAGCTTCGATACCTCAAAGGCGCATTAAGAGGAGAAGCTAGTTCATTCCTAAGATATTTGGCCATAACGGAAAACAACTATATAGAAGCTTACCAAAAGCTAGTTAAAAGTTATAGTAAGAAAAAATTTATATTTAGCTCATTTATTAAGACATTTGTTAACCAACTGTTATAATCCATCCCTAACTTTGAAGTATATATTTATTATATATTAGTATTATAAACCATTAGTATTAGTGTTAAGTCTTATAATGTATAGTATATATTTTGTTTAATACTTTTTGTGCCTTATATACTTTGAGACTCATGTATATGTGTTACAAGTAGACTTGCTGTATACAAAATATTAGGTACAAATACTTACGTAGATTATTATATTTTTTTGAGATCGATAAAAAAACTGGATGATAATCGATTCGGTCGCCTTAAGCTTTGCATTTAATAATTTAACCAAAATACCTTTTTTTTGTTTAATAATAAAGACCATTGAAATATCACAAAAATTATCAGTGTTTCAATTAAAATATCTGAAAGTGAGTGTAAAGATCACAAATTCCACATTTGGTACACATTCCATATGTGTATCATACAGCAGACACTTATAACACAACCAGCAATCACCAACGCGTCAGCGAAGCACCTCCGCCAAATATGCGACACTTCAGATGAAGTAATTCGTGAAATAAAGGCATTAGGTAATAATGCAGAAGGTCGCGATCCCTGGCTCATTTTTTTGGTTCTAAATAAATTAGATGAAGACACACACCAGCGTTGGTCGGATGAATCTAACAATATCGAATACCCTACCTGGCAATCATTCCTTGATTTTATAAATGAAAGAGCCGATTCTTTAGAAAATTGTCCATCAACAGTAAAAAAAAAACCGCATCCACGCCCTGCCACGACCCGCAGTTTCACCGTAGCTACCAAAAATTGCCCATTATGTGATACAGTCCACAATCTCTATGAATGTTCAAAATTTAAGACAATGAATGTGAGTGAAAGACGAGAATTTATGCAAAAGGCGAATCATTGTTATAACTGCTTGTGTGATTCTCATTTGGTGTCTAAATGCAGGTCGAAAAAATCATGTTTGAAGTGTCAAAAACGTCACAATACGCTACTTCATTTACCATCTAATCAAAACACCTTTTCAGGGCAGAATATTTAGAATAACCTTGTAAAAACAACAACCGATGATACTGCAACAACGTCAATGCATCTAACTTCATCTACAATTCAAACATTCGAATCGAAATCATACAAAAATAACATGGGACTATTACGAACAGCGATCGTATATGTAAGAGGAGTAGATAATGTGTTATATTGTTGCAGGGCATTACTAGATTCTGGAAGTCTAGCGTCATTCATAACTGAATCATGCGCTCAGAAGTTGGGGTTGCCTCGAAGAAACCACCGAACCATAGTAGAAGGCTTATCGTCATCAAAGGTGGGAATCTCCAAGGGAAGAGTGAGCATGGAGGTATTCTCTCGTTCGCGACAAGCCACATCAATCAATATAGAAGCTCTTGTGTTACCATCAATTCCTGCGAAGCAACCACAGATGAACATAGCTGAATACCATTGGGAAGAATTCGGAACCTTAAAGGTAGCAGACCCGAATTTCTATGAGCCTGACGTCATAGATATTTTAATCGGATGTGACCACTACCTATCATTAATCTTACCAGGTCATATTCAGAGCATCAAAAAAAACCGAACATTAAGTCACTATGTACGTCTATCAATATTGATCGGACACTCACCAAATTTTGGGAAATGAAGACATGAAAACACCAACAAGAAGTTCAATGTGAACAAGATTTTGTTAACCACTGCCAAAGAAATAGTGATGGTCGATACATCGTCTCACTACCATTTGACCCTGAAGCTGCGGCACTTGGAGACTCAAAATCTCAAGCCATCAGAAGACTTCAATAAATAGAACGTAAGCTAACAAGAGATCCAGCCCTGAAAAGGGAATATATTAAGTTTATGAGAGATTACGAGGAGTTGGGACACATTGAACCTACACCAGACAACGAAATAGATATCACCTGGAATAAGTCCTATTATTTACCACACCATTCTGTCTGCAAGGAGACAAGTACCACAACCAAGGCGCGTGTTGTTTTTGATACCTCAGCTAAAACCAGGTCAGGCAGAACACTCAACGAAATTCTGCTCGTTGGGCCATCAGTCCAGCAAACTCTGCAACAAATTCTGCTACGCTTTCGTTTCCACAGATACGTTATGACAGCAGACCCTGAGAAAATGTTCAGGCAAATATTAATCGCTCAGGTGGTTTGGCGTCTATTGGCGGGGGGGATCAAAGTTGAGTAGATTAATCTACCAGCTCCGTAACCTTCCAGTAGGGTGCGCATCACGTGTGCTGTTCTGGTCTTGTCATTAGGCAGCTGCGTGATGGGTACAATTGTGTAAGGGGTAACCTGTTCACAATTCGCAAGTGTATGTACTGCCTCCTCGTGGCAACCACTGGTAACTAAGGCCACTTGGCACATCTTTGGCCATTTGGCAAAGGCTAAAGTACGGCGCTAAAGGAGAAAACCTTGACAAAAAACCCTAATCTAAGGTGGAACAGCATATGCCGAAAGATGAATGGCTGATAGGTTAATCAGCCCAAAATATGCGGACTCTGGATACCAGGCACCCTCCAGTTTTATTTAGTCTTCCTGTAGTAAAGCTGGGTGACCTACAGGCGATTTGTAATTCCCAGCAACTCGTAAGAATAAAATTAAACGGAATACTGCGCAGGAGTAGGAATATACGGGAGTGGGACAACCCTCTCGAGGTCCTTGGGCTCGAATGCTACCGTGTTTCTAGCGGAACTACATGCTGCAGTAACCATCTAGGAGGGAGAGCAATAAGCCCAGATAGTATGTATCACGTACCGGGAGGTAGTATTGTCAGGTTCATTAAGAACCTGAATATTTACTGGACGGATAATTAAGCAGGTTCCAGCACAATAGATCTTTTAGGTCGCAGTGCGAAGTGGCTGATCGCCCGCATGGCCCTCCAATAATAATAATAATAAAAATCGCTCAACCGCATGCCGATTTTCAGAGAATATTATGGAGAGAGGAACCAACTGATGCCATACAGGAATATCGTTTGATCACCGTCACCTATGGAACCGCATCAGTACCATTTTTGTCAACCCGTGTCCTAAAGCAGATTGCTGATGAGAATAAACAATCTTTTCCGAAAGCAGCAACGATTATCGGTAGAGATTTCTACGTAGATGACCTTATGACTGGTGCAGATACAATGGAACAACTCATTACCCTTTAAAATGAAATCTCATTAATTGAATATTTTTCGCACAAAATTTAAATTATTGTATTTATTTGTTATAATAAAATAAAACTAAATATATTTGATAATTCAATCGTTATAAATTTCTTTATTTTTATTTGTTTAAATATATAATATTAATATAATATAAAATCGCCTTTTATAACTCACGCTTTGTTATTCGCTTTAATCGCTCGTTTATGAAAAAAAAAATGGAATATTTTATCTTGCTGATGTTGCTCGTCTAAAAGTCGCAGGAAAAAAAAAAGAATTATTTTTCAATATTTTGTGAACTCATTAAGAATTTTGGGTTGCCCATGGCTAACAAAAACACTAAATTAAGCGCGAGTTTAATTAAATTTAAATTACTGCATTTTACCAAATCGCGCGTATCCTGTTGTTAAATAGAAAAAGCTTACACGTAAGTCTATTACAAATGTAATGTTCTATTAGAGTAGTACGTAAGTAATTTTTGCTTGCTGTCAAAAAATTGATAAACAAACATATTTTGTTTACAAAGTTAGTGAGTTTAGGGATTTGATTTTAAGATAAGTATTTCGACTTTACATATATAATATTAAATATTGATTTTATGATTTTATATAATAAAAATTGTTTAATGTTTTTAGGTTACAATATTTAACATTAATAATGAAAGCATCAGGATTTAATATCCATAAGTGGCTAGACAATTGCCTACTTAACGATATAGTTTCAACGGATACCACAAACTAATTGAAAATGATCACGAAGCACAAAACTCAAAGGTTTTAGGTATGTACTGGAACACTAAATCTGATTATTTTACTTACAAGGCATCGCTAAACGAGAAACCTGCTCTGACCGAAACCTGCTCTGACTTGCTCTCTTCAGAAGCGTCTAAACTTTTTGACCCTCAAGGTTTAGTAGCTCCAATAACGATTTATGTTAAAATAATCTTCCAGAGAACATGGGCAAAATGTTTAGATTGAGATGACCCACTACCAAAGGATATTTCTGATGATTGGTGCAACTTGCGGAAAGAACAAAATTTAATTGAGTCTGTTACCGTACCAAGATGTCTCAATTTTACCTCTAATCCAATAACGTTACACAGTTTTTCAGATGCGTCCCAGAATGCTTATGCGGCCGACATATTTGCTGTTTGTACCAATGAAACTGGTACAATAGAAGTAAGAATCGTATCATCAAAAACCAAGGTCGCACCAGCACAGAAGCAGATTACCATACCAAAGCTTGAACTTTGTACCGCCTTACTACTCTAAACTTTAATGAATACCGTGCAAGAATTAATGATTGATCGAAAACCGAAGGTTTACATGTGGAGTGATCCAACAATCGTTCCGAAATCGCATATCCTAAATCATTACCAATTATCCCAGAAAATATTGGCAACACATAACCACCAAACACAACCCAGCCGATTGTGCCTCTAGGGGTGTACTACCATCTGAATTGATTAATCACAACCTCTGGTGGACCAGAATGGCTAAAACACCTATAACCAAATGGCCAGTGAAATTCCAGTCAGCAGTTATCTGTAACCTAACGTCGTATCCATCACCAATTCAGTTGATTGTATAAAAATACATAAATTTCAATAAAATTCTTCGTGTATTAGCGTATTGTAAACGTTATGTCAACAATTGCAAGTTAAGCCCTGAAGAAAAACCAAAAGCATTCCTTAACTGTAAAGAGCTAAATGAATATAAAGAACTGTTAATAAAATCTGTGCAAGAAAACCACTTTCATATCGAAATAAAGACACTAAACAACAATTGTCAATTACCAAAAACCTATAAATTAATTAACCTTAATCCTTTCCTAGATAATAATGGTGTACTTAGATTTGGCGGGCGTATAGAACGAGCAACTGTACCGTTTGATGTGAAACACCCAATAATATTACCGACCGAAGGTGACATCACTGAAATTCTGGTTCGCACAACTCACGAAGCACTACTTTGCGGGAATCATACGCTACTGTTTACAACCTTGAAACAAAACTATTGGATCATAAATTGTAAAATAGTTATACGAAGCATTATTAAACGATGTATGAAATGCTTCAGATACGCAACAAAACCTGTTCCACCAATCATGACCAGCTTGCCATCCAACCGCGTCAACTTTGTCCGACCTTTCTTATCGACAGGGGTCGACTATGCTGGACAAATTTACGTTCGACCGTCAAGGCGCAGAGGAATAAAACAAGATAAGGCTTTGCAGTTTTTATATGTATGTCTGAGCACCAAGGAAATTCATCTAGAATTAGATGGCAATTTATCCACCGATTCGTTTATCGCAGCCTTTCGACGATTTATTTCGTGCCGTGGTCTTTGTCGTGAAATTATAAGCGACAATGGATCAAATTTCATTGGGCCAAAAATAACCTCGATGAACTATTCAACATTGTCAAAGTTAGTAAAATTTCCAATTTTCTTTGGCAGAACCAAATAACATGGAAGTTTAATCCACCAACTGGCTCTCACTTTGGGGGGATTTATGAAGCAGCCGTAAAATCAACAAAGTATCATCTGAAGATAACACTTTCGGAGGCTTCACTTACCTATGAAGAAATGTTAACCCGTTTGGCACAGATTGAGGCGATCCTGAATTCATGACCACTTTGTGTCAACCCAGACGATGATATAAATTCATTAACACCGACACATTTCCTAATTGGACACCCTTATACATCTCTACCTGATCCAGATATCAGTCATATTAAATTGAGTCACCTTTCCAGATGGCAATACCTAGAAATTACGAAGGGACTTCTGGAAAAAATGACACCTAACATATTTGAAATCCCTACAAAAAAGGACAAAGTGGCAAACAAATTCATCAGCAATCAAAATTGATGATATTGTCATGATACGAGATGATAACTCACCTCCGAATAAATGGCACCTAGGACGAGTAGTCGAACTCCATCCCGGAGAGGACAACATTGTGCGAGTGGTCACCTTAAAGACAGTAACTGGCATGTTGAAGCGGCCTGTTGTTAAATCATCCATACTACCAATAGACGAATAAGTCCTGCATTTGGACGAGGCAGGAGGATGTCTATTTTCATCATCAAGACAGTTTACATTTATGTTTGTACTAAAATTTGAATTTACCCTTACCTAAATTTAAATTGCGCCCTAATGGCATCTATATATTAGTATACTTGAATTTGTGAATAATTGTAGTAAATATTGTAAATATACAAAGTACCAAATTAATACCTTCATCGACCATAGATGTCGCATTAGTCATAATGACTTTACAAATTGTTGTATAAAAGGCGAATAAAAAGATATTTACGAAGAGTCGAGTCGTGTATATAAAATTAAGCGGTCAATCATTTTTGTCAATAAAATTTTTTTACAAGTGCGAAATTAAAGTACCAGTTTCCTTTTGAATTAAATTATAAATTATTAATTTCTTAAAATAAATGTGTTAATTCCAATCTAGTATCTTTTGGCTTGTGTTTATTTATTATTGGAATTCTTCGCCAACCACCAACATTATTCACGATATTTTCACACGTCTGCACCTTTCAACTTAAAACAATACCACACATAACCAAATTTTTACAAGACAACAACACAAAATAATTGTAATTAAGTTTATTAATATCACATACTATAATTAGGTTTTGTGTTTTAAGCACATAACAAAAAATTTATACAATAATTTTTTAATAATAAATTAAATATGTATCATTAATTATTTTCAATGACAACATCATAACAATTTTTGTTCTGTATTCTGTATTTTTTGCTCATACATATAAGAGTACAATAAAATATTTATTGATTAGTTATTTTCATTGTTTAGCTACACGACATAAATATGTAATAGTTTTATACTCGTACATACACGTATACATATACATTTACTAGGTATACAACAAATATAAAAAAAAAAAGTCTGGAAAATTGTGATGCTGTGTGAAAATAGAAACTTTCTAACCTAACCACTGACACATAACAACACAACCATTATGAAAATTGCCTTATCATTTTCTACCCTAAAAACTATTAAATTCAAAGTCTAATTAATTAGATAGCAAAAACAAATAGTGTACCAGGTTAAAAGGTTTTTGATTATTTAAAAATTAAAACAAAACAAACAAAAAATATAAATAAATACATAAACTGTGTTAAAGCATACAAAAACCATATAACTATTAACTTAATAAAAATTGAGCTAATTGTATAATACAAAATTAGAGCAGTAGGAATCGCATGTTGATATTCTTTCGTTAATAATTGTTGAATAAGCACACGCAATAGTATAATGATGTCACGGAAGTCACAAATGAAATAACAAAACAAAACAACTTTCATGCGCTTTCCTTTCATAGATTTTTTCTTTTATATTTTTTTTTGTAGTGCTTTTGCTAGACCTTTTCTTGACCATTTTTATTGTGTGTTTCATGTCAGTTTGAATAAAGCACACGTACATATTTATTACACATTAATGCTAAGTCTTTTTTTATAAATTGAAAGAAACTGTAAATAACTTTTATAGCGTGGCAAGTTTTACCTTTGCTAACAATAGAAAAACATAAAATAAAATAAAAATAACGAATATGGTTTATAGAATGTAAATATTACAATATGAGGGGACACAATGGAAATAAATGTTTTCATTTGGATTTGGTTTGGTATATTATGTATTTGAATACTAACTAAAGGGTGTCCTAATATGAAATTATATTTTTGAAAAAAAGCCGCCATTTTCTTTGCGATAAAGAAAGCTGTCGATCAACGCTTAAAAATTGTCATAATTTACTTTAGAAATGGTGAAAAATTTGCGGTGACTGTTCGCAAATGTCATACTTTTATGCCACCGTAATGTATCTTCTCGTTACAACGTGACTAATTTAATCGTTAAATTTAAATTTTATTTATTTATTTCAATTAATGATGTACAACACGTAATATAATAATATTATAAAAAAAAATTATTAATGTTAGCAAGTTTCTAAATTTACTAAGAACTAAGCAACAAAAAATATATTTTAATTGAAGATAATTAGAAAATGCCTTTTGGACAAAAAGCCAGTGTCAAGCATTCCTTCAGTTAAGAAATTAAATATGATTGGGGGTGATTAAAAAACAGTACAAAATAATATATAAATCTACATAATTTTACAAAAGTGAATATAGATACTTAAAGAATGTAATATAAAAATTATTATTATTATTATTGGGGGGTCATGCGGGCGATCAGCCACCTCGCACTGCGACCTAAAAGATCTATTGTGCTGGACCCTGCTTAGTTATCCGTCCAGTCAATATTCAGGTTCTTAATGAACCTGACAATACTGCCTCTTGGTACGTGATACATACTATCTGGGCTTATTGCTCTCCCTCCTAGCATGTAGTTCCGCTAGAAAGACGGTAGCATTGGAGCCCAAGGACTTCGAGAGGGTTATACCACTCCCGTATATTCCTACTCCTGCCTCGTATTCGGTTTGAGTTTATTCTTACGAGTTGCTGGGAATTGCAAATCGAATGTAGATCACTCAACTTTACTACAGGAAGGCTAAAAAAACTGGAGGGTGCCTGGTATCCAGAGTCCGCATATTTTGGACTGATTAACCTATCAGCCATTCATCCATCGGCATATGCTGTTCCACCTTAGATTAGGGTTTTTTGTCAAGGTTTTCTCCTTTAGCGCCGTACTTTAGCCTTTGCCAATGGCCAAAAATGTGCCAAATGACCTTAGCTACCAGTGGTTGCCACGAAGAGGCAGCACGTACACTTGCGAATTGTAATGAGAAGACCAGACTAGTTCACGTGATGCGCACCCTACTGGAAGGTTACGGAGCTGGTAGGTTAATCTACTCAACTTTGGTCCCTCCCTCCAATAGACGCCAAACCACCAATAATGAATATTATACAAAATAAAAAAAATGTGAGAGAACTAAATAGGATATAATACTTAAACAATCAAATCAAACAAGAAATCTAAAGATTCGTTGTGCAATAACCAGGTTTTAAGTGACGCAATAAATATTTTTTTTGAAGTTGATTCACGGATAAATTTAGGAAGATTATTAAAAATTCTAGGTGCTGTTACTAAAATGTAATTGAGGAAATAGGTTTTAAAAATTTAGGAATAGCTTTCAAACACATAGAGTTCCTGCGCAGATCATAGTGACAACTTAAATTCCGATTTCCACTAATTACAAAATAAATCTTCATAAGTTTGAATACGTATAGATGCTTCAATGGAAGAATTGAACACGTTACAAACAATGGCCACGAGTGAAAACGTTCATTTTTAAAGAACATCAACCTAATTGCATGTTTCTGAGCGATACTCAGTGGTTTAACCGTCTCATAATAAGTTCCACCCCAACAGGAGATACCGTAACGTAAACGCGAATCAATTACTGCATTATAATAATAATCAACATTTAATCCTAGGAATTTAATAGAGCTAATTGATTCAATTACCATGCAAACACCACTTCTAGAGCAGATAACGTCGTGGAACATAATATCACGGTTAAACGACGGATTACTCGTGCTTAAATTAAGCAATACAACTTTAGTCTTTGCACTAAGTACAAGTTTGTGAACAGCAAACCATTCACTCAAAATATTAAGATCTGTATTAATACGAGAGACCGCTATAATGGAATGGCCATTATCGTCATTGAAATTCGATAGCGTAAAATGATTACCAACTTTTAATGGAGCACATGTCGTTTCGACAAGACAAAACCATATAGTTATTCCAAACAAAATTTAATTGTATTGTCTCATGGCGAGATGAGGTGAATTATTGTTTTATTCCAAACATAACCTCTCTCTACATTCAAAACAGTTAAAAACATTACCAGCATCCAAATAAAAAATGTATTTTATGAGCAAATTAAAAAAATCAGTTCACTTTGGGACACCCTTTATAAGGTGTGTTGACTGCTTATGGTTGCGTGTTGCAACAGCTTAAACATTTCAACGAATAATTGTTCATATATGGCAGTAGACTCTAGTGTGCATATGTATAGTTAAGATAAACATGTATGTAAAAATTAATTGAAGCAATCAATCAAATTAATTCAAGAAAATTATGGATACTGTAATAATTACGAACTTTATTAAAATAAAGGGTTACCTACTGGTGAACGAATCTGGTTCAGTGATAAATTGAAATGATAAAACACTGTTCATTCCCATCTAGTGATACGTTTTAATTTCTTTTCATTGCACAAAACAAAATTATGCGTGCCTTATTGCATTAGAATGCGATTTTGTATGGTGAGATGTTCTAACATCACTTCGATTCGATTCGATATAATTTATCACATCGAAAAAATTTCTAAGTGGTATGTTCTAACTTTTTCGTTATTATTTCATTGAACAGAACTACAATAATCTGAAAGGTGATTGCTAAGAGACCGGTATGATATTATGGATCTCGACGAAATAAAATGTATAAATGGGATCTTAACAATTATAACTCCATCTGAAATTGTTATTAATATTTTTAGATTTATCTAGTCATTTAGAATTAACAAAGATGTTATATATTGAATTAACTTAATCAAACCTCAAATCCAAGCATGAAAGCGCTGCTCGAAAATAGTTATTGAAATAATTGTAGTAGTACCGAGCGGAAATACCACATAAGGTTTAATAAAACAGTATAACTTTACTAATTTTATTTAGGTGTCCATCGTTCGATGGTAAAGCTCTTGAGAGGTACTCACCCAATGTCTTATGGAACCTTTCCAGGGAACAATTACTCCCAGGATGGTACGCTGTTGTGCAAAGTTTTTTTATTTTTAAAAGTTTACAGACTTTGTAAATTTTGGAGCTCATGAAATTAGTGTCCATACACACAAATAAAATTTTCAACAAACGATTTGGCTACGACATTTGCTTCCTGTTTGGGCATTGCAATAGCCACTGAATATTTTGACAGGTCATCCTGCGTGGTAAGTATATATTTATTATTATTATAAGAAGATACCATAGGGCCTACTATGTCTAAAAATATTTTCTGGAATGATTATTGGTTTGACATTGTTTGCATGATGCATATTTTTAATAACAGAGTGCTTATTTGGAAAGATGTAATATTTCTTAAAGCGGTTATACGTTCTGAAAAGTCTTTGATGACCCCCGAGTGGTGATATGTGTAAATCTAATACAAGTTGTTTAATTTCAGAATTAGGAATCACCGGATACTCAAAGGATTTATTTACTGCGTTTTTATTATGACAAGTACTACTCTCTGATTGATTTGAATGACTTGTTTCAACTTGTTTCATAAAGCTACAAGTCATCACTGTTAGGTGTTTTATTAACATAAGGTAAATCCAAATTGTTTAGAGAATCATTTAATTTTTGGGATTCATTATCATTGATGTTCGGTATGAACGTGGGGTTTTCGTGTGTTCATTTATATGTTGTGCCTGTGCTCGTGTAATCGTATGACAATCATAGGTATTTGCTGAATTATTATTTATGTGGATTCTGCTTAAGGCATCAGCGTTTTAATTTTGCGATCCTTGTTTGTAATTAATGGTATAATCGAATTCGTCCAATTAAATTTTCCACCTCATCAATCTCGACGAGAGGTATTTTAGATTGCTTAGCCAAATAAGTGGTTTATGGTCAGTAACTATTTGAAATCTATGTCCGTATAAATATGGGCGGAAGTAGTTGATTGACTGCATAATTTTGTTCGGGTTTATTAAGTGTCCTGCTGGCGTATGCAATAGGAATATCAAACACGGATCCAATTGTGAAATCACTGGCATCATACGTTACTATAAATGGTTTGGAACAATTTGGCATTTGAAGTAGTGGAGGTTTTAAGATTGCTTGTTTGAGTTCGTCAAATGCATTTTGGCGTAGTGCATTCAGGTTTCGCTTTAGCAGAGAAGTTGTGTATAAATCTGCGGTAATATCCCACAAACCCCAAAAATGATTTAATCTCAGCAGAATTCTTCGGTACTGGAAAATTCTAAACTACGGAAATTTTATTTTCGTCAGGCCTAATGCCACTGGAAGTTACAATATGTCCAAGTACTTCCTGTCTCAAAAACTGACACTTGCTTGCATTTAATTTTCAATTAGATTTTCGGAAAATGAATTGTTCTGAAAATGACGATATCGTCAAGGTAAACAAGACATTTAATATTATTGAGACCACTTAGCACATTGTTAATCATTCGTTGAAAAGTTGATGGTGCTCCTTTTAAACCAAAGGGCATTCTGAGAAAATGGTAATGTCCATCATCGGTGCTAAATGCCGTCTTAATTCGATCCGATTCTTGAAGATTAACTTAGTGGTACCCACTGTATAAATCAAGCGACGAGAAATATTGAGTGCTTCCAAGTTTATCAAGTATATCTGAGATATTTGGTAATGGGAAAATGTCGTCAGTTGTTATCTCGTTCAACTTACGGTAGTCTATTACTACTCCTACGGTACTATGAGGAGCGGGAAATTCCACGGACTTGCGCTATCTTCTACTATATGGTCTTTCAGCATCTGACAATTTGTGATTTAATTTCTAATTTTGTTGAATGCGGCTGCCTATATTGACGAATATTAATTGGGCTAGCCTCAAGGAGTGTCCAAATTTCGTGAGTGGCTACACTGGTGGTGGTTAATGTGTCTCCTTCCAGATGAAATACGTCATTAAATTGATGAATTACCGAAATTATTGCATAATATTCTTCTTTATTAAGATGTTGCAGATTTATGGATGAATCTAATATTTCTAATCTTTTAACGAGTACATCATTCTATTTTTGCAAATTATATTATATATGGTGCGATTCCTTGAGAAGGACAGACGTATTCTGTTTCATTGACACAATTTACTTTAAAAGTTAAAATTTTCTCTGAATGAGGTAATATTTTTATGAACTGATCACACTGAATTTGGAGTTCAGAGCTTAAGGTCAATGAAATGGTAGTATGTTCTAAGGGAATATCAATGATTTTGCGCAAAAAATCAATATTGAATTTTAATTGATTGAATAAATTATGTCCAAGTATAGCGGAACATGAAATAGGGAAGGAATCAGGTATAACTTAAGAATTAACTTGGCTTCGCATTCACCTATAGTTTGAATAACATCAGAAGAAATTCCTTTAAGTTTCTATCTGCTATCCTTACGAATTAAGATGTCATTTTTTAGCAAATTATTCTTATTAAGAGACACCTTAACAGCTCTGTCCGCGAGGAAGGAAAAATTTAAATATTTACTGACATTTTTAGGAGCAGTGCTGCAATCATCTGTTACCGTATAAATATGTTCTATTGATAGATTATCAAATTTATTAAAATTAAGACACTCTACTACTTCTGGATCTTTGAGGGAGCGTTCTTGGTTGACTTCAGAGATCCTTGTACATTTCCCGAAACAGTTGGATGCGACATTGCTAATTCTTCTCTATGACCATCATTTCTCTTTCTTAAGTATCATTCCAGTATATGATGTCCCATTCGTTTGCAGTATGCACATTTTATAATTGAAAACGGTTTCTGAAACGTTGTTCAATTACATGACCAGGCTTTCGACATAGTTGACAAAATTTGTTTGGTTTCCGATTAAAAGTTGCTCCTGTGGTGGAAACTCTCGGAAAATTTTTGATTACGAGTTCTTCTTGACAAGCCTGATTAATGGCATCCTTTAACTTCTCAAACCGACATGGTTTAACGATATTTTTTATGGGATCATCTAACGCGAATTAAGGTCACGAATAGTTTTTGCAGAATTTATACCTTGTGCTTATACTTTGTCTAATTAATTCAAGTCTACTAGCAAATAACTGTCATATAACTGTCGTATCTTAGCTAACTCCATTTAAAGATGACCGATAGAACGACTAAGTCAGTTCATGAACCAATTTCGGTATATCGGACAATGTCATATGCCTTCCCATCTAACTTCAATTTCAACAGTTCTATAAGATCAAGTCTATCTGTTTCATGTAACGTTTCATATATATAATCATCAGTGGAAATAAATTTGTGTAGGCCCCTTGGGTTACCATTATGTTGTAAATGATGATTACTGATGTTATACTATATATATACGGTATGTTAGGTTGGTAGCACTGAAATAAAGCATTATTGATTCACCGATGTGCGTATCATTACAAAAATTAGGAACTAGCTTTAACACATACATATCTCTCGTCTAAAGCAGATATTTTAATATTTTGATTTGGATCAGAGCAAGTAGAAAGCTTTGTGTTTGGAGGTTGATTTAAAAGTTGTGAGGACGAACCTAGTTTTAAATTGTTGTTTTCAGACAAAAGGTTTAAGAGCTTCTTCTCTCTTATGTTTTGAACGGACTTTTGAAGGATTTTGTTTTTCGATAACTATATTGCGTAAATTTAAAAAATCTGTAGATTGCCTTCGTCACTAGACGCATCGGATTTACTCATTAATAATTAAATATAAATTTATTTTAATTATTAGTAATAAAAATAAAAATGGAATTCTGTATAAATTAACCCGTAGATTTTTAAATGATCGTCAACCTTTAAAGTCAATTTCAAGATTACGTAAAATTTTATTTTGAATATTTAAATGGTTCCCCTTTTTTTGATCAATGAGGCCGCAGCTACATAAGTTGCATCAATGTACATTGATACACATATGTATATAGATAGATTTACAACAATTTTTATAAAAATTTTAGCAAAAAAATTTTGCTTTTCTATTGAACGCGATACGTAATCATTAAATTTTAATTAAGTTAAGCAAATTAATAAGAAAACACTTATTTAAAATGACTTAAATTTAAATTCAACAGAAGTATATCTGTATAGTTATTGTATACTTACCAAAATATGTACAATAATTATTTATTGTTGTTTTTATTGGACCATGATTTTAGCGATGGTTTAAACTTATGATGGTGTCCAGTTATTATTTATTGATGGTGTCCAGTTAATGAATGTAAAACCAATATGAATATATCGGAATCTGAATCGATTTCAAAGATGATGAACATGCCACCATTAACAGTTAAAGATGATGCTGTTATATTTAAAAATTTGATGATAGATTAGCTGGACTGTATGTACCGTTGATACACATACATATGTATGTACATAAGATTTGAAGATATTTATTTTTGAATAATTTATTTGCATCTTTGCAAAAACGAATGTAATTGACGAAACGGGCGACACCATTGTATACTATTCCATGCTTAGTATTAATGTTTTTCTTTTTTTTTAAACTATTTTGCTTGTATATTTTTCATATTTTCAATTATTTTATAATTGATTAATTTTTTGTGCACACTCGTTCGATGGTAATGCCCTTACTAATTATTTTATGTTTATTTTTAATTACAAGAATGTAATACATATTATTAGATTATTTCAACTTCTTGATTATGTGCAAATTGTAGCACAGTTAAAGTGTACTAATTAGTACATTGCTTCACATAATATTGACAGCGATTCTCAATTCTTATGCCACTGAATCGTACCAACGGACAATGCATGTAGACAATTTAAAAAATAACGTCGACAAGGCAGACAATGTCGATAATGTAGACAATGCGTCGACAATTCCTAGCCGCAAAATGTGTATTACGTTTACGATTTTGATTTTGCATTGAGATCTTGCAAAAAAATAGATTTTTAGAACATAAAATTGAGACTTACTTATATATTTAGAAAGGCCCTTCTGCGCTTAAAATGTTGTATAAACATTATAAATTCCAACTGGTTAACATAGAATCACAACTTAAAACAAAGACTTTTTAAACGGAGATGTAGAGCTGTTAAACATTTTCTTACGAAAAGAATTGGCGCTAGCAAAAACCACAAATTCATCTTTTCGATTATCACTCAAGAAATTGCAGGAACTTTTACAAATACTGTGTCTCAAGAAGGAAATATGAAAATTAAAAATGTTTAACATTGGCGAACGTCTATTAAGATTTTTGTAAAATTATTAAATTTGATACGATTACATTTTTTTCTTGCTCAGTCCAAATATTTTTTCACTAACGCAACATGTCACTACTGATTTTATTTCGAATCCTGGAAGTGTAGCTGATTTAGAGTGGGACGTTTCTAAATTATACAGGACAATACAGATCTACATTAGGAGCAGAGTTGTAAAAATGTTGGCAAAGGTTAAATTTAATGAGAACGTACAAATAAACGTTTGACTAAGGATGGAATACTACAAATTCGATAAACTCTCTAGGTTAAACGATTTCTATGTAACAATCCCGATGTGTACGTATAGAAATCTGGTAAGGGTACAAATATATTGAAAAAAAGCACTTGCTCGGAGATAATAAAAGTGGGTATTTCGTCAGTACAAACAAATTTAAATCGAATTATTTCATGTTACAAATGATTAGGCAAAATAAATAAATCTGTTGCTAAGAACCTAAGGAAATACAATGGTAAGACTCCAAGGATTGCCTCTTAAAGTTCACAAGCCTGAACATGAAAAAGGCGAAACTTTTCTTTGAACTTGAAACTTTTTCTTGAAATTCTTTGAGGCCCATTGTTAACTATGATGTTTCAGCATTATACAAGTAATTTATCTACATTTTTGTCAAATATTTTAAATAGTTACGTTTGTCAAAATTTTTCGCTAATAAAAAATGCGGAAAATTTCAAAGTTAAATCAAAAATATTAGTTTACCACCAAGTTATAAAGTTTCTTTAGATAAATCGTAATATGCATTTTCGCTTAAACCTAAATATTTCCTTTTTTTAGAAACGTGATAGTATAGTATTATTGCGACTATAACAAACTCTTAAGTTAATATTTTTGTTATTGATTATTTACACCACAAATCGGTATTTTAATTAGCCAATATAAATTTTAAATTATCAGACAAAGTTTAAATTTTTCACTCTTTTAGAGCACTTTATAAAAATTTTCGCTCTTGCTCCCAATAAATTTTTTTTTCAGTTTGCTTTTACGCTCTTACCCCTAATGATAAACACAAAAAAAAAATTATTACGCTTTTTCAAAGTGATTTAAATTTTTATTTTTAATTTTGCTCTTAAAACAGGGAGCGTACAAGTTAAAAATATCGCTCCCAACCCCCCATTCTTCAGAGCGATTGAAGAAAATACATTAGGGAGCGATGTTTTTTGTAACACAAGAATTGCTCTTTGAATATCATTAAATAAAGGAAGTTCGACAAACGATATTTAGATGAAGTTCTGGAATATGGCCAATTGTGATGGAACTGGGCTATTCCTTAACCGATTTTAGAGAAATTTGACATGCGCGATAGAAATGGGATTCTAAAATGATTTCTAGATTAAGTTCTGGAATACGGACAACTAGGATGGAACTTGGCTATTCCTTAACCGATTTTAGTGAAATTTGATATGCGTGATGAAAACGGGATTCTACAATGATTATTAGATGAAGTTCTGGAATATGGCCAATTAGGATGGAGCATGGCTATTCCTTAACCGATTTTAGAGAAATTTGAAACATGCGTTGGAAATATGATTCTAAAATGATTTTTGGATAAAGTTCTGAAATATGGCTAACTCGCATGGAACTTCGCTATTCCATAACGGTTTTTAGAGAAATTTGAAATGCGCGATAGAAGTGGGATTCTAAAATGATTTTTAGATGAGGTTTTGGAATATGGCCAATAACCGATTGTGATACAATTTGACATGTTCGTTGGAGACCTGTCACCCATTTGTTCTTATTTTCCCGGCAGATGTATGATAAATATATCAATCTGAGTGACCTCAAAAGCTATTGTCTGTGGCAGTTTCCGTAACCCATGCAGCTGACGAAGTTCATCTGCTGTGAGACAGATCCAAAATCTATAAAGAAATAATCTGTAATTTCCTTCCTATTTGGCCATATTCCAGAACTTTATCTAACAACTATTTTAGAATCCCATTTCCAAAGCATACATATATTGAATTGCATCACAATCGGTTAAGGAATAGCCAAGTTCCATCTAAATTTTTCCTATTTGAAACTCATCTAAAAATCATTTTAGTATATATGGTATATTTATTATATTTTAGCCAAGTTCCATCACCATTTCGCCGTATTCTAGAAATTTATCCAAAAAATCATTTTAGAATCCCATTTTGATCACACATGTAAAATTTCATTAAAATCGGTTAAGGAATAGCCAAGTTTCATTCTAGCTGGCCATATTTCAGAACTTCATCTAAATATCGTTTGTCGAACTTCCTTTATTTAATGATATTCAAAGAGCAATTCTTGTGTTACAAAAAATATCGCTCCCTAATGTATTTTCTTCAATCGCTCTGCAGAATAGGGTGTTGGGAGCGATATTTTTAACTTCTTCTAAAAATCACTTTAGAATCCGATTTCCAACACACATGTTAAATGTCACTAAAATCAGTTAAGGAATAACCAAATTCCATCCTACTTGGACATATCCCAGAACTTTATCCAAAAATCATTTTAGAATGCCATTTACAATGCCCGTGCATCTATTCCATAATAAAACAATCAGGCTTTCTAAAGAAAGAATTTTAGAAGGTTTTGAATGTAACCGTTTGCCGTAATAACAAGAGCAGGAGCAATATAATATTGATATTTTTATTCATCAGAGCAGAGCGTATTTATTTTCTCAATATAGCTCAATAACAAAGAGTGAAAATATGATAACACAAACGCAATAGTGGAAGAGCAAGAGCCTTATAATAAAGATAATTCTCCTGCCCTTCAGAGCGATATTTTTGTTTTTACTAAATCGCTCTTTATAAAGAGCGTTTTAATAGTTTTTACTATCGCTCTTGAAAAAGAAATGAAGAGCAAAGAGCGAAATAAAATCCCATTTTAAACTCTGTTATCAGATGAATGTTTTCATTCATAAAATTAATAAATTAACAAGTTTACTGATAAAAACGGTTACCCAAAAATTCAATATCTAGGAACATAATTCAACTACATATCTAAAAATCCTGAAAAACGAAAGCGATATTTAAGGAAGCAAATTTGATTAAATTTTTTATTCGGTTTCGGCAATTGTGGTGTTCTTCATGTATCTACTCCTATTTCTACGTAAATCCCTTCCATTAAATTACAATCAATATTCGTTGGTTAGGGCACTGGGCACAATCGTATCCCGCTGCGCTCTCAAAAAATCGATGCTTAAAAGTATGAATAGAAATTATTTCTCAAAATTCAATGGAATGTAAACTATTTTGCTATAAATAAATAAAAAAAATAGAACACTTTTTTATTTCTCTAGTAGGATTGTGCAAATTTACATAAAGTAAAGTCTGAAAACCGATAAAGAGCTGTAAGAAAAATATTTGATTCCTTACTTATAAAAATTAAAAAAAAAAAAACACAAATGCCAACGCAAAATTGTAAAACCACAAATTAAAAGTAGTTTATAAGTATGGTATTTTTTTTTTGGTTTTGTATATAATTATAGATAAGAATAAATGTTATTCTTTATCGAAATTTCGATGATAATAATTGAAGAAGAGTAAATAAGTAGAGTAGTTTAAAGTAGAGCCTTCTAGAGTATAGAGCCATAATCAAGCGTCATAATTTTTTAGAAAATAGGAATCCAAAGTAAAAATCAAGTTTTTTAGCTGCAAGTTTTTCAAAAAAACTAACTAACTAACGGAAAAAGCAAAAATATTATAAAACATTTATATAAAAGTTTACTACATATCCGTAGCAATAACATACAAGAAGCCTGTATTGGTATTAAATAAATATTAATTGCAGAATTATTTAAATTAGATTATGTCTAAAATATATTTGTAGAACCTTCATTTTGAAAAATCAATCAAAGTTGGATCTGACGAAATAAAATAATTCTTGCTAGATTTATCTTTAGTTTTACTAGTGTACGTCAGATGTCTGTAGTTGTTTACAGAAGAATACGAAAAAAAATTATTTAATCGCAAAATTATCACAAGTTCCTTATATTTTGTGAATTTGTTTTGCTTTTCCTACAATTTTTGAACTTGAAATTTCCTCAGGTGGTAATTTTTGGTTTGATTTATGAAATTTGTACTGCCATCAGTGGCATTTATGTAATGTTTATAGACTTAGTGACCACACGATTTGTAGTAAGGTTTTATTTTAATTTGACAAGCACATGTTGTTGCGAAAATTTTATAAATTTTGGTATAAAAAAACGAATTACTCAAGAAAATGAAAACGATTTTCTTAACCGATATCGATATATGTTGAAATTCAAACATTTATAAAATTATCTCAGAGGAGATCATAATTAAGAATTTGTAACATTTTGATTTAAAAATTGGTCTTAGGAAAAAACAAATAACTTGCCATATGTTTATATGAAGAGAAGATTGGTTTTTTCCTCGTTTCTAATTTCTTTATAAACGCTTCGTTTTTTAAACTGTGCCATTGTAGGATCTAGGTTGCTTTGAATAAATGCATCAAAAAACATTGAAGCCAAACAAAGAAAATATCGAAGCTTGATTGCAAAAGATACCGTCGGTGATTTCATGAACAACTTTGACAAAAACTTACCATTAATTCACACTTTGATGAAATAAAATTCATCGTCAGAGCACCGTCTACAATCTTACACAATAGTCGCTTTCCAGTTTACCAGCCGCTAGTATCCGCTAGCAAACAACAAGTAGAAAGGTTTTTGTTTTTGCTACATCTACTTATAGCTACACTTGACTATGGGTAGTTAGAAGTAGTTACGCTTAATTTCGTCACTTAGGCGTATAAACGTCGAATCGATTGATCAAAATATCTTTTGTGTTGTTTCAAGTTGTCATTTTTGAAATAAAATTTGTTTTAATGACCTTTTACCATTTTATTTGACCATGTACGGCAACAATGCCATGTATCCAATACCATTTTGGAATTCGTCAATACCCGCTGTGTACGTGTTATTCAAAATCCAATAATATTTTTTAGTTATTTTGTTTAGCACAAGGCTCATGGAATCTTCGCTATTTTGACATAAAAAATTGTAGTTTGGTGAATGTGATTTTTTATTTTTCATGCCAGTGTCTAACGTAAATTACAGAATAATTGTTGTATATCAAAAATGTGACTCAAAAATTTAGCCGAGATTTTCTTTTCGAAATTCAGCAGAACCGCGATTTCGAAATGAATAGCAATTTAAATTTGGTCAAATAAAATCGGCTTGATATTAAATTGAGTTTATTTTCTGTTGCATTTTAATTGAAAGTATTTTCTGTTAATAAAAAAACCATGATTGAGGTTATTAAACAGTGAAAAATGTTTATTAAAAGAATATTATAACCTATTAATAATAACTATATACACATATATATATATATATATATATATATATATATATATATATATATATTTATATATATATATATATATATATATATATGTATATATATATATATATATATATATATATATATATATATATATATATATATATATATATATATATATATATATATTTTAATTAGTCGATTCATCTGACTCGGATTCGAGTATGGAAGATATAAAAATGTTGATATGTTCCGATTCCAAATCCGATTCTGCAACTTCAAGCTTGTCGGAGGAGGATTTACCTATAGTGGAAAGTGAAAACCCAAATTTTTTGGGAACGATAGCAAAATACAGTGACAATGTGTTTGTAACGGGATGGGATAATACTTCTATTTTGGTTAGTATATGTATTAATGAGTGATTGGCCTCTTTATTTTACTGATTTACCGACAATGGAAAGCTTCTAAAAAATTATGATTTATTATTGTGGCTCTATAATCTAGAAGGTTCTGATCAGAGCCGGAAAAAATTTGAAATTAAACCCGGAAAGTTGGATTCTGAGGTTCTTTGGTTTATTGAGCTTTGGCATTTTCAGGTTCCACGGCGTATTTCTGCGGTTTATGGTTTTTGATTTAATATTAAATTTTTCATAATTTCACACGAGCGTCATTTATGCTTCGGGGACTGAATTAATTCTGCGCAAGAAAATGGATTCCTTTCGCACGATATTAGTTTTTAAAAAATTAATGTCGCAAGATGTCGTAAACGACACCACTTACCAGATGTCGTAAACGACACCACTTATGTACTTCGTTTTCCCATCCGGACTATTTCGAGTATGCCTATTAGCAGAGCCTTCTAGAGTATAGAGCCATAATCTTAATGACGTATTTTTTAGAAGCTTTTTTAGTGGTATAACTTTTCATTGATTTCCATAGGAATCCATAGTAAAAATGCGTAGTAAAAATAGCTTCAAGTTTTTCAATGAAAAAAGTAAAAATATTATAAAATGTTTACATAAAAGTTTTCTACATATCTTTAAGAACAATATACAAGAAGGCCATATTGGTAATAAGTAAATATTAATTGCAGAAATATTAAAATTAAATTATTTCTAAAATATATTTTTTCGAACTTTCATTTTGAAAAATACATCAAAGTTGGCTGTGACAAATTAAAATAATACTTGCTAAATTTATCTTTAGTTTTACTAGTGTACGTAAGATGTCTAAAATGGTAAAAGAAAAATACGAAAAAAAATTATTTAATCGCAAAATTATCACACGTTCCTATATTTTGTGAATTTGTTTTGCTTTTCCTACAATTTTTGAACTTGAATTTCCCCAGGTGGTAATTTTTGGTTTGATTTTTCTAAATTTGTACGGCCATCATTGCCATCTATGTAATGTATATTGACTTAATGACCAAACGTATCGTAGTAAGCTTTTATTTCAATTTGACCAGAATGCTGTTGTTATGAATTTTTTTTTATATTTTGGTTTAAATAAATCAATTATTACAAGAAAATGAAAACGATTTACTTAAACGATATTCAAATATGCTGAAATTCAAACATTTATGAAAGTATTTCAGAAATTATAATTAAGAATTTGTAACGTTTTCATTTACAAATTTGTCTTAGGAAAAAAGTGATTTCCCATATGTTTTGTGTGTTTTACTATGAAAAAATTCGTTTTTTCCTCGTTTCTAATTCCCTTATAAAAGCTCAGATTTTTTGATTATGGCTCTATAAAATACAGGGTGCTCTGCTATTAGTCAATCTATAGTTTGATAACAGCTCATGATGTACTTTATTAAATGTAAAACAATTTTATAAACTATAATTAGGTATCCATAATCAATTAGCTTGGGTACAGGCAAGCTATTTTCCGAGTATAACAAAATTTTGTGTATTATCGTTTTTAGTCCTTTCAGAGCTTTATCGGAACTATTTTATAGAATTTGAAGTTTATCAATTTCAGTTTGTGTCGTAGCACACCATATATAATTAGGTACAACAACTGTAAATGGACATATGCGAAATATAGGATGAATAACATTTCTTTGGGTAACTACTTTCCCACGCGTCTAAACACACATATTATTGGCGCAATTTTTGCCGTAAGCAGCAAAACCTATCCAATTTTTTATTTTTAGGTTTAGTAATTTGATACAGCGAATCATAATCCATTTGTTTGTTCCCAACATAAATTCCGATGAAGTTAGATTTTTCTTCTTACGTCTAAAGTAAATACGCTTGCACTTAAATTTTCATAAAAATTTAATTCTCTTTTTGCGTTAAAAAACTCATTCCTTGATTTTCACTGGCTTTACACCGTAGATAGTATAATAACAAAATAGTATAATACTATTTTACTATCTGTCTAAGTCGGTTTTACACCGCATAAAGTAATAAAATTAAAACGGAAAATTAAACAGAATAAAGAAAAAGTATAATTTCAGAATACAAATAAATGTTTCTAGACTAATTTATCAACAATACACTGTCATCAATTTTCCTTCTACAATAAAATAAAATAAAATAAAATATACCCAATAGGTATTAAAATTTGATAGCTATCAAATCAAAATATTATATTTTATTTTTGCTTTTATACTATCAAAACATTGATTCTACACCGGATAGCAAAATAGTATTATACTATTTTGCTATTACGAGTATAATATCTACGGTGTAAAATCGGTACTTGTTAATTTTAGCAAACCTAACGATTTTTTAAACTACGTTTAGCAACAACCGCTCGTTAGCGATGAAGGTCTGCTTGAAATTAGCAAATATTATATATTTGAATTTTAGGTTATTCAGTATATAATGGCAAATATGCTAGAGAGCCTGGCATGTTTGGAGTAAAGCGGTGTGGGTTCGAGTGGATAATTCATAATGGCTCTCTAATGTAAAATCCTTTACGAGGAGTTTTAACTTTGACAGTGGCGGACAATTCTAATGAATCCCGCTCTAGTTATTGAATTTGATCCTAAAAGTTCTTAATAGTCTTTGATGGCAATTATATCTTTGAAACTAGAATATTTCATCTTTTAAAGGCATTAGGAAATAAAAATTTTCGAGGTGATGCATCTCGTACTTCACAAGAATTTTGTCCTTTTGTTTAAAAATGTTCTTTAAATGCTAAAGACAAGCCAGCCATTACGGTGCCAGGATTCTCGTATTCTGAAAAATCAAAAGATCGTTCTAGGTGTACCAAACTACAAGACGTTGACCTACTTTTAAGAAAATATAGCTTCGAAAAATTGTGTGTTACATTTACAGAACGACCTTAAGTATACTGGATGGGGCAACGTTAAGTATTTACTATTTCGAAGAAAACTATAAGCAGAAGGATACGTATTTAGATTATCAAGGGAACAATAAGTAGGTAAACACTTATGTATGTGTATGTATACTTTAATATATAAGTTTAAGTTGACCTTCTTACTAGACCAGCCAACTTCTCCTTTTAACAATTTACAATTGTTTTACTTTAATTTGAATTAATTAAATTATTCGTATTATTTCTAATTCGTAATGGTCTGATGAGAGCATTGATTTTTTTATAATCATAGGATCATCAGTTCGAAACTGGATTAAATTCTCTTACAATTTTTGTAAAATATTTATTAAATTGAAATAAATTAAAAACTTCTTCTTTGGTGTTGAATCTTGTTTCGAAATGTAAATCAAAAATCCTACTAAATTTCGCTGGTGTTAAATTGTTTCTAGAGATTTTTTACCCATTTAACCAAAGTAAGCTGCTTGCGCTAAGATAAATTTACGATATAAATTTGACATAAAATACGATTGCGCTGATCGGTATACCGGTTCACGGAATAAAATTAAACATCCCAAAATACTGATCCAAAAATATCTGCCGTCTTTTCTTAGAGAGTATTGGAGACCGAGAGTAAACATTTAATAAGTTCGAGCAGCAAACGGAGTTTAACCTTTTAATTTTTTGGCATTGGGAAATTTGGATAAACGATTGCTTAGAATGGCATTTCGACACGCAACAAAGCTCTGACATGTTAATTTATGCGCTGGAATATTTAATAAAAGATTAAATTAAATATTTTATTAATTAAAATTTTTGAAAAATAAAATTTCATAGCAAAATTATGTGTTACACCTAGTAAAATGACCTTACACTTTGTCTGTCAGGGAGACTACAAATTAAAGTCAACCTCTGAAGTATACTTCTGCGTATACACTGCGCCAAAAAAAATGCAACAGTAAAAAGGTTCTTCTCCTTTTTAATTAAAGGACAGTTTGGTTTGGACCAATGACGTTTTTTTATGACTTTTTGAGTTAAATAAAATTTTTCTAAACGAGAAAACCAAAATCAAATTTTAAGCCTGCCAAATTTGGACCAGCCATTTTGTACAGAATTTAGACGCCTTGAATAAGGGACCATTGAAATTTTATTTTGTTGTAAAAACTAATCTTTTCCTCGTAAGATCAAAATTTAGGGTTTCTCAAACGGGATTCCGTTTTTGTCTCGAAAGGGTGACCGGGATTTGTCGGTTTTCGATTTTGATTTTTTTTTAGAAATACAATTTTAACTCAAGAACCGCCTAGGAATAATACATTACAGTAAAACATTAGTTTAAGAGACGAATTGGGGATTGTCCCTTAGATCTGAATGTAGACAATTTGAATATCTCGTTTAGCGTTTATTCACAAATGCGTTTTTAAGTCTAATTGAGCCCGATTAGTTAGGAATTTGGCTGTTTCTAAACCGATTACGATGAAATTCAGCAGACACAATGAAAGTGGGATCCTAAGATAAGGTTTAGGTGAAGATCGGGGATTTGGCTATTGAGGAAACTTGGTTATTTATTAACCGATGGTAATTAGGAAGAAACTTAAAGAAACGATTAACGATTTTGATAACATCCGAGGTACGGCGAAAATGGGATTCGAAAATGAGTTGTAGATGAACTTCAGGAAAATGGCCAGTTAGAAAGGAACTTGGTGATAGTTATTTGATGATTCATATATTTTAAATGATGTGTAAGTTTACTAATACTTAAATCTACTTCTTTATTGATGCCACTTCTGAGTTGGTAAATTCGTTTTTGTAAAAATTGTTTTGTCTGAACCTTAAAGCTCAAGAAAATACAAATAATCTTTACTTGAATAATTGCTACATAAACTGAAAGTCAAAATGTATCATTTAATTCTTTATTCATAAAAATTAGTTTAAAAATCATTAAAGTAATCTACCTTGATTCTTATGGGATTGTGTTCCAAAAGTATCCCGCTTAAAATAAGTGAATACTAAATTCTTCTAAAATGGTTCTTAACTAATTTTATGTAAACCAAAATATCAAAATATTTAATTTCATTATAAATTTTCAAGTGGCAAGAAAACATATATTTTTTTCTGTGTGGTGGCAGTTTGTGGCAAATGATGAATGATGATGATGACCTCAACAACTTTATGGGATTAAGTTCAGTCACGCTGATTGACAACGATGCAATTGAAATCTAACAAGATTTGGTCGCAGTTCTGAAACAGATATACGATAGAATGACGGCGCTAGAAGAGTTGCCCTATGTCCTTAACGATTGGTTGAACTATCACATTAAACTGGTTTGTTTGTTTGTTTCTACCTTTGCAATCTTTTCTGGGGCTCAAGGCACTCCCAGCTCTTTCACAGTTCGCTTTTAACGTCCTACCTTACACAATTAGTAGCCAAATCGATGACGGTTCGTTTTGCGTAGACTACCTGCACATTGCATTGCTTTATGCCAGCCAATAGTACTGACAAGAAAGGTGGATCGGCCCAGGAATTCTGCAGTTTCAACAGGGGTCTTAGTTGTGTTCATCATCATCACGATTCTGAATCTAAGTTCATTTCCATTCGATACCGGGTCAATTTATTTCATGGCAATGAAGATCATCGCGTTACAAAACACAAAAATTGAAAATAACTTCATTTCGGCAGGTCCTCAGTCAAAGATCGTCATGGACGAATTTTTGAAGGTCACAATTAAAATAAATACAAACGTTCCATCCGATGGATGTAGAGAAAATCAAAAAGATTACAGTGAACCCGAAGCACAATGGAGAAATGCAACAACTGATGTTCGTAGTGTTAGAGAATTAAACAGTCAAGAAAGAAATCTTGGAAAGAAAGAAAACATTTTCGCTTAAAACATGGCAAATACACAATAAAAACAAAATCTGCATATCTCTAATAAAAAAAAATTGAATACAAAGTATGGTGAGGAACAACAATTCAACAATTTTTTCGAAGAAATTTATTGTTATATACTTGTTTACATTTATTTGAAAAAGAAAATCGTACTTTAACATATAAAGCTTGATAAATAAGCATATTACTTCATTCATTGAAGTGCAAAGTTCATTGTGTTCGATTAACAAAGGTTTGGTTGAAACAATATCAAAATCAAGTTTTTAATTTACATAGGAATTCCTCGTATTTTTCAAAAAGAGATGGTGGCGTATATGAAAAGAACTTTACCATCTTCGATTCTATTTGGGAAAGAATTTAATTTGTCACATTATATTGATACTTTGATAGTAAAGATTTTGTGGCAAAATATAAACATAATTGGATTTTGCAAATCACAGTGTTTATACATATATGTCAAGATCAAAGAAAAAGAACCTCCAATTATAATGGTACAAGTGTCTATTCAAAACCTGAGCTATGTTGTCAATTAGTGGCAAATGATACTCTAGCAAAAAACAAATTTGTAATGGTCCACTCTAAAACAGTGAATAGGATTATCATGGCAGTCTATATACCTTCTCATACTAAAATATATCGCTTCCTAGGGCGATTTGATTTTAATCTATCAAAATATTCTCAATGGCTTATAATTGGTGAATTCAACATTAACCTAATGGATTATAATAAAAACTTAGTCATTAAGCATCATTCTATCATGCAGTTTAATAATCTTGCTGTAAGAAACAAAATTGATCGCGATTATTTTAGTAGGAAATCAAATAGCATACAAACTATATTAAATCAAGTTGCTATTCTTATATCAATTTACTTCCTTAGTGATTATAAAGTACTAAAAGTAAATCGCCCAATTTTATCTAAATTTTGTGTCTATAAATTAAATATTGACGAGACAAAATTAAAAATTTTTCTGACTAATCTTGATTTCTCGAATCTTGCTTTTGAAGATTTGTAAAACCAGCTTACTTCGCAGTACATAAAGAAAGAATCAGAATCATTTGAAAAACAAGCCTTGGTTCACTAATGCTATAAGATTCATAATGAAAAAAGGATAGGTTTTACAAATTAATGTATGACTTTCCCTGCACTAATATTGTATTCAAACCAACGTTCGTTCTATATAGACAACAATTTAAAACGTCAATAAAATAATCAAAATTACAGTATTATACATACATACTAACAAATTCACTAATTGTTATAGCAATAAAAATTTGTGAAAACTGGTTAAATTTTATTGCAACGTACTCTCCTCCTTAAAGGTAGATCATTATAACTTGAATCAAAAAGCAGTTGCATACATTTTCATAAATGTTGGAAACGTAAACTACAATAAATTGATCCCAAGATCTGTTTGATTTCACTGGTAGCACTCTACAAGGTTTTACTCCTGCTACAGAAGATGAAATATAGTTAGTATTGTCGACGGTCTGAAACCTTCTAGCTCTGTTGGGTTGAAATATTTATCAGCTAAAAGTTTAATAGACTTTAAAAATATGTTCCTGTTTTAGTACAGGCCATTGATAAATGTTTTGATACTTGTTTATTTCTTAATAAATCAAAGGTGACCCGAATTATACCAATAAACATAAATCGGGGGATAAACGAGAACCTAATAATTTTAGGACAATCTCGTTACTCCAAACTTTATCCAAACGTTTTGAAAGGGTTATATACAAACGGGTGGTAACTTTTTTCTACCAGCATAAACTTATAAGCAAACAGTATATGGTTATGAGCGGAAATCCAATAACTTATCGGCATCGCTAAACTAACTAAAAAACATTTATTTATATACGAAAAGCTTTCGACAATGTAAATCGTACAATCCTACTGTCTAACAGTTGTATAGGGCTGGAATTAAAGGCAAAGCTTAAGGTCTTATTTAAAATTATTTATCATATAGACCACAATTTGTTCAGCTGAATAGTGTCCAATCTGAATGGTTAACAATAAATTGCGGAGTACCTCAGAAATTAATTTTTAGGCCGATTTTATTATTAATTTTCATAAATGATTTGTTTGAGAACTATTCACTTCTGAAATAAAATATGGAAAACGATTTAATAAGTTTAAACCGGTTTCAATTAAACTATAATATCATCAGGTTTCTAATATTTTTCAAGAAATAGTTATCAATACTTAAAAGTTTACAGAACGAAGTTCTAAAAGCAGCTTTCCAACTTTCTTATATTACTCCAAGTAAAGATTTGTATTCAGAAGTCGGTCTTCCGGTTACATGTTAAATAAAATTAAGGATTAATTTAAGTTTTAAGTTAATTTAAGTTTTTGTAAGTAATTTTTTAAGGTCAGCTGATTTATTACTATAGTTGATGTATGTTGTTGTTTCTGGAAGAATTCAGTTCATTCCTTAATAAAATAAAATATAATAATTTTTTTTAGTTTTGGGTGATTAACCTTTTAATGTGAAGTAATGGTTTAGTTTCTGAGGTAAATGTTCCTACTCGAATTTCTAAATTATCTTCATCTTGTACAACAAGCTTCTACTTTATAAGCAAATATTGAAACCGATTTGGACTTATGGTATTCAGCTTTGGGGTTGTACCAAATAGAGCAACGTAAATATCATCCAAAGATTTTAGAATATGGTATTAAGGAACATCGTTGATGCACCTTGGTATGTCAGGAACAATGGCCAAATCACCTTGGTATGTCAGGACCAATGGCAATGTTATTAGTAGGGTCTTGGAACGCTGTGTTATCTATAGTTGATATTTCAGAAGCTTTTGATTTGTTGATTGCTACACTCACACACTACATATCTCAAAATAATTTTTTTATTAAACCTCCTAGAAAATTTCATAAATTGAAAATTTCAATAATTTAGATTAGAAAAATCATTTTCACCAGTATGCCAAAAATCTGAAACAGGTAATAGTAGTAAGGATCAATGGTCCTTATTGAATGAAATACTTAACAAAGGTACTTCCAGTATCGAAATTAATGAAATATTAGACGAAAAAAATATGTATTAAGCTTTCATCCTCAGTAGACATTGCTAATTTTTTAACAATTACTTTTGTAATATACATAGTTTAAAAAACGCGTCTGGAACTTAACAATAATTCTAATTCATTCCGTTATACTTGATAAGAGCCCCAACTTAAACTTTTCTTTCGTCCAATTTCCTCCATGGAATTATTTTTCATTATCAATTCCCTTGAGGATAAACATTCAACAGATTTGTTTGGTCTTGGTAGGGCAACTATTAAAATAATTACCTTCCACATTGTTGATATATTAAGTGTATTGTTTAACCGAAGTATAACCGAAGGAACATTTCCGATATCTTGATAAATGCTTGCCTATTGAATTTGTTGGTAACATTAAATATTTGGGCCTAAACGTTGATTGCAGATTATACTGGAAGTATCATATGTCAGAATTAACAAACTCTCTTCATTCTGGAATTAGGCAAATGTATCTATTGCGGTCACAATGTCCACCTGTTATTCTTAAAATATTCTATCACGCTTTAGTTGAGTCCAGACTGCGTTATGGTATTTGTTGCTGGGGTGGTAGGTATTTTGGGACGATCAGACCATTAGAAACAGCTCAAAAGCATGTATGTAGGTTGATGTATTTCAAGAATAAACATAGTTCTTCTTGGCCGTTATTCTTGAGCAGTAGACTTCTTCCATTGAAACATCTTTATGTTTTTAAGGTTATGAATAAATATCTTGAAATTAGTGGGATGATGGTAACCTAATTAATAATACATGGTCTGATATTAAACGCAAAATTGCTGATTTACGTGCCAATCATTTCAATATAGTTAAAGTTTTGGAAAATCAAAATGTTACACAAAATACTGTTTTGGATAATAACACCAAAAAATGTGACAAACTCGCTGATTTGGAGGCTTTGATCCAATTGAATACCGCTACTAATGAACTTAATATTGAAAATGCAGCCATAAGTAATAAACCACTATCGGTTACAACAACTGTAATTATTTTGAACGACGCTTAAATTCATCGAGGTCATTAATTTATGGTGTACCGTATACTAACAGCGAAAATTTCAAACCATCCGTCAAGCTATTTCATTCAATTTCGATTAGGAAAGACAATCGTTATTGAATGGAGCAACCAAACTTTGAAGCAGCAGTTCCAGCTACTTTCTATACAACATAAAAGAATTTTACATACACTTCTGATTAATGAGCGTGAATGCAATATAATTATAACGGATTACCGATCTAAAATTAAACGTGTTAATTACTTCAGGAGACTATTATTATTATTATTGGGGAGGCCATGCGGGCGATCAGCCACTTCGCACTGCGACCTAAAAGATCTATTGTGCTGGCCCCTGCTTAATTATCCGTCCAGTCAATATTCAGGTTCTTAATGAACCTGACAATACTGCCTCCCGGTATGTGACACATACTATCTGGGCTTATTGCTCTCCCTCCTAGATGTTTACTATAGCATGTTGTTCCGCTAGAAAGACGGTAGCATTGGAGCTCAAGGACCTCGAGAGGGTTGTCCCACTCCCGTATATTCCTACTCCTGCCCCGTATTTCGTTTGATATTACTCTTATGAGTTGCTGGGAATTGCAAATCACCTGTAGGTCACCCAGCTTTACTACAGGAAGGCTAAATAAAACTGGAGGGTGCCTGGTATCCAGAGTCCGCATATTTTGGCTGATTAACCTATCAGCCATTCATCTTTCGGCATATGCTGTTCCACCTTAGATTTGGATTTTTTGTCAAGGTTTTCTCTTTAGCGCCGTACTTTAGCCTGTGCTAAATGGCCAAAAATGTGCCAAGTGGCCTTAGTTACCAATGGTTGCCACGAGGAGGCAGTACGTAGACTTGCGAATTGTGAAGAGATTACCCCCTTACACAATTGTACCCATCACGCAGCTGCCTAATGACAAGACCAGAACAGCCTACGTGATGCGCACCCTACTGGAAGGTTACGGAGCTGGTAGATTAATCTACTCAACTTTGATCCCCCCTCCAATAGACGCCAAACCACTTTCAGGAGGCTAAAAAATGTTTGAAATCCGAGCCGCTTAATTTCAATTTTGTTTGGAACTAATGGGAATATTTTTGCAAAAAAGGATGAAGGAAGTAAATTGTTTATGATTACCTCATTGTCTGACTTAGATAAGTTCAAAAATTTATAAAATTTAACTAACTCTTTTGTATTAAATATATGTATACATTTTTTCTTTATACTTTTAGATTTTGTTTAATTACAAATAATGGACATCTACTACCAGAACTGCCGTAGACTACGAACTAAGCTCTACATGTGGCATTATCATTATACTAAAGAAGTCCATTATTTTTTCTTTGCTGGAGATGACATTTACGATAATATATGGGTTAGGGTTAGAACTTCGGAAGGTAAATTTATTGTTCTACGTTTAGTTTACTTTCCTCCGAATAGTACTAAAGCTGAGCATTATGAAAAAATTTATAACAAGCTTTCTAATTTAATGATAGAATCTCCGGTTGGATGTCAATTGTTGATATTGGGTGACTTTAACTTACCTGGTATAACTTGGAGCAGTAATTGCGGTATAACATATCCGGTATTTTCGCATCGTCGGTGTGCTACTTACTTACTTACTTACTTAGAACTATGTTTTTTAATCAGCTGATACAGCATAATCATGTTAAGAATTCTCTTAATAGAGTTCTCGACCTTGTACTGTCTAATCTCGATGCTAAAACTCGATGTTGTATTATGGTTAATCGGAGTTTCTATCCGCTAACTAAAGTCAATTTCTACCATCCGCCACTCTTAATACGAGTTGAGTTGAAATATGTTTATTGAAATGCTTGCGATATAAACAGCAAATTCACCCAATTTGAAATTACTTGACTATCGCGCAACATTGCGTGAGCTTGAGTCACTTGATTAGAATTGTACACTTTTAAATTGTAATGTCGAGCAAGCCATTGACAAATTTTATGAAATTCTACACGGGTTTATGAAACCTGGCAATCGTTTTGGTTTTCATTTAAAATTTCCAAGTTGGTACTCAAAAAAATTGAATAAATTAATTCGTCTAAAAGAGAAATTTTGTAATCGATATCGTAAATTTAAATATTCTAATGATTATGTGATTTTTTCTAATTTGCATAAGCTTATTAAATATGAAATCCGCAAGTGTTCTTCATTCAAACTATTCGAAATATGTTGAATGTCATATTGAACAGAACCTCAAGTTAATCTGGAGCTACACTCAGTCACTTACTACTGCATCTGTTTACCCATCATGCATGAAACTAGGTGCAATAGAAGCCACTAAAGCAAACGATTGTAATTTGTTTGCTGATCATTTCGGGGCCATTTATGTTGATGAGTTTTTTGTTGACGTATCAAATTTTCACGTTAATGGTCAATCTTTACATTTACTTTTCGAAGAAGATGTTTTAAAAGTAACATCTTTACTTGATATCAAAAAAGGTGCTGGCTCTGATAATTTATCCAAATATTTCATTTTTAAACTTAAAATTCAGATAGATCAAACCTTTAACATTATTATTTAGTTTATCGTTAAAAATAGGCATATTTCCTTCTCATTGGAAGAAAGCTTACTTAGTACAAAGATATAAGAATTAATTACAGACATATATCTAAGTTAAACAGTTTCAGCAAAATTGTAGAGAAAATTCTATATTGCATCATCTTTAATGATGTTAAGCATTTAATTAATATTTCGCCACATGGTTTTTTTCTTAATCGTTCTACTACGACCAATTTAATTGATATGGCTAACAATATTTTTACTAACGTTGATAAGGGCGGACAAGCAGACTGCGTTTACACTAATTTCGAAAAGGCGTTTGACACAGTATCCCACCATATTTTAATTAGGAAATGTGCTGATATGGGTCTCTCCGGGCAAATTCTTAACTGGCTTGCACACCATTGTTGCTAAGTCTAGGGTACCTCGTCAGGGTTCCACTCTTGGCCTCCTTTTTTTTTTTTTTTTTTTTTTTTATCAACGATTTGTCGACCGTTTTATAAGCAACGTATATGCTATTTGGCGGGACTAATACAAATCAACCCTATCAAAAGGACCACTGTTAGCGAAACATCGAAGTCGAAGGTCAGGCTGATTAGTTATACCTACCAGGTTGAAATTAATGGAATCCATTCAAAATTTTGTCAAAAGTGTTTTAGAAAAACACTTGGTGAAACGGATAATTTCATTTAATCAGTGGCAAAAAAAAAATTGGAGAATGATAGTTTGAACGAGTACCTAGCAGATCCCAGAGGAAAAGCAGGGCCTCCCAACAAATTGGATGCTAATAAAATTCAGAAAATTAAGACACACATTACCTCATTTCCTGCTTAAGAGAGCAATTACACACGAGCTCATACATCACAGTTATATCTGGAGTCAGATTTAACATTAACAAAAATGCACCAGCTCTATTTTGCCAGTCATTCAAAACCGGTTTCAATTTCAAAATATTCTGAAATTTTCAAAGGTTAGTAACTAATTGATTAATTGATATATGAAATAATATTAAAGTTAATTAATATACCTATTTTATATTGTATTTAGAACGGGAATCAAGTTTTAAAAACCAAAGCTTTATACATGCAATAAATGCGAAATTCTTAAAGTGCAAATAGAGGGAGGACTTGAGGAAACTGCAAAATTGAGGTAAATTGACGAACAATAGAAGCACCATGAGAGTGCAGCACAAGCATATAATGTAAAAAATGTCGACAAGGAAACTGCGGTGTTATTGACCACAACAAAGTTTTTTACAGTTGACATACAGCAATATCTTTCGACACCTTTCCTCAAAACATCTGTCTCGTTCTATAAATGCCCACTATGGACGTATAATTTACCAATCCACGACTGCGTCACCAACGACGCTTTTTGTTATATGTGGCATGAAGGTATCGGAGGAAGATGTGGGAATGACATCGCGTCCTGCGTTTTCGAACATTTACGAAGTATACCGGAAACCATTAAATCAGTTAAATTTTATAGTGAATCCGCCAATTTTTCAGTTATGATAAAAAATTCACATTTAGACGAGATTAATCATAAATTTTTGATTCTAGGTCACACTCATATGGAGTGAAAAGACCAACATAAAAATACACCATCCTCGGGATTGGTTAAACTTTATTAGTTCAGTTGGGAATAAACGAAATTATTCAGTGATAGAGATGGAAAACCAATTTCTAAATTTTTCAACTGTATCTAAAAGTAAATTCACCTTCCGAAAAAACGATAAAAATGGAAATAGATTTTACTGGAAAGATGTCAAATGGATGAGATTTACAAGGCAATTCGGCCGTATAAACTTCAAGTGTTCCCACGACGAGTCAGAATCTTTTAAAGAACTTCTGATTTCAAAAAAAGGCGTGAACCATGTAGGTATATCAGACATTTCAAAGTGTTATAATGGTCCTTTTAAAATTAATAATGCCAAAAAGGAAGACTTAATTTCTATATTACCATTGATAAATGAACAATTTCATTCATTTTGTAATAGTGTAGAGACAGATGAATGTATAAGAAATGTACATCCAGATCTTACAGATTCGGAAGATGAGTAAAAATGTATGTTACTATTGATAAAAATAATTAAGATTTTTGTTATTTGAATTAGTGTATTATGAATTAACTTTATACTGTTTTCTTTAAATAAATGGATTTATTGTTTAATTTGTTTCTCTTTTCAAACAGTTTTATTGTTGTGTTCCGTTGTCATCGTTCTAGTGTGATGATAAAGAGTTTGCTTCGCAGCGGTTCCGAGTCGGATTCTCGCCACTGATCAAAAATGTACAATTAATTATGCCAAGCATCGACGGCCTGAGTCCTGTCAACCGTACACTCTCACTTGTTATAAGAATAAAACTAGAGTGTGTAAAATCGATCGTAGGGCTAACCTCCACAATACGCATGCAATATGTACAAAATGGTTCAATAGATCTTATAAGAGATATGAGGTATGGGTCGGTTACGGCCTATTATCTGTAAATAAATTAAATGCATTTGGTTATTTGGGAAAATGACATATCTTTATTTTGCAATGGGGAAAACCATTTAGAAAAACAGCTTAAATCACTTTAGAAAAAATTTCTTTAAAAAAAAATTTAACATAATCACTTAACTGTAAAAAAACTCTTATTTCTCAGGAAAATGAAAAGCAAATTATAAAATTGGGTTTATAAATCGATTAATGATATTATTATTTGTTAGTAGATTTTCTCCTTTCTAATTTTACGTGCATTGTTTTTTTCAAATTTAGAATTAATCTTAATTTTGTTTCTGAAAAGTACACTATTTTCAGTTAAGTGATTATGCTGAATTGCCACAGATATATATATATATATATATATATATATATATATATATATATATATATATATATATATATATATATATATATATATTTATATATATATTATGTATATATGTGTATATATATATATATATATATATATATATATATATATATATATATATATATATATATATATATATATATATATATATATATATATATATATATATATATATATATATATATATATATATATATATATATATATATATATATATATATATATATATATATATATATATATATATATATATATATTTGCCCAAAAGTGCGGAGCACCCTATAAATAAGTAAATAATCATTATATAAAAAGGTAAATATTACTTTTTCTGTGTTGCTTGTATTTACAGCAGCAGGTAGTATCGCATATACCTGCTTTTATTGCCGTCTAATTGGTTTTCCCAAATTTATGCACGTGTGTATGTAAATTTCCATTAGTTATTTATTAGCTGTTGTTGGGTTAAGTTCTATTTCGTGTATTCCAGAGCAATTAAATTGAATATTTTTGTGATTCATTTTTTTGGTGCTAAGACAATGAGTGCTAATACAAAACATTTAAGCCTAGCAGATAGGCAAAAAGTGATTGTGATGAGTGAAAAAGGAGAGAGTCAAGTGAAAATTGCAAAAGCCCTGAAATGTTCCCGAAAAGCTGTTCAAACTGCGTCACATCGTTTTGCTGTCGCAGGTTCTCACCAGGACCTACCAAAAATGGGCAGACCTAGGAAAACTAATCCCAGGATTGAACGCCAAATGGTCAGATTGCCACTTCGTTCAAGGACAAAAACCTCTTCAGAATTAGCGTCTGACCTAAATGACACCGGAATCGTGGCAATATCTGCCCAAACAGTGAGTAGGAGACTGGCAGATCACGGATTGAGTGGTTGCAAGGCCAGGAAAAAACCTTGGCTTTCGGAAAGGAACCGCAAAATTCGATTGGAATGGGCCAAAAAGCATAAAAATTGAAAGCCTGAGGATTGGGCCAAGGTGCTTTGGTCCGACGAATCTAATATACAAGTAAGTTGTCGTAGGCCACTCACCACGTTCAATACATAACCACAAATCTGTTGAAGTTTATTTGTATTAAAAATAATTTCATATTTTAAGATTAATGAAATTTGTTTAAACCCATTTAGCTATTTGGCACCCCTGGGACGATTTACGTATGGAGGAGACGTGGAGAAGATTTTCACCCCGACTGCGTCGTATCTACTAATAAATTTGGTGGTGGAAGTGTAATGATATGGGGCTCTATGGGAGCAACAGTTGTTGGAGAAATGTTCTTGTGTGAGGGTAAGATGAATTCTTCGACATATACCGCAATGCTTTCGCAAGTGTTAATGCCTTCAGTGCGTTAGGTATTTGATAAAAAGGTCCAGCGAACATTTCTATTTCAACAGGACAACGCTCCTTGCCACACTTCAGCAGCTTCAAGGGAATACTTCCGGGACCAAGGAATATCCGTCCTGGAGTGGCCAGCGCAGTCCCCGGATTTGAATCCGATTGAGCATTTATGGCCAATGCCTAAAATAATATTGCTCAACACAAACCTAAATCAAAAACAGAGCTAATTTTTAAACTTAAACAAGAATGGGACAAAATTCCTGCCGAATTTTGTAAAAAAATTATTCAAAATATGCCAAAAAGAATAGAAGCAGTAATAAAAGCAAAGGGTGGTTTAACCAAATATTAAAAAACTATTAAATACGAAATTAAATAATAATTAAACTAATTGGTTTGTTTTATTTCATCATATTAACTATAGAAAAAAGACAAATATGGGGTGCTCCATAATTTTGAGCAAGGCTGTATATATATATACATATATATATATATATATATATATATATATATATATATATATATATATATATATATATATATATATATATATATATATATATATATATATATATATATATAAAGGGTTTTCCAATAAGGACTTGACAACTTTGAACTTTCACTGTGAACGGTCCTTAAACCAATAACCAAACTGTCAGTGTCAAAACATTCAGTAAAGACAATATTTTCATCATGATGAAGTACACAAATGAACAACATTTACAAATAATTAAAATTTACTACAAGTCGGTGACTGCAACTTCAAGAGCGTTAATTCCAATTTTTGGTCGTAATTATCGTCCCAGTAGATAAGCAATTCATAATCTAGTGAAAAAATTTGAGTCTAAATATTCGCTGTCGGATGTTCCCGTGCCAGTGAGATAACGGGTTGGTCGAAGTGCCGAGAATATTGCTGCCGTTCAAGCGTCCGCCGCAAACGAACCAAAATAGTCGATTCGCTGCTACAGAGACATGTTGCAACGTTATTTCTTTGGTCAATTGCATGAACTAGACATTAATGATATGTGGATTCAACAAAACGATGCGACATGCCACACAGCGGGTCTAACAATCGACTTATTGAAATCTAAATTCGATGAACGTGTTATATCCAAAAATGGTCTTGTCGATTGGCCGCCTAGATCGTGTGATTAAACACCTCTAGACTTTTTTTATGGGGCTACGTTAAATCATTGGTCTTTGGCAACCAGCCGGCGTCGTTAAAGGAGCTCAGAGCCAATATTGAACGAGAGATACGGGTCGAAATGTGTGGCCGAGTAATCGAAAATTGGGTTCAACGAATCGACACTTGCAAACGTTTCTGTGGTAGACATATGAACGATGTCGAATTCCATACATAAATGTTTTGATTGTACTTTGACCCAATAATAAAATTTTCGAGGTATCTCAAATGGTTTGCGTTTCATTTAAAAACAAAGTTGTCAAGTCCTTATTGGAAAACCCTTTATATATATATATATATATATATATATATATATATATATATATATGTATATATATATATATATATATATATATATATATATATATATATATATATATATATATATATATATATATATATATATATATATATATATATATATAAATATATATATATATATATATATATATATATATATATATATATATATATATATATATATATATATATATATATATATATATATATATATATATATATATATATATATATATATATATATATATATATATATATATATATATATATATATATATATATATATATATATATATATATATATATAGGGGTGTTAGGGGAGTGTAGTGGTTTGGCGACTATTGGAGGGGGGGACTAAAGTTGAGTAGATTAATCTACCAGCTCCGTAACCTTCCAGTAGGGTGCGCATCACGTGAGCTGTTCTGGTCTTGTCATTAGGCACCTGCGTGATGGGTACAATTGTGTAAGGGGTAACCTGTTCACAATTCGCAAGTGTACGTACTGCCTCCTCGTGGCAACCACTGGTAACGAAGGCCACTTGGCACATTTTTGGCCATTTGGCACAGGCTAAAGTACGGCGCTAAAGGAGAAAACCTTGACAAAAAACCCTAATCTAAGGTGGAACAGCATATGCCGAAAGATGAATGGCTGATAGGTTAATCAGCCCAAAATATGCGGACTCCTGGATACCAGGCACCCTCCAGTTTTATTTAGCCTTCCTGTAGTAAAGCTGGGTGACCTACAGGTAATTTGCAATTCCGAGCAACTCGTAAGAGTAAAATCAAACGGAATACGGGGCAGGAGTAGGAATATACGAAAGTGGGACAACCCTCTCGAGGTCCTTGAGCTCCAATGCTACCGTCTTTCTAGCGGAACTACATGCTGTAGTAAACATCTAGAAGGGAGAGCAATAAGCCCAGATAGTATGTATCACGTACCGGGAGGCAGTATCGTCAGGTTCATTAAGAACCTGAATATTGACTGGACGGATAATTAAGCAGGGGCCAGCACAATAGTTCTTTTAGGTCGCAGTGCGAAGTGGCTGATCGCCCGCATGGCCTCCCCAATAATAATAATAAAATATATATATATATATATATATATATATATATATATATATATATATATATATATATATATATATATATATATATATATATATATAAATATATATATATATATATATATATATATATATATATATATATATTAAGTGAAATTTTGTCTGTCCGCTGCCCATTTTTGGAATAAAATAAAACAAAAATAAAATAAAAAAATGGAGGTGTGGCCAACACACGACTTTCTATTACGAACAGAGAATTTTGTGAAATTTTATTTTTTTTTATAACTTTTTTTTTAATTTTTTTTTTTTAATTTTTAAATTTTTTTTTTAAATTTTTTATTTCTTATTTTTATTTATTTTTAATTTTTGGAAACATTTTGTTTGAAGTAGTTTTTTGTAAACCTTATACTTTTTAAGATATTTGCAAAATAAATTTTCCGGACCAAGGTAGTGGCCACTTCCGGTTAGCCGATTTGGAGTAAAATTCACTGGGACTTCCCAATTTATCGAAAAAGCTTAAATCTGAAGTTTCAGTTCAATTGGTTAAACCATCTGGGCTGTAGAGAGGACACATACAGACTGACAGACTGACAGTCTGACAGACTGACAGACTGACAGACTGACAGACTGACAGACTGACAGACTGACAGACTGACAGACTGACAGACTGACAGACTGACAGACAGACAGACAGACACCATTTCGAAACTCACTTTTTCGTACTCAGGGACCTCAAAACAAATAAATCTCTAAAAATCTCAAGGTCCAAAATTTTCATGATTACTATACTTTATTTTACTAGATTAAAAGAAAGTAAAAGGCATTTCATCATTTATATTAGTATTTAATTTTTTTTTTTTTGTTAATATTGTTTGTTATTGATATTTTTGTAAATGAAATAAATAAATAAATATTCCAATTTAACGAACGGACAAAAAACATCGTACCTATTCAATCATCACTAAGTTGGGAAATTTCATAAAATTATTAAAAAAGTATAGCCGCTAGTCGCAGTGCTTGGAAGAGTATCTGAATTTATACCTAAAATAATTATTCTTCAGTTCTACTGCGCCTTATCTATGTAATATCTGGGGCAACATTTGTGGCCGATATCAAAAAAGCTTTCAAGTTCTGCAGAACGAAATTCTAAAAGCTGCTTTCAACTTTCTTATATTACTCCAAGTAAATATTTGTATTCAGAAAGAATTCTTCCGGTTGCAACCAATCCAATTTCACGAATTCCAATTGCCTTGTAGGCATTTCATTTCTACTGAATTTTCCACGTTCATTTCATACAGTTGGGGTAAAAGACTCACCAATTTGAAGGTAAGTTTTCAATATTTCTTAATTTTGTTCAAGCGTAAAGCGACCTATTTCATAAATGTCAAACATTAAACTAATTTTCTGTCATAACATGAATGAAATAAGTGTTGCCACTGTCATTGGGGTTCACGTGACATTTTAAAAGAAAAAAAAATTATCAATTATAAGCGTTACATTACGAAGAAAAATATAATTTTCGTAGGAATAGTGAAATTAAAAGTTGGTCTTCATCACCTTGTGTTATAACTATTCGCTTTTGAAACATTATAATTTAAAACTGTCCTAACCTGAAAAATTGCAATAGTTCATCTACTTTAAAATTAATACAATTCAATAAATTTTGTAACAATGGCTACCGTTAGATTTATCTCCCTTCCAGACATAGTCACCAATTCAACCAAAAAAAACAGAAAGTAAATAATTTCAACAATCATAACTAATTTAATTTAACGATAATGTTCGAATTATGTAAGTTATTTATTAAATTCAATTTAAATTTTCAATTGGCAGAAAAAAAAAATGTTTTCAAGTGTTACACATTTCCTATTAAAAAAAAATACGATTTTTTTGCCTCACTTCCTCTGTAAACGAAACGGAATGTAAATGGTATTTCAACTTTTCCTATTGGCAACATTTTTTTCCCATTAGTCTAGTGAAGGTACACATTTTATTTTGGAAATGTAAAAAAAAGACGCTTTCCATTCCATCACACAGTGTTGTTTATCATATAAAACGCACATTATGTTGAATGAAATAATTAGCATCCGGTTAATTTCTCCGTATGATTTACTTGTAGCATATGAACGATGAAAAAATTGTATCCATCCATTCTTCGAGAAATTAAAATTTTTTTGTAATCCAAAAATGTCTTATAATCTTAATAATTTGTACTCTTAAATAAGAGTTTAAATCAACCCCATATGTCGTTCATATTATGTTAAATACATAGTTAGGTCCACGATTTTTCAAGAAGAGAATTTATTTTGCAATACATTTAAAATAAGTACAAACTTTTAAAGTTTGCTAATTGACAAAAAAACTTTTATTTTAATCCGAGTATGTACTCGTATATGTTTGTTTGGATAAGAAAAAGTTGTAATGAATAAACTTTTTTGCTCTCGATCAATATTTTATCGTCTTTCTGATGTTCAAAGTTTTTTTTTTTTTTTGCCAATTTGTTAGGAACTTTGACATTTTATTAAATCGGTTGCAATATTATGTTTCAATTAAATTCATTTTGCGAATATATTTGCTTTATTATTTGATAGGTATGGCATTACATTTTGCTTCAAGGAGTGTTTATCAAGTAAAATTCTAATGAATTTAATTTTAGATTTTTCAGTCAAAACATTAATAATTCATTAATAGTTCAACATTCTGAAAACATTAAATACCAAATTTTATAGCCGTTCGTGACTTTTTCGTCTTCGTTGTTAAATAATTTTTCGTCCTATTTATGTATTTTGTTGACATTTTGTCGAATGAAATTTTCTTTGTACCCTAATTGAATTAATTTTGTACTACTAAAAATTCTGTACGGCCTTCCCGTTATAAGAGATTATCTTTCGTTAGAGTAATGATGAGAAATGAATCCACACAGTTGAAACCATTGGGAGGAGGGAGGGGTACAATTTTTAACCTTTTTCGAAAAGTTACTATATATGTACATGTATCTAAATAAATAATATGTGGGGGAGACACGGTCGTTTGTAATATTTCTTATATAATTATTGTGTATGACAAGCAATTTAACGTGGCACCTAAACTAATGCGTACAGCACTTATTTTAAATGTCATTCCTAAAATCAATGTCAATGATTCGATAACACAAAATTACTGTTAAATATTTACCGGAGTTTTGAATTTGAAGGGTCAGAATAAATTTTAAAATCTTATGGCAGATTCAATACTGGCCAAACTTATTGTATATTAAACACGTGTTAATCTTATCTGTGCTTACGAAAACGTTTTGTACTTCACTGATGCACTTTATATTACTACGGCGCGACCAAATCCATGTTATGTTATTCTATTTTCCCGCGCTTCTTATTAGATTTTGTTTTAAAAAGCAAAAAATAACATCACGGATTAAATTCTTGAGTATATGACCTATTTTGATTTGAATTACGTTCAGAGTCAGAAAATGTGATTTTCGAAGATACCTTCGCATTGTCAACAACAAAAATCGCCAAAAAATCACACACAAGTTTAATTACCAGAAGACTTCATTAAAATTTTGGCTAAATACGACACATCCTTGTGCGGAGAGGACCAATACTAGCGGCTTCGAGGAGTTTTTTATATCAGTATATACAACATAAATGTACATATAAATATCAATATTTTTGAAAAAAATTATCACGTTTTCCTGTTATCCTTGCGCAAATGCTCCAATGCTAAGCGGTTTTGGGAGTTATCTATTTTAGTATGTGAATAATTATTAAAAAAACACAAATTTTTGAAAAAGATTCTAATTTCTGTGTATATTGATTGAGTGTATGTAACACGGAATAAAATAACCTTTCAAAAATTTATTATAATTAAAAAACTTGATTTTGTGTGATTCGAGATATCGAGGGTAATCCGATTTTCGAAGTCTGTTTGACTTGACTATCAATGTGTCTGTCTCTTGCATAAGTATCGGAAAATGTGGGTTATCCTCGATTTAAAAAACAAGAAAATCCCCCCAAAAAAATTAATCCCAAAAAAGCACATTTTTTAAATATAATAAATTTTTGAAAGGTTATTTTAATTCGTTTTTTTACCTTAGACCTTATTGGATGTAGGCTGCCACCAAAAATTTCAAAATTTGTGTTTTTTAAAATAGTTATTCACATACTAAAATCGAGAACTTTTCAAGCCGTTTAGCATTGGTCCTCTGTGCGCAAGAATGGTAAAAAATATGTAGTATTCTTTTGTTATCATAATATAGTAGATCGTAGTTAACAAAAGTTTAATGGAACCTTCTGGCATTAAACTTTGTTTGTTCCCGAAAATAAAAATGCCCATACCCGATTATAACGAGAGACTCCATTAAATTTTGGTCAACTACAATATGAAAATAAAAGGAAAAAGCCTTGCGGAAAAAGGACCAATGCTGTAAGCGGCTTTGGGGAGTTTTTTTATTTTAGTACATGTATAATTATCAAAAAACACAAATTTTTTAAAAATGTTTGTATGAATATTGGAATTTTAATAAATCATCAATGTGGGAGTTGGGGCCATCCATTTTTTTTGTTTTTCGAGAGTTTTTTTTTACCCAAATAGGTCACTACATTTGTCCGGAAAGAATCTAGAAATTTTAAAAGCCAGAACAATGGAACAGTAAATGGCGCTAATAGACTTTTATCACAACTTGAAACATTTGTGGTGCTTCTCTCAGTAGAAGCGATACGAGCGATATAATTTATTTGATCTGTGTCCACAAGGGTAACGAAAGATTTAGCAATTTAATACAAAATCGCAAACCACCCCAACACGTTTGTCAATTCTACACTAACATAACGAATTAAACCATCCCAAACACAACTTGAAAGATTTGAGGTAAATCTATCAGTAGAAGTGATATGAGCAACACAATTCGTTTGATCTATGCCTGCAACGGTTAATGAAGCAATTTACAGAATCTCAAATATCAAGAATTCTGATGCTGTGTGCCTCATGTCGATTCGTACTAAATAAAATTGTGCCACATTGTCATTTGTGCTTGGGCTATATTGTTTAAGGCTGTATTCCACTATGAATAATTGACTGAACTGACTTCAAGTCAAAATAGGACAAAAAAAAAAACTAATCCATTAGGGTGACAAAGAAAAAACATTATTATTATTATTTTTTTTTATCAAGATTTTATGGTTAAATTTTGACATCAGACAAAAACATAACCAACAATTATTAAGCAAATTAAATATAAAGATTAATTCGATTATTTTGACATCTCAAAACTATCTAAAAAATTTATTATTATTAATACTCCTATCAGAATTATTATTTTTCGAATATTTTCCATTATATCGCCATGTTATTAAAATTATTAGTGTGTACGAGAAATATTTTTCATCGTACACAATATTTATGCAGCTGTTGTTAGTTGAAATGATCTCGATTTGATCATTTTTGACCATAATTATGGCGATCCACTAATATAAACACACATTTGATCTAAGTCAAATCTTGACTGACTTCGTTTTGTGTTTCTTTCACATAACCACTGATTTTATATTTTTATCTCCCTTTATTTTGACTGACAAACTTTTATTCGCAATGGAATTCAGGCCTTATTACGAAAAAGTTTAATTTGTGCCACAAGTTCGTAGCAAACAACTAATGCTATAACTGTATTCCATTGATGGTAGCAAAGTTCTTAAAATTATTTGTGAGTAGTATTTCTGTTGCTCTAAAAGGTTCTAAATAAAATGATGCGAAACTGGAGTTACTACGAGGGTAAACTTTAATAATCGCTTATGTAAGCCGAAAGGAAATATATTCCTGCACCAGAAATAAAAACTATTTTTGGCAAAATATTCTAATGGATTTGGAGATATTAAATGTTCTGGTAATTTTGTTTTTGTAGTAAATATTTCTGCTAATTATATATTATTTGTTAAAGAATTCTCCAACAACTGCCGAAAATGTAGAGGTGAAATGGCGCAGCCTTTACCGAGCATACAAAAGTGCTAAATATAGAGGGGCAACTAGTACTAAATTTTTGTACCTGGAGGAAATGGAGGAAATCTTCTTTAATAATCCTGTGAGTAGCTCACCAGATTCCGTATCCGTAGGAATGAAGCATAAACTAAAACCAGCACCTATGCAGATGGAAAAGGAAACGGGCAAATAAAATGAACACAAAACTAACACCAAAGAAAAAACAGGTGGACTATTCTGTAAAAGAAAGTAACAAAGATTTAAAACGCAAATACTACAATGAAAAAATAGAAGAGCAAAAGCAAAAAAAGACAGATATGATAGAAGGCTCTGGTATCTCACAAAGAATTTTATAACTGAACTCACAAAGAATTTTATAACTGGCCTGGGCTCTCATGATTTCCATGGCGAATCTTATAATATTTCGATATGCTTCAAAAAGATTGTAAACGGACTCATATAAAGTAAGTTGACTTGATATTTTCCAGTGCGAATGACGTTACTTGCAGGTTTACTTTGGTTTCTGTGATAATTTTGCTTTATAAAATTAAATTAACTATTTTCGGCATTGTATTCGGTTATTACATTTTTGGCAACTCACGAAAATGTAAATACGGTTCAGGTATGAATCAAATGGCAATATTTATGGGACAAATTCAATCCTTCGGTAAGCACAACAAAATGCAAACTAAGGGAAATACTGCTAATAGTCATCATTAGAAAAAAAACAAACAATCGAAAAAATGACCACCTTTATTTTGCTGGCAGCATTTTTTCCGCTTTAGATGGCGGAAAGGTATCAGGCTTGGTGATTTAAAATATTGGGTATCATGTAAAAATTGTTTTGGGGCGGAAATCATGAAAAGGACCCATGTGAATGTCTTTATCTTAGTAGGACAAAATCATAAAAGGTTTCTTCTTCAGCACTATCCGCATTTGCAGACTAAACTAATTTTATGCCATTCCAAAACTCTTTAACTATTCCAACAAATAAATTAAACTATTTTTAGGAATGAAAATAACCCTTTGCCAATTTAAATTAAACTATACAAATATACGATCATAAATTAAACTTTTGAAGACAAAATTAAACTTTGTTGTCCAATTGATTTTAACTATTTTTTTAAAAAAAAGTTAGGTTTTCGTCAATAGATTAATTTAAATTGGCAAAGGACCTTGAAATGCAAGGAATTTATTAAGAAAACCGAATCGAAATCGCGAACAAATATAGAATTGAAACAACAGTCACAGCTATTGCATCGTCAAAATTCATCTTAGATACGAAAATAACGCGTTTTATTTTGATTACTGTTTTATTTCACAATTTGATTTATTCTGTAAAAGGTTTCACTTAATTCGGAATAATTTTCATTGATTTCGGAAATAGTTACCTTTAAATAGGAAATTTTGTTTACAGCAGAAAGGGTTTCATTTAATCCGAAAAAGTATACATCAAACCGAACTAATTTACACCCAGTAAATTTAAATCGTATAAGGGAAAAATATCTCACCTCAATTGTTACTAACGGACCTAAGATACATTTTTCAGCCACTTTTGCCTGCCTCTTTCTTTGATTAATGCCCATTAATGTTGCAGTAACCACGATCTCCACTTTATTTTCATGTTATCTATTAGGAAATACAAATAATTAAGGTTGGTCGTAGGCAACACAGATATCGAGGAAAATTTTGGGCCGAAGGGAAGGATCCTCTCTAGTTTGCTTTAGCAATACTGAACTAGTAAGTTTCCGTTTTTGATCGAATTTATATGTGACGTTAAAAGTCTTAAGCTTTTACCGCTAATAAATTAATTTAATATTTTGTAGATAATTTTGTGTATAAAATTATTTGTTTAACTTTGCTAGAAACCTTAAACAAAAAAATATTTCAAATAAAAGATAATTAATTCTTTTCGTACAATTGCTCCACCCTCAAAACTATACCCCGAATCTCTTAGTTTTTGAGATAAGTCGGGTGGAAACTTTTGAAATGAATATACTTGATTTGTAGGTTGGAGGTGAGTTTAGCCTCGAAATATATTTGATCAGAAGGCCTGGAAATATGCATAGACGCAACCAAAAGTAAATAACTTTTGAGGTCTGATATTAAAAATTTAAAGTTTATAGCGAATTTTATGGTTGAACATTTGGAGAGATAGGAGTGGTGCTGAATTCTTATCAAAAAATTGTAATTTTTTAACGCTATTTATTTCCCCTTGGGTATCATAGTCGTTTTGCTAAGGATGTAAACAAAGATGGTATTGCTAAGTGATAGATAGATCTTCAGTTTCTAAAGGAAAATTTCCTGCGTTACCGAGAAAATTATCGAAAAGTCTGATGGATAAATACAATTTCTTAGAATACAATGAGAGTTAGAGGAAGCTACGACAATATTTTGTAGCGGCTCACACATTGCAATCATATAAATTAATTATTTGTTTATAAAAATTGCAATACATTCACCACCACAGACACATAGGGTTTGCGCATAAGATATTTCTTTGCGTAACATATTTTATTTGGCCATCTAACGAAACAGTATGGACACAAAATATAATTGATCACTAAATTATATTGTGACGGTGACACCTAGTGTGTAATAGAATAAGTAAAACTAATAGCTCAATGTTTACTGTACTAAATGGAATTTTCCATGATAAAAATTGTTATGTAATGTTTCTACGCTATTCCAACTAGAAAAGTCGTGAACTTTCGAGAAGCTTGGTTTGTGTATATAAAAAGGCGAACAAGGTCGAATTGGATTATTAGAATTTGGAACGCGATAGAGTAAACTTGTAAGATTAGTAATATTTGGTAGGCGATAGTGTAAAAATTAAAAGGAATTAAAAAGTGATTTTAAAAGTGTTTTAGTGTAAAATAAAAAGTAAAAGTGATCAGTAAAATTTGAGAAAAATTTATATAAAGTGATTTTGTGAATTTTTATTGATAAACTGTGTTGTAATAAATTTTGTGAAATAAATAAATTCGTTGGAGATAAATTAAATTGATTTTGTATTATTCACAATCCAGTGATACGAACCTTAATTGACAAGGCAAAAACATAACAATTGGTGACAGCGGTGGGATTGTGAATAAAAAGATCAAGAAAATGATTTTCAACGAATTAAAAGTTCCAGAATTAAAGAGGGAACTTGAGAAACGGGGTTTGGCCACTGATGGTGCTAAAGCAGCTTTACAAGCGCGACTACGTGAGGCCATGCAGAACGAAGGGCTGAACGCTGACCATTATGATTTTGGCGTGGAAGTAACGGATGCGACAACTGTAGAGAAAGCAGAAGATAAACAACCGTTGGTCGAAAAGACACAAGAACATTCTGGAAGTTTCGATTTGTCGCAGTTAATAGGTGCTATGAACCAGATGATGGGACAGATGAGTCTAATAAAACAACAAAACGAACGACAGCTAGGAGAAATTAAAAATCAAATGGTGCAACAAGGAGAGCAGTCGAATCAAGAAATGAAACGACAAATGGTGAAAATTGAGCAGTCAAATGAGCGACAGTTGGAGACTATAAACCAGTCAAAACTAAAAATGGAACAACAAATAGAGAAAATTGAACAACCAATCCAGGAAATTGCAGATTCTCGAATTATCTACTAACATACACGGCGAAGTAGAGAAGCTACAAATGGAGATTCAAAAGGTTGACGAAAAATTAGAGACGAAGGTTCAACATGTTGAAGAGAAATTGCAAACGGAGATTCAACAAGTTGTGGAAAAATGTCAACGTCTCGAGAAAGATCTAACTGATGTCAAGGCAAGTGGAACAACGACGCAAGTGGTACAGACCGTTCAATCAGTTAAGTTAAAACCACCAAACTTCGACGGTACAACATCTTTCGGCATTTTCAAATTTCAATTTGAAACGGCAGCCAATCAAAACCGTTGGAATGATGAACATCTTGTCGCAGCGTTAATAGTGGCCCTTAAAGGTGAAGCAGCGGAGGCCTTACAAACAATTCCGGAAAAAGATCGCAACAGTTATTTCGAAATTATGAAGGCGCTGGATAGGAAGTACGGCAGTGACCACAAGCGTGAAATCTATCGAATGGAATTGAAAAGCCGCTACCAGAAGGGAGGAGAATCACTTCAGGAATTTGCATCGGCAATCGAGCGATTAGTACATCTAGCGCATACCAGTACATCGGCCGATTACATGGAAAGGCTAAAAATTGACGCATTTCATTGACGGCATTCGAGATCCAGAGACACGCAAGGCGGTGATGTTGTCACCTAAAGCGACCTTCGCGGAAACCGCTGCGTTTGCGTTGACGATTGAGGCTGTGCAGAACTTTACAAGACCGTCATTATTTAGGCCCAAAATGAAACCAGACACGAACGGCAGCTTGGAGCTAATGGTACCGACAGTCGGAAGAGGCAGGCTTAGGTGTTGGAAATGTAACAAGTTGGGTCACATCTCAATGGACTGTCGGAGTGTTATACAGAGAAAGATGAGATCGCCACCTTTTATGCGGACAAACACGGAACGGTCGGGACAAAGGTCTAGAAGCAGCGAGCGAAGATGTTGGGTATGTAACAGGATTGGCCACATCTCGCGAGATTGGAAGTAAAGGGAAAGCGGCACGGATCACCAACTTCTGTGGAAAGAGCACTAAGAGGAGAGCAGGGATCGGATGAACGGATGGCAACAGTCGGTAAAGTGGAAAGGTTAGAAGTCAGTTTGAAGGAACCGAAGCTGGCTTCGCCGTCTGGTTGCCCCATAACATTCACCCCTGTTACGAGTGAAGCACGAGGCGGAAGCAGTATCACAGTTAGAGGCGGTGTTGATGGGAGGAGGTGTATTATTATGCTGGATACCGGAGCAACCCACACAATTGTTCGGAAAGATTTGATCGCAGGAGCAGTGCAGCTGGTTGATGGGTTAAAATTAAGAATGGTAAATGGGGAGAGTGCAATGATTAAAGGGAAAAAGATCGTGAGCATAAGGATCGGCGAAACTCTTTCCCCCACACGAAGTTCTGGTTGCAGACATTGTGGACGAGGTTATTTTGGGAACGGACTTCATGAGGATGAATGGCTTTGTGTTGGATTTTGGACGGGGAATATTGAGTAGCGATAACATCTAGCTGAAACTTAAATTTAACGGTACGGATGCGACAGTAAGGCGAGTAACAATCAGTCATTGCGAGGAGCTGCCATCGAAATCTGAAACAATTGTTGAGGAAACGAATGAACACCAGGTTAAACAGATATTGGATAAAAAGGGCCGAGTTGCGCGAAGAGGAATGCTAGTGTTCGGTGGCTGGATGAGGGATCGTTATGACAAACCAGCCAACGGCGAAAGATTTGAAGAAAAGCGGCTGAAACGGAACCGCGTTCTACAGTGGAAGAAGGATTCGTCGTCGAAAGTGCAGCCTATATGGACCCTACAGGACAAGAAAAGGACAAGGAGGTAAACCAATGGCGGTACATTTAGAGAGGCTGGCCCTCTACAGAGGAGGTAATTTTGGTCCTGTTCGGGACGAACAGGCTTAGGTGAGGGGTAGTGTGACGGTGACACCTAGTGTGTAATAGAATAAGTAAAACTAATAGCTCAATGTTTACTGTACTAAATGGAATTTTCCATGATAAAAATTGTTATGTAATGTTTCTACGCTATTCCAACTGGAAAAGTCGTGAACTTTCGAGAAGCTTGGTTTGTGTATATAAAAAGGCGAACAAGATCGAATTGGATTATTAGAATTTGGAACGCGATAGAGTAAACTTGTAAGATTAGTAATATTTGGTAGGCGATAGTGTAAAAATTAAAAGGAATTAAAAAGTGATTTTAAAAGTGTTTTAGTGTAAAATAAAAAGTAAAAGTGATCAGTAAAATTTGAGAAAAATTTATATAAAGTGATTTTGTGAATTTTTATTGATAAACTGTGTTGTAATAAATTTTGTGAAATAAATAAATTCGTTGGAGATAAATTAAATTGATTTTGTATTATTCACAATCCAGTGATACGAACCTTAATTGACAAGGCAAAAACGTAACAATATTGTTACGTTTTTGCCTTGTCAATCAAGGTTCGTATCACTGGATTGTGAATAATACAAACTCAATTCAATTTATCACCAACGAATTTATTTATTTCACAAAATTTATTACAACACAGTTTATCAATCAAAATTCACAAAATCACTTTATATAAATTATTCTCAAATTTTACTAATCACTTTTACTTTTTATTTCGCACAAAAACACTTTTTAAATCACTTTTTAATTCCTTTTTAATCTTTATACTATCGCTTTCCAAATATTACTTATAATCTTACAAGTTTACTCTATCGCGTTCCAAATACTAATAATCTAATTCGATCTCGTTCGCCTTTTTATATACACAAACCAAGCTTCTCGAAAGTTCACGACTTTTCCAGTTGGAATAGCGTAGAAACATTACGTAACAATTTTTATCATGAAAAATTCCATTTAGTACATTAAACATTGAGCTATTAGTTTTACTTATTCTATTACACACTAGGTGTCACCGTCACAATATTTTGTGATATTTACTCCATCTCGTTTTCGTTAGCTTACTCAATTCAAATTCGAATTGATTTTTCTGTGTTGACATTACGATTTTTCGTATGGCAATTTATTTTTCGATTAGGTGGGATTTTTTGAGTCAGTCGTTCGTCTGCTTTCAATTCAAGTACATACGTTTAGTATATTAATGGCGAAGTGGTAAAGGGTAAATTAACGTAGAATCAAGTCAGTGAAATAATTATAAAGTTCATCAAAACAATTAACCATAAAAAGTAAAAGTTACTTGGAGTCAGGTAGTGAGTGAATTGTAAATAAATTTTGTAAAAAACTTTAATCTCAAGTGTTTTATTTACGACGGATTTCCGTGAGTCAAATACAGCCTCATTTTTTTACTGTACAAATTCAGTACGGTTTTACAGTGGTGACCAGGCGACGCCCTTTTTAGGGAACAACGTATATTTTCTCTCTACATTTAATTAGCAACGGGAAACCTGGTGCGGAAAAACCGCGCCAGGTGACAGGTTAGTAACCTATAATATTAAATAATTATTATTACGTGGATTACGTATCATTTTAACAAAATCTAATAAACATTTTGTTTTGTTTTTTTTCCCCCGGTTAATATCAAACGACGTAAAAGTGTGAAATAACATTCCAAAGGCAACGGGAGCCAAAGCAGAGTATATAAATACATATTATATACATGGTGTAACGGACAAGCAGTACTAGATTCAGGATATACATAACAAAAACGGAACAGCGATGCAACGCTGTGTTTTTATATTTTGAGTGAATACAACAAAATAATACCAGTGGATAACGGGAACCACAGAATAAGATACATTACATTGAGCAGCTCTACCAACACGAAACAAACAACAATATAACGGTACTTGCCTGCAAACATCTTTATCGAGAAGACCAAACAGCAACACACATACGCACAGGGTAACGCAGCAGGGAACTAAACAACAGCTAAGTGCTAGAACATTTTTTTTTTGCCTTTAAATTATAAATCAGGATTTTTTTTACTTACAAATTATGGTACATTATAAAAGCACATTGTTGTGCACCATTATCTAAATATTCTCGATTTTTATCAAAATTTAAGGTTTTAAAAATTTTCTTTTGCTATTTGTAAATTTTTTACCACAACGCACGGGTAGTTTTCTTTCATTTGATAATATTAGTTTCGTTATTTTGCACGTATTCAAATAATTTCGTTATCAAAAACTACGATTTATAAAATTTTCGTTTGCTACTTGAAAATTTTTGGTTGTTTGTTATTTTTTTTTTTTTTTTTACCTCGTCGTGCGGGTAATCATTTGTTATCGGGAAAGGCCGCAATATAATTGTTTTGTTGGTCAACGGTTGTATTCAATGATATGATTGCATTCAACGATATATTTGCATTGAAACATTCTCATTACTGATTTAATTAGATTTTTGTTTTTCTTTTTTTTTTTCGATTTAACAATTTGAACGAGCCCCCCAATACGTAGTGGCACGCTCGTCCCGTAATTGGAGGGTATCTCGTAGTCGTGGTGCATTTATTTTTTATACAGTCAATTACAGGGTAACCATTCCTATTTGCTTTTTTTTGAAGAGAAAAGAAAAATTTTTATTTATTATTCAGTCAATTCAATAAAATTGTTTTCCCCCTGGTTAAATTTAATCATTGGTGTCGAGAGTTATTACATAACTTATTGTATTTCGTCTCATATTTTTTTTTTTTTTTTACTTTTTTTAATTTAAAACAAAAGGTTTTTGGGATTTTGATCTTGTTGATAATCGAAAAAATAAATTTGATTTTAATCCATAAATAAACAAAATGGTCAACGACAATGATAAATTAAAGTCAGATACTCAACAAGAGACATCCCAAACTATGGATACTGCCGATCAGGAAACCCCGGAAGTGTCAGCGACAAATAGCCAAGTGAGACTACAACCATTTTGGCCATTAAAGGCTCATAATTGGTTCTTGCTGACGGAGATACAATTCAATCTCCAGGGAATTAAATCTGAGAAACAGAAATTTTTATTAACTTTGTCGACATTGTCACCACAGACATGTGACAGCATTTCGGATTTCCTGACCGACCCTCCCGACACAGAACAGTACACAAGATTAAAGAGAGTTTTATTGGACCGTTTAGCGCCGTCGTCTGAAAGGCAACTCGAAGCTCTCATCACGGGCCAAGATATTGGTGACCGTAGGCCATCAGACGCGCTAAGGCATATCCGTACATTGTCGGGCACTAATTTTAATGCACAAATCGTTAAATCACTCTGGATAAGAAAAATGCCCGAACTCATTAAGATCGCTCTTGTCGCACAGCCAGAAACGGTATCAATCGATGCACTGGCGAAGACTGCTGACAAAATGTATGAGATAATTAACATCGGCCAACAAAACTCAATATCACAAGTATCTTTTAGACAATCCCGACCACCCGTTCGCACCGATCGTGTCCAATCTAATAATCAAAACGGCACTACCACTCTGGAAACAAGGATTGCTCGACTCGAGTCCAAATTAGACGGATTATTCCGAGAGCGTGGACAGTCAAAAGGAAATCGAGAATCGTCTCGTCCTCAATCGCGATCGCGCGGTTCTGCCAACTATTCTCGCCGGCACGGCAGATGTTGGTATTATACTAAATTTGGCAAGGCCGCTAAAAAGTGTATTCCACCGTGCGATTTCATCACGTCGCAACCATCGACGTCTCACAACGCCAACAAAATGGACGTTGTTGAAGGTAGCACAAAAAACTATCAAAACACGGGGTCGGGACCCTTGTAAATAAACCCTATACGTCTCGGTTATTCGCGTTCGACCGAATAAATCGAATCACCTATTTAGTCGACACTGGCGCTGACCTTTCGGTTATTCCAGTTTTTAATTTCAAAAGTGAATTTAATTTATTTAAACGTAATCCTAATCTAGTCCTGTCGGCCGCCAATGGCTCGAATATCCATACTTACGGCACAATTTTGCTTCAGTTGGATTTGGGACTTAAACGAACATTCACGCATGCTTTCATTTTAGCTGCTGTGAATCGTCCCATCATTGGAGCCGATTTCTTATGCAAATTCGGACTTTTGGTTGATTTGAAGAATAAACGGCTGGTTGATTCAGCGACAAAGCTGTCAATCAATGCCACAATGGTTCACGTCGACACACCGACTCCGATCAATTATTCTATCACCAACGGGTACGGCACTCTGCTTAAAAAGTTTCCTCAACTTACAGCAGAGCCAAACTATAAATTGCCAGTCCGACACAATGTGGTCCATCACATTGTCACAGCAGGCCATCTGCCTGTTGCAAGACCTCGAAGACTAGATCAAGTCCGCCATAAAGCCGCATTTACAGAATTTCAGTATATGGTGGAATTAGGGATTTGCAGACCATCTGCATCTCCTGTCTCTTGCCCATTACATATGGTTAAGAAAAAAGATCATGATTGGCGATCATGTGGGGATTATCGGCAATTAAATACGGTGACAATACCGGATCGTTACCCGATACCCCACATACAAAATTTCTCCATGCATTTACATGGATGTAAAGTTTTCTCAAAAATCGATCTCGTTAGGGCTTATTATTTAATTCCTGTTTCCCCTGAAGACGTTTTCAAAACGGCAATAACGACCCCCTTTGGCCTCTTCGAATTCACCCGAATGCCATTCGGTCTGCGTAATGCCGCCCAAACGTTTCAGCGTTTTATGAATGAAGTCGTTCGAAATCTAGACTTTGTTTTCGTCTACATCGACGATATTCTTGTGGCTTCACAATCTGAGGAACAGCACAAATTCCACATGGAACAACTTTCCCACAGGTTAACTGAGTTTGATGTTCATATCAACAGTTCTAAATGCGTCTTTGGCGTATCAACTCTTGATTCCCGTAGCCACAAAATAACCCCTAATGGTATTCTGCCATCTGAAGAACGAATTAATGCCATTAGGGAGTTCCCAGCTCCAACCTCAATCAAGCACATTCAGCGGTTTGTCGGTATGGTAAATTACTACCACCGATTTATACCAAAACTTGCTGAAATTCTCGCACCAGTTCACAGTCACCTGGCCGTATTTCTACGTAAGCCCAAAACATCTAAGAATTTCTCTTGGACCGACGAATGTCAACAAGCATTCACGTCACTTAAGACTGAACTTGCGCGAAAACAACACTGCTTGCTCATCCACTGAGCGATTCAAAACTAAGTTTAACTACTGATGCATCTAACACTGCTGTAGGGGCAGTACTGCAACAGTATAATAAGGAGTGATGGGAACCATTGGGATTTTTCTCAAGGAAGCTTTCGGATGTTGAAAAGAAATATTCTGCATTCGACCGGGAATTACTCGCAATTTATCTCGCTGTGAAACACTTCAGATATTTTGTTGAAGGTCGGGAGTTTACTATTTACACCGATCACAAGCCACTGACTAGAGCAATTCAGTCTAAAACTGAACGTAATCCGAGGCAAGCTCGCCACTTGGATTATATTAGTCAATTTACCACGGACATTCAGCATGTTCACAAACATGACAATGTTGTTGCAGATACACTCTCTCGCACAACAGACAATGAAACGGCCGCAGTCGAGACACAATTCGACTTAAACAAAATCGCAATTGCTCAAAAAGCTGACCTAGAACTTCAGAATTTATTTACCGATTCCGAATGACACTCTGGTTCATCAATGAAACTGGCGCTTTTCCAATTGCCTGGCCTCGACATTATCTGCGAAACATCAACTGGGTGCAATCGCCGATTCATCGTACAATCACTGCGTCGAACCATCTTCGATACTTTACATAACATTTTGCATCCTGGTGTCCGTGCTACTCGTAAATTGATTACTGCTCGATATTTTTGGCCTAGTATGAACAAGGACGTAAGCCATTGGGCTCAGTCATGTTTATCCTGCCAACGTGTCAAAGTCCAACGGCATAACAAATCATCACATGGACAATTTCAAATACCATCTGCTCGTTTTGAACATATCCATATAGATATAGTAGGACCACTTCCTCCTTCTAATGGATATTCTTATTTGCTCACTTGTGTCGATAGATTTACTCGCTGGCCCGAAGCTTATTGCATGACTAATATGTCAGCTGCAACCATTGCCACAACGTTTGTCAACAATTACGTTTCACGATTTGGCGTGCCCCTTAATATCACTACCGATCAAGGAACGCAATTTGAGTCGAAGCTTTTCGCTGAGTTAACAAAACTGCTCGGCTCACATCGTATTCGTACAACGGCTTACCATCCCCAAGCCAATGGCATGGTCGAACGTTTCCACCGGCAACTCAAAGCCGCGTTAATGGCCAGAGGAAACACAATCAATTGGAGTTCGGAAATACCAATCGTATTACTTGGAATCCGAGCAACAGTGAAAGAAGATCTGAAGTGCTCACCAGCTGAAATGGTTTATGGACAAACCATTAAGCTACCAGGTGAGTTCTTCGTCGAAAATCCTCTTACACCACTTCCAACTAGCGACACAGTTATCGAACAACTACGTGACACTATGCAAAACCTTATCCCGAATTCAACACGGCAAGCCAAACCAGATGATATTTTTGTTCCAAAGGCACTTGCCAACTGTGAGTTTGTGTTCGTAAGAACAGACAAGGTTCGCACAGGCTTATCTACCCCCTATGAAGGCCCGTTTAAAGTCATTCGACGTCTTCGGAAACAATTCACCGTTTCAATTAATGGAAAGAATCAAACCATTTCAATTGATCGGCTCAAACCGGCTTACGGCATACTGTGTTCTACTGATGCCAAATCAGTTCATCGCTCACTTAAACATGTTCGTTTTCAGCCATAAACATTTTCCATAGGGAGGAGGACTCACTTGCGGGGAGTCCTGTAGCGGCCAACACATTGCAATCATATAAATTAATAATTTGTTTATATAAATTGCAATACATTCACCACCACAGACACATAGGGTTTGCGCATAAGATATTTCTTTGCGTAACATATTTTATTTGGCCATCTAACGAAACAGTATGGACACAAAATATAATTGATCACTAAATTATATTTTGTGATATTTACTCCATCTTTTCGTTAGCTTACTCAATTCAAATTCGAATTGATTTTTCTGTGTTTTCCATCTCGCGTTGATTAGATCGACGAAAATTTGACATTACGATTTTTCGTATGGCAATTTATTTTTCGATTAGGTGGGATTTTTTGAGTCAGTCGTTCGTCTGCTTTCAATTCAAGTACATACGCTCCGCGTACATTAATTTTATCGCGCTCGTTTAGTATATTAATGGCGAAGTGGTAAAGGGTGAATTAACGTAGAATCAAGTCAGTGAAATAATTGTAAAGTTCATCAAAACAATTAACCATAAAAAGTAAAAGTTACTTGGAGTCAGGTAGTGAGTGAATTGTAAATAAATTTTGTAAAAAACTTTAATCTCAAGTGTTTTATTTACGACGGATTTCCGTGAGTCAAATACAGCGTCATTTTTTTACTGTACAAATTCAGTACGGTTTTACAATTTCAAACACATGTGAAAATATTCAACCCGACAAATACATTTTCGTGACAATTAACCAAAATGTTCATATGTCGTTTAAGGGTAAGTAAGCAAAAACATAAAATCATTTTGCAATTCAGATGAACCATTTCGCCTCAACGTTTAGTGGTCAGGAAGTATCAAGTTATGAAAATAGGATTTGGAAACGAAGTGAAATTTGACAAAAATTGGCACGTTTCAAAGGTTCTACTTTTCTATTTGGGGATTGTGAATTTAGTTTAACACCATGATTGTTAACACCTTTTGAAAAGTCGACCAGTTAGGAGGAGTTAAACATTAACCAAATGTGTACCAAAATATTTAAAATTCTTACAAAACGAGTATGCAAATTGGAGCATGAACGATTTTAGGGCTCCAATCAAACAAATTTTACAATGGTTCCTTTCGTAAGAGTGTTTCATGCTATTTTTTTCTATGAAATTTAAGAACAATTCATAGTTAAACAAAAATCCGTCTAAACGTAATCAAACAATATAAAGTCAGACGCAGTATCTTTATTTGTTGATAATAGTCTGGAGAGGTTTTTAGATCTTGTTTTCATCAATAAATTAGAAGCGTTTAAAGTAACTGAGTCGCTCAATCTATTTGTCGTAAATGATATCAACTATAAATCTTTGGATATTGTATTTGTCACTACTGGTCCGTATGTCGAAATCAGAACACCTGCAACAAATCAAATACAGGGATGACTATACTTAGGATGACTTTCTAAATGCAAAGGATATGAATAAAAATGTCGTCAAATTTTATGAGATCTTACTGCAAGGCTTTGAACTACCTGTGCCTATTTCCAACATATGTATCACCCTCCATGGTTCGATGAGGCTTATAAATCTAAAAAAATCGAAAATGTAAGGCCTTTACTAAAATGATGAAATCAAGCTTGGAAACAGACAAGCTGTCCTTTTTACAACACAGCGAGTATTTTGATGCCTATTTCAAATTTAAGTACAAATATTATTTGGCTGGCATCCAGAAAAAAGTACTATAGTGACTAAGGTCAAATATAGGTTAAATATATGCTACCAAGGTCGGAATGCGCTCAAATGGGAATACATTGTTTACATCGCTTATGGAAGAATAATAGGACATCATAGTCATAACTGAGAAATGGCTAGGTAATGCTATAAATGTCGAGAAACTTTATCAACATATTAATACTGCATCCGGCGATATTGTAATCCTATTAGTAAACGTAAAGATTGCTAAATGAAATCATTTCATATCTCCCGGGAAATCTACATGTGAATATTTGAAAACAAGATCCAGCTAAAAATAGAAGAAAGTGATGATTCGTGGGAGATTTTACCTTTCCAAATTTAAATTGGAAACGAATTGACGGAATGCTTGCACCGTTTGGTAATACTGCCAATACCACTTTAGTGATTGATTCAATTTTTGAAATGAGTCTAAGGGAACATATTGAAGTTCAAAATCATTATCGGTCACTCCTGGATCTGGTTTTTGCTAACGATAATTTACATCCATCAGCGCAATATTGTGAAGACCTAGCTCGCTCATTAAGCATTCATCATACACCGTTGTTAATTAAGTTAAGTTTTTAATGTTTTGACGTTTATGTTCCAAATGATAATATTTTAATCAGTGAGTTTACAACATAAGCAGCATGCTTATGACCTCTCTAACTGGATATCTTGAAAATATTTCTTGGGATTGCCTTACAATGAGCAAGATATTGAAATTATGACTGATCGGTTTTACTAATATTTGTATGCGGGGATGGTTCTATATATTCCAAAAATTGTCAGCAAACACATTTTTTTGTCAATTTTAATCTATACAATCTATTCTGGGGCTCGAGGCACTCCCAACTCTTTCGCTGTTTACTTTTAACGTCCTACTTCACGCAGTAGTAGCCAAATCGAGGACGTGCGGCTATAGACCTGTTTTGTGAAAACACCTGCACATTGCATTGCTTCACGCCAACCTATAGTGTTGACATAAAAGATGGGTGTGCATCTTGATCACTTATGATCAGATGATGAAAAATCCCTTTTGCATCCTGCCACTAAAGGAATTCGAAGCTGGTACCCCCAGCTTTAAAGACTGCATCGTTTGATCGGTCAAACATAATTAGTAGCGTGAAAACTGATTCAACAAAAAGCTTGCTAAATTATATAACCGTAGAAACAAGGCGCACCAACGGTATAAAAAGACGAACACGTTAGCTTATTATGCATTCTATTCTCACCTTCGGTATGGTTCATTTCGGTGGTAAATATTTGTTAGAAATTGGCATTATATTAACTTTAGAAGAAAGTCTATAGGTTATTCTTTACCCATGAGTTACAATGATAAGGAAGCTCATGATCTAAATTCTGCATGCGAATTATTTGTAGCATTTTTTAAATCCGTATATTCAGTCAATAATGTTTCAACATCTTTCTCTGCCCAAGACATGATAAATAAACATATTCACCGTTTTTCTTCTTTTACGGGGGAACAAATTAAAACGGCCTTAGTTGGACTTAATACTAAAATGTCTATGGGCCCTGACGGTATTCCCTCATTACTTTTAAATAATTGCTCCGAAGCCTTATGTGGTAATTTAGCTCATTTACATAATTACAACCTTAGTCAAGGTATTTTTCCCCAGTGCTGGAAATCTCCTTAATTTATTCCAGTATTAAAATCTGGGCCACAAAATTTAGTTGAGTATTATAGAGTAATAACTATTTTATCCGTTATCCCTAAACTTTTTGAGAAACTGGTAAAAGATTGGATTAATTTTAATATCAAAAATGTAATTGTTCCCCAACAACACGGTTTTTTTTTCTTCTGGTAGATCAACGACAACCAATTGTGCATTATTTATTCAACTGTTACGTATTGGTTAAAATTATTCTGATAAGTTCACAGTGTCATCTGGCTTGGGGTAGCCTCACCCGGTCCCCAGGGTAGTCATCTATTGTTCTATATTGTTACATGTTTCGAGTATAGCAAAAATGTTCGCTAATATACGTAATGCTATAGACGTTTTAATGATACAACAGGACTTTAGTCGTTTGAGTGACTGGGCTATTGAAAGTCGTTTAGTTCTCAACATCTACAAATATAAAATTATGTCATTTAAAAGAATTAAGAATTTAATTGTAACTTCGTTCAGTTTACAAGACGTGGAAATTGATAGAGTTACTCAGATTATTGATTTAGGTGTTTTGTTTATATGTAACCTAAGTTTTACTTTAGATCCTGCTCGATGCTTGGTTTGGTAAAAAGATTTGCTCGTCAATGTTCTGAACCAAGCACTCTCAAGACATTATATATTAGTTTTGTTAGGCCTATTTTAAAACACGCTGTAGTTATCGCTTTATTTTGGAAGAAGGTTGTATTGATGTTTAATGCACTGGTAAAATGGAATACAATAATTCAAAATTGGATTAATGAATATCAAATAAAAAACACAATAAAAAAAGCAATTTCAATTCTTTAAGATACAGAAACTTAAAGATTTTATTTGTTCTCGTTCTCATTTTATTTTTGCTTATTTTGCCTTTCTAAGAAGCGCAATAAGCTAAAATACAAATTAAATGAAATAAAATATATGTTTATTGTTTTACATAACACAATGGCAATGTTATCACAATTAAATGTCTGACAATAAATTTTCGAGGCGGGAGTTGTGTAGTAAAACCATTGTTTTATTGATTTACTTGTATATATGTGTATGCACGATTTTATCCATTTATTTGACATATTTACATACAATGTATTCCTGTTAATTAATATTGACGGTAAACAAATAAATAAAAAAAAATTAATTGATTTTTAAACTACTCCAATCGTTACACTGTAATTAATCGTTATTTTTTGTGCTTTATAAGTGAATTCAATTTATGAACTAAATAGCTAGTAGTTTAAAATTAAATTTAACGGTGGAATACGAGTAGCATAAGTTTGTAAAACGAATCTTTGTACGTAAATAACAGAAATTAATCCCTGTTTTAATTTGATATGTACAGTAAGAGTAAGTATATACGAGTAAGTAATATAGACGTTTGTTACAGCTCTTATCAAAACTTTATCTTACTTGGCAACCTGTTTAATTATATTTTGTAAGAGGTTGTTCTATAATGCTGATCCCGTTTTGTACATTTTAGCAGATTGCATATAATCTACGTTCTATTGAATAAAAAAAAAAAAAAAAATAATTATTCACTTATTTGTATTAATTTTATATAAGGCTTCATAAAATTGTTTGTATTGTGGTCTATGCATAATATATATAAGCACACATTAAAAAAAAAATCTTTACAACTTTAATGCTTTCTGAAAACTTGAAAAGCTTTAATAAATAAAAATGATTCAAGTGAAATGAAATGAAAATATATAAAAACAACATTTTTTATGAATAGGTATGTTTATACACAGATGAAACCGCGTTTAACACAGAATCGTTAATAATTTTATTTTTTGCAGTACACTGACAGTTGTTGTTGCTGTTGTTGTTATGGGAAAAAGACGTCGAATCACAGGAATTCAAACACAATGGATATACATAATTCGTGTTTTTCGCGATGTTGATTTTTTTTTTTTTTTTTGTGGTCGTCGCCTCAGTGGTTTGTTTTTGTCTGCTAATATTTTAATATTATTAATGGAAATTATTTTGTGTGTAAGATGGTTTTGAAATTTTAATGAAATTTTGGTTTAGACGATTTAACAACATAATAATGTAGACGATTAAAGGGCATTTAAGAGATTTAAAACAAGTCAAATATGTTACATTTTCAGAATATATTTACAAAAGTTAGTAAAATATAAAATTAAAACAAAAAATTGTGGAACAAGATTTAGTCTACATTTATGTAGCCCCAAACATAATCTAACGTTAAGGTATTTCATTTAGGAGCGTGAGTCATTTATGTTGACTGATCTTAATAGCTTGAAAACATATTGTAACTTGCTTAAATTATTTTTCAAGGCACCAAATTACATGTCTAGGTTAATTGAATTTCTTTAATCAAAACCAATATTCTTACCGACATTTTATTTTATGCAAACAAGCAAACAACTTTTATCTGAATTATTTATCTATTTTCCGAAATAAAACAAAATTTTATTTCATTTCCTTATTCTGCCATAATAAAACCCTTATTACCATATTATGATATTGTGACGATTATGGCCATCATATAACAAGTCCACGTTGTGAACAGCGGTAGCACAGTCATAAATCGATTTTCGTCATAAATCGATATTCATTTAACCTTTGCATTGTCGGCAAAAAAAAATCCCTCAATCTTGACTACAACTCCCCGGGTAAAGAAAAAAATTTTATATATTTTCGCTTATACGATATTCCATAGGATATTTGAATACAGCTCTGTTTACTTAACTGTTTTAAATTTTATTATGTTGCTCTTGCATGTGTTTTAGCTACAAATATTTCAGTTGATGTTTGATTTTTAATAAATGTAGTTAGTTATTAAAAAAAAACATTATTTAATAACTGTGATTCTGTAAATGTAAAAAAAAACAAAGATGGAAAAGGAGAAAGTAGAATATTTGAAGTGTTCAAATAGGCAGGTAATACAATATAATTAAATTTGTAATTGTATTTATAAAAAAACATAAAATAACGATTTTAATATGTTTCGAAGATTGTAAGAGAATCCAATCCAGTTTCGAACTGATGAGCTTATGATTATGAAAAAATCAATCTTCTCATCAGGCCGCGGCGACTGGACTGATTATACCATAATTTACATTCTATATATACAGAATGTGCTGTGATTTAAGTACTAGCGAATCGTACTAATACAGATGAATTCGAAACATATTAAATCGAAACATATTAAAATCATTTAATTAAATAAATAGAATTATGTCTTTTAGTCGGTTTCGTTGAATTACTGTTCGTAAATACTAATATACTTCTCGTGTTAATCGATACACAATTAAAATGGTCTAACCACCGGTAGCATATTAGAAATTACAGGAATTAATTAACATTCAACAAAAACATTGATAAAAAAATAAAATAACGGTTTATTGCTGCGTGTATTGCATCAAAAATTATCTATTATTGATTATCGTATGAAGAAAAGCAAAAGTATTTTGAAAGTGTAGTGCGTAATTCAGCTTCGGATTCGGAAGATGATTTGGCGTTTGATGACGATGAAATCGATCCTGATTATATCCCTGCAAATGACGCTGACAATTCAGATGTGGACCTCGAAAATATTATTGCTGAGACAGGGAAACTACTGACTCAGAGGCCGATGACGAAGAAGAATGTAATATAGACGACAACACAGATGATAATAGAGATGATCTAAACCAGAATGATGGAAACGATAGAGAATATTATATCGGTAAGGATGTTACTAAATGGCGAAAATCGGGTCCAAATTTACACAGTTAGCTGGCCCCCAATGTTTTGCTCGAACCACTATTTATGAGTCCGAAATCCGATTGATCCTAATCCTAATACCAAAAATTTAAATGATATAGACAAATTTTGTAAATTATTTGATAGTTCAATGCAAAGTATAATTTGTAGAAATACCAACAAAAAGGCCGAAAATCAGTATAAGAAGTACATAGAAGCGAATCCTGATAAAAAAATTGGTCTGGGAACCGTTAAAAGAGGAAGAACTATTAGCTTATTTGGGTCTCCTAATAGTTAATGGTGCTCACAAATCCAATTATGAACGAACAGCCGGCCGAACTCTGGGAAAATAATTCATTGTATCAAGGAGTAAGGGGCGCCGGTTTAGATGGTCTTAATATACTAGCCCAAATGTCAACCTCACTTGCACGTGGTACTTCCTGCTAATTAACTAACAAGGCTTTGGCGACCGAGATACGGCGGAATAACCGGCTACCGAGAACATAGCAAATGATGTTCTCTTCAATGACCCACTACCAACTTGTACTGGTTAGGTTGGTAGTTGATACATAACCAGTTTTAAGCTATAAATACAACACAAAAAGGAGTAAATACTCCAGGTGGTAAACCAACTACCCAGTTGGCTAATCCACCCTCTAATGAGGCTAGCTTAATGGATTTTGGGATGAGCCAATCATTGCTAAACCCATTCGAAAGAAGTTCAATGTTGTCAAGATCACCAAACAATCATACTAACTCTGCAAATTAGCATAAAGACGAAAACGCTGAACTCTGTCGAAAACTCAGTGAAGTACATGTACTTTTAACCCAACTAAGAAGCGAAATTGAAAAACTAAAAGAAAGAAAATGAAGAATTGAAGAAGCCCAAACCAATGGAGATTTCAGAAAACCCGCTAACTTGTTATAATGAAGCAAGTAATCACACCAGTTATAACAATGAGTTCCATACTGATGAAGAGGATCTCATGAGAGAAACAGATTGGGTACTGAAAAGGAAGAAAAGACCTACCAAAAAACGAAAAGCAGAATTCTCGCCTGAAGTTGGAGATCATTCGCAAACTAATGTATTAGTAACTGGTGATACTAATAACAAACTAGCCCACCAGCAACAGCAACAAAATCGGCAACAAAAGGTTGTACCGAAAGAAAATGCTCCTCCGTCAATTAATGTAACCGGCATAATAGAATTTGCTAGTACACAATCTATAATGAAATCAGTGACAACTAAGGAATATAGAGAGTGTCACTAAATAATAACGTGTGGAAAATCAATACACCAGATTCCGATACATATAGAGCTCTAGCAATAAAGCTCAATGCGGAAGGTAAAGAATGGTTCACATACGAAAATAAAAACGAACGTGCAATTAAGGTTATGGCCAGAGGCCTTCATCCAACGTGTACGAAGGAGGACATAATGGAGGACCTAAAGGCAAAAGATCTGCAAACAGAAGATGCAGTAAACATCCTAAAACGGGAGACAGGCGAGAACAATCAAGTCAAAAAAAGGGGGCTTCCACTCTTTATGCTTACTTTTAACAAAAAGGAGAAAGTTGAAAACATCTTGAACCTCAAAGCAATTCTCAATATGAGGGTTAAAATGGAACCGCTGAAGAAAAACACGAGGCTAATACCTCAATGCAAACAATGCCAAGGTTTCAACCACACGCAAAAATATTGCAGACGGGAGCCAAGATGCGTAAAATGTGCTGGAAAACACAACGCGAAAGAGTGTACAGAAAGTAGAAACACCCATGTAAAATGTATAAACTGTAAAGGGCATCATCCTGCAAATTATAGAGGCTGTGAAGTAGCCAAAGAACTTCAAAGGCTAAGAAACAAAATGCATCAGTTTCCTCAAAACCCTAAGGTTACCAGAGAGAAACCAACTAAAACCCAAGCGGAGCCAAAACCACCAGGTATAGGTACAGAGCGGAAAAGTTATTCACAAATTGTACAGCAATCATCTAATGCTATGAATGATAACCCTCTTGAAAGGATATGTCGAAGCATAGAAGCCATAAATATACGGCTAGCAAAGCAAGAACGTGGTCTAGAAGCTTTATATAAGCGTCTAGATATGCATCAAACCTTGAACGAGGCAACAGCCCTCATATACTAAAATGAGCAGATCATTAAGAATTGTCACCTGGAACGCGAACGGACTAGCGCAACATGTTCCAGAGCTAGAAATTTTTCTAAATTTAGAAAAAATTGATATCTGCCTTATATCGGAGAGCCATTTGTCAAAAACATCATTTATTAAAATACGTGATTATGAATGTTACCATGCTGTTCACCCAGGAGGAAAACCCAGAGGAGGATCAACAGTTATAGTGAAAAAGAATCTCAAACACTATGAATAACCTAGTATCGAAGAAGAAAGTATGGAAGTTAAAACCATAAAAGTTGAAACTAACAATAATAATAAATACAGTATTTCCTTTATCTACTGCCCTCCACGCTATAATCTAAACAAAGAAGATTATAATAGATTCTTTAGATCACTAGGATCCAATTTTATTATTGGTTAACACCTATTGGGGATCAAGACCTATAACCCATAAAGGAAAAGAGCTATTTGAAGCCGGACGAGTAAATAACTGCGAGTTCTACTCTGGAGGCTGGAGGTAAACCAACATACTGGCCTGCTGATATAAATAAAATACCAGATCTCATTGATTTCTATGTAACGAAAGGGATCTTCGAGGATTACATGTGCCTCGAAAACAGCAAGGTGATATATTCCGATCATACACCTGTTATCATGACTCTCAGCACAATGATAATTAATAAGGATAACCTGCCTAAATTAACAAACAATAGAACTAACTAGGACCTATTCCAAGAATTATTTGAAATGCAAATAAATCTGCGGGTGCCGATTAAAACACCGGTACAGTTGGAAGACAAACTAGAGGTATTTAACAGTACTATTCAACAAGCAGCATGGGAAAGTTCTCCTGCTAGTCACACTGAATCCCGTGGAAATCAAAATTATAATATTGATATTAGGGAGTTAGTTAGAGAGAAACGGAAGGCAAGAAAGACCTGCCAAAGGACACGCGCCCCGGGACACAAAAAAATTCTCAATTTTCTATGCAATAAACTGAAACAACTTATAAAAGAAATTAAGAACGAAACTATTAACAAGTACTTAAATGGTCTCACCGAACATAAAGATACTGATTACTCTCTTTGGAAAGCAACAAAGGGATTAAAAAGAACCAAAATGCATGTACCGCCTGTTAAAAATGGGGAAGGAATCTGGGCCAAAAGCGACAAGCAAAAAGCTATTTTATTTACGGCTCACTTGGAAGACACCTTTTAACCGTTACCTAGGCAAACAGCAGATGTAAATATAATAACAGTTAGCAAATTTGATGAATATAATATTTGATGTGTAACATTACAGGAATTAAAAGATGAGATCAAGGGTAATTTGAACACAAAAAATGCTCCAGGATATGATTTAATTACTGGACAAGTTGTAAAAGCCATCCCCGAGAAGGGACTAGGAAAATTGGTTCAAATTATCAATTGCGGCACTTCAGACTAAAATATGTCAAACGACAATGGAAAGTTGCTGAAGTATTTATGGTCCCCAAACCAGGCAAGCCAGTGAACGATAAAAAGTCGTACAGACCGATTTCACGGGGTTGACCAAGATGACAATCTACAAATGATACAATGTTTTCAAAACAAAGTGCTGAGTGGCATTGTAAACGCACTATTGTACATTAGAAATGATAACCTCCTTAGGGACTTAAACATAGAATATGGTATGTACGTAAAGAAATACAAAATCATGCAAAGAAACACATACAGCGGATATCTCGGCACCAAAATGCAGATATACGAAGTTTGTTGGATACGATCAATGCAGTAAAAAGACTTCAAAGGCAGAAACCTTTGGAATTGGGCAGTTGTATTAATTAGGTTAGAGCAAAATAATTACTATGTAAATTCAAACGGCAGTAACCATTGGATTACTGCCCGTCAAATGTGAATCTTCATTTAAGAAAGATAAATTACTAAATGATTTGTAAATGCTGTAAAAAATGCTGTAATGTAAATGTATGCTCGCTACAATGTCTGTTCGACGGTTTAAAAATCTTACTCGTTTCATTCTATTCGACTATTATGCATCTCGGCAAGTTCAAATGGAAACTGATAAGGCGGCACCAATTACGGAAATTTTTCAGAAGCTAAACGCAAATTTAAAAAATAATTATAGACCTCATAAATCAATTACAATTGATGAACAGTTATTTCCGTTTAGAGGTCAAAGGAAGTTTACACAATATATTCCCTCTAAGCCCGCCAAGTATGGGATCAAGATATGGTGGGCCTGTGATTCAGTAAAATTTGGCATATTCGTGACAAAAATCAGAGTGAGCTAGTAGTAAAGGAACTCATAGCTCCATACAAAAATAGCGGTCGCAATGTCACTACACACTTGCAAAGGATTTGTTAACATGGAATTTATCAATAGTCGGTACAATAAAAAAACACAAAACATGTATTCCCGTAGAATTCAAACCTTCTAGATCTAGAGAGGTTCTGTCAAGCAAATTTGGAATTGAAGAAAAGATGGTGCTTTACTCCTATGTGCCAAAAGCGAACAAGGCAGTAATATTATTATCGACGCAGCATGACGACGAGAGTACTTCTGGAACAAAATTAAAAGCCGATATTATTTTATATTATCATTCTACAAAAGGAGTCGTTGATACAATGAACCAAATGTTGTCACAATATACAACAAAGCGGAAGACAAATCGGTGGCCACTGGCAATGTTTTTTAATAATGTAGACATAGCGGCACTAGCAACTTATATAATTTATACTACAAATAACCTGTCCAACAAGCAAACTATAAAAACTAGTCGTCGGCGAAAATTTTTAAAAGATCTGGGTGAAAACCTTTGCATCCCACTAATAAAAAAGAGAGCTCTACTTAAAAGAGTTGTAAGCCATTATGCCACGAGAAGTGCAATACAATACATTTTAGGCCTACCAATTGAACAATTACAAGGGCCCAGTAATACTTTGTTTAGACCAGACCAATTATTTGATCGAGACGCATCCGATCGATTAACGCACAATGTGCTATAGTGAAGGGAAAAAGAAGAGATCCACAAGAAAAATTTGTTGTTGTTGCAAAAAACCAATCTACCAGGAACACAGCCTTACTCAAACCCAGTGTCAACTATATCATATGAGCCAATAGTTCATAATTTTTACGATATTTTCCTCAATTTTATTTACTTTCATTTTATTAATTTTTATTTGCATAAAAGAAAATGAAATGTGATATATGTATGTATAATGATTATTATTGAATATTGAATTGTGCTCTGATATTTTTTCATATCAATGAAATAAAATAAACCAGGGGCCTAACTATGCAATTCGGCGACTGTTTTCGACGGCTATCGTTTTGTATTAGAAGGTACAGGAAGAAAAAGGAAAACATTAATTATTGCTTTCTTTTGTTTTCCTGTACCTTCTAATAAAAACGATAGCCATCGAAAATAGTCGTCGAGTTGCATAGTTAGGCCCCAGGTGAGCAAATGTTCTTCGAAGAGGATAGACGTATTGTTTCTATCCTCTTCAAAAATTTAATTTAATTTTAATTTATTTTTATTTATTTTTTGTTTTATTAAATAATAATTAAAGTGTAATTTTGGAAAATGCAATCCACCGGGATGCATTTATCAGACAATGTTTTATATTTATAGATAAAGAAATCAAAATTCTTGATTTCTTGATTAAGTGCATGATTTTAACTTTTGTGTGGTTGTACATGGAATTTAATTACTAAAATCTAATAATTGGATCGTAATAAATATATTTTTACTTAATTTGATATAGGTCGTAGTTAATTTCATATTTGAATTTATTTTTACGCTTACTTGAATGTGTTCTTGTGTTTTATTTTATGTACAATCTACACAAATAAATTCTTGACCCTTGATACAAAACAAAACAAACAAAAATGTTTATACAGACCGTCTCGTTCGCTCTTTACACAGATGCTATCAAGGAAATGTACTATATATTATTGGTTTTTGTCATATAATATTTGAACAACAACAAAACCAGAGAGACATTTTTGTTGGTTTTGGTATAGTCGTCATAAATATTTTCCTGTATCTTAATACATAGAACAGGAATGTTTGTATGTTGGCTATAAGGGTATTATTTGTATATAATATAATGAAAACATAATACGTCTCCTGCTACGCACATGGAAGATTGTAAAAAAATATTTACCTTCAATGTATGTTGGTGGTTTAGAATATAGGATTCTGTTATTTTTAGTATGGTGTTGTTTTCTCTCTTTGTGTTTTTTGTATTCATGAAACAACTATAGTGTTATTAAAAAACATGATCTATACAAACATAACGAAAATTTTAGTGTATTCGACTCTAATAGGATTATTATACTTCGTATAATTGAGTAAGTTTGAGTCGAATCGGAAACCGCCTTATATAATCCATATCAAATACTTTATTTATGTATGATTAATTTTTTTACAGGGTATTATAAACTGAAATAAACTAAATTAAATTTATTTAATTAATATTAAAAGATTATAAATTGACTAAACTATATAAATAAAATACTAATTGGGAAATATCAATTTGAGTTGAATTGAGATTTGGTTTGCAACACATAATGCCGTATTTATTTATGCATGCCAAATTTCGATTAAACGAATGTGAACAACGTGGAATTATGTAAAAGCAAATCGAGAGGCTAAATGTATTGTACTTAATTATTAACTTAATGGATTTATTGAAGTTTAGTGTGCAGTTTTCACTTACAAACGTCAATATTTCTTATGTGGTACACCGATAAATTTTTAAGAAAATAATGTTTCGATTTCCTTTCATTGATTTGTTATTTTACTTACTTTGCATGCTTGATTTTGCAGGGTAATATGTACATAAACGGAGTTGAAGTTTTATGCGAGTATACATATGTATAAGTAATATAAATGTCGAAAATGTTGATTTTATTTATCTTAATTATGTCAACAGCCAATAATAATTTTTGATGTACTGATTCAGGTTTAAAGAATCCTGAGGCATTGGATTCCAGAGGAACGAGCATTTAATCTTGTAGTTAAAATGTGCTGTTTTGTGCTAACCTGTTTATCATTTATCATTTATTGTATACTAATAATTTACCAACAATTAATCGCTTAGGAGACTGTAAACGGGTTAAGTCTGTCCCAACTAATAATTATATCCTATCCATTTCCCGTTTTGGTATGTGTAAATGGGTGTACGGTGTGTGCCCGGGAATACAGAAGATCCTTTTATAATAATTATTCATTTAAGTAATAAAATTTAGAATTGTACTAATAATTTACTAACTATCGATCGCATTGGTGTCTGTAACCGGGTCGAGTCTGAGTAAAATAAACCAAAAAACAAAATAAAACTTGCTTGTTTTTTTGTATAGAACATGAGGAAAAATATCTTTACCGGGATAAATACTGTCAAGGTGGTCGAAAAAAAGCGAAATTTGATAAATTACTCGTTACCATATTAGTATCCCGAAATAATTTTTGAATTTTCTGAAAAATTTTAAAAATTTAATCACTAAGTCGAAGCGATTTTAAAATTCGCCTAAAAGTCATTTAATTATTCAACGTAGAAAATCACGATCTTTACCCGGGTAAATACCGACAAGGTGAAGGTTAAAAACAATAATTCTAAGTAGTTTCGGGTTGTAAATTGGTGCAGGAGGCATCTGGCTTAGGGCAGAATACTCTCTGGAAATCGGTTTGCCGCCTTGGAAGGGATCGGCGATTATAGTGAGATATATTCACAACCAGAAAGAAAAAAACCGAGCAATTAAGAGTGAAAAGCTTGGGATTGAGTGCCCGTATGCGTCAAATTGAGCTGATTCCGATCAGGAAAAATATCTGGTTATAAAACACGAACATGCCAACGCTAATCTAAATGGAATTTCTCCTTTTTGGAATCCAGAAAGCTGTTGACATGGCTGTTTCTAACGGCATTAAAAAAGTAATTCGCACTAAAAGCGGGGAGCTGCTGTTATTAACACCCTTACCTAAATAACTCAAAGGGTGTGGTTTTCTGCCATGATTTAATTTATCTATCGGAAGAAGAGATTAAAAAAGGGTTTTCATCCCAAGGAGTGATTGATGTGAGAAAATTTAAAAAAAGGATTGAGGACATGTTTGCAAGATGTTGCAGCTATGGTACTTACTTTCAATACACCAACCATTCCGGAGACCGTATATGCCGGATTTATATAATTTTCCGTTCGACTTTACATTCTAAACCCCATGAAATGTCGCACATGTTATAAGTTCAGACATAACAAAAAGCGATGCGCAAATACATTAGTTTGCTTCAAATTCCCCGAGGAACCTTGCACTATGGTAAACTGCGTCAATCGCAAGGGGCCTTTACTAGCATTAGTAAAGAATGTCCGGCTTACGAGAGAGAAGCGGAAATCATGAAAATTTGAACAATAGACCGTCACACTTACTTTGAAGCAAAAACGTAATATTATATGACAAACGCTAATACAACCCCGGCATCTGGATCATACGCCAGTATAGTAAGAGGAAACCGCACTGCACAGAATCAGTCACAATCCAAACCAACTCGCGGCAAGCAAAACGAACAGCAACAGCAACCAAATTCTATTTAGCAACAGCAACCAATCTCGCCGTTCATCACCATCAATCTTCTGTCCCTTATGCAGTTAGTTTCTGCACTTGTGAGGCCAACTGCCCTGGTACGAGACTTCAATGCTCATAGCCCTCTTTGGAGTCCTCTCTCGGAAAATAGTAGAGGAAAAATTGTCCATGAGTTCATTAGTCGTATCTCTCTAGTGTGCATCAACGAAGGAACCTCCCACTTATGTCCACGGAAATGGTTCCCTAACACGCGGTCGGCAGAAATTATAACAGCTGTTTTTGATAGGAAACAAATGCTTAAAATTTTCCAAAGAAACCCTTCCACTGATAATCTAATTTCATTTAAAAGCGCTCGATCATGAGCTAAAAGACTTGTAAGATAGGTTAAATAATCCTATAGGAATGAATTCCGAGCTCAAATCGGCCCGAGAATGACTAGCGAAGAGTTGTGAGGGAAAATTAGAGCACTGACTGGTAAAATAACGGTAAATCATACTCCATATATCCCCAACAACAACGTTCTCGGGCCTTGTACAGAATTCCGCCCAATCTCGCTTGGTAACAATGATGCTAAGGTGATGGACCATATGGTCAACGCAAGACTAATTTGGTATTTAGAAAAAAATCAACTTTTGACAGCCGAACAATTTGGATTTAGAAAGAAGAGATGCTGCTTGGACGCAATTCAAATATTAAAAGAGGCTGTAATTGAGGTATTCGGAAACTCCTCACATCTGACTTGTATTTTGTTCGATCTCGAGAAAGCTTATGAGAGAGTGTGGAGGTTAAGAACAACACAGCAACTGGAAAAATGGAAGGTAGACGGAAATATATTACATTTTATCCGGAACTAATGTCCTGTCCACTGTATTCCCACAGGAAAACAGTATGCCAACCGGTTCTAGTTTAGCCGTAATACTTTTTATCACTGCCATTGACTCGATTAGACATGTACTCTTCCGGTCCAAAGTTAAGTTCATCTCATATGCCGATAATTTAACTGTATTTTATGGGAATCAAAATCAGTCAGTTCAAAAACAAGAGATTTCCCGAAATATAGGTAAATTAAAACTTTGGTGTGAAGAGACTGGGTTTTCATTTCCCCCCAACAAGATCAGAAAGAAAGCGATAGTGCATTCCCACGGTCTACACACTGAACGAAAATCCGTTAGAAAATGTCCAAAACTATAAATTTTTAGGAATGACGATGGATAATCGGTTGATTTGAAAAGGTCATATCAATAATACCAAGAATACTTGCAAAAAGTCTCTGAACGCGCTAAAATGCTTCGAAGGAATTAACTTCGGAAGTAATAGAATAGAGCAACCCTCTTTGGGGTTTTTTCCAAGCTTAATACTGTCTAAACTGAATTAAGGATGTCAATTTTACGAGGGAACTATACTGGGCGAAGGACTCAGAATAGTTACGGAAGCTTTTAGAACTTCCCAGAGAGGCGGGAGCTAGCCCTTCTCAAATTTTTTATTAGACGAAAAGAAAAACTGGATTTACCGTACTATGTACACCCTTCATTTTCCCCTTTAAACTCAACAAGTAAAGGATCATCCATAGCAGATCAGTACCGTTTATCAACCAAAATTCTGGCCACTATTCATTGCACCCAAAATCCCCTCTGGAGAAACATAGGACTTAATATTAATACTAGTTTTTACAAATATTCCAAATCTAACCCCCCTATTTCTGCATACAAAGCAGAATAGCTCAAATTTCTGACAAGTTTACCCGAGGACTCATACATCCAGTACACCGACGGATCAAAATCGGACAATGGAGCCGGATTTGCTGTCAACGATATGGTATCAGTCCCAAAGAAGGTAAGAACGAGTAACGACAGCAATATCTTTGGAAGCCGGTGCACTGCGCGAGGCTATCAAGATAGCCAGGGTTCATCCTTCTAGCTCGCATGGATTTGCACGGGATCACTGTCAACATTGGAAGCATTAAAAATCAAACGGATCAAAAATCGAATAGTACGCAAAATTAGAGATTTATTACTAGGTTCGGAACTGTAGGAATAACTGGTAACGAAGCGGCTGATTCAGCAAAATTAGCTTTAACTATAATTTGGAGAGTCAAAATAAATCGATGAAGGTCAATGAATCCTCCCAACCATTTGGCCGAAATTAAAGATAAACCGATAAAATGGGATTCTTCAAATCTCTCATCGAGGCGTGATAGTACCATCATTTGCCGTTTGAGAATAGGGCATACTAATATTAGACACGTCTTTCGTTTTCTGAGAACAGTGGAACCTAGGTGTGAATTATGTAACGAACCCCTAACAAACCAAAGGCGACAATGGCCTAGATGATGATCACTTAAAATGAATAATTAAAAAAAAAAAACAGCGAAATCTCAGACGGTTGGCGCGTGGTATGGAGAGAAAGGTCGATGGTTCGATGCTCGTCATAGCCAATGTTTTGATTACAATTATTTATTATAGACATCGAAACATGTTTATACACCAACGTACAAATTCATAATGGTCTAGTAAAAACAAGAACCTCCGAGATTTAGCTTACAAAGGAAGGTCTGGTTTAGTGATTTAAGAATAAATGAATAACAACACAAATACATATACACCGCCCGTCGATTGATTATGTGTCATAAACAGAATAACCAAACAGGCGATTTATGAGCACAGTTTTTGGTTTACCTTAAATCGAGGTTCTCCAAGAATCTCTAACAGGAAGGATTTCATCGCAGCTGTCATCCTAGTTGAAATCACAAGAGGAAATATAGAAATATGTCATCACAGAACCAAGTTCTCCAAGAATCTTTAACATCAGAGCTGCCGTTACAGCTGAAACCGCAAGAGGAAAATATGTCCGCGCAATTATCTGCCTTGCAGCATTCTCTAAAATTACAAATATAAGAGCTCCAACAATCAATCGAAGGAGTACAAGCAAAATTAACCGCGCTCGAGGACGATGTCGACAAAAAATTGGAACAGCTTCAAGATACACTTATGAGCAATGTGGAAGAAAACTTGAAAAACTTCAAAATGTAGTACTAAAGCTCATAAAAAAGGAAAGGATAACTCTCTTGCGCAGCATGGAAAAGATGGCGTATAGTCGAACTCAACAGATCACCACCGAAACGGCAGCTCCAGCTAGATGAAACCGCCAGTATTCGATGGCGAGTCTTCTTGGCCAAATTTCAAAGTACAATTTACGACAGCGGCCAAAACTAATAAATGGGAGCAGTTATCAAGTGGGTTAATTTTGGCATTAATTGGTAAAGCAGTAGATACCATTCAGAGTGTGCCGGAATCGCAAAGAAATTACGAGCAGCTGATGAACGCGTTTGAATTACGATATGGAGACTCTCATATGCAGGAGCTTCACAAGATACAACTACAAAACCGCAGGCAAGCCAAAGGTCAACACAGAAATCACACGGCTTGCCAGGCTAGCATATGGCACAGCTCCCGCGAATATTGTAAACAGTTTGGCTGTGGATGCATTCATCAATGCGGTACGAGATATTACGCTGAAGTTACATCTCCGGATAATGGCTAAGCGAGCTACGCCAGGTGAACCTCTTATAGCCGCATTAGAATATGAGGCCGCAAAGCGGACGCTCTGCCTGGAATAAAGAAATTAGAAGCTGAAGGCATGAGTCAAATTCAGGCTATGATCAGGGAGTCCTTACAAGCATTTAAGGAGGAAAGCTAGAGGAGCACAGCAGCAGTATACGGACCAAGGTGCTATAGGTGCTATAAACGAGGACAATTTGCTAGAACATGCCGAGCGCCAAGAGTAAAAACGGCAGATCAAAATCCTCGTCAATCATACCGGTCAAGCAAAGAAGCGACAATAAGGGCTATCAACCCTGAAGTAGAGCCTTCAAGTAGCAACGACATGGAGCCTTTAAACTAAATTCCGCCAGTTTTGAGGTGCAAAAGTTGGCCGGAGAAACAAAACGCTCCAGCACCACCATAATAATTGCACAGCTAACGCGAAACAACCACAGTCTGGTCGTTGAAGGAACAATAAACAGAATGCCGAGTGCGATTACTCTTGATACTGGCGCATCAAAATCCGTGATAAGACCTGACATAGTAACGAGTGAAGCCATTAATCCAGAGCTTGCTAACGGAGCCGAAAGCTGCTAACGGAGAGAGCATGGCTCTCCAAATCGCCAAACACCAATTTTGGCTTATCTTCGGCCAGGTCAAAGATTCATTTTGAACAAGGGTGCCAGCAACGTGGGAATGGGAGGTGTTTTGTCTCAACAACATGGAGCGGAAAAGCAAGTAATTTGCTACTTCAGCAGAACCCTATCCAGGTCAAAAAGAAATTATTGTGTAACCCGACGAGAATTATTGGCCGTTATGGAATGCGTTTAACATTTCCACAAATACCTGTATGGACAACCTTTCTAATTCGAACGGACCAGGCTGCTTTAAAATGGCTAATGCAGTTTAAATAATCAGAAAGACAGGTATTGCGATGGAAAGAACGACTGCAGAACAACACCTTCAACATCGAACACAGCAAACGTAGAGTGCACGGTAATGCAGATAGTCTATCAAGAAGGCCTTGTGCACCAAGATGTGCAAAATGCAGCAAAATTGAGGAAAGGGTGGTAGACCACGAAGGGTGTCGTCGAAGAGCAGGAAAAGGATCCAACGCTCGCCCCAGTAAGAGCTTGGATTAGGAAAGGACAGAAACCTGCATGGAACGAGATATCCGAGACTTCTCCAACGCTAAAAGGCTACTGGGCGCAGTGGGACTCATTGAAGATGGAGAACGGGGTGCTAAAACGAGCTTGGGAAAGTGTGAATGGAACAACTATCCAAATGCAGACCGTGTTACTAAAATGCAGAATTCCGGAAGTACTAAGTTCACAATGGATCAAGCGGTGGACCTCTTGGAGTTAATAAAACTTTGGCCAAAGTGAGGGAACGTTTCTACTGGGTCAACTGCCTCAATGATGTTGAAGGTTGGTGCAAAAAGTGTCACACTTGCGCAGCTCGCAAAGGACCAGCAAGGCGAGGCCGAGGCAGAATGCACCAGTACAACGTAGGAGCTCCATTTGAAAGGGTCGCCATGAATATCGCTGGGCCGTTTCCGCGAACAGTTGGTAGAAATCGATACATCCTTGTATGTATCGACCGACTACTTCAGCAAGTGGCCGGAGGCCTATGCAATACCGAACCAGGAAGCACAATGGAGTACCGTTGGAGCTTCATTCGGATCAAGGTCGTAATTTGGAGTCAAATGTGTTTCAGGATATGTAAAAATTGCTCGGTATTAAAAAGACAAGGACGACACCACTACATCCACAATCCGATGGAATGGTCGAGCGATTGAACCGTTCCTCAGAAGAGCACCTAACAAAAGTAGTTGGATCAAATCAGGAGAACTGGGATAGGCATAGCCAGCTATTTATGATGGCATATCGTAGTGCAGTACACGATACCACGGGGATTACACCATCAACAGTTCTGTTTGGAAAGGAAATACGGCTGCCGTGCGATATTGTGTTTGGAGTACCAGAATTAACTGTCAAAAGAGCCGACATCTACGTAACCGATCTCAGAAACAGAATGGCTGAGATCCATGAGCACGTTCGAAGGAATATCAAACTCAACAGCGACCGATCAAAGGCCAAGTACGATCTAAGAGCAAACGACAACGGATATTACGAAGAGGATTTAGTATGGCTCTACAACCCACAAAGAAAAAAAGGAAAGTCGGCAAAGCGACAAAGTAATTGGGAGGGACCATGTACAATTATAAAGAGGATAAACGACTTCGTGTACAGGATTCAGCGGAGTCAACGAGCAAAGATGAAAGTAGTACACGTCGATAGGCTGGCACGATACCAAGGAGACCCGAATAATGTTTCTGTTCGGGACGAACAGAATTAAGGAGGGGGTAGTGTGACGATTATGGCCATCATACAACAGGTTCACGTTATGAACAGCAATAGCTCAGACGTTCAAACATAAAGGTCGATGGTTCGATGCTGTTTTTATTAGAATTATTTATTGAGGACATCGACAATGCATCAACAATATGTATCACAAATGCATAATGATATAGTAAAAACAAGAACGTCCGAGATATAGCGTTTGATTGATGAATAAAATGAACAACAACACAAATATATACACACGGCTCGTCGACGGTAATGAATGATGATGTTATGACAAGTCATAAACGATATTTCCAGATGATTATGGGTCATAAACAGAATACACAAGAATGAAGATGATTTGAGCATGATGAGCAGTACCAAACATGTATACCATAAACAAGACCGATGGCAAACAGGGAACAGTTTTTGGTTTACTTCAAATCGTGTAACAAGTGAAATAAATCTGTTGTCATAGCCCCCATCAGTCGCAAGCGGCCAGATTAAAGTCAGCAGAGTAAAAGCGATTATTAAAGTGTATAAAAGTAAAGTGAAAAGTGAAGTCAAGTAACATAAAAGTACACAGCGAAGCCCAGTTCGTAACAATATAGGAATTTTCAAAAATTTGACAAACTTATAAAAATATTACTTTAATTTTGAATGTTAATTAATTAATTCGTGTAATTTCTAATATGCAACTGGTCCTTTACAAATTAACACGTAGAAGTATATTAGTATTTACGAACAATCATTCTACTTGTTAATTTATAAAAACACATTTCAAATGGTCTAAGGACCGGTTGCATATTAGAAATTACACGAATTAATTAATTAACATTTAAAATTAAAGTAAAATTAGCTTACACAGAAATAGAGCTGTGTGAATGTCGTGAAGAAGAAAAATTGTAAGAGAATTTGTCTGTATTAGTATGATTCGCTAGTACATAACGCACAGTACATTCTGTATATATAGAATGTAAATTGTGGTATAATCAGTCCAGTCGCCGCGGCCTGATGGAAAGATTGATTGTTTCATAATCATAAGCTCATCAGTTCGAAACTGGATTCAATTCTCTTACAATCTTCGGAACATATTAAAATCATATAAATTAAAAATTATAAAAATATTGTCTAATAATTAAAAAAACTTTTCATGCGCGATGATGAGCATGATACCTTTTACCCATGTTTCATGGCACCGAATTGTTAATGGGATGATTACAACATGCTCAATGGCATGAACAGACTAAAAATAATGTCTTATTGTTATCCACTTCGTATTATGCATATAGATCACAAACTCTAATAATATTATCAATTAGGTGGATTTAGTTATATATTAAACAACAATCCAAAGTAATTAATAAAATCATTACAAATATAAAATAAACAAAGTAATCAACAAATATACAACAAAGTATAATTATTAATAATTAAATTGTACTATAAATGCATAAATTAAATGACAATATTTATGTTGTGTAGTAGTATCGTTTAGGTATTTTATTGTGTACACAAATTATGTAAATCAAAAAAGTGTGGATAGAAAATTACATCCCTATAATACTACCCTATCTAACCTTACAAAAAATATTATGTCCGAACATTATAATTTAACACAACCCATATCACGCAGCCAAAATGAAATGTAATAAAACACCAACCTTTTTGAATTAAGATTATAAACATTCTCAATAGTATTGTTCATCCCAAATTTTTTTTCTATGTTTTTTTTTTTGGCCTGCTCCAGATAAAAAATTAAAGTAGCACTTCATATAGAATTTAATTTGACTTCAAAACACGTCCTCTCCGGTAACATTTTTTATTTTAATAAAATTATAAACAATTATTTGTGAGTTATAGTGAAGTGTTCACCCTCTAGAATAGAACTTTTAGGTTAGGACGTAAAAAAGTCTAGAATAACTAAATTAAGAAATAAATAAACTGTAAACAACTAAATCAATTTTATTTATTTTCGTTTTTGGGTGGGGGAAACAGACGAACATACATTTTCGCGCCGAATGCAAAAAAAATGTAATTTCCTACAACACAAATAATGTTAATAAAGTCGTTGAACAAATGAAAAATACAAAAGTTGTATAATAATAACACAAAAATATATGTTGAGAATGACTGGAATTTTTATGATTTGTAAAAAAAGCGAATAGGCACACAAAAAAAAACACATCAACATGTAAATTTTCAAGCAATAGGGGACCATTAAAAAATCATAAAAACTTTAAATTTAATAAATTTTAATTGAATAAACAGATTTCTGTCGTCACATACATTTTTACCTATTCCAATTTTTTTTTTTTTTCTTGAAGTCATTTTTGCCTCCAACACATAATACCCGAGAGGAATATAAAAGCTTTATGTTCTGTGTATTTAAGATTTGACATTTTGTTATGTACAAAGATGAAATTAGGTTTTGAAGCCAAAATAAGTGAAACAAAAATTTTGAGAGACGCTTTGGTTTTGGTTTATTTCCGTATTATACAACAAAATTTATGGTAAGATTATTGTTTCATGTTTATTATATGTACATAATAAAAATATGTTGACCTCGTACGAATATGCGTACATATCACTCGTACAATTAAATGATATGAATGGAAACTAAAAACGACCGTACTTCATATATTTTTTTATTTTTTGCAAAATTTTGGGGTCAATCGTCAACTTATTGTACAACATACCAAAAATCAACTGGCCTTTATTTATTAGACAATTATTTTAACATAATAATACTATATAACGTGTGCCTCTTGCCAGGGTTAACAAACATTAATACCAACTTAACGTACTCTTTTCAAAACGGAAGAATAGTATCAGAAATAAAGGCTTTAAAATAAATACTTAGTTTCAATTGTTATCTTTATCGTTAATTGACTTTCTTTGATAAGGCTTTGGCGTTATTCTTAGATAAGAATAACGAATAAATAGAGTCAATAAATTTGAATGATTTTTGATAGAATTTGTATTACATCGGTCCAAAGCACCAAGGCATCGAACTCTTGTCATAAATGATCAATCATTTTGGTGTTCGAAAAGCACTTTTCTTGACGTTTTTAAAGTCCCTGAGTCCAAAAAAGCAAAAAAATGTATGTCCCAATGCCTGGATACGTATGTCTCGAGAACGGCTTATCCGATTTTGAATTTTCGACAATCTGTTTCTATGAACAAGGCGAATAAGTTAAAAGCTTTTGGGATCTGGGTTAGGTATCTGCAATACGAATAGACTCAAAACCATGACTTTATTTACCAATTTTTAATATGCTGAATTGAGCGTTTTCCCCTCCACTTACTCTGATTGGGATCAAATTTGCAAATGTGCACACCAGCTATATTACAGATAATTTTGTACCGTAAAACAGAAAAAAGCGGTGGGACTGCCAAAAAATGAATATTGCTTTTTTTCTGTTTAGAGGTAGTATGTTTCCAGTGTCAAATAAATATACAAAAGCTAGAACTAAACTTAGATGGTGGTGAGCGAATGTTCGTCAAAGAGGATAGACGTGTTTTTTCTATCCTCTTCAAAAATTTAATTTAATTTAATTTTTATTTTGTTTTATTTATGTAGTTTATGTAGTATACACAGTTTAATTATAATTATAATTTTAATTCTATTTAATTCAGTTTTTAGTGAAATAATAATTAAAGTGGAAGTGAGATAATTTAAAGTGTAATTTTGGAAAATGCAATCCACCGGGATGCATTTATCAGGCAATGTTTTATATTTATAGATAAAGAAATCAAAATTATTGATTTCTATTGGGTGCATGTTTTTAACGTGTGTGTGATTGGATTGTACATGGATTTTATTACTAAAACCTAATAATTGGATCGTATCAAAATAGTTTTTAACGTAAATTAACATACATCGTAGTTAATTTCATATTCGATTTTATATTTACGCATAATTGAATGCGTTCTTGCAAGCCAAACAAAGGTGTTTATACATACATACGTATAAACATTTTTGTGGGTTTCGGTATGGTTTTGGTTCTTGGTTTTTATGTTATGTACAAAGTATAATTGACAGAAGTACATTCTTGAAAATTGATACATGCTAAAGCCAACGAAATCTATGTACGGGCCGCCTCGTTCGCTATTTACGCGGATCCTATTAGGGAAATGTACTATTTATTATTGGTTTTTGCTATGTATTAGCTAAGCAACAACAACAAAAACACAGACTTTTTGTGGGTGTATATAGTTGTTCCCAATATTTTTCTATATCTTGATATATACATCAGGATTGCGATCCTGCCATGAGCACCACAAAATGACCACCCAGGATTGTTTTGTATGTGTGCTGTAATGGTATTAGCTGTATATAAAATATTGAAAACATGATAAGTCATTTGCTACGCACATGGAAGATTGTACAGATATTTGCTTTTAATGTGTGTTGGTGGTTTAGTATATAAGAATCTGTTGTTTTTATTCTATTTTGTTATTTTCCCTCTTTTTGTTTTTGTATTCATGTTACAACTATAATGTTCTTAATAAAACATGAACTGTACAAACACAACGAAATTTTAGGGTATTCGACTCAAATAGGTTTTTTATATTTTTATATAATCAAATAAGTTTTGAGTCGAATTGGAATCCGCCTTATATAATTCATATAGGATGGATTTATTTTAGATATGAGTTATTTAATTTTTTACAGGGTATTATAAAATGCATTAAATTATTAAATTTATTTAATTAATGTGAAAAGGCTATAAATTAACTAAACCATATAAATAAAATGCTAACTTGGAAGTGTCGATTTGAGTTGAGTTGTGATTTTGGTTTGCATCACATAATGACGTATTCATTTATGCATGCCAAATTTCGATTAAAAGATGGTGAACGAGGTGGAATTATGTGAAAACATTTTCGAAAGGCTAAATGTATTGAACTTAATTATTAACTTAATAGAATATGATTGAAGTTTTAGGTTGCAGTTTTTCACACGTAAACGTCAATTTTGCTTGTATAGTACACCGATTAGTTTTGTAGGAGAATAATGTTTCAATTTTATTTCATGGATTTATTATTTTACTTACTTTGCAGGCTTTATTTTGCAGGGTAATATGTCCATAAACGGAGTAAAAGTTTTATAATAAATAATAAATTTCGTAGTATTTGATTTTTTAGTTTTATTTTAATTATGTCAACTAGATTAGTAAATTAAAACATCAATAATAATAATAATTTTTTGATGTCCTAATTTAGATTTATAAAATCCTGAGTTCTGGCATTTAAATTATATTATATAATTTTATAAATTTCATTCAGTAAATTGCCGATTAGTTTAAATTTAATAGTATGGTTAAATATATATTTTCAACTTTTTATTTTGAAATCTAGTTGCAGTAGGAAAACAATTAATTAACTATTTACAGGAGAATGGTAACTAATGGAACAAGTGCTGTGAATTTAAATTATAACTTAACAATTTAAAATTTTTAAACATTCTTTTAGAATTTTAGCTTAGAAGTGGGAGAGTTTACATAGGCAATTTCATAAAATGTTAATTTTTGTAATATTTGTATGTAATATATAATATTGTGTTTTGCTCATTAATATATAGTATATTAATTAATTTAGTTTAAAAATATTTAAAGGTTTCTCTTCCTTAATTTGCTAATAAATAATTCAAATTTCAGAATATAACATAGTTCCAGAATCAATCTTTAATATGGGGATTAAATTAATCCTGAATTTCAGAATTAGATTTGACTTTGATATTATGGTGATTTATTAATTAAAATTAGTTTTCAGAGTTGCCTGGGAAATTATATATTGATTTTATTTGTTAACTCTTGATATACTTATAGTAAGTACCTAACTGAATTATTGATGATTTTAGGCTGTTGTGGTGCTGTAACATTATCATTTTTAATTTATTTATTATAAATTTTATAAAATAATTGAATTTTTAATTATTTATTCTCGTTTTCTTGATCGGTAGTAAATTTCGGATTAGTTTTAAGTAAAATTTTATGTTTAAAATGGTTTTTAACGTTTATTCTAATTCATGATGCAGTACGTAATAATTAATTAATTAGATATAGAAGGACCATGAAAAATGAAATAAGCGCTGTTTTTGTAATCTTAGCTTAGTAATTTTAATTCTTCTTAAATATTTTATCAGGTAAATTAATGAAAGGCGGATATAGGGAAATTACAACATTAATAATTTTTTAAGTCCTAATTTAAATTTAGGGAGTCTTGAGTATCCGGCCCTGGATTCCAGAGAAATGATCATCTAATAATGTAGTTAGATGGTGCTGTCTTGTGCTAATCTATTTATTATATATTGTACTAATAATTTACTAACTATCGATCACATTGGTGTCTGTAACCGGGTCGAGTCTGGCCCAACTAATAATCCTATCCTATCCTTCGGTTTTGTTATATGTATATGAGTGTACTGTGTGTGCCCGGGAGGCCGGGAGATCCTGCTATAATGCTTGGCCGTACACTCTCAATCAATCAATCAATAAAATGTTAATTTTTGTAATGTGTAATATATTCTGTTTTGTCCATTAATATATTTTAATTAATTTAGTATTAAACTACTTAAAGGGATCTCTTTTTTAATTGACTAATAAATGATCCAATTTTCATAATAAACAGAGTTCTACAATTAATCATTATTATAGGGATCAAAATTAATCCCGAATTTCAAATTTAAATTTTAGTTTGAATCAACCCTCCAGGATTAACAAGTAGTGAATAAGCTGTAGTTTAGAAATTGTGTTGTCCTGTGCTAACTATTTTTACTATATAATTACTAACAATTTACTCTTATCCTTCGGCTGGGGATGGATAAATGGGTGTACGATGTGTGCTCGGGAATACTGAAGATCCGGTTATAATAATTATTCATTTAAGTAATAAAATTTAATATTATGGTGATTTATTAATTAAAATTAGTTTTCAGAGTTGCCTGGGAAATTATATATTGATTTTATTTGTTGATTCTTAATATACTTATAGTACCTAATTGAATTATTGAAATTTTAATAAATCTAGGTATTGTGGTGCTGTAATATTATCATTTAAATCATTTTATATAAATTTTATAAAATAATTAAATTCATAATTATATATTTGCTTTTCTGGATCGGTAGGAAATTGATGATTAGTTTTAAGTAAAATATTATGCTTAACGGTTTAATGTTTATATTAATTCTTGTTGCAGTAAGTAATAATTTTTACTTGGATATAAAAGGACTATTAATAAGGAAATAAGCGCTGTTATTTTAAATTTTTATTAATTATTTTATCAGGTAAATTAATAAAGACGGACAAGGGTGAACAACATTAATAATTTTTAAGCCCTGTTTTAGATTTAGGATTTAGGGAGTCCTGATTATCCGGCCCTGGATTCCAGAGAAATGATCATCTAATAATTTAGTTAGATTGTTCTGTCTTATGCTAACCTATTTATTATATATTGTACTAATAATTTACTAACTATCAATCGCATTGGTGTCTGTAACCGGGTCGAGTCTGTCCCAACTAATAATCCTATCCAATCCTTCGGGTTTGTTATATGTGAACGGGTGTACGGCATGGGCCCGGGAGATCCTGCTATTATGCTTGGTCATACACTCATAATCAATCATAAAAGTTTAATTTCAACTTTATTTTATTTTATTTTTCTTTATTTTGTTATAATGATGTTTTTTATAATACAGTAGAATCCGTTTATACCAAACCATGTATATAACGAACAAACGCTTATAATGATCATATGGTTTTGTCATAAAGTTTTGTGCCTTGAATTTGCACGAACACTTATCTATCTATATTATTAAACGAGCAATAATTGCGGGTATGTATATATGTCCGCACGAAAAACTACTTCGAGACCGATTTCGTTGACGTAAAATGGCTATATGATGTCTTTTTGCATGAAAATGCGATTGAGTCTGGTCTCAAGTCTGGGAAAACTCTGTAAAGCCTTCAAATCTGGAAAAATTATCCAAATTTTACAGCGCCATCTCTAAAATGGTCAATTGTATATCGCTCATTTGCTACTACAATGGCATAACTCAAAATCGGTCGTTTTTGACTTATTTATAGAGAAATATCGGCTTTTTAATATAGTTAAAACTGATATAACGACACACCTAAAGCTATAAAGCTCACTACAAGACAAACGGAAATGTCTCTCAAATTATAACATTTGTTATTTTTAAATTGTGTCATTGTTGCAGCAAATGAGCGATATGTATTGTGTATTTTTTTTTATAGAAAAGAATGTTTGATGATTTTTTTAAATAGTACAGCTGCGTAGTTAGCAGCATACGGAGTTGGGATGTATTTAATTTTTTTTTTATGATTTTTTTTTCATGGATGTCCATTTTTCAAAAATCACGACAAAAAATTTAAATTAATGTTGGATGATCAGCATATTTTTTTTAGTCTTTTCCCGACGAATTTTCCGAGTGGAAATTCGCGATTTTCTCGCATTTTCCGTGATTTTTCCGATATGATGTAAAAGGAAATTATTCTTAGAATATTTTTCTTCATCTGTATACCAAATTACAGAAAGATCTGACAAATTTTATCTTTCTCTATGTTGATACGTCACATTGTGTAAATCTATCTACATATTATATAATTTAGTAGAATGCTCAAAACTTTTTATAAAACCAAGTAATTTTTCGGCAGATTCCCATGCCGCAGTAGTCTAGGTGTTAGCGTTGTGGATTTTAAAATTTTAGATCGTAGTTCGAACCTCGAAAATTACATTCTTAAAATTCTGAAAATTACATTTTTTTCGTTTTTTTTTTCAAATTTATATGGCATGTATGATTGAATAATAATAAAAGATGAATGTAAAAGTTGTAAGCTACATTTAGGCTATTATAGTAAATTATTTGTGTTGCAAAGGCACAATTATGACATTTACGTTCACAAAAATCAAGAATTAACTACAAAAACTACATTTACATTTAAGTTACGGTAAATGTATGTATATCAGTAAACGTAGGTATAATTTGGGAAACTACATATATATATATATGTATTTAGGTGAAGGATCATTAATTCGAGTGAGAATCTTGAAAATTTATATGAAATCGATATTGAAATAATTTTCTGGAAATATTGGATTTAATTTTCAATTGTAGGATTTAATTATTCCAGTGATTTTCTTGACCAAAAAATCACGAAAATGAGTGGAATAGAATAAATATATAAAAATAAAATATCACATAAAAAATCGTTCTTAAATCAAAATAAGGTACGAGTATCAAAACCAACGCGGCATAATCGATGGGATGTAACTTAAGCTAACCATATTTTCCAGAATAAAAAAGAGGACAAATTTTTATTTTTTTTAAATTTAATTATTAGGTGGAATTAATTACCTATATATTTTAATTACGTTTAATACAAATAAAACACAACAGTAAAATTTTGATTTAAGCGTATATACTGGATTATATAAAATTTGTTGCACCTGTAGTATAAAATTAAACGTTTCTGTGTTCTTCATACACAATAATAAATTAAATAAATAAATTGATCCATTCAATATTTGAAACTATTAATATTCGCATCTAATTATATTTAGCCGACTGATGTACTTGTTTCAACAAATTGCCCTCGGTTTTAATTAAATCAGCAAATTCCACACAGGATAATGTTGAATTACACTTGATACTAACAACGGCTTCCAAACAGTCCATTTTAAATTGTGTCTTTTCTGATGACCAAATATCATTTATAATAGAAAAAACCCTTTCTACTGCAGCATTAGTTCCAGGTAGCGAATAAGTAAACTGAATGATTTTGGTAATTTCTGAACATGAAATCGTTTTCTCTTTCAAATGACTAAAAACCTCAACCCATCTCTGATCGCACGGTTTGCCCAGTTCGTTCCATTCGTTAATTTTATCCTGATTACAATATAAATTGATATACCTCAATTCATCTACCAACTTGCCGTCATCCAGATTCAGTTTAGATAGTATTGGATTCATATCATCTATAGATTGTCGGACATCGTCCCATTCAATTTGTCTTTGCAGTAAACACCACTCTAAACATTCTACCATTCCGAGCGATTTGGTCCATTCTGTAATATAGTCTAACGCAGTTTTATAAAAGTTTTCCACATTTCTAGAAAACTGTTTTTCGAATTCATGGTTAGATTTAACTAGCTGTCGAATTTTGCTTCTTATTATCAACGGATAATACTTATTTTGATGTCTCCACTTTAATGTTTCTTCCAGTTCTTTCAAAATTTTAAATGCCTCTACAGCACTTAAATTTTGGATTTCTAATCTCAATATGAAATTTTTAAACATTTCCGCCTGGTTATGTATAAACTCCAAAAAAATTACGGATCCATCGCTGCTAAAAAAATGTTCCAATAGTTTTGGTGGTTTCTCCAAACTTAAGAAATAGGCTCGAAGCGGTATATACATAGACAAAATTCTCTCAGCGGCATTTGCAAGTGAAAGCCACCGAGTTGATGAGTGACCAATTAATTTTTTATACTCGATTTCAGCTTCTTCACACAATTTTTTTAAATTTTCCGTTCTGACAGTATATATATTAAAAAACAAATAGATTTGGGGGATTATATGACCAATATCTATAGGTAATTGAGCGCTAGCAGTGTTAATCGCGTTTGAACAGATGTGACCATTACATCCAATCCCAATTAGATTGGGATTATTTAATAATGATTTTAATTTTTTAAAAATATTTTTTTCTCCCGCTCGCCGCAGTCCCCCAAAATTTGTATTGGTATTGTCAGCTGACCAACCGGTAATTTTATGAACTAAATTATTTTCCTGCAACACATCGTTAATTTTGGTACTGACGATTTCAGAAGTTTCACCTGGAATTTTTGTTAACTTTAGCAATTTGACTTGAACACCACGTTCGGGGTCAAAAAATTGAAGAACGACAGGATATAACTTTTCGGCTTTTCGGTTCGAAGCATCCCCCATTATCGTTATGCAATTAGTTTTCTCAAGCAATTTGCGAAGATTTTCGTTAAAATATGGATATAAAATATTTTTTACGATTGCAATGGTTTTTGAACGAGCGCAACTAAATATTTTTTCGAATAATTTTTGGATTAACTGGCTTGTACAATCCATGCTGCGGAACGATTGATTATGCATAAACTGATGGAAGCAAAAGACAATTTCTTGTACAGCTAGTTTCCGCTCACCTTCACCGAATTCTCTTGTTCCAAAAAAAGATGTTATTTGATTTGATTTTGCTGCAGCTTCTGCGCTACCCTTGTGAAGTTTTGAGCTATTATGTTGTATTATATCTTGTCGGCCCTTGTTGGCAATTGAAAACAATTGACCACAAATTAAACAATGCGCTTTAGATGGATCTCGCTGATCTCCGCCAATATGCGGAAATTCTTTTCTGTGTTGCTCATTTAAGCTTACTTTCCGTTTTATGGAGCTCATTTTAATTTTCCCAACTGATGAAATCGGAGATAATAAAATGAAATTATTATTACATCAATTATTTATAAATAAATTAGTACCAAAAATAAATAGATACTCTTACCGAAATGTGTTATATATATTATTGCACGAATTGTCTTAAATTATAAATAATGATATTATTTAATTATTACACAGTGAGTTACACTCCACGTTTTAAATTCTGAATTCATCAAAATTACGTTTGAACTAAAAAATGCAACCATTTAACTTCAACAAAATTACGTTTGAACTGCAAAAAGCAACCATTTCTATTATGCATTTATGAATTGACAATTTTGACAATTTAAAATACGACTCACTAATTACCCATAAACGATGAAAGATTAGTTTTCAAACATTTTATGAAGATGTCACTGCTATAAGTAAAATTTCAATCACGACAACTAAAATACCAATAAAAAAAGATGACAACAATTGAAAAGAGGACAAAAAGAGGACAGCAATTTTTAAGATGACACAACTCTAAAAAAGAGGACTGTCCTCTTAAAAAGAGGACGTCTGGTCAGCTTATGTAACTCCTCAAATAAAATGCGATACTAATCCTTCGCTTGTGGATGCACAAAATTATGATAAATATCTGTTAGATATTGTGTTATTGAAAATTATAGAAACTATTTATGACCCTGAACTTAAGGAATATAAAGATTACGAGATAATCTCAAAAATAGTAAATTCGACCGGTATAACAGCAATGATTTCTGCAATGCGTCCCGATATCGATAATATAGAGGCGTATATACGAAATACCATTGCACATGCTTTTGTGGTGGTCGCAATTGTTTTTGGCATTCCAACATTATTATCGTTCCTCAAGGTGGTCTGCCAGAGTACCAAATGGCAAGATCGTTATACTGGCATAAAAATCGTACAACAAATCGCTGTTCGAATAAACGCGATTTCATCTTGTATTATCAAGCTATTGATCGAAGTGATAATAAATGGTTTAATTGATGAACACCGAAATGTACGAAGTATTACCGCTTTAGCCATGTTGCGTTGGCTGAAACAGCAACACGACATGATGATACAATAAATTGATTAATAAAAATAGTTTAAGTTTTGAAAATTATTTTAGTTTTTTCTTTTCAAGTGCCCATTGTCAACAGTATAAATGTTTGGATCAATGACTACCCCATAGGATACGTTGGGTGGTACTTTCACTTTTTTACTAAAGCGTTTTTCACGCAACTATAAAAAGAAGTTTTATTAAAACACCGTTGACTGGTGGATGCTTTTTGGTTTCAAGCGTCATCGGTGGTTTAGTAGAGCAAATAAAATAATTGTCGTAATACTTCAAATGGTGGTAGCGTTAGGAGTGATGAAGCTAGCGACAGACTATAAATTTTATTCCTCCACCATCTCCGGTAAACAAGGTAAGAGTAGTAAGCATTGTGCTTTTATTTTAGCGCGCAATAGCACATCTGAATATGCAGGCAGTTTCAAGAATTATCCAATTGTGGCTAAAGAATGCGGTGGTACTGAAACAATATTTGATATTTTATCCGATATTTCCATCAAGGTACCATCAACGTCCTCGTATAAATCATAATTTGGTTCAACTTTAACCAATTCCCCGATTATTGAACTTCCCTTTTGATTTTTCCTATTCTGAATCACCAATAATTATCTTAGCACTCTCGGTATATACTATCGGAAGGAAATGTGCTAATAGAGATAATGCACCTCGACTCGAAAATATCTGTAGCGGGCTAGCGGTCATGATAATAGTACAAAATCATTTGTGAAAAATAATACAAATAAAAAATTTATTTATACAACTACTGTTGTTTATTTAAAAAACACTAGTTTTTTATTTTAATACAAAATCAGATGCTTGGAACGTCATTTCTTCGTCGAACTTCGAAGAACGTCGTCTTTTCGTGCCAGGAAGCGATTGCGACGGGTCTTGATAATTTAGAAGGTGTTCTCCATTTGTGCCCAGGCCTTTTTTTAATTTTTACGATTTTGGTAAAAATTGGTAAGCTGGGGTTTTCGTGTGCCAAGAATCAATTGTGACCGGTCTTGATTTCGAAAAAAATAGTTTAGGGGGTTCTTCAGTGGAACTCGGGCTCCTTTGTAATTTTCACGATGTTGGTAAATATTGGTAAGAAGTGTTTTTAAGTGGTATAAGGTGATCCCCATTGGTCTTGATTTCAGGAAAATTCAGACTCCATTTTTATAGTTTTAATGATTTTGTTGAAAATTGGTAAGTATGTTTACCAGTCCAGAGTGTCATCCATTGGAACTTGGGTTTTTTAAATTTTAACTATTTTGTTAAAAGTTGGTAAAGAGGGTTTTCGAGTGCCACGAAGCGATTGTGATGGGTATAAATTTTTGGAAAATTCGTTTAGGGGGTTCTCCAGTTGAGCCCGGGCTTCTTTTTTTTAATTTTTACATTTTTGGTAAAAATTTGTGAGCGGGTGGGTGCCAGACAGAGATTGCAATGGGTCTTGGTTTAAAAAAATTAGCTTAGGGTCTTTCAATGGTATCCGGGTTCCTTTTTTCATTTTAACAATTTTGGTAAACATTTGGTAATGAGAGATATTCGAGCGGCAGGAAGCGATCGCCATGGGTATTGATTGAAGTCAAATAGGGTTTTGAAAGGTCTGCAATGGGTGTTGATTTCGGGAAATATATGTTTAGAGGGTCCTCCGGATGGTCGAGGTCCATTTTTTAAGTTCAACGATTTTGTAATAATTGGTGAGCAGGGATTTTCTAGTGTTAGGAAACATTTGCAGTGGACTTTGATTTCGGGAAATGTCGTTTAGTGGGTCCTCTAATAGGCCTGGGTTTCGTTTTTTTGAATATTTGTTTATTGATCATAATTGGTGAAAGAGAGTTTTCGAGTGCCAAAACGCGATAACACCGGGTATTGATTCTTAAAAAAAACGTTAAGGAAGTTCTCGTCCGGTGAGCCCCTGTTTGCTGGGTTTTATCTTACTTTTTAACTTACTACCGGTTTCTGAAACGGTTATTTGATTTTTATTAATGTTGGTTGGGGTGGTTTTATTTCAGTAAAATTCGTTTAAGAGGATCCTCCTATGGGAATTCATATTTTTATTATTTTCTTTTGTTAATAGTAATTGGTTAGATGGAAATTTTCTAGTGAAAGGAAGCAATTGTAATGGGTTTTGATTTCTTGGAAAAATATTTTAGTAGGCTTTCTGGAGAGGTTCGGGTTTCATTTTTATTTTATTTTCTAACAAAGGAAATCTAATTGTTGTTATTGCTATTGATATTGCATTGTGTTTTTTTTTTTTATTTGTTCAATTGTGATTTTTGAGAATTATATAGAGATCATAAATTAGTTCCAAATATGGATCGTATAGGTTCTGTAAAATGGCCAATTCCAATGGACCAAAGCCATTTCTCAACCGATTTCGATAGAACTGGGAATGGGATTGTAAAATGGGAATATGAATATTATTCTAGTTTCAATAGAATTAAACCATTTCCTTTCAATTGGGATGAATTGTATAGAATGGGATTTGTTTAGTATAGAATGGGATTCAAACATGAGTGTCGGAAATTTTTCTGGAAAATCGACAGTCTAAATGGAACTAACATATTGCTCAATTGAATGAGGTGAAACTCAGTGACATGAACGTGTAACAAACGCTAATGTAATTCGGAACGAGCATAGCTCGGTGCTCCTGGGACTTTTTTCTTATACACTACAAACAAAGAACTACGTTTATAAACGTAAACGAATATTTGATTAAAATGAACAGCCGGCTATAGTGAACAAAATTATGTCCCTTGAGTGTTTGCGATAAGCGAATTCTATTGTAATTATAATTATAATTATAATTTTAGCTTAGTAATTTTAGATTTTCTTAAATATTTTATCAGGTAAATTATTGAAAGGCGAACAGGGGGAAATTCCAACATTAATAATTTTTAATTTAGGTTTAGGGAGACCTGAGTATCCGCCCTGGATTCCAGAGAAATGATCATCTAAAAATGTAGTTAGATTGTGTTGTCTTTTGTGCCGTTAATTTACTAACTATCGATCGCATTGGTGTCTGTAACCGGGTCGAGTCTGTCCCAACTAATAATCCTATCCTATCCTTCGGTTTTGTTGTGTGTAAACGGGTGTACGGTGTGTGCCTGGGAGTCCGGGAGACTTGCTATAATGCTTGGCCGTACACTCACAATCAATCAATCAATCAATCTAGGATGAAGAAACTCATCTCATTTCTTTTTGAAGTAATAGCCGTAAGTCAAAGGATCACAAAATTCACCACCATGTCGTTTAAACAAACCCAGCATAGCACATGCATTATTTATTATGATATATACATATTAGCTGCATTGTTAAGGTTCTAGTTAATAGAAAATATAACTCCAAGATCACGAATGTTACAAACTCTACCGATTTGCACGTCAAATAAAACGTATGGGACCTTTGCGTACATAGTTGGGTTTCAGAAACTATCATAACTTAGTTTACTTTATTGAAGATCAGCGTCAATAATAGATTTAATGTTCGAAAATTTTTAGGTCATCTGCATACAACAAACACTTACAAACTTAAAGCACTGGACTACATCATTAATAAATATTAGGAAAAATAATGGTCCAAGATGACTACCGTATGTAACTCCAGAATTAACATCATACAAGAACGAAATGGACTGCGATCTTGACACATTGTTGAAAAATCTGTACAGATCACATCCAGCTTTCCACGATTTCCAACAGTCTCAAATATGTCATTATAAAACCCATCAAATTGGTAATTGTTGATTTACCTTGAAGAAAACCGTGTCGGCGAGAACTTATTTTGCTTTTTACATATAAAGAATTCTAATCTCGATTTAACTAATGATTTAAAAAGCTTTGGTATCGCAGAGAGAATCTAAATACCTCTATAAGACGTAAATTCATCGTCATTAGGGTTAGTAGAAATTTCGCTTTCAATATGTAAAACATATATTTTATACGACGATTGAACCATATCATAATTCGAACCAGCAAGTTTCTTTCGAATAAATAATTCAAACAATATTTAAAATTGTATAAAACTCAGAGACAGTATCCGAAATGATTAGTCCACCAAAAATATCAGTCCAATCGACACTAGCCACAAAATTGTTTAAGGACGGAAGATTAGCTTCCAATAGATCATTTTTTACAAAATAAAATTAAATTAAAAGTGGCGTATGGTAAATACTAGAATGTCCTGATAAAGACAAGATCCTATCTCAATAAATTCTAATGATGAAAAAATCAAGTCTAAAATACGTCCATAACTATTGAATACAGCATTCATAGATCCTACCAAATCATCGTGTATCCAACACCAAGAAATCTTTGGTAGATTAAAATCTCCCGCAATCAAAACTTGATCACTTTCACTAGATAACAGTAGAGTTTCATTATTGAAAAAATCAATAAATCCACTGTAAACATCTGCGGTACTTCCATAAGGTATATTAACTGCAACAACAAAAAACCCAAAACGCGCCACATTTGTTCTTGATAATAATTGACTCACCACTGTCATAATTTGCGTTAGCTTAACCCCACCTACAATTACTTTGGTATTGTCGCGATCACGATCACGAACAAACACAGAATAGCATGAAAGGAAAAACTCCTCAGAATTGCAATCAGCGTTCAACCAAGCTCTGTAAAAATGACATCATCAAGTGATGAATAAATAGCTTAAGCTTTGGTCCGAAATCCACTGTTGTTATGATATAATACATATGTAAACTATTATCGATTTTTTTTTGGTTGTATCGACTGACGTTGATGATGATTGTGAATTAGACAACTGTGTTAGACGATGGGCAGAACCACCGAATATAAGTTTTTGGTCAGGTAGTGAACTCTCACACCAAAATAACCTGCAGGGCACACACTGAGTTGAAGTAACTGATGAAACAATGCACGATCCACACCAATTTTGAAGAAAACGAAATTGATCCTGGTAACATCCTTATTAACCGAAACCAGTAATCGACAATCTATAATATCTTCAGACAGACCCAATATTTTACCAAAAAAATAAACGCAAAGACTCGTGGCGTAGTATTAGCAAACCTTGCTATAACTTTATTAACTCAGCGACATCGTTATATGTTGTGCCAAAATTAATCATAAGCATCGATTTATTAATTCAGAGTTGTCCAAAAAATGGTGAATATAAAAATGGTATTTTACGAGTTACGACTCACAATTTTGTTTCAATTTGTTTTTACACACTATGGAACGCCAATGTGAAGAAGCCATAAATTAATTTAAGTTAGTAAATTAAGTCAGAAACAAATTGTTCATTAGTCCAGGAGACTAGACTGTAATTATATAAAATAAATAAATAAAATTTATTTAAAAAAAAAAAAAAAATTGTTTTTTAAATCGTACTGAGTATAAAAAAGTTTCACTTTGGTGAATTTGAAAAATCAAAGAACCCTTACCCGCCCTCTCTATGTAAAAGATACGATACAACGATCTTTCTGTATAACAATTTACCAATTGATTTCAAACCACAACGCAATTTAAAGAAATTGGTAAAATCATCAAAAGCTTATTTATCATCGAAAAGTAGCAATATTCGTAGTTCGTAAAAACTAAAATTATTATTTTAAATTTATGTTCGTATCTAAACGCATCAGGTTCGTTTCTAAACGTAATATAATTGTGAACATTTTTATTTTAACTCTCACTTCGAAGCATTTGTTGATTTTCATATTTAGCCTATAGTTTATGGAGTATGTTTGAAACATTTTAATTAAATTGGATCAATTATCTAGGCTACAGTCTTAATAATTTACAGCAAAAATGGTTTAATTAAAGTAAATAATGAAATGTTAAGCGTTATTAGTGGTGTGAGTAGGTGGCACCATACTAGAATCCGACACCACTTAAAGCCATCAGGGTAAAAATCGATGTAATCGTTTTCTTCAGATTATTTGTTGTCTTAATGATAACTCTGTTATAAATTTTTAATTAAACATATTCATATTAGATTACAAATAAATACATTTCTTATAAGAATATTTTGTATGGGGAAAATAATAAAATTAAAAAAAAAAAAAAAAAAAAAATTAACCTTTAGAATATCAGACACAAGTATCTATAAGCTTGAAAAAAATCTATAGCATATTTTCCTCCATGGATGATAAACTTTTAAATTTTAAGAACAAGCCTCCTTTATTAAAGTTTCGTTTTTAATTGGTCAATTAAAACATCCAAAACTTTTTTAATCCAATATTTATTTTGTCTGTCAAATTTATTATAAATTATTACACCCATCCACTGCTTAGTTTTGTGTTCAGCAGACTGAAACGTTTCCCATTGAATTATTGTATTATTCGATTATAATCGTGTACATTACAGGTAAAAAGCACAAACTTATATATTCGTTTTCTTCATACATATAACAGAATTATTTTTATACTTTATTTACATAAATAAAATTGCTTTAGTTGAATATCGGTAATGATGGCGATTGTAGTTGGTTTAATAAAAGTGGCTTAATTGGAAAAAATTGTCTTATTCCTCTGAAACAAAAACACATTACAAGTATGTAGGTAAATATGTTGTACAGAATATACCAAATATACGCGTATGTATGGATAGCACTTAATTAAATTTCGTCCACATACATTACGCCTGTCCTACATTATTATTTGTAATCAATATGATTTTATGTATAATCGATACTTTTATATAGCACATGTATACGGTTACAGTCCCTATCATACTTACATATGGTATACATATGTTCCCGAAATATAACGAGAGGGGTAATATTTCGAAGCATACCATTTAGCTACATAACCCATATTTTATTTTATGTCGAAATCGAACACCCATATCATTTCATTTATTGATCGGAGAGTGTATCATTGTTTGTTAACCGATAGAAGAAAAACTGGAAGGAAATTGCTATCGGCTTGATAATGTATATTTCACAAATTGATTATATGTTAAGAACAAACTCATATTTTCAAATATGCTATTTAAATAACATAAGTATATGTTCTATGTATATATATGTCGAGATATTCACTAATTTTTACAAGTGATTGCTGGTTTTAAGTTCATATTTACAAGAGAAATGTGTATGTAATTACTGTGTAGATTATATTGGTATTGTTTACTATTAAAGGCCATTGGTAATTCTTTATCAATTTTTTGGTTAATATTGCTTGTAATATGGGGTTATTAAGTACAAAGTTCATCTATATACTATATGTACATAGCGTGTTTAGTACCAGCCCATATCAACCAAAAAAAAATCGAACAATATATAGCTTGTTTAGTACACAAATTTCTAATAATCGTAACCTAAATAAGGAAATCAGATACTCCCCATACATATTTTGCTAATCTTTACTTCTCCCGCTATTAAATTGTTATTCCACTCACAGGCAAATATCTCTCTACAATATTCCGGTTCGGTTTCTTGTGTTTCGGAGGATATACACAACTAACAATGTTTCTGTACATTTAATTAACGTTTCCACTAACATTTTTTCCAACTACCAACTTTCTTTCTTCGTTCTAAACTTTTGCCTATTTGCTTTGAGTTCCTTATATAAAGGAGTCCTCAAAGGAGTACCGCATATTCTTTGTACTTCGTTCCTTTTCGCCTCTTTTGATCTGCCTATGTAATCGAACCAATTTGTAAGTTTACATCACATTAACAGACACGAACATATTCAAAAATCAAATCCACTTAAGTACATATTGTCTTACCTTCCACTTCCACATTTTAGTAACCATAAACCACTCATGGAAACGGAAAATATTACTAGTTTCCTTCATTCACGACCAGTTTGATACCTTAAAATATTTCAATCGATTCGGCGTTTATTAAATAGATGGTTTAGTCCACTATTAAATACTTTTAAACATTCTTATTAGGTACAAAATACCTACATCATTATCACTCACACTAGCATCTGTATAAACGACATCTTGTTGCAAATATTGCCGACTGATTTTTCCCAACATAATTTTGTCAATAGCTTCGTTGTTCATATTTTCAAGTGCAATGCTAACTCTGTTTTATGGCTTATCCATTGCCCTTCCTTGAAGTCTTACTATCATTTCATTTCAAAATTCATTTGTTTTTGTTATCATTCTTACTGCCCCTCTTACAGTGGTAAGCAAATGTTCGTCAAAGAGGATAGACGTGTTTCTTCTATTCTCTTTAAAAAATGTAATTTTATTTTATTTTTATTACTTTATTTTTGTTTTATTTATGTAGTGTTATGTATATACTTTATATACATATGTATATACATTTTAATTTTAATTCTAATTAAATTCAATATAAGTGAAATAATAATAAAAGTGTAATTTTGGAAAATGCAATCCACTGGGATTTTATATTTATGGATAAAGAAATTTAAATTACTAATTTCTTGCTTAAGTGCATGATTTTGTCTTTTGTGTGATTGTATATGAAATTCAATTTCAATTTTAATTACTAAAATCTAATATTTGGATAGTTTTAAAATGGATTTTAACTTAAATAGATATACGTCGTAGTTAATTTCATATTAGATTTTATTTTTACGCACATTTGTATCTGATCTTGTGTTTTTATTTTATGTACAATCGACACAAATATATGATTGAAACATTTTTTTTTTTTTTTTTTTTTTTTTTTTTTTCCCCTTTATTAAATATTACAACTGATTTACAAATCATTTAGTAATTTATCTTTCTTAAATGAAGATTCACATTTGACGGGCAGTAGCCCAATGGTTACTCCCGTTTGAATTTACATAGTAATTATTTTTCTCTATCCGAATTAAATACAACTGCCCAATTCCAAAGGTTTCTGCCTTTGAAGTCTTCTTACTGCATTGGTGGTATCCAACAAACTTCGTATGTCTGCATTTTGGTGCCGAGATATCCGCTGAATGTGTTTCTTCGCATGATTTTGTATTTCTTCACTTACATATTCCATGTTTAAGTCCCTATGGAGGTTATCATTTCTAATGTACCATGGTGCGTTTACTATGCCACGCAGCACTTTGTTTTGAAAACATTGAATCATTTGTACATTTGTCTTCTTGGTACAACCCCAAAGTTGAATACCGTAGGTCCATATTGGTTTAAGTATTTGCTGATATAATAGCAATTTGTTATATATTGTAAGCTCAGAGTTTCTACCTATTAGCCAATACATTTTCCTATATTTAATGTTCAATTCTTCTTTTTTCTTTTTAACATGCTCTTTCCATCTAAGCTTGCAATCGAGAGTCATGCCGAGGTATTTGGCTGTATTTGCATTTGGAACCGGCCTTGAATTAAGTTTCACTGGAATCCAGTTAGCTTTCTGGTTCGTGAAGTTTACGTGAACCGACTTTGCTTCGTTTAGGCTAATGCGCCATTTCTTTGTCCAACTACTCACTGTGTCGGTTGCTTTTTGAAGTTTGGTCGTTGCTTCTGATATACACTTTCCAGTCGCCAGAATAGCTGTATCGTCTGCAAATGTTGCTATGGTGGCACCTTCTGTATTTGGCATATCTCTGGTGTACAGGATGTACAATATAGGACCCAGTACGCTACCCTGTGGTATGCCTGCTGATATTCTCTTTAGTTCAGAGTACTCTTGGTTATATTTTACACGGAAATGTCGGTCTGCGATATAAGATTTAAGAATTTGATAGAATTGCTTAGGTAGATCTCGATGCAATTTAAATTCAAGTCCTTGGTGCCAAACTTTGTCGAAAGCTTGTGCTACATCTAAGAAGATGCTGGAGCATATCTTCTTATTCTCAAGTGAGTCTTCGATTATATCCGTTATTCTGTGAACTTGTTCTATCGTAGAGTGATTTTCTCTAAATCCAAATTGGTGTGGTGGAATCAAATTTCTCTCTTCTATTATTGGCTTGAGTCTCTTGAGCAGTAATTTTTCAAATAATTTTGAAATTACAGGAAGTAGTGAAATCGGTCTGTACGACTTTTTATCGTTCGCTGGTTTGCCTGGTTTGGGGATCATAATTACTTCAGCAACCTTCCATTGCCGTGGGACATATTTTAGTCTGAAGACAGCATTGATAATTTGAACCAATTTTCGTAGTCCCTTCTCGGGAATGGCTTTTACGACTTGTCCAGTAATTAAATCATATCCTGGAGCTTTTTTTGCGTTCAAATTACACTTGATCTCATTTTTTAATTCCTGTAATGTTACACATCGAATATTATATTCATCAATTTTGCTAATTGTTATTATGTTTTCATCTGCTGTTTGCCTAGGTAGCGGTTGAAAGGTGTCTTCCAAGTGAGCTGCAAATAATATAATGATTGAAACATGGCATATAACAAAACCAACAATATGTTTATACAGCCGTCTCATTTGCTCTTTACACAAATTCTGTGAAGGAAATGGACTATATATTGGTGGTCTTTGTCTTGTAATATGCGAACAACAACAAAACAAAGAGATTTTTTTTTTTTTTTTTTTTTTTGGTTTTGGTATAGTCGTCACAAATATTTTCCTGTATCTTGATACATAGATCAGGTATGTTTGTATGTATGCTAAAAGGGTATTATCTATAATATTATGAAAACATGATAAATCTCCTGCTACGCACATGAATGATGGTAGAAAATAGTTACCTTCAATGTGAGTTGGTGGTTTAGTATATAAGATTAGCTTATTTGTATGCTAGTGTTGTTTTTCTCTCTGTGGGTTTTTTTGTATTCATAAAACAACTATGGTGTTCTGGATAAATCATGAATCATGAACTATACAAGCACAACGAAATCTTAGTCTATTCGACTCAAATAGGATTCTGATACTTTCTATAATCGAATAAGTTTGAGTCGAATTGGAAACCGCCTTATACAATTCATTTAAAATAGTTGATTTAGGTATGATTAATAATTTTTTTTTACAGGGTATTACAAACTGCATCAAATTGATTTTAATTTAATTTAATTATTATTATAAAATTATAAATTAACTAACGATATAAATAAAATGCTAATTTGGAAATGTTGATTTGAGTTGAGTTAAGATTGGTTTGCAACACAAAATAACGTATTCATTTATGTATGCAAAATTTAAATTAAACGAATATGAACAACGTGGATTTATGTAGAAACATTTCGGAAGGCTAAATGTTTTGAATTTAATTATTAGCTTATTGGAATTTAGTGAGGTTTAGGTTGCAGGTTTCACACACAAACGTCATGATTACTTATATGGCACACCGATAAATTTTTAAGAAAATAATGTTTCATTTTCCTTGCATTGATTTATTATTTTATTTACTTTGCATGCATGATTTGGCAGAGTAATATGTACGAGAACTGAGTTTAAGTTTTATGGACATATTTATATTTATTTATAGATAAAGAAATTAAATTCTTGATTTCTTGATTAAGTTCATGATTTTATTTTTGTGCAGTTGTACATGGAATTTTAATTACTAAATTCTAATCATTGAATCGTACTAAAATTGTTTTAACTTAATTTGATTTATGTTATAGTTCATGTGTTGTTGTGTTTTATTTTATGTACAATCGATACGAATATATTATACAAGCTGTCTCGTTCGCACTTTACACAAATCTTATCAATAAAATGTAATATTTGTTGTTGGTTTTTGTCATGTAATATTTAAACAATAACAAGAACGGAGGGATATTTTTTTTTGGTTTTGTTATAATCGTCACAAATATTTTCCTATATCTTGATATATGGAACAGGATTGTTTGAATGCTCGCTGTAGGGGTTTTGTTTGTGTGTGGACATTATAGTTTATTATATTATAATGAAACATGATATGTCTCCTGCTACGCACTTGATAGATAGTAAAAAATGTTTACTTTACCTTCAATGTGTGTTGGTGGTTTAGTATATAAGATTATGCTATTTTATTTTGACGTGGTTTTCTCTTTTGGTGTTTTTTTGTATTCATGAGATATTCATAGTGTTCTTAAACAAACATGATCTATGCAAACGCAACAAAAATTTTAGTGGATTCGACTCAAATAGGATTCTTATACTTTGTATAAAAGAGTAAATGTGAGTCGTATCGGAGACCGTCATATATAAAACATATAAAATAGTATATTTAGATAGGATTTATTTTCTTATAGGGTATTATAAACTACATTAAATTATATGTAATTAATTTTTTAATATTATAAGTTTAAAAATTAGCTAAATTATATAAATAAATACTAATTTGGAAATATTAATTTTGAGTTGAGTTGAGATTTGGTTTGGAACACATAAGACGTATTTTTTATGCATGCCAAATTTTGATTAAAAGAATGTGAACAACGTGGAATTTTGTAAAGCCAAATCGTGATACTAAATGTATTGAACTTAATTAATTAACTTAATGGATTTTTCGAAATTTAGTTTGCAGTTTTTACATAAAAAAGTCAATTTTACTCATATGGAACAGAGATAAAATTTTTGTGAAATTATTGTTGCAGTTTCCTTTCATTGTTTTATTATTTTATTTACTTTCCATGCTTGATTTTTCAGGGTAATATGTCTAGAAAAAGAGTTCAAGTTTTATGAAGTATATAAATAATAAATTTCGTAGGTATTGATTTTTGTTTATCTTAATTATGTCAACAAGATTAGTAAAATTAAAGCATTAATAATAATAATAATAATTTTTGATGTCCTGATTTAGATTCAAAGAATCCTGAGTTCTGGCATTAGATTTTAGAGGAACGAGCATATAGTCATGTAGTTAAAATGTGCTATCTTGTGCTAACCTGTTTATCATTCATTTATCATTTATTGTACTAAAAATTTATTATCTATTAATCGTTTAGGAGGCTGCAAACGGGTTGAATCTGTCCCATCTATTAATCATAGCCTATCCATCGGTTTTGGTATGTGTAATTGGGTGTAAGGTATGTGCTAGGGATTACTGAAGACCCTGTTATAATAATTTTTCTTTTAAGTATTAAAATTTGGTTTACGATGTTTTATTAATTAAATTTGGTTTTCAGAGGCGCCGGGGAATGTTTTATATTAATTTTTATATTAATTTTATTTGTCGATTCTTGATATACTTATAGTACCTAATTGAATTATTGATAAGTCTAGGTGTTGGGGTACTGTAACATTATCGATTAAATCATTTTATATAAATTTTATTAAAAAATTGAATCTATAATTATGTATTTTATTTTTCTGGACCGGTATGAAGTTGATGATTAGTTTTAAGTTGAATTAGATGTTTAAATGGTTTATGTTAATTCTTGTTACAGTACGTAATAATTAATTGATTAGATATAAAAGGATCAGGAATAAGGAAATAAGTGTTTTTATTTTAAATTTTTCTTAAATATTTTACCAGGTAAATTAATGAAAAGCGGACAGGGGTGAAATTACAACATTAATAATTTTTAGTCCTGTTTTAGATTTAGGGAGTGCTGAGTATCCGGCCCTGGATTCCAGAGAAATGATCATCTAAAAATGTAAAAAATAATTGCATGTACTCGTATAAGCAAGACACAGTGTTAGTTCAAATTAAATCTAGCCACTTAATAATTATCATCAGTGCAATCGAAAGAAAATAATTATTTACAATCTTAGGTATGTTAACGTTGCTTACCAAGGTAAATTTTCTAAACAAATTTTATATTTTGTGTGTAGTTTGGTTCTAGTTAAATATTGTTGTATTTATATTTTACGGTAAAATTTAGCTAAGGACCAAATATAGTATTAATTGTCAAACAATTTAGTGGCTAGTTCCTACGAAAAGCTTGGTAAGCACATATTTAAGTAATTATAAAAAAAAGAAAACAAACCTTTCGAGAAAATTCAAATAAGTACCGTAATGTGTAAATTTCAAAACGGAATAACAGCCTGACAACAATGAGTACAATGTTGCATACAAAAATGATGGTGGCTGAATATAATCTATAAAATATTGTTATGCACTTCTTAATTTCTATCTTAATTATTTATACTAAAATCTATTTATTTATTTATTAAAATGTATATACCTTATTACACATAAGTTTAAGTTATTGAGCCATGGTTCATCTAAATAACTAGGAAATCATTTATCTGCTTAAATATTTGTTTATCTATATATTTATTTACTTATTTATACGCATGCCTTATATACACTAAATTTATCTTTCTATACATTTGTATGTATATTATATTTATATATTCATATCAATTTTTTTTTTATTCACATATGTTAATTAAACGTGTTTCCCAGCGAAATATTATGCGTGGTGTCATGTTCGTATTGATCAGTTTAGTGAATAGTGTAAAGTGTTAACGTAAAAATGTAATGCAAAATAAAAACTGTGATGATTTGAGCTTCTAACCACACAAGGGGAACTCCATGTTGCTCATGTGAAGTTCTATTTGTATGGAGGTGCGGGTTAACTATTGTGTAGCTGGATATAAATGAAATGTGATGTGATGGTGAGTATCGGCTTAGGTTAATGACCATAGTGGCTCTGTATTTATAACCAACCTATTATTGTTGAAACATGTCAATTGAAAAGCAGCATTTTTCAAGCTCTTGATGATCGGTGAAAAGATCTATCTCAATATTGTGTTTTTTGGCAATAGTTAATTTGGTCCATGAAATAAGCGATAAATTCAATTTGTTCAATATCCATCTAGCTGTCTAAATGAAAAAATCATATAGAAAATGACAAAGAAAAGTGCTCATACAGAAGTATGATCACAACGAAAATAGCTCACATCAAAAAATACACGTATTTTTCAAAATGTTTAAGCGGCTTTGGGAAAATCCCAATTTAAATATGAGAATCAAGACCCTGAATTGCTTATTCATTTATATTGCTCATTTCAATCATCTTCTGCCCTTATTCTAAACAAATTCAACAACACAACCAAAATCTTTCTTAAGATCTAAGAAGTTGCCTTCATAAATTTACAACAGCAGAATAAATAAAAAAATCAAATTTACAGATAGAATAACTGAATTCCTTTGATAAAATAGAAAATTTGCAACAACCTAGCATTGTATGTTGATGTTTTCTAAAACACGAAACGTTTGCTAAACTTTGCTATTGAGAACTTTCAATGTTCGGAGTAGTGACATCTATCAATAATAAAAGTAAGCAAGATAAGTACATTAAAATAAGACATTTGTAATTTGTGTAATTTAATAAATATATTTTTAAGTTTAATACAAACGAATATTTTAGAAACCCTAAACTGAGAGCAATGGGCTACACAGAATTGAAACAAAAGTGGGAAAAAATTGGAGATTTCCCCTTTCTCAGGCTTAGAATTCTGAAAGTTACCACAAACGCGTGAAACATAATGGCCTACTACAAAATCATAGTGGCTTTTGCGTATAAATGGCCTAGGGTACTTTAGTATTCACCAGAAGTTCCAAATTCCTATACAACATCCAATAACTTAAAATTTTAAATATCCTATTCCAGGCTTAGAATTCTAACAGGAATCCGTATTTCCAAATTTCCAATAAATTCAGGAACATAATAATTAATTTAACATTGAAATAATTTGTTTAAAACGTTATAAATTCAACAAAGAAATATATATTATTCAACAAAACTGTTTTAATTCTTCTCTATAAAACGTTGTTCACGGCTCTCTCTCACTTTCCTTGAGACAAGTGACCGATCAATTTTATTTTGTAATAAAACTTATGTCGTTTTCGATTCGCTTTCACCACCTCTTTCAAAAATCAATCCGTGAATCGAACAAGAAACACAAATTGCCCTCGAAACATGGCGAAACGCTAACGTAATGCAAGCGAACACATTTATATAAGAAACTCTTCGCAAGCGTAACGCACAGGCGAAGCAAAAACGTAACGTTTTTATCGCACCTATTATATGAAAATTAAAATCAAGGCGAAGACATTTAAATGTCTGTATGTATGTGTAGTTCGCTTTTCCTTCGCCTTCCTTCAAATTACTGTTTGTGGCACAAAAGCGAAGCGTTTTTGCATAAATGTATAATGAAAATAATATAGAAACGAAGTGAAAACGAGACACTGGGCAAAGTAATTTTATTACGTACTATATTCGTTTAAACGAATATTTTTAAAAATAGTTTTGTAATTAACATTAAAAAAAAATCATAATGTTGATTACGAATACAAAAAATTTTTATTAATTCGCTATAAATATTTATAAAAAATGTAAGAACTTATATTTTGTTAAATTATACAAAATAAAATTATTTTCAGATATCTATCCTCCGCGTTTATGCTTGCTGCCGCAAAACGTTCTAATGTTGTTTCTGGAATAATTAAATAATTTCAAGGATGAAAAGCAACCATGTATCCCCAAATCACGGCATTTTTCATTACAACAAATACCAAATAAAAAAACACAATTATCTACAATTGAAACATACATTAAACATACATATATTTAGAACAAAATGAATAATTAATGAATGTATATCAAACACCGCCACAGAAATACATTACACAAAATTTAATAAAACGCGAAATCCAAAATGGCATCTCTACAAAATAAATATTTAAAGATTGAAAATATTTACTATAATTATATACAATGTATTTTAAATGAACAAATGAAAATAAATTAGACTGTGAGAGTGTGGTGGTGCATCAAAGAAAAATCTTTTCGCTTACGCTTCGCTTTGGTAACGACTAGGTGAGACTTCGCAAATTTATTTGAAGGGTGCCCGGTTACTTTTACATGTGTGTGTATTTTTGACTTCTTGAAAAATATTATTGAACATAATATTTGAGTAGGCATAGCAATAAAATGACAGTTCTAGTGAAAATGACAGCGAAATGACAGTATTTGTTGTTAGTATGAGCAAATGAGGGGTAAATCTGACAAAAAATCGGAATTTATAACCGAGCAAAAATTTTGCTCGACCGATTGATTTTCTTGGGCGAATCGAATAACTTGACAGCAGAAAAACCAATCGATTGCGTCATAGATTGATTTTATTTGGTGAATCGAAGACGACATAGCTAAGTAGATTCGCGAAATGTAAATAAACGCTGAGCAAAGTTAATCTATTAATCTTAGACTTGTGTGTGTGTGTGTTTAACAACTTAATCCCGTGTTATGGGGAATTGAATTCCCCAGTATTATTTTATAGTACGTACGTCAAATCTATTAGCTAATTAACACTTTTTATAAAAAAAACATCAAATTTAATTCATTGTATGTAGTAGTTTTATTTAAGAAGTGGAATAATTATAATAAATTCACTTAATTTAATTTCTTAATTTTTTTAATTCATTTAATTTAAACAAAAATCATAGTAGCGTGAACCATTATGGCCTACTACAAAATCATAGTAGCCGTTCCGTACAAATGGCCTAGTGTGTTTTAGTATTCACCAGAAGTTCTAAAGTCCTACACACATCCAATAACTTGCAATTTTCAATATTTCAATACCCTGTCCCCGGGTTAGAATTTTAACATTTACCATAAATGTGTGAAACATAATGGTCTACTACAAAATCATAGGCCACAAACGGCCTAGTGCAGTTTAGTATTCACCAGAAGTTTCAAATTCATATACAACATTCAATTATTTGGAATTTTCAATATTTTAAGACTCTATTCCCAGCTTAGAATTCCAAAAGTTACCACAAACGCGTGAAACATAATGGTCTACTGCAAAATCATAGTGGCTTTTGCGTACAAATGGCCTAGTGTAGTTTAGTACTCACTAGAAGTTCCAACTTCCTATACAACATCCAATAACTTACAATTTTGAATATTTCAATACCTTTATTTTAAAACCAAAATAAAATTTTGATGAACATAGAGAACGCTATTACAAAAACAAATTTGGACCATCAGAATGAAATTAGAAACATGGTAGTACAAAAAATAAAAAAACCAAATTCGAGAATTACCACCAATACATAACAACGAGAATATAATAGCTGTAAACATTAAGAACAAAATAAATAACAACGGTGCAATTATTGTTAAGGCCGATAAAGGAAATACTATAGTAATAATGGAGAGGCGAGATTACGATTTTAAAATTAATGATTTCGCATTCATCGTTAATAACAGTGTACAAGAATTGAATGAAGATATAACGACAACTTACAATTCGAACATGAGAGCCATTATTAATAAATCAACACATTTACTAAATAATAGGGACATCAGACAGCAAAAAATGATGAAACCAACGATCCCGGTAATTAGAGGAATGCCCAAAATTCATAAAGTAGACATACCGATGAGACCAGTAGTGAATTTTACATCCGCGCCTTAATACAAAATCGCGAAATTTATAAATCAATGGCTTTATAACAATCTTTGATCGGAAAGGAACCACTCCATTAAAAACAACTTGGAGTTGGTAAACAAGATTGAGGCAATTAACACACCGACGAATGTAAAGTTAGCGTCATTTGATGTCACCAATATGTATTCTAATATACCGGTAGATGAAACTTTGGAAATTACGAGGAAAATATTATTGTATCAGCGAATAGACATACATGTCATAAACGAGATTGTCACTTTATTAAAAGAAATTACCAGCCAAAACTACTTCAAACATGGGAATAAATACTACATCCAAAACGACGGTTTACCTATGGGCAGCCCACTTTCCGGAACATTGGCAAATATTTTTTTAAACCATGTCGAGAATGCATATATTTTGAACAGCCGAAATAAATTCCATGAGAAGATTAAATATTGGCACAGGTATGTAGATGATGTAATTATACGTTTTACGGGAACCAGTAGGCAGCTGGACCAGTTTCACAGTTATTTAAATGGAATTCATGCGAAGTTAAAATTCACTTTGGAAATCGAGCAAAACAAAACTATTAATTTTTTGGATTTGACTATTAAAAATATAAACCAGAAACATGAGTTCCAAATTTTCCGAAAAACAACTCAAACATTTCAAACCATACATCAGCAATCATGGCATCCATTCCAACACAAACTATCTGCATACCATCATATGATCCATAGGCTAAATAGTATAACAATGACAGAGGAGAGCTACAAAGGGGAACTCAACATCATCAAATTTATTGCATACCAAAATGGATATGATACCAAAATGGTTGATACATTGAATAATGGTTATAAAAGGAAATTGGAATATAGGTCAAATACAACGTTATCTTTCGATGATAATAATAATAAAAAATACCTAAGTTTGGAATGGAGCCAGATGAGCCAAAAAATTCAGCATATTTTCATAAATTTCGGATATAGCATTGCTCACAAAACACAACATAAATTAGAAAATTTGGTTAAAACGAAAATTAATTCCATTTTAGATACATGCTCAGATTGCCTCGCATTTTAATAGGCCAAACAGGACGTTCATTTAGAGAGAGATTTAGAGAACATGTCAAAGGAATCGGAAAAATGAATACAGAATCCAGATTCGCGCAACATATAAACCACACGATGCATACCTACGTGAGTTTTGAGACAAATTTAGAGGTGCTGTATAGGATGAGAAAAGGAGATATGATGGATCGGGTAGAGGAATTTGAGAATTTTAAAAACAAACAAAATCAATTTACGTTGAACAGCAAAATCAACACAGCTACAAATAAAATATAAGAGCTGATTTCCAACGGCTAATCAACCTAAGCGAAGGTTTTTGTAAATTTGGAAAATATACAACGCAACCACGGCAATTTTGAGTAAATAAAAGCGAGAAAAAAACGTTTCAATTCAATAAGTATTGCTTCAACTGAAGATGATGTTTGTTGACATCGAAATAGATTTTGAATCGAAAATAAAAAATAAATTATTTCACAATAAGGAACATACTTATTGAAAAGATATATAAAATAAAAATAATAACAAAAATTGCGTTTTGATTATTTTTTATATACATATATGTAATATAATTATTTCAATACCCTATCCCCAACTTAGAATTCTAAAAATTACCAGAAACGCGTGAAACATTATGGCCTACTACAAAATCATAGTGGTCGTTTCGTACAAATGGCCTAGGGTATTTTGGTATTCACCAGAAGTTCTAAATTCCTATACAACTTTCAATAACTTACTATTTTCAATATTTCAATATCCTGACCCCGGCTTAGAATTCTAACAGTCACCTAAATAGCCCAGTGTAGGTTATCACCAGAAGCTCCAAATTCCTATACAAACAACATCTAATATTTCAATAATTTGGTTTTACCCAATTTCACAAGGTATTTTTCTTATTTTCTTCTCTTATTCAGTAACTCATTTTCAATCATTTTAAAATAATGTTTTTTTTTTTCGTAGAAATGCTATTATTGCATTTTAAATATAGATATTTTATAAGTCGCCCGAATGTTTACCTGTCTACGAATATTCACACCAACAGAAATACATTTTGTACAAAGTTCGAATGATTTTAGTCAATATAGTATAAAATTCCAACTGGTGGGAAAATTTATGTTTTCCAAGAAAAGACAATGTGAAAATATGTGAGGTTGTATAAAAAGTTATTAGTATAATTAAATTAGAAAAACAAGTAATTAATATAAACATTTATAAAATTATTACTATTAATTCATTTAAACAATTAAATATAGAAAATATTTTTTGAGTTCATTTGATGAGCACGTACTAGATTGTGAATTTCTAAAAAATTTAAATAGGCTAATTCTGTGGTGAAAAGATAAAGTATCTTATCTCGATTTTATACAATTTTCAGGAGAGCAAAAGAACGGTTAAAATAAATCTGTGAAAAAATATATGACTATATAAGCTAGTTTTTCCAGGGGCACTTAAGCTATTTTACCAAATTTTTATGCATATTCCAATAAATCTTAATAGGACATAAGATATTGAATAAGCATATAATTTTAACAGAAATAAAAGGGAAAAATCCCTTGTTTGTAGATAAGTTGTTTTAAATATATTTTTTTTTTGAAACACTGAAAATTATGTAGAAACAAGGTGTTTTACTAAAATTTTTTTGTTGACCTATATGTAACTAAAATGTTTTGCTTCCGAATTTTTTGATAACTTTATTTTAATTTTTAAATAAGATGTTTTTCCTTTTGATTTTATAGTTTTTTTTTTTTCAAATAAGTTATTTGGACATAGTAATAACTCGAATTTTGTAATAGCTACAGGCAAACCGATTAGCTGTAAAAATAGCTAATTTTTAATAGAATACCCAACTAGCCACAATTTGAAAACGTATGCATTATGAGCGCACACCTTGTTGCTTTAAGTACACACATGCGTGCACACATTTCACAAGCATATCGCGTCGGCGTGATGCACGCGAGATGGGGAATGATTGTGTGCAATTCTGAATGCATACAGCGTACATACCTTGTAACCGTAAGACATCATTTGTCACCAAGTTGTGACTGTAACTGTAAGCGTTTCTTTTAGTAATTATAGACACATATTTAGCGAAAACACACGTGCACTGTATGCATACCCATCTTTAACATTGCGACCATAATATCACTCTGTGAACTTTTTCAGAATTTTTGCGTGCGTAAGCTCGTAATATTCTCGCAAAGTATTGATATGATTTATTTGCATGTTAGTTTAATAAAATAATGACATAAACATTTTTCAATGTCCATATTTTTATTAAATACTTATATTATAATTAAAAGAATATTCTGAAAAATTAACAATTATAATTATGGAAATTAATGCAATCTCGTATTTATGGTAAATGTAAACATTCTACTTCTAAAAAAACAAAGGGCTTCATAATTATATAATATTTAAAAAATAATTTATATTAATTAAAATAAAATAAATTGATGGACACCCTCTAGTTATCCTATATATGGCTACAACATCAAAATAAAATGGCGATTTTATACGCAAACAATTAAATGTTAAAAGTTTATTAAATGTGCGCTTACGATTAAAAAATTCCCTTAATGGTGATCATCGTGACCTTACGTGTACATTTTAGTAACGGTATTTTCAAAATAACACTAAATGGTACAGAAATGTATGCGTTAGGCAACAATCTAGAATTATTGAAACGATTATCATATCTTATGCTTTATGCGTACATTCCAGTGACATTTGTTTAACAAAAAACCAAAATGATACCGAAATGTATGCTTAGGATGGAAATTTGTATTTTGCAACTTTCAGAATACATTTCAGTTACAAATCATTTAAAATCAGATAAAATGATACTCAAAGGTGTGTTTACGGTTACAATTATCAACTATCAAATAAATCCTTATTTTGCGACTTTATGCGGACTTATCAGTTGAAATTGTGTCAAAATATCCCAAAATGATATCGAAATGTGTGCGTAAAGTAAACATTATTATTTTGTATGTTTATGTGTGTATTTGAGTGACAAATCTTTAAAAATTAGACCACATGAACGTACATTTTTGTTGACATTTATTTTCGACTCTTCGGGGAGAAAGGTTCCATGTGTTTTAACATAAAAATAATAATTACATAAAGTTTTGTGTGTAAATTTTGTGAGTAAATTTATAAAATAATAATTAAAAATGCCTTATACATTATGTGAAACTATTGAAAACGGTGACAAGTGTTTTGTGGCTGTTCCAAGTAAATGGGAAAACAACAATATATTATTATATCCTCCTAAAACTGAAAAAAAGTTGATGAAATATAAGCAAGACGAGCATTCTCAACCAGAGGTAACCTGGGAGCGATATATATGTACTGTAAAAGCAAATAATATCAGCAATTATCGAGAAGCTATAGATTTGGAAAAGCTTTATGGTGATCGTCTGACGGATACTGAAGCGGAAGAAAGGTAAGTTTTAAATGATTTGTCTGTGAAATTTGTATATATCAAAAGTTAATATATAAATATTTAATTTTGGTTTATCAGATATGGTGAAATGAATAAACGAAAACGCCGATGTGTTATGAAATCACAACATTCAATAAAAAAACGTTACGATGCCCACGATGGTTTCTTCAAGGAACCGAAAGTTGTAGTAATTGAAAACATACCATCGTTGGCGAATGAATTTGTGGGAGATACAAAATCGTTAACAAATAATTTGAAAGACAGCCATGACAATTTGGAATCTAACAACAGTGTACAAAAACCAATGTTAGCTGAAAGTGGACAGACTGCAGAGATATCAGCAAATGAATCTCCAGCCTCTGAGGGACAAAGTATAATGTATATTAGTGCAGATGATGGTTATTCGTACGAAACTAACTGCAACAATAGTTTACAAGTTGTTGAACTGGAAAATAATAATTCAAATGGTATATAACTGTTAAACTTTTCTCAAATTTAAATTACTTGGTGTTCTTTATATTTTCCAGATGCAGCAGAACTTCAACTGTTGAAAGCCAAAATTGATTCCATAAACGTAAAATTAGATATTCAAGGAGAAGAGATTGCCAAAATGCAAGTGATGCTACAGGAAATTTATGGCGTTGTCGTATCAAACTCTAGTTCTCGTGCATCTACTTCACTGGAAAATTTGTTTAATCTTGAAACCATTAACTGTCCATTCAGCACGGTAGATCAGGTTGATAATTTTGAAGCTAAGCTTGGCGACAATACGTTCAGATCACAAATAGTAAGTCCTATTTTGCTCTTGTATAATTATACGTACAACAACATATGTAATATAATATTTATTTTAGATGAAACGATTAACTGCAATTGGGGGAATAAATGGTGACAACGATGCTTTCAAAGTCGCTAATAGTATTTCTGAAACTCTATTTAAACAAGAGCTGCTAAGAGAATTTACATGGACTGGAAAAGCTGCAAAAGGAACCACTAAAGTGGCATTTCTAAAATATTCACGTATAATACAAATATATTTCGATGTTGTGCGTTTGGCAAACCACAAATATACTCACATGGACAATAAAAACTTCTTTATTTACACTATGCTAAAATACAGTGGAATTCGAGCAAGTCGTCAAAATAGAAAAAAAGAGAAAAATGCATTGAAAACAAGCAAGACTTTTCTTCATAATGATAGCGGGGTGGAGGAACCTATGAACCAAATTGATGAGACCGATATGAATACAGAAAAAAATTCTAACATTGCTATCCCATCTCAGATTTATAACACTAGTGATCAAGATAATGATGAATGTGAGGAAAATTCGAATCAAATTGATGATTGTATTGCGACCCCAGTCTATCGCTGCAACGTAGATTTATCAGGTTAATACCTATACGAAAATTAATAGACGCCAATATTTATTTTTGATTTTTATTGCTTAACATAAATGAACTATGTGATGAAATATGTGATTATATTTTTTTTATATGTATTTTATTAATAAAATGAATTTTATAAACGGTAACTTTAATAAATACATAAAATACGTATATCATATGTTTATTCATTTTTGTTATTAAATTTCAGTAGGTCCAAAGTATGTAGCAATGGCATAAAAACCAACTCATTTTTATATTTTAGTGATATCAACTTACATTTTATTGAATTTAAATTGTATGTATCTTCGCTATTTTGTTCACCGAAACTAGAATAAATATTGATGTTTGCTGATGAAAATGGAGATTTAAAAAAATTGTATTTTCTTCTAATGCTTCTACCTGATATAGAAATGGAATTTGAAATTGGAACCGCGTTAATCATTTCCACAATTTCATTGCCTCGTGTCAAGAACCACTTATCTCTATCATTTTCATTCGACAACATAATCCCAGATTTTATGTACAAATACGTATACATTGTTTTATTCTTCTGTCGATGTCGAATATACGGAAAATTAATTTCAATCATTTGCTTAGTGGCACTAATTTTACCCAGTTCACTAATTCTTTTAGATAGCTGTTCTAGTGGCCGATTTCCTTGTCGTAGTAAACGTTTCATAACTCCTAGGAAGTTTTCAAAGGGATAAGCAGTTAGAGTAGTTAAATCACCAAAATTTTTAACATCCGATACAACATGACACAAATTATGAACATTACTCTGAATAGCATCGATTCCATATAAGTCTATAAATCCTTCTATATACTCCCTAAATAGAACATCAGCTAGGTCTAAATATATTGAGTACTCCTTGCACGAACATAGTAATACCGCACAGCATAGCTTAAGAAAATGCTGGTAAACTTCAGCGGATAAGTGGTCTTTTAAAACAACCATTCCCAGGTACAATAAAAAGGTTCTGAACTCTAATCCTTTCCAATACTTCAAACAATTCAATGGTCTTATAGCTCGGTGTAGTTCAGTAGGCATTCTTTTATCGCATTCTTCCAATAATTTCGACAATATTGTAATATCATTTACAGAAAATTTGGCTCTGAAATTGAAGTCACCATGTACCCAACCAAGAAGACATCTTTTCATGATTCCAAGTTCCAATAAATGCAATGAATCTGCTATTATAAAATCGTCAACTAGATTAATTGGAAGATCGATTAAAGGTGTCGTTTCCTTGTGGTGGTCCTCGTCGGTTTGATTACGAAATGTTTCATCTGTTCGAAAGGCACAATTTATTCTCGGAAAACTCATGTGCCGCCCTCTATGATAATCGTATTCTCCAACAACCTCGCATTTTTGACAACCATGGGCACTATTGAAATTCACTGTGCCTATCAGAAACAATTCAATAAATATTTAACGCTATTATATATAATAAGAAATAATTAGCTCACCTTTAATGAATGCCCTTGCTGGAGAATCACAAATAAAGCAGCGAATGGACACTTGTATGTTGAAACCATTAACTTGAATACCATTAGTTAAAATGTGTTTCATTTCCTCAACAAATTCTTTTAAATATAGTTGCAATGGAGGTTTTTCTTCTCCGCAATATACGGCAATTACCATCGGGCGCATTTGTTTCATTCCATATATTGCAGCTAAAATTGGCCAAAATTGGTACCTGGAGCTATTATAAATTGGCAATCCGTCGATGTTAAATATCAATGAGATTTTTATTGACTTCTTAATGTTCGATAGTACACATTGTAAGCAATTTTCCAATCCGTTATACCAAAATTTGCCACCACCCATTGGCCTAACTTCATTACCAACCATGAAAACCCAAATATAATCAATATTCTCAATAAATCATTTAATGCTAGGTGTGTTATATGATGAGTGAGTGCCCATTTCCTAAGTTCTGTAGCAATAGAGAGACTTTTTTCTTCTTCAAAGGAACATTCGTCATAATCAACACTTCCTATATTTTCATCAAGAAGTACATTGCAAGTGTCATCTGCATCATTAGTTACTTTATATTCTGCGTTGCTGTGGATTGTGTCGTCCAAATCATTACAGGTAATATTTTCTATGGTGCTTTTCAGTACTGGAATTGGCAAGGACAACTCTTTTGCCACAGAAAAATTTGAGGCAAAAGAAGAACAAGTTTTCAAATTTTCGCCTTTCTCTTTTGTTTGAAATGCAGCTGGGCTTTTTAATTTCTGCATTCGCTTTAAATATTCTTTTTTCTGTAAATTCATCTGGTATTGTACCCTCCTATAATAAGTGCTGCTAAATTTAAAGTATTTTTCTGTTTTTGGCATTTTTTTATGTTAATTACTTTATTAAACCACTTCCATAAACTTTAAATTTCTAATGACAACTGTCATTGTGACATATTCAGTTTTTGGTTAGAGATGTGACTATATGTATACATATTAGAGTGAAATAAACAAATGCATACATTCTGGGAACGAATTATTTAAAATACCACCATAAGCAATAATTTAAAATAAAAATAATCATAAGTAATAATTTGCTATGCAGTTGCGACGATATTGAAACTAAATGTATACATTTTAGTGCTAGTATTTTTACAAGTTACGAAAAGCATGATATCTGGAGACTTCGTAGGCGTACAGTACGGTTACAATGTCACCATATCTACGTAATTTTTTAATCAACAGTATGATACCAAATGTAAACTATATGTGACCATACGTACATTTACGATTTCAAAATCACTCATCCGTTACCATAAACTTTTCGTGTATACTAATTGAATCCAAAATGTTACCTTGTTCGGAAATTTCTGTGTACATATGTAGTGGCTAGTTGGGTATGATTTTGTTAAAATCTCAAAAATGTCTTATCTCGAGATAAGATACTTTACCTTTTCACCACAGAATTATACAAATTTACAGCAAAATTCTACTGTAATATAATAGTAAACAGTTCTCACTATAACAACATAAATCTTATGTCAGAACAAAGTTAACTAAAATCATCCATTTTATGCGTCAATAAAATAATTTTTTTGAATTATCGTTTTTATATTATATCCTTTATATTAACTTCACCTGCTTGATTGGTTGCTTGAGTGTCCTTACGATCTTCAAGTTCAAAATTGACCCACTTCCCGTGATCCCCTCGCGCTGAAATTTTGCAAATCGACTTTTGTCACCTAACAATACTTTTTGGCAAAATTTCAGTTCGATCAACATACTATAACTAAGTTTTTTCTTTAATTTTCAATTTAAAAAGTTCAATATAGTAGTGTTCCAAATGTTTCTTCAAGTAAGTTTAAAATTTAAATTGGTTTTTTGAATGACCCTTACTCATTGAATTTTAAATTTTAGTCATAGTGAAGAAGGTCGAAACTGAATTGCAATCGACCGAGTCTTATATATAAAGGATACATAGTCAAAAACTTTGTTTTTGCGGGTTGTGTGTTTTTTTTATTTATATGTAAATTGAAAGTTGCAGTGACATCTTTTGGAACTTATGTATCTACTGAATTTTGTAGTGACATCTGTGGGTACTAATTTTGATTATACTTGCTGTAGTTACTGGACCGGTTACAAGGCTACTTTGCGCTGTAGATGTTGCAGGTAAATTATTTTGCGGTCCATTCTGTTCTATGGTCTACTAAGTAAAAACCTAAGTATGTATCTGTATACAATTGAATTCTATTACCAACCAACGTCCTTCTTAATTTCACTTTTATAAGTTTCAAATTCACCAAAATTTGTACGAGCCAATTATTATCTGCTTTGTTGGTTTAGGACTAGTAAAATATTTTAAGCACCCCAGTTGAACCACTATATGTTACAAATTCACAACATTTCTTGTTTTTCTAACAAGCCTTGTTAAAGAGCCAACACAAGGCTTGGTAAAAAAACAAAATGTTCATGCTGTTTATTTGTTCACGTGTGTTTATAAACAGTATGAACATTATTTACAATGTTTTTTTTTTCTATTTGATTTATTAAAATAAAAAATATTGACTCAATTTGAAATCTTTAGGGTGTGTAGGCGCGCGACAGGCAAAAATTACTGACGCTTTTTATTTTTGCCAAACAAATAATCACATTCATCAATTCAATAAAAATAAAAATAAACAGGAAATCTTAATCCGATGTGCAAATATTTGTCAAACATTTCTCTCTGGTTTTGGTGAAGCATTATTAAATTTGAATATGTGTGACTGGTGATTGATTGACAACAAATCATGTAAAATTTTAAATTCCACTTGTAAATGTCCGTCGAATGATATAAAATTATAATAATAAGGCGAATAAATTTTAAATTTTGTAAGAATTTGTCTTGACGTCGATTGAAATCGACCAGTATTAATTAATTATGTATTTAAATTATAGACTTACCTTAATGGGTCTTTTATATGTATATAACGATCTAGGGATATTGCGCATAAATTCAAAATGGATGCGGTGGAACACATAACATCAAAGGCCACCCATGTGTCACAAAATTGCGCACCAAACACCCAATAACCTAAAATAAAAATAATAAAATACCATAAAATCTATAAACAAAAAAATAAAAATAAATTTGTTTATTAATGTGTAAAAAAAAGGATTTTAATATGAATGTATGTATAGGTAGGATATTCGGAAAATTTTATGTTTTTTTTTTTTTTGTTGTTACAAAAATAGACATTTTTTACGTCTATTAACCAAAACCACATTAAAATTATGAAAACAAATAGGTTTTCCTTGTACACATCCGATTCAGTTTGATTGAGTGTTTATATACAGAATCGATTTTGCTTATCCATTCATAAAATATATAATATTAGGTAAAATGTGTATACATAATATACACACACAGTCAGACGTATTTATTTACACTTCGATTTAAATGTTGTAAGAAGATATTTTCTGATCGATTTGGTCAGCCTTTCAGTAAATAAAATTATGATAACTAAGTGGGTTGGAATAATACCCCATAATTTAAAATTAACAAAAACAAAATTTTTGTTCACGACATTTAAATCGGAGTGTACATATACTATATGTAAGGGGACAGAAAAGTTACGTATTTTTTTTTTTTAAATTGCTTGAATTATCGAACATAATACTATTTTGAGTTTAACGCTCGAATAAATCTTTCTTCGGAAGTTTGTAGATTGTTTTTTTGGCGATAAGGGAAGTTTTAGTTTTCTGGGGCTATGCTATAAAGCGTTTAACAAAAAAAGGTGTGATTTGCCTATTTGACAGATTGGTAGCACGTGTCTGTGATATTTTTATTTAAATAACATTGTTGGAACCGTTTTCTTTTCAACAGTGTGAGTTTATTTCGAGTAACCTGGTTTTTAATAGTAAATATATTTTCGTTAACTGTTGTTATTAGCTGTGTTTTTTTATTCGTTCCGGATAGCTGCTATCGAGAGCCGACATTTGTATACGCCTAAATTTAAATTTGACGCGCTATTTATTGGTAAACTAAACTTATTTAACATCAAACTATCATTTTTAATTCAATTGTTTACCAAAAACATCATATAACAAATATTTGGCTCTACCTATTTATACGAAGCGCTATCGGGAGCCACATTTTATGTGACGGCTCTCGATAGCAGCTATCCGGAGCGAACAAAAAAACGCAGCTATTGTTTAGTACACATTTTTGACTTTTATTTAGGAAAAACAGCACTTACCCAAATTATCATAAACAATTCGAATGACAAGATTGTTCGATTGAATTGCTGCGCTTTTTCTTACCGATTTTATCTAAGTGGCGTAATTATATCATAAAATTTTGTGTTATGTTGTAAGGGTATCATGAACAGAACATTTTTATCCGATTAACATATCCTGAAATCGGAAATAGGCATTACTAGAGATAGCGTTCGGGAATTCCTGTTCCGCGACGATTCACGAGACTATAAGAATTTTGAATGCCCGGCACTGAAGATGTTATATTGAAGGGGTGGTAGAGGACAACATTTTGCGACATTAAACATTCAAACGTTTATAGTGAAACCGGCATCGTGAATGTCGTAGAGCTGAAACTGTGACTTAAATGATTTGGTATAAATTTCTCAACTAAAAAATAAACTTATCCAAAATTGAATGTAAACTGTTTCTCACTTATCTAATTTTATATTATAGAAACTAAAATTCCACCTTTAATTTTCTATTTCATAAAGAAATTAAAAATCCTGCAAAAATAATTCAAAATTAACATTTCATTTAGATTTTATCCATAGTTTAACACAATTATTAACACATTTTACGCGAATGAACATTTGTTTAACATTTAAGAAAAAATTAATACGTGAGGAACCAGATGTCTGTGAAGTTAGCCCGAAAATTATCCCAGAAAAAGTGTGTTGGCAACACTAATATATAATGATACAACAATATCACTGTCATCCCAGAAAAATATATCTATCCTGACATTATTTAGTGTCATCCCGAAAAAAACTATCATGACAGTATTTATCCCGGAAAAATATTTTTACAAGATATATGAGTTAATAACATGTAAAAATATTTTTTGAGTTAAATTTATACGGATATTTTTTGTGTTTTCTAGCCAATAGCTGCACATTTTCAATACGAAAAGCGGAGCAATAGTTAAACGTAAGTTGTAATTCCAAGAATTCATGCAAGAAACCATCACAAGCACAAGTATAAAAATTCTAGATCCAACTACCTAGGATTCTTAAACGTCATACAAAATATCGATTAACGAGCACGACTTGGTATAGGTTTTGTATGCTATGAATATAGCTTACTTACGACCACAGTAAAAAAAAATTGTATTAGCTGTTAGGCAGATATAGTCCCTTGAAGTCATATAAGATATCAATTAACGAGCACGAACTACAAAACCTATACCAAGCCGTGCTCGTTAATTGATATCTTATATGCCTTCAAGGGACTATATCTGCCTAACGGCTAATACAATTTTTTTGTTCTTTGGTCATAAGCAAGCTGTATTCATAGCCTACAAAACCTATATCAAGCCGTGCTCGTTAACTGATATCTTATATGACTTCAAGGGACTATATCTGCCTAAGTGCTAGTACAATTTTTTTTACTGTTGCCATAAGCAAGCTGTATTCATAGTATACAAAACCTATACCAAGCCGTGCTCGTTAATTGATATCTTATATGAATTATAGGGACCATATCTGCCTAACGGCTAATACAATTTTTTTTACTGTGGCTATCAGCAAGCTGTATCCATGGCATACAAAACCTATACCAAGCCGTGCTCGTTAATTGATATCTTATATGACTTATAGGGACTATATCTGCCTAACGGCTAATACAATTTTTTTTTACTGTGGCCATAAGCAAGCTGTATTCATAGCCTACAAAACCTATATCAAGCCGTGCTCGTTAATTGATATCTTATATGACTTCAAGGGACTATATCTGCCTAACGGCTAATACAATTTTTTTTACTGTGGCCATAAGCAAGCTGTATTCATAGCCTACAAAACCTATACCAAGCCGTTCTCGTTAATTGATATCTTATATGACTTATACGGACTATATCTGCCTAATGGCTAATACAATTTTTTTTACTGTGGCTATCAGCAAGCTGTATTCATGGCATACAAAACCTATACCAAGCCGTGCTCGTTAATTGATATCTTATATGACTTCAAGGGACTATATCTGCCTAACGGCTAATACAATTTTTTTTTGCTGTGGTCATAAGCAAGCTGTATCTATGGCCTACAAAACCTATACCAAGCCGTGCTCGTTAATTGATATCTTATATGACTTCTAGGGACCATTATTTTATGCTTTGTGCAACTTCAAAATACTTTTTCGAATAATTTGTATAAGTGAATATTGTAATGATAACTCAATGTGAATTTTTGTCTACTAATTTATTTATAATATATTTTACGTACCTAATAGTGTTTTTATTAAACACATACAAACAAGTATTTTATGATTTTGTTTTATTTTGCATACTTAATTTCTACGACAGATTATATAAATATATTTTGTTTCGTTATAGTTTTCATAATACGCTAGTTATAATATATTAGTATTACCATATTTAACTATAATCGTTTTCTGGGATTTTTTTCTGGGCTAATTTCCCAGAGGTAGAAACAAGATCCTGACCTAAGCTAAATAGCACCAATTCTTGAGATTAGCTCGCATAGACGCCATAAATTGAATATGGAAATTTCACGACAGTACTTTGTAGTTTCCAATGGAAATAAATTCGGCAACAACGACAAATCCTTTAGTATAAATTTACTCTAAATTTTAAATAATACAATGATGGCTAAACAGTGTTTTTAATTTAATTTTTTTTAAATTTAAATCAAAAATTTTTCGGGTACTTAAATAAATAAAAGCGAACTACATATTTAAATAGTTTTGCTTAGGGGAAAGTCGCTTAAGTCGTACCGGCGCTTAAATCGTACCTCAATGATTTCAAAAGTATTTTTCACCCCAAACAAATGGCATAGTGTATAGTATTACTATTCGCATCTGCGTTTCAATGAATTTAGAATGTTTCTGGTAAACAAATTCATTTATAGTGGTTTGAGTGTAATTTTCATCTGGTGGGTGGCAGCTCATAAGGTAAGAAAACACTAGTTAAATATATTTTGGTTTGTTAGTATAAGTTATATGTCTATTAGTGATTTGTTTCCCTATAGCAGTTTTGTGAAAAAGTTTTTCAAAATAGTTCGCGTTTTATGAACTGACATGCACGCAGTGTTTTATCTCATATCCACTTAAAATAAAAAAGTTGTATAACGGAAAAGGTGAAGAATAGTGAAAACAACGATTGGTTTTGTAAAATATGCAGCGATATCCGTGGATTCATGATGTATGGGGCTAAGTTACAAAAAGAAAACAAAAAAATATGTCTGTATTGACTGTAAATGAAGATATAGTTGTGTTAATAAAGGAATCCGCTCGAAACGCGATATTTCAAAACGAGATATTTCGAAACGCGATATGGCGAAACGAGATAAAGTACAAAACGCGATATTTTAAAACTCAATATGACACAAAACGCGATATTTTAAAATTATTAATCTTCCTTGATTTCACATTTAAAATTTTCCTTCACCTTTTTGATGAAATTGAACATGTTCGATGGAACTAGGATACTAGTTTAATAATATCGCGTTTTGTACTATATCGCATTTTGTACCGTATCGCGTTTTGAAATATCGTGTTTTGAAATTTCGCGTTTTGAACCATTTCGCGTTTTGTACCGTATCGCGTTTTGTTAACTCGCGTTTTAAAATATCGCGTTTCAAATGGGACCCGTTAATAAAATATACTTGTTTAAACCATATATTTATTTAATTTTAGCTTGAGGAATGACATTAGTGGTTGGTAGTACTATATCAGTAGTACTATATTAAGGTACTGGTTTCCTTAGCGGTACCGATTTGTGCGCACTACGTGTTTACTAATATATTCTCTGATTTTTAAAAATGTTTTTTAAGGGGTACGACTTGAGTAACCTTACCCTATTTTGTGTTTTAGCACAATTCGCGTGAACTTTGTCCTAAATCTGTCCTAAAAATCGCCAATAAAATTATTATTTACATGTATTAATGTAAAAGCAGAAACTCTCGTTATAACGAATTTCTTTAAGCAGATTAACAAAAATTATTTAAGAATTATATGTAATATATAAATACGATGTAAGTAAGATGTTTCCTTTTATATTTTCTTTATAAATTAATATAGCGAATAATCTGAATAAATGAAATTCCGAATTTTCTTGGGAATATCCTAGGAAACTGACATCAAAGTGGCCTATATGAAAAATTGCCATAAGACCTAGGCTATCTAAAACCAGTTTCAGTTTTGAAAAAAATATGGGATTAGGTTGTATAGGACAACTATGTTTGAAACGAGCTGGAATCCCGCCGTTGTACACCTTAGGTCGGAACGAACCATATGCTGTATGGAAATATGCTTTACTGAAACATTCCATAATGAAATATACCATAACGACCGGGCTCGGCCATTTTTGAAATTCAGCCGAAAAAAGTCATCGGTGACTTTCTAGTAAAACACGTCATTATAGCCGAAAATTTAAATTACTTTATACTAAAGGTGTCTTATGAACTCGTGACCGTGAAACAGAATCTCAACATAAAAATGTCGAAGTTGGAAGAAAAACTTGTAACTACTATAGAGGACAGAGTAGGTAAAGTTTCGGACACCATCCATCAAATTTTAAACTAAAATTTGTATTTAAAATTGTAACTATCCACAAAATTTCTATTTCGTTCGGGTAATAAACAGAAACAAAAATATGTATCGAGTTAAATTAGAGTTGGCGATCTTTATATTTTATGACTTTAGCACTAGTTGACACATTCTTTCTGTGTAAGATATAAAATAGGGGCTGATCGCTTAAGTTAAATGGTGATTGATGAAAGCTCACTTGAAAATAAAAATTATCATTGTTTTGGAAAAGCACTAGGGCATAATGTCTCTAAGCTATAAAAGATGTTCCTGCAAAAGCTTAAACCAATTTTGCATGAGAAAAAATAATTCCTGATCTTCAATTCGGAATAAGAGAAAAACACGGAACCGTAGAACAAGTTCATAGAGTCATCTCTGAATTCAGAAACGCCCTAGAACAAAAATGTACTGCTCTACAGCGTTTTTAGACATTGCGCAAGCTTTCGATAAAGTGTGGCCTTAAAGGACTTATACACAAAGTTAGAAGACAGTTAGAAAAATTTTTTTCTAACATCATTAAAAATTATCTGCTTAATCGGAAGCTTTTGGTGAAATATAAAAGCACATCCACCAATTTATACGAAATCGTCGCTGGGGTTCCACAAGGCAATGTGCTAGGTACACTATTATATTTGACCTACACAGCAGACCTACCAACATCAAAATACGGAAAAAGTTTTAACATTTGCGGATGACACAGCAATCATGTCTTCGCATCAAAACTCCATCGAATCATCAAGTAATCTACAATATCATTTAGAAATAATAGAAAAATGGCTAACTAATTTAAGGTTAACGAGCGTAAATCGTCACACATTACATTCGCACTCCGCAAAATTACCTGTCCGCCTGTGATGCTAAACAATAACATTCTACCACAACACGAAAACGTTAAATGTCTCGGCCTACATTTAGATATAAGGCTTACATGGCAAAGGCATATAGAAGCTAAACGTCAATAAATCAAGTTAAGGTTTGTTAAAATGAACTTTTTAATTTTTGTTGAATGTTAATTAATTCTTGTAATTAACATTCAACAAAAATTAAAAAGTAAAATTAGCGTTCACAGCTTATGTGATTGTCGTGAAGAAGAAAAAATTGTAATTGAATTTATCTGTATTAGTACGATTCGCTAGTACATAAAGCACAGGACATTCTGTATATATAGAATGTAAATTGTGGTATAGTCAGTCCAGTCGCCGCGGCCTGATGAGAGGATTGATTTTTTTCATAATCATAAGCTCATCAGTTCGAAACTGGATTTAATTCTCTTACAATCTTCGGAACATATTAAATTAAAATAAACTGGTTAATATTGAAACATTCCAACTCAACCTAAACTGTCAGGTTTTACTATATAAAATGGTACTTAGACCTATCTGGACGTATGGTCCGCTTGTGCTTCCAACATAATAAAATTGCAATGAATGCAGTAAAGAATACTAAGAATAATGTTAAATGCACCCTGGTATACATACGTTACACAAACATAGCAGACACAATCAAGCAGTACCGAAAAAAATACCAGTTGAAATTAGAACATCCGCAAGGGACGCCTTAGCAAGGGAAATTTTAAAAAAATCCCAGTTATATGGGCGTCTTTAAAAAAAAGATCCTCTAGCTATCTAATTTAAAGTAATTACTAAGTGCAAGTTAATATTAAGAACTAATATGTTAAGTGTTAATCAAAAGTTGGTATTAGTTTGTAAGATTTGATTACATCTTGTGAGTTTCCTTTACATCAATCCTTCGATTTACGAAAGCTCGTTTTACGAATTTTCGAATTGGCAAAAGATTCATCCATCGCTTAACGAATTAATTCGTCCCAAATAATTGAACGTAAATCGAAATTTCGTTAGCCAACTTTTTCGTAAATTTTCTGGAAATTCGTGAAAAGAGATTTCGTAAATCGAGGGATGGGTGTATAGGAAACATTCAAGAATAAAGCATATATTTCCGTAACATAATTTCTATACAATTTCTTGCTTACTCATTTTTTTATTTACTTCATCGATCACGTCATAAAGCTTCATAATATTTGTTGGTATTCGTTTATTGAGCTTTGGAGATGAAAGAAAATTTTGAGTGTAGCTCTCGACTATAGTCCTCTTTCTGTCGTACTTCTTGACTAATCATTTTAAGGCTTCGGAATAGTTAGCATGGTCCACCCGAAAATGACAAATTGATGAATATGCAAGTCTACATAATTGAATTAATATATATTTGAATTTCTGTGGGAAATTTAATCTAAGAAACTTGAAATCTGAGCGAAAATTACTTTGGGTTACCTTCAACACTGTTTCGTTGGCATCATCGCGCGGATTTGGAATGTCTGTTCTTAATGATAACTCTTAAATGAGCTACTATTGAAAAATACATATCGTCAATTGTATCTATTTCCGAAACAGCTTCCTTATCTAAATGAAAAATTTTATCTTCAACCGAAACGAGTTGATTGTAAATATCATGCGTTTTTGATAATCGAATCGATAATTCCTCATAAGTGGAAATTTTACCCTTTGCTGTTATAAAATTAGAAATTCTGGTGAGCTGTCCTTTGATTACTGCTTTACGTTTCCCCAATGCCTCCATTTTAATGCGGTCAAAAAACTTATCAAATAATGAACGTCTCGAATCGAAACGAGTAAAACAAATTTAAGGTTTAGAGCAGCAACGAACACAAATAATAGCTACGTATTTAGGGAAATTGCCTTGAAACTTCACAATGACAATTAAATTAAGAACTGATTACCTGGTTTTAATCTTGTTACAAGCCTTTTATAAATGGCGGCTACAATGGCTGAACATGTGTTGGTTGTATTAACCCGGTCGGCAGAAACTGACAAATAATATCGTGCTATAAGGCAAATGATTTCGTTAAGAATCAGGCAGCCCAATCTTCGGCAAACCATCCAAAATTATTGTAAAAAGCTCAGTCAATACTGTGGAAGAATGCCGATCGTACTTACCTAATACAGAAGGTCATAGAGAAAAGATTCGGTTTGTAAGAGCAGCTATTAGAGTCACGGAATCATCGACTTTGAGCAACATTAATATACCAGAAAATTTAAGAGCTGTAGAAGGGGAAATTTTTGTATTAAATGAACATGACTTCGATAGTCAAGCTCATGGATGGGACGTTTGAAATTGCTAGAAGAATCATGAAACAACTTTTTACAATTTATGATATATTTCATCATGACCAGCAAAAGTCGGTTGACATACAACGAATTTTTTTTTAAACTTTTTGCAATCGCACGCGAAAATAATTTACATCTAAATCCAAAATTCACCATTACTGATTTCGAAAAAGCAATTGTTTCGGCAGCCAAATCGTTCCTTCCTGCTACCCATTTTAAGGGATGTTTTTTCCATTTCGGCCAAATTATATGGCGACGAATTCAACAGGAAAGTCTTTCGGTAAAATATGGAAATAATGAAAATTTTAGTTTAAAAATCCGTATGTTAAAAGTTTAGCATTCCTCAAACCAGATGGAACTAATAGGAAAATAAATATTAAAAATCAACAAAAAATTACTGAACCTTCTTATCCGCCGTATTTCTGGTCAGTGGCAGATCTTCTTGAGGAAAGTTTGCCAAAGATCCAAAACAGTGTCGAAGGTTACCAGGTTAGAAGTCTCCAAATAATTACTTCTAAGCCCCATCTTGGTATTTATGAGTTGATAAATCTGCTAGGAAAAGAGCATATTATGGTAAAGAGTCGCATTGCTCGTCTAAATGCTGCTGAAGAGTGTGCCAGCAAAAGTGAATATGCCCAACGATTGCAGTTAGATTTAAGAGAAAAAAGTGAAAAATCAAAAGTAAATTTGGTTAAGGGACTTGCCCATAATATGCGATTGAATTAATTCATAATTTTTTTAAGGCAGAAAATGTCTATTTTATTTGTTTTTATGTTGATTTTTAAATAGTAATAAAAAATAATTTTTTCATTAGAAAAGCAAAAAAAAAAAATTATGATGATTTATTAATTAATTCTTCAATAAATTTCCGTTTCCGTATATATTGTATAATATTTATAATAAACAATACATACTCGAAAATCGCTTTTATAAGCAATTTGATCAGCTTGAAACTGTCTGGAGTCGAGATTTTGTGCAGTCTAAATTTTGTGGAGTTGGGATTTTAATTCGTTTTCTTTATGATCGAAAATCGAAATTTCGAAAGTCGATCGTTGAAATTTTATGGAGATACCAATAAATAAAATCTGAAAAAGGTATTTTCTTCTTTCTCTCTGATGTAATATAACAACAGGCTAACAGTTGGAAACTTTGGTAATCACCTAAATGAACACAATGTTAGTTAAATATCCCCTGGTCTATACTCGTCTCTAACACATTACGTATTATTGTAGTGCAAATATACAAAATCCACATGTATTTTTGTATAACATTATTTATTATACATACAATCAAATATCTATTTTTATTATTTTAAAATTCTAAAGGCAATTGCCGGAAAAACTTCAAATTATACACAAATTTGTCGATGAATTTTTATTGTAATCAAAGCCACTACATAAAAACTGTGACAAAAAAATTTGTAGTGGTATTAATTAAGGGAATAATAGTATATTATTCAACGAGCTTATAATAATAGCTGTTATTCACGAAGATGAAGTTTACCGACACGAGCCGATAGGCGAGTGTCGTAAATCATCTTGAGTGAATAACAGCCATTATATGCTAGTAGAATACGATACTTTGTCCATGACCGATAAAAAATTGTATTTTACTATCAAATCCTTTAAATAAACCTAATATAATTTACGTCGATATTTTGACGTCTCAGCTTAATAATAATGAAAATTGCAATAGACTACTAGATAAAATTTCAAAAATGAAATTTTTATTTGGTAGTAGTGAATAATGGAAGAAGGGACTACTAGATAAACTAGCAGTGAATAATGGAAATCATTATAATGGGCATGCAAAACGACATTATTACTTTTACCAGACACCAGGTGGCAGCATGTCATTTTAAAGGATAGCTTTAAATTTGTGTTTCGATTTTACACTGTAATATATGGTTAAATTTAGGTGGATCTACTAAATTTATTCATTTTTATTATATTAAACGTTAAATTAATAACAGCACAGGAGAAAAATATACAAAATATTTGTTACTTTCCTGTTTATTAAAAAAATTGTTGTTCTTTCGTTTAATTTTATTGAAAAGAAGACTACAAAAATGGTTACAACCTGTTGTGATAATTAATTTTATTTAAATATGTTATCATTGAATGTTCTGTATAGTCGTGTGGTCGTAAAATATGTATTTTAAACTGGCGTTACGGCAATGTAATGCGGGCGACGAAATCCCAAAATTGATCAGCCCATTAGCGAAATCATCCGTTTTTGATGTAGAAGAAGAAGGTACACGAGTATGATTTCTGAATTTAACATTTCATCAACGGTTGTTTTTTTTCAAGCTTCGCCCAGCTTTAGGTTGCTGCCATGTTTGGAGTTGATCTGTACAAATTTTATTTAACTTAATCTCGCCAATTAAACTATATGATTCTATAGCATATAAGGTAGCACTTATATGCTTACAAGCTGAACTTATGCCAGAACCAGCAGGACAAGTGCATGAAGCCTTCATAATAATTCTGTCTGCTTTATTTACATGTAGGTGAATGTTATAGTCGACCAATTTTTTGGTCTCGGCGCTACAAGTAATTTTCAAAAAAATATCGAAACCAATTGAATAAAATGTTATTTTCTTACAGAAGCGTGAGTGGAATAGCCTTCTGCCTTACTGGTCACCTTTAACTGCCCCCCATTCCTTAAAATATAATTGAATACCTGTCGGAGTCAACCATTCCACTTCTTTGTAGTTTAACAGTGAGAGGCCTTGATACGGCTCCTTATCAACTGGGAATGGCTGCTGACAGGCTGCAGGGACAACTTTTATTGGACATCGGCTCCTACTTAGGTCAAGACCTTGCCATAAGTTTAATCTAGAAAGTATTTGTTTATAATTTGATTTTTGATTAGGTAATAACAGAATAAAAATCACCTGTTTAATAAATCTTTTTTATTTCCTGTGGTTTTCGCTCCTAAGAGATTTAATTTTTTTTGTTTAATTCAACAACATTTGCCATTTTCACTGCTATATGTACTCAAATATTCTGAAACTATTTTAAATGATGAACAACACTAAACTACATGTATAAAACTTAATACTAAGCAAGCAATTAATATGCAACCAAAAACCCAACGAAACAATTTTTAAATATGTATTTATAAGTAGTGCGATAGAAACGGAGGAAACAAAACTTTTTTAGGTTAAAGGTATTTCACTATATTAAATAGAATTTAATTAAAAACCCGAATGGTTTTTTTTGTTTAAAACAGTTAACCATAAAACATTTCACTTATTTAAAACTATTCTCTTTATTGACACTACTTAGAAATATTTTAAAATATAAAAATTGTTTCATGTTATTTATTTTTACTATAGATTTTGATGGAAAACACAAATGACATTTTGATTCTATCCTGGAAACGAACGTGCTGCCACAAAAATAGCGGCAAGTATTTTTACTATATGCATGCCCCATTGAAGAAACAAACGTGTAATGAGTATATTATACGTTAGTCGTGGACAAAGATTTTTACTTTCCTATGAACCGTAAAAAAAATCGATGTATGTAGTGTGGTTATTTATGTAGTGACATTGGTGTAATGATTATCAAAAAATTACAAAAAAAAAAAAAAAATCCATAACGTTCGATTCAATTTTTTTCAATTATTTTATAAATTCTCCTTAAACCATACAAAGTAGAAATTACGACAAAATAAAGTAATAAAATAAAGCAATGAAGTGTTATTTGTATTGTTTGTGCTTTTTATCAAAAATATAGTTTTTTGAAATGTTTTATCGGTCTCCTACCAAAGGAGGAATGAAGGAAACACACATTTACATACAATAAAAATACGAATTGAAATAAAAGGAATACATTTTCGATAGCATACACGGTTGAATTATTACACTTTTGAAAAATTTAATTTGCTTAACAAAACATGTCAAAAATAATTGGCATGAATTCTCTTTATCATATTATTTTGGTTTTCTGGTAGCAAAAATAAAAATTCAGAAGGTAAGCTGCACTTACTTACGTACAACTTTGTGGTATGTAAAATCTGGTCAGGTCTAGCTAAAAGCACTATTTTCTGAAAGAGATTGAACAGAGCTTCCTTCTGGATTTTGTTTGAAGTACCTACAGTGGTTTAGAAGTTATGTATCTACAACATTTTAGATGTGAAAACCTCTTTAGCAGCAGGAGTAAGTAAAAAATTGTATAGATATCATGTTACGGAAACATCTGCCGATCAAATAATATTGCATGCAGCTGTGTATATCGTCCGGCATTTCAAAATCATTGTGAGCCGAAAACAAAAAAACCGCCTACCATATTTTATTTTGTTGTGAAAATATCTACTATATATGACCGCAGCAGCAAGTGTTTTTGAAAATGAAAATCACATACAAGCAAAAGAAGCACAAATTATGCATGTATAGCGTAAGTGACTCAAAAAAATGAAATGAAAATAGCAAGCTGTGAAAATTGCACATATACATTAATATATAATAAAATAATCATTTTAAAATTGTTTAAGCCCCAATTCCACTGTGAAAAATTGACTGAGCTGACTTGAAGTTGGAAGAAGACAAAAAAATAATCCATCAGAGAGACAAAGACAAAGTATTTTGTTATTGTTTTTTTATAGCAAATTTTATGGATACATCTTGACAGCAAACAAAAACATAACCAATAATTATTACAAAAAATTATGAATTAGTGTTAATTCGAGTATTTTTACGATTCAAAATAATCTAAATAATTAATTATTATTAATGCTCATATCAGAATTATTATTTCGAATATTTTCGATCACACAATAGACTTTACCATAAATATCGCAAACTTTAAAATTGCCTTAGTGTTTTGACAGCAAACAAAAACCTAACCTAGAATAACCAAAAATTATTAGAAAAATGAAGTATTAGTGTTAATTCGATTATTTTCACGTTTCAAAATAATCTAAAAATTTAATTATTATTAACACTCATATCAGAATTATTTTATTCAAATTATTTCCGTCATAAAATACAAAATTAAAAAAAGTCTTTCCCATAAAAATATCAAATAATTAAAATTGTCAGCGTGTGCCAGAAATATTTTTCATCGGTACACAGTATTTATGTACATGTATTAGTTGGACTGCCATAAATAGTTCTCGATTTGATACTTTTTTTTAATTTCGACCTCAGTGCACTAACACAGATACACAGTTTTTGTAAGTAAAAACTTGACTGACTCCGTTGTGTGTCTCGTTCACACAACCACCGATTTTATATTTTTATCTCAAGTTATTTTTACTGACAAACTTTGATTCACAGTGGAATTGAGGCATTAATCGGTATGCTTTATTATTAGTATTGCTCATGCCTGTGGATGATTGAAAATTTTGAATTTTCGATGGAAAAGTCCATCGGCGATGAAGCCTTTAATAATGTCACTCTTGTTTAAGAGGATAATGACTTACTTTTTGTGGATGAAGATGACTCTTCATCTCCTTCTAGTGGTTAAAACTTGAGAAAATCTACTAACTGTACTACTACAAAGGGAGTTCCGCGCCCATTAAGGCAGATTAACAAAACAAATTAAAAGTTCCAAATTCTTTGGAAAATGATGAAGCCGGATTCTTTTATAATCCATCGTTTGTACGAGGAAGAAAATGTCTACTGAAACCAAAAACCAATTCAATTATAGAAATGCTGATATAGGCACAAGATGCTGTATAATAAACAGTATAATACAACAGAACACAAATTTACTACTGCGAATTCTTTTTATTATTTATTTTATTTATTATTTTAATTGTCGTTTATTCGAGAGTACTGGAATGCTATAACCCAAATTAAGTAGCATTTCTCGATTCCAGTCAAACTGGCCGTAACTGTCTAAATAAAAATTTTCTCTTCACTTTCCCAGGTTTTTAATTTTTTTCATTGTACTGTGAGAATTGATCAAAGCGCTTTTCAATAATTCAACTGGTAGCTCACGAGCTTTTGGTAGCTTGCAAAGCTATAATTGACTTATGAATAATTTAATATAAATTTTCAGAAAATAGTGCACACTAAACCTCTTATTATTTCTGCCAAATTCAGTAGCACCAAGCTTCTTCTCGGATTTCAAGAGTCAATTATTCGAATATTTTGTTAGATTGGCAGGATTTCATTTGCTTAAACGGTAGTCAACAAGTCGTAACTTTATGGAAAAAGTTTTTCAAAGAGCTGTGGATTATGATTATGCAAAAGTTCCTTTCTAATCAAATCTATATCTAAACGGAGTATCTGATCATGTTAAAACGACTACCTACTTATTTTATTTGTTAGCGCTCTAAAATTATTGGACATCGCTGATACTAACGTTTAGTCTCGTATTTTGCTCCATAAAAGAAATTATTGGTTCGTACAAATATAATTAGTACATTTACATCAAGATATAATTTAGTTTAGTAAGAAAACTTTATACCAATTTAGGTAATCAGCTTATTACTTTTGTTTCTTTTCAAAAATGTTCTGTTCTTTTGGACACGTTCCGCATTTCCCCAAAATAACAAAAATAATTAAGAATAAATAAAATAATTAATTTAAAATTAATACATTTTAGCGTCCTCTGAATTTGGCGTCTGACATGAGCGCCAAATTATTATTTACGAATTTATTATTTAAATTTTTCGGTATTATTATGGGGATCTTCGAAATTATATGAGGGGCGCTAGGCGCTTTTGGGATTTTCAAAGTTTTGCTTGATTTTGAGTTGCAATACGTTAAAACTTCCTATTATAGGACGAAATTTTTCAGAATTTTGAAATTGTCTTAAGGTTGTTTGAGTTTTTCCGAGATTATTGAGGATTGTGATTTTTTATTTGATGATGGTGTTGAGTTATACATTTTGGCTTGGCTTGTTTGACATTACATATTATGTAACTTTTAAAATTAGAGAACTGATTTTGTATTGCATAAAGTTCCAAGGTAATTAAGGATTCGTGCTTGATATAAAGTTGCACGTTGTTAAGTGTTATTCAACAGCCCATAGATAGACAGGTTCATGTACTCAATATTTTATTTTTAATTAATTTGAAGTTAATATTTATAAAAAATGTAAAAGCATTTTTTCTATTAGAAATTACACAAATTAATTAATTATTTCAAATTAAAGTTAATATTAAAAATGTACACGAATTAAGTAGTTAATTTCAAATAAAAGTAAATTGTTAATTGATAAAATTTCCTTACACAGGAATATAGCTGTGTGAAGGTGACGAATAGTGTATTTCCTTGACAAATTTACAACAATTGCATAGGATAAATCCCCTCAAGAATAACATTAACCCCAAAAAAATTGGGTTTATTTAAACATAATTCTAATTCTTGGTTATGATTCCTGCCACCAGAGTCATTATACATATAAAATTTATATTTTATTTTGAAAGGTTGGCTTTTGTCAATTAAATCAAATTGGCCATTTTCTTGGAAAACAAATAAACCCAAAATAATTCGAATTCAATTTTGGTCAACAAAATACGCTTTAAGAAAATTTGAACAGGAATTTGGCTGTATTAGCATAAAACTGGTACACAGTAAATTCTGTGTCTATATATAAAGAATGTAAAGTGTGGTACAATCATTCCAGTTGCCATGTCCCGATGAGAGGATTACTTTTTTCATAAAAAAATTCTTAACAGTTCGAAGCTGGATTAAATTTTCTTTTACATTTATCGAAAATGTTAACTTTAAATAAATTAAAAATAATGTTATTCAAGCTTTCCGATGACTTTCCGAAAATATTATCGTTATATATGTATATATGGCAAACATATTCGTATCATGACATTCGGAGAATCAGCTGTTGATTTTATGAAATTCCCTAATTCAAAAAATTTTAGGTTAGATTTTCAAGACCAATGACAGGTAAAAGTAAAATCTTTATATTTGATATTAGTTGCGATACAATATTTTTGCAAGCGGGGAATGAACTTTCGATTTATAAATCAGCTACTCACCAAAATCACAACTTTGTTGGGGTAATTTAGAGATATTTAGATTTAGAACTAGAGCCACAGAAATTATTAAGGTTGGCTCCTGGCTACAATACAAAATAACTTGGTAGACATTTGTAGTAAGCACAGGAAGGGTGGTCTACCCAACTCCTCGGACTACGCTTTTCCCATAAACGAACCATTTATATTTTACAAACATTTCCTGTTATTTTGGGCTAGTAAGGTACTTAAAAGATGTCACGGCTTACGTAAATTTGGAGACCCTTTCCTCAATATAATAATTGATAACGAAAATATCAATATTCTATACTCATGCCACCAAATCATTGACTCAGAGATAATGTTAGATTTAGAACTAGCATTTTTCATCTTCGGCCTTTAACAATCAGATCTAGTTATAAATATCCAGTAAGAGACCATCCATAATGTTCAAAATTTCTTTCCTGAAAATTTGTGCTGTTTGTTCAGATCACAATATTATGTGAGTAACGTGAGAACAGAAATTATACCTTTAAATGTGATTTTGTTAAAGCAATTCACAAATAATTTATTGATCAATATGTCGTTGAAATATCAATCATTAAAATGCCATAAAATGTCAATAAAAAGTCGCAGAAATGGCGATGCCACAGAAATGGGAATGTCTTGCTATATTTAAAAGCTAACTAGATATAATTTAATGTTGAAGCCTGATTTCCATTATGAAATATTTACTGACGGTATAAACAAAATATATATTCTCGTGCTGTGTGAGAGAAAAAAAAACTTTTTCAGTTTTACAGTACTGACAAAATTATTATAGCATACTGACATTTTTTATAGTATACCGACAAAATTTACTGAAAAAATATATAAATCGAAGTATATTTGTCAGTACTGGCAAAATATTTCAATTTTTCAATGCAATTTTCGATGTTTATGTTTTTATTCAGTAAAAAGTACTGTCAGTAAAAGTTTCATAATGGAAACCAGGCTTAAATGTGTGCCACCACCAAAGTATTTTAGGTAAATTTAGAAATGTTATTTCTATTTTACACAGTAAAGGTGCTTTCACAACAAATGCGACGCGACGGCGGCAAATTTAAATACACGTTTTTTTGCTTATGTAGTGATAGGAAATCGTAGTTTGTGTAAAAATATAAACTAGCGATGAACGACGATTTTTTTTTGCCGCCGGGTTTCGCGGCGGCAGATAAAATTTAATTTTATACCATTTACTAAAATTGTAATTTCTCTATTAAAATCATAAAGTTTGTAAATGGTTTTATGAATAATAATTTTATTTTTGTTCAAGCTATAATTTCCCATCACTACATAAGCAAAAAAACGTGTATTTAAATTTATTTGAATTTGCCGCCGACGCGCCGCGCTTGGTGTGATAGCAGCTTAATCCATTCATTTTGTCTTAAAGACACCTAGGGAACAATTGTTGGAATTTGGAACGTGTATTAAACGTAGAAAAATATTTTTTCGAAAAATTCGACTTTATCTCGGATAACAGATCAACAAATTTATATTACTCCTTTTTGTTAGAATGACTCTCACTCAATGCTTCAATCGACTTCAAATTTTGTGAACAGGTTGATAATGGATTGTTGCAAAAAAATTGTCGGGCATTGAGAAAATTTATTTGGTAATTTTCTCTTTCATTGCAACACCTCCCCCCCCCCACCCCCTCTCTTATTCTAGACTCGAATGGATCTAAAAGTTAACATAAACTGCTTATTACTCAAATCAATCTTATAATAGTTGTGAGAATTAGAGGCAAAACCAAAATAATAAAAATGTATGTCTGGAAGTGCGGACGGAAGGGAGTTTCGGGGCCATGTTAACCTAATTCGTCGAGAAATATGAAAATCTGATGATAAACATAGATGGCGACATTTGGGATATTTATTCGTATATATATTTGGGCGAATTTTAACATAAAAATATTTTGAAAAATTAAAAAAGGATAGCAGTATCGCAGTACAAATTTATAAATGTATTTATACTAAGCTTACACTTACCTAAAATATCATTCACACCAGCGAATGTCATTACTAAAGATGCCACAAATAAATCAGCTATTGCCAATGAGGCTAAAAACAGATTTCCAATCCTCCTTAAACTTCGTTCTGTATAAATTGCAATACATACTAATATATTTCCTGCTACCGATAGAAAGATTAGCAGGGATAAAAAAATTCCTGGAACGATATAAAATAAAATAAAATTGGTTAATATTAATGTTATTTTCATTTAACAATCATAAATGGAATATAAATATAAATTTTCATTTCGTTTTATATAAATAAGAATCGGGGATTGGATTTATAATAAAAAAAAATTATTATCTTATTATTTTGTAAAGGCGTCAACGCCAAATAATGTCATTTTCATGTCTCATAACTCTCATACTTATACTTTAATGCCATAAACAAAAAACAGACGGGTGGGGGAGGGGGGGGGCGGGGGAGGGTTCACTAAAAATATTGTAATATAAAAGATGTGGTGGTTTCAAGACTATTAATTCTGAATAATAATTAATTAATGCTTAATTAGTCATTGTATAACTATCCTTTTAATAGCACAGATTTTCGTTTTTGAAACATTTATCTTGTTTCCATCCTCACCCGAACTGTCTCTTTTGTGGTTAGTCTAATTATATCGGTAAATACGATTTTACACATAAATTTAATTAATTAGCAGTTTGGTTTTCAAGAAATGTATATGCCTGAGAGCTATGATTATCTGTTTTTCCTAGTGATATATAATCTGTGTTTCGAGAATGTTCTATGGATTTTCTTTCTATTCAAGAAACTGTTTTGTAGACACTCGGTTTAAAAGTCGGTCTACAAAAAATGTTACACAATATTTGATAAAATTAGAAATTCAGTATTTAATATTTATTACGAGTTACATTTAAGATTAAAACCACAAACTAAACAAGACCGTCTTAGACTTCTTTTGGATACAATAAATGCTCAGATTTATGACCGTTCTTCTTCTTCTTTCTTTTTCCAACAAAACGTTTTTTCAAAGAGTCTCCATTTAAACCATTGGGGGTCATATCAAAAGGTTAGTGTAAAAGTCCACAACTTGCAACAAGGTTTAGTGAACTAAAGCCACAAGCCACATTGTTGTGATTTTTGTTTTCTTAGATTTAAAAATATATTTAGGATTTGACTTGATTTATTATTACAGCAAGTAACACTTGTTGGTATTATCGATATTTTGTGTACGTTTTAGATAAAGATATACAGGAGATTTTTGTATTATTTTTTTACTGTTGTTGCATTTTTCTTTGAAAACAATCAATTACTTTTTTTCAACAAAAATCAAATTATATGTAAGTAAATGAACTATTGACTGTGATCGTCCAGGAGCCGAGAAAATGGAAAGAAAAATTTTATATTCCGCCTGAAAGACGGTATTAAAGTACACAAACAGAACCTGATTTTTCAGCGGAAATCAGAAAAGATTAACTAATTAATTTAATATTTTTAATTAGTAAATACAATGAAGAAATTTGTGCTTATCACAATAATATACATTTTGACAACTTTCATTCATCAAATTGTGGAAAATTTAAATCAATCCGTACTCCTAAATGATACTGTACGGAAACACCCTAGACACATCTTGCGTTCAATAATTTCCAAATTGAACAACAAAAGTAATGGACTTAAGCTATTTCCGACATAAAATGTTTTACAAACCAATATAAATGTTATGTCTGATTAAACGATCGCGTTTCGTTGCGATACTGTACAAAAAAAAATACAAAAGCGAAATTTAATTTGTGCTAATCCAGAATTGACCAGAATGAATTTAAACTAACCAACCAAATGGCACAGTGCTTAGAACGGTTTCGGATACCACAAGGGAGGGATTTCAAAAGGATTGCACCTCATATAAGATTATGGTATTTGTCGGGCATATAAACGCATTTGTGACTCTTTGTTGATATACCAAATTCTTGGGTTGAAACATTTTTCATGTCACTAAACACTATTGTAGAACGTTTCAATGTGTGGATGGTGTAAAAAGCTTTGGCTACTACATATAATTTTTCAATTAGCTCAAATCCAGTTATACCGGTATAAGAAGTTTCAGCTTAAATTTGAAAGGTTCTCTTCTGCCGTTAATCGTAATTTATTGAACATTCAAAATGTTATTCTAAATATGTTGATAAATTTTTAATATTTCCTCGGTGCATCAATGAAAATATTCGAAACTAAATATTTTTGTGATAAGGACCAATTCCTTCAATGTGTTCACTAATGGAAAAGATAAGGGGATATGTTTCGTTTTATCATTTTTTTACAGTATCATTTGTATTGGTTTGTAAAACATTTTATATCGGAAATAGTTTGAATCAATTACTTTTGTTGTTCAATTTGGAAATTATTGAACGCAAGATGTGTCTTAGATGTTTGCGTATAGTATCATTTAGGGGTACGGATTGATTTTCATTTTCCACAATTTAATGAATGAAAATTGTCAAAATTTATATTTTTGTGAAAAGCACAAATTTCACAAGATGCACAAGTTAATAGTTAATCATTTCTGAATCTCCGATGAAAATCAGGTTCTGTGTGTTTGTTTATCGTCTTTCAGGCGGAATATGCAAATTATTTTTCCATTTTCTCGGCTCCTGGACTAGCACTAAATTTTCCAATGAGCACTAATTAGCACGAATTCCGTTCTAACGGTATGAGAAATTTCAAGCTTAAATTCGAAAGTTTCCCTGCTCCAGTTACCCACATATAATGAATCGTCTACCAATAACGTACATTCTTAATCTAATTATAGTAATAATCTGTCTATTAACAAAACTCAGAACTCGTCATCATCATGAATGTGCTCATAAACTTTTTAAAAAATATCCGACAATTCTTATGAAGACGTGTGCTACTTTTCCTCGTTATATTGATATATCAATGATATATTGCTAGGTGTTTATACCAATAATGTCGTCGTATGTTCTACATTCAAAAAATCGATATTAAACAAAATATTTTGGGTTTATGGTAATGCTTTGTTATGTTTATAGGTGTTTGGGAATTCTTTGTTATATGTACCGGGTAATTATTATGTCCAGTTAATTGTACTTCGTGTGTGTATGACAAATTCCGGGTATGGGATACGTCGGTGGTTAGCTTGACTTAATATAGATTTAATGTAGTTATATGGAGACGATGGTTTGGAGCTTGTATAGTCACTTGGCGCTTACCGCTGGTAGGGGCTATGACCCAAGTGATATATTTAAGCGTGGAGAGTTTAAATGTTAGTTGTGAGAAAGATGAGATCTTATAAGTGTGAAAGATTATTCAGCGGGTATAAATACTGCCATATTTCTTTCTTCCACAATTACTCAATCTCACCGGTACCCAGATGTTAGTATGTTGGTTATTTTATACTTACCAAATTGTATGTATTCCTGAATTGAAAAATCTCGATTTATTGTCACTTAAGATACTTTCTTTATTTCATTAATTTTACTTTACTTATGATTACACTGTGCTCTTTACTTCTGATTACACTGTGATCTTTTTTACAATTTTATGTCTTTATATATTACAATTTAATCTTCCTGTTTACAATGTTTACAGAAGATACGGAAATCTTTTTTTGTTGAAGCTGCGGAAATCTTTTTGTTGAAGATGCGGAAATCTTTTTTTGTTTAACACGCGGAACTTTACAAATTTTATATATATAAAATATTTACGGAAATATTTTCAATGTTAATATTTTTTCAATGTCATACATTATTTATTTTAATTCCCCTAAATGGCATTTCAAAAAGAAATTAAGTTGTTTCTTTATTTGTATGTAATTTTTACTTAGACTACTTTCGGGCGCAAAGATTATTGGTGTCAAATTCTTTACTTTATTTTTCTGTGTTAAACGAAACGTGCCAATTTGTTATTGTAATTTCTTTGTTACCAAAGTGTGTTATTTTGTTATTGTAATTATGTAGTATCTTTGCTTACTTTTAGGTTTTTTAACATTTAGATATCATCATTATCGGTCCCAGCTATGGATGCGATGGATGGCACAACAAAAACAAAAACTAGAATGTCTACATTTAATGGAATTTAATATCCAGAAATACTACCTGATCTACCTTCTTTCCCAGTCTGGGTCCCAGGTCACTCGGGCGTCATGGGGAACTGCAGGGCAGATGAACTTGCTAGGCATGGTACGACTCTCCAGCTACAACCGGAAAGGGCAAGTCTGGGGAGGCCTATCACAGCGCTGAGACAAGCACTTGGGAAGCAGGCGCTATCCTCAGCGGGGGAAAGGTGGTCTAACACCCTAACCTGTAGAGTTGCAAGACAAGTTTGGCCAAAGCTGGACTTGGGGCGCACTAGGGCATTAATATCCTTACGAAGACGTGAATTAAGAACGGTCGTAGGAATACTCACGGGACACTGCCTTTTTGGAGAACATGCAAGAAGGCTGGGTCTGGAGGCTAATGACTTCTGCAGAAGCTGCTTGGACGAAGAGGAGGAAGAGACGTTGGTCCACTTCCTTTGCTCGTGTCCAGCATTGGCTCTCAGAAGGCACAAACACTTAGGTAAGTTCAGGATGGACTGCCTCTCGGATCTCGAAAACATTAAAGTGCGGGACGTCTTACGCTACATAAGTAGCTCGAAATGGTTCCAATAGGGGTAAAAGGAGATACATCCTGTGGTATCACAATGGACCGTCACCGGTCTAAGTGTGCGTAAGCAGCCACTCCAACCTAACCTAACCTACCTTCTTTAGATATGATAACAAAGGCAAAAACAAGAAAAAAACTAGTTCGAAAAAAAATACCGGCTGTACTGGCGTTTTTAAAAAATGTTTCAAAATTAGTGGCAGTATGATACATAACTCTATTCTTATGAGGGTTAAATCCATTCTATTGCGGCGATCCTCTACCGTTTTTAGAATAATGTAACTCCTTTACAATAAAATAGGACTCCTTTAGGCTTTATCCCCTTGTTGGGCAGGTTTCCACCTTTTTAAAATTGCCTAATAGTAATTTGAAAAAAATTCCATCGTCATCAAATCTTAAATGGTTTGCGAACCTTCCGATTGATATTAATATAAAGGGCTCAAAATTACCCAGTAAATAATAAATAATAATACCCAGTAAATAAGAGGATCACTATTGCATTATCGCATACTTCCAGTTCATTGGTTAAACATTGAACTAAAATTTGCCAAAAACCAATTAATTCCAAAATTCTTATTTCTTCGAATTAGTGGGGTGGTAGGAAACGAGTACACTTCTTTTGTACCCGTTCAATATTATGTGAATGTGTGCGGCAGTTAGGATTCCAAATGACGGTTAAGTATTCGAGGTTGCTCCGTACAAGCGCTTTATAAATGCTTATGAAAGTGTGCTGGAAGATTTAAAATTTGAGCCAGTCCTCATCACGAAGCCAAGCATTTTATAAGCATTGCTGATTAATTGATATATATATATGAACCTTAAACGAAAAATCCTCATCTATAAAGACCCCTAAATCTTTAACAAATGGACAAACCGATAGACAACTATTACCAATTTTGTAGGAAAATTCACTAAACAAATCTTTACATTTTATTCTGAGCACACAGTATTTATTAATGTTTAGTTCCATGCAATTTCTATTATACCATCGCACTAATTTATCAACATCTGATTGCAGAACAATGCAATCTTGTAAAGAACAAATTGCGCGAAATAATTTTAAATCATCCGCGAACATTAATACCTCACTATCAATACCAACAACTATATCGTTAATAAAATACAAGAACAACAGTGGGCCAAGGATTGAGCCTTGTGGAACTCCCGACGATGGAATGAAAACTTCAGATTTCGAATCTAGTATTTGAACATAATGTGATCTATTGGTTAGATATGACTTGGTCCATTGGATGGTTTTGTTATCAATTCCAAAGTTAGAAAGTTTCGATAAAAGAATTCTGTGATTAACTTTATCAAAAGCTTTCGCAAAGTCAGTGTAAATTACATCAACGCTGTGCCCTGAGTTCACTGAATCATAAACAAATTCTGTAAAGTTCAATAAATTAGTCAAGGTAGACCTAGATTTGTAGAAACCATGCTGATGATTAGAAATTAAATGTCCCGTTTTTCCTATTAATGCATTAAACACAAGTCGTTCAAATGTTTTTGCGATAGTACCTAGCAAAGCAATAGGTCTGTAGTTTGAAACAAGTGATTTATCACCAGATTTGAAAATAGGTACAATAATTGCCCTCTTCCAAACATCGGGAAATACGCATTCATTTAGCGACTTATTGAACAATAAAGAGAGTGGGAAACTTAATGTTTCAGCTGTGTGATATAAGGAGTAAGGTGAAATGTCGTCAGGTCCACCACCCTTGCCTAGATCCAAATGTCTCAACTAGGCAGTAACTATGAAAGGGGAAATAAAAGAAGTATCGAGTGTATCAATCAAATACAAAGTGTTCAAAGACAAAGTGTTCTCCTCTATAAGTAAATTGGGATTCAAAGGGGTACGGTTATCAAATTTATAAACTGACTTAAAATAAGAGGCGGAAATATTACAGATATCAGTATTGTTGTTCGCGATGCTAGTGCTGTTTCGGATGCTTTGGGGGAAAATACTTGTGTTTTTTAACGATTTAGTATAAGACCAAAACCGTTTTGGATTGAATTGGATGCTCGATTCGATGGAAGAGAGGTAGCTAGCGTAACACGATTTTATTTTCTTCCTCACTGTTGCACGTAAGGATTTGAATAAACTACAATACTCGGGATCATTGATTCTTTTGGATTTTTTATAAATTAAATGTTTAAATTCAATTAATTTAATTAGGTTTCTTGAATACCAACTTGGATAATCCTTTCGTTTTGGTGTTATGCATGGAATACAAGATTCAATAATATTATACAGTTCGTTATAAAATATTCTTCTGAATCATTAATGCTTAAAGAACCAAACAAATTTGACCAGTCAATCGAACTTATTATGGAATTAATGCGATAATAATTTCCCTTTTTCCATAGCCTAATTAATCGTGTTGAACCTTTCGAATGGTTTGATATGTTTAATAATTACATTAATTTCTAACGGTGGATGATGGGAATCAATTTTAGACAAAATGTCTGAAGCACACATGAATATAATTCTGAATATTTGAAATAACTAAGTCTAACATTCTACCATTAACATGTTTTATATAATTATGCTGTTTAGTGCCCGTGACATTTAGCATATTAATGAGAGACTCAGCAGTACCGAAAAGAGATACCATGGTTGAATTATTTAAGTTACTCCAAGGAACCATAGGAAGGTTAAAGTCACCAGCTATAATAAAGTCAGAGTTTGGATTTAAATTAATAATAGAAGAAATATTATCAAAAAAACTATAATAGTCACCAGTTTTGGCATTAGATATGTAGGGAACATTAATATAAAGCAACTTCCCATTATCACTTCGAATGCCAACCCATACTTCCTCTTTAAACACTTCCCATTCAAAGTTTCTAAAAGAGTTTATGGATTTTTTATGGATTGCAATAAGGCAACCACCACCATCTTTTTTATCTGGAAATAAATTTAAATCGCGATCTCTTCTGTATACAATAAAGTCACTTGAGAACAACTCACCATCAAAAATGTCAACATTCAGAAATGTCTCACTCAAACAGATAATATCGTAACTACACGCCAAAATATTTTTACGAAGAATATTAGTTTTTGTTTGGAGACCTTGTTACGTTATGCGACCGAACGATCACATATCGTAAACAGATTATCCCGCAATCTCCATCCGCAGCATATGCCGGCTAATGCGCAGTCTGGGGGGTCGGTAAGATGGAGCCTTGCAGGGACTTAAGTTGCTGCTACAAAAAGAAAATCACGAACCGATCACGCACCTCACATACTCGACTCCCTGATCATCAAAAACTTTAAACCATCATTATTTTTTTTACATTTAGCATCTTAACAAAGTACGTTGGTATGCATTTGTTTTATTAGTGGTATACATATATGAGGAAAAATGTAAAAGGTACATTAATATAACCCAATGGTAAACTACTTTAATACAAACAATAATGGTTGAATATTATTTCCGATAGTTAACTCAAAACAAAAAAAAAACAAATTGTAATCCTCGCCAAGAAGACGATACTGGGGGTGCTGCTGGAATATCTGGTCAATACACGAGCTCGGGTATTTCCTAGAAATAAAAAAAAAACGAACGAAAAAAAAAACGAACGAAAAAAAAAACGATTACACGAAGATGAGCCAACGGTTGACCATGCGTTCCCGTTATTCAAAAAGACGCCACACCTCGACTCGTTACCGTCAACCGGAACTCCAAACCGCCAACGAAATCCCCAGCTTGCCGCAGCGTAACTTTAGTGTTTGTGTTTTTGTATGCTACCACCTCGTTAATATTTATCGCACAAAAAAAAATCACAATTGGTTTTTTTTTTCTTTTGTTTTTAGAGATTGTATCCAATTTATACTAGTTCATTTGCTTTTTCACAATGTGGAATAAACCATTTCACAACAAGAAAAAAAATTGTTTTTTTCGTTTGGTGCTAGTGTTCCACAAATCACTTTATACCAACTCACTTAGTATCCTTTCTAACCACACAAGTAATCAATAGGAATCTTGTGTCAATTGTCAGCGACGTAAACTCTTTACTCGACTTATTTTTCAATCGGTCAATTAAAACAACAAATATGGCTCGTTTTTGGTGTTTGAGTTTTGTTACTTTTTTTTTTTGTTGTCTTACAAGTTTTACTTTCAACAATTATCCACCGACTCATGAAAAAACCAAACCAAAATTTCTTTTTTTTCTCCTCTCACAAAAACAAAAAAAAAAACCATCCAAAACAAAAATCGTTCGCCATTACACCAAAAAAAACAATCTCCACATTCACCACAAAAAAAAAAACGCCTCATCGCCATCAACCGAAACGGCCACCACACACAACATGCCAAATACAACACCAACATGCAAATACATAATCGGCATTCAGGCCACATTAAAACAACTTAAATAAAAACGGGTGACTCACAAGGAACTGCACACCGCACGCGGGAACAACCAAAACCGATACAACCGGACAACAAAAAAAATGGTTACGATGTATCGTAACAACCTCTTACTTTCATTGTTATGATTACAATCTAAGATTTGAAAAATAAAAATTATAAAAAAAAAACTAGAAATTAGGATCCTACTGATTGTGGTTCAACAGCCCCTCAATGATTTCAATTGAGTTCAATTTAATTATTTTTCTTTATCACTTTCCTGCATAATATGTTGCCACGTTGTGACCATACAAACTTATAGTTCCGGGTTGTTTTCAATTCTCAGGCTTTCTTCATGATTAGTTGATTAGCAGCAGAAAGATGATTTGTTGAAAAAATCGCGATACTACCATTACCGTTGCTCAAACCTATGTCAGATGGTGTTATGCTTCGATTTAGTTGAAGTTTTTTAATTTTGTCGAAACTGCATCACATTCAATGATTAAAGGTGGTATATTGGATTCAGAATTTTTTATTCGCATTCTCGAAATTCGTATAATTTGCTTTTCACATGATGGCACTTCTAAAAATGTCAAAAATTGTTTCAATATAATTGGTCGATTTTCATCTTTACCGACTGGTATTCCATGAAGCAGAAAATTCCTCAAGCGGTTTACATCGTCAGCAAAACCAAGTTGATCACGTATTAACTTCAATTCACTATTTAGTTTTGCATTAAAACTTTCTAAAATGTTGATACGACTTTCATGATCAGACAGAATTGCAGACGACCTTAACAGTTCGTCAAAGTTTGAATTCAAAGAATTTAGTGATGCGGTGAAACTGTCTTGCTGAGTTTTCAGATTAGCCAAATCAGACGAAACCCTAGATAATGTGCGTTTAAAATTCACTTTCATCATATACAATTACAGAATTTGACACATTTTCAGCTTTGTATTCACTGCAATTCCAATTAATTGTTCCACCATCAATTTGACTAAAAATGGCATTCTTACAATCAGGTTGGTGCACTCAAGATGAAAACTATTTTTGCACGTAACACATTTAACACCGTTTTTGGTTTTAATAAATTTGTTATTACAACTTGTACACTTATTCATATTAATAATGCGTTAAAACACAATACTATTGTCAATTATTAGCGGTTTGAATAACTGCAATATTCCGTACAATATGACGTCACTGAGGTAGCCGTATGTAGATATTATAAAGGTTTTAAATCAGTTTTGTTTCAAAAGAAATGAAAACGGCATAATATGTATATTAAATTAATATCAATAATCACTATTTAATCACAATTAGTATTATAATCTCGATCGATAATTAAACTAGCACAATCTTAAGGATGCGACTTTCCACTTATCCAAGAATATTCAATATAAAACTTAATTATTCTTTGCTTTTCTTTTTTTTTTTTTCTTTTTATTTTAAAACTTGTTTTTAATATTTTATTATAATTTTTGTTGTTTACTCTACAACGATTGAAACGAGAATGATGTGTTTAATATGTGTTTAATAGTGGAACAAATAAAGTATAATTAGTTCAATAAGCTAACCTTGAAAAAATTTATGTTATGAACAAAAATTCTTGACAATTCTAGATGTATGAATACTTTTATGGTTAACAGTATATATTTAACGTACCGAAGATAGTCCTTCTACGGTCTCCAGTTTTTTTTATGACGGCTACCCTATTCTTTTTTTCCTTGGGAATATGAAATTGGAAGTTTTGATGTTTTTCTAGCATTCGCGTATTCAGGCCCAATTTCAGCTTTCATCCTGGATATTTGATATTTAAAAATGTAAAAATCATTTAAAGGAATCAAATATTCTGGATAGGAAGCTAAATACGTAAAACTAAATGCCCGAACAGAAATCATAATTCCAGGTACGTTCAAGAGAGATGACATTGTTTAGTATTCCTAAACAGGGTCAGAACACTTAAAACTAAATTTTGAAATTTTTAATTTACATTTTAATTCCGTTCTTTAAACTGTAGTGTTAAACCATTTAATTTTACTAATATTAGTACCTTTAATATAAATAAAAACTAATTTGTTCAACAAATTTATAAAAATCTGCCGACTTCTATATAGAAGTGCGATTTTTTTTTTCTAAAATTGTTGTAATTTTAAATGACACCATTAAGAACATTTATAGATCAAATGTCCCGTGCCAACTGGGTATCTTTAGAAAAGTCTAATAATAGCAAATCAATTACCTATGCTTATGAAAGCAGATATAACCGCGGTCGGAGTACTACAGCTAGATTTATAATACTCAAGAATTTATGTATAATTTTTTCCAGCACCTTAGATAAACCTAGATAAAACCAATCCCGACCAAGTCTACTTTTAAGTAATTTAATTTTTAATATTTTCTCAAGTTTTCATTTAATAATGATTTTGAAATTTTATTTAAATTATCTATTAGGATTTACGTTATGTAAAAGGCCTTGTCTTCAGATTTCTCTTTCCTCCAGATTTGATTTTATTTAACATTTGCAACCCTGACCTTTTATATATTGCATATATCTACAAAACCTAATATCTCTGTTTGCAGTGCAAAAAATTGAAGTTTTTATCAAAAGATTAAGGGCTTATAATAAATCATTATTTTGTTCTGATATTATAGTACATTTATCACAGTCACTTGATATACTTTTTTTGTGCTTTATATGTCGATATGGATTGTATTGATGTCTCTATTTCTTGCCTCCATTATTTCTTTCTCGTCACTGAACGAAAAATTTGATTATTTCCTCCTTTTTGTTGATGGGGGGGAACAAACTGTTGAATGTCTGTGCGTATTGTTATTTATTTATTTTATTTTTTCTCATGGTGACGCATATCATTTATCTAGTTGGTTAGGTTGTTAAAAAAATAAAATCGGTTTGCAAGATTTATTTTGCTTTAGAATTTTTCCTGGAGAAGAGATAAAAAATTAGAATCGACAGTTTGGACTGCACTAGCCAACAAATAAAGCGATTCTAATAAATTATACGGTTAATGCTGAGTTGTCAATTTTTTGCTTTACCAAAAATGCTTTCTTAACCTTTTTACTTGTTACTATAATAGGGTGGGTGTACATTCCTTGCGGACAACCATACATGTCTACGCCTTGTTTGAAAAGCAAAACACCATAACAAATATTCTAAATGGCAACAGTTGCAATAAAATAACAAATCTTCAGACAATTATTATCGCAAAGTCTATTAATTTTATAGTAATAAAGTAGCAGCATAACGATGGTTTTATTACATAAACAGCAGCAATTTATATAAAATATTACACATAAATATTTTATTTAGCAGCTAAAAGCAATCATAAATAACTTAAGAAATTTGCCAAATTTATTTAAGGTGTCTAGCTTATGGTGCAAAGTATATAACAAATTTATATTCATAAATCTAATTTATTTTGATAAATATTTTTTCTGTCTAGCGGAATATTACAGGAAAATGTTTTTCTGATTGTGTCCTATGATACGTCAATCTCATTTTCATCCCATTTAATAATAAATTTGATTTTGTTTTTCTCAAAAAAATACATTTGTTGATTCTTGTTATCTAATTTATATCCTTCATGAAATTTGTGAATAAAAAAAAGTCTGATAAAAAAAATAATTATAAGATCCAATTTTTGGTAAATTTCAAGTGATCTTGCCAATTCGTAGGTATCAATTAGGCGAAACCATATTTGTGGTTTGATTTGTTAATTATCGATAAATCCACATAACAATAAACATAAATAAAACACAAATGTAGGAGGGTTTCAAGTCTACCTTTTGACACGTACTTTGGTCCTTGACCAAAAACTTAGCTTAGATTACGTACAGCACGAGGCACAAGGTTGCAGAAACAAATGTACCTACGATACGGGCACTTTAAATACCAATTTCTCAAATAAGCGTTCTTACACTTAATTGTAACAGTCTAATCGGTAAGACAGGCCTGCATGAATTGCCTTTGCTCCTAAATAAAATAAACTACCTAAAACACACTCATGTGTCACAAAGACATCTCGACAGGCTCCTTCAAAATTCTCCTTTTTTCTGGAAAGTCACTCCTTCTGTTCAATTTGGGTAATAAATTAGCTATCAAATAGAAGTATCATATGCTCGTTATTCGTTTTGAAACTGCCATTGAAACAGTTAAAATGGAGGACTAAATATAAAATCGTAAGGTTTCTGCAACGATAAATTAATTAATTATTCCTTCTAGAAATGTCAAATTTTATATTAGTAACAAAGTACCACACAAAAGTCAGCTATACATACAAAATATTGGTTCTGGAGTAAGTCAAAGCTATGTTCTTGTTCCTACTACATTCAATGCAGACCACACCTAAAGCAAAATTGTTAATATTTGCTTATGTCCACCCCCGCTTCCTAATCAACTAAATGTTCATCTAGCATACGTTTGTCTAAGCTCTACTCATCATCAATTTTGCGAGTTTAGAAAAGCTTAACTTGAAATTTTCGACCAAGATTTCCTGGTAGCATTCTCCGCCATCTTGAAAAAGGGGAAAATTTTGTTTTTTTGCCATAACTCGGCTCTCCATCATGTGGTTCTCCATCATAGTACGAAAATTTTTAAGGATCCTTGTAAAACTCGAGCCACGTTTACACTTGGTGATATGTACGGAATATATGGTTGCGTGCTGCGCTTTTGGTAAGGGGGGGGGAGGGGGTAGGGAGAAGTGGTTCATATTATTTTTAGTCACTGATTTAGCAAAGCGGAGGAATCGTAAAAACATTTATAGAAATTTCCTGGTTGTTACCGCCTTACCACCATATAGAGCGATGAGGAATTATTCTCCTAGGGAAGTCAGAACCTGCGAATCGATTTTTTCTTGTTCGAATAATTCCAATGATGACTGTAGCCCGTATGCTTTTCGAGATTGTTGATAAATTTTCATTTGGCAATATTAAAGGCGATGAGGTATCGCCACCGCTAAAAGCATGAAGGAAAAGTATGTTGTCGAGAACGGACTTATCATGCCTCATACTAGCCGGAGAATAGAGTTTTGCGGGTGTAAATACTTCCTTTTCCTGGTTATCGGAAATATATGTTTGTCTTGCCCTGTGCGAGTCGAAAGTTATCTTTGTTTCTGTCCCTTGGAAGAAAGTTATTTTGGATAACTTATAGAACTGTAGTTTCATCGAATGTAAATTCTGGCGATTGGTGGTTTTCTCTAATATAACTGTGACGTTCTCTCTAAAGTATTGTTGCAGAGATCCTGTCCATTACTAAGTTGCGTTAGTCCGTTACCCAGATGTCCGTTACTAAGTTGTAAATTTTCCACCAAAGGTTTGAAAGCATTACATAACAATGAATTGTTTCATTTACGCATTCATTTTTCGGTGAATAAAAGCAATGGAAACGGAGCGAGCTCGTATGTTAGAAATTGTTTCATATCAGTCTCGGAGTTATTCGCAATCCATATCCTTTGGAAAAGTAAGAGTGGGTTGATCGGAACTGGAGGCTATGAACGACAAGGACTCGAAATTTGGTCCTATGATTTTAGTAATCATGTCGCAACAAACTTCATATGCACGATGACAATTAATTTTCTGGTTTGCGACAACTCCTGTGCCAATAGAAATTAATTCATTATTTTCAGGGAAAGGATAATGCATAGCGAGCCACATGTCTAGTTTCTCAATGTCGAAATTGTCTCGAGAAATCCGCGAGGGTCCCATGTCGATGTGCTGTTCGATGGTTAAACAAGGTACTCCGGAGAAATTTTCAAATTGTTCGTAAATGTTTTGAAGCTGAACCATGCCCAAAGTCCACGAGGCTATCTTGCTGTCAGCAATTCCATATCCTTGTGTCAGTCCTGTTCTCTTTATGGATAGCTTAAGAGTCTGCTCTGTCGTCATGTCTGATATAATATTTCCAGATCAATATCAAGAGTTCGCATGTTCCGCAGGCGTAAATGAGTAGACTTCGTATATAGGAAATTTCCGCTGGCATGAAAAAAGGGAAGCATTATTTGGATGGTATTAAGGTGAAACTCCCAATTAACTGACCTTTCTGCCTCTATGAAGTTCTTTTCCAGAGAAACCATTCAATGGTATTGTGCCCATTGTTTCGCCACTGGACCGTTTTCATGATAACGGAGATGGTAGCATTCTCCGCCATCTTGGAAACGATCCAACGGCAAAACTATGGAAATCTTGGTGGACAATTTCAAGTTATGGGTTTTCTAAGCCCTCTCTACACAATACATAAAAATCAGCCAGTTCGATTCATTTGCATTTCCAAATGTATTTAATGACTGGACTATGTATTGTTTATAAATTTCGAGTTATGGTTTTATGACATATATTACAAAAACAACAACATTTTAAAGTTTAAAAATACTTTATGTTTCAAGACAATTTTCAGAAATAAACATTTTCATGACTCGATTTTTCAATTTATGAACATTTTCGAATAAACACGAAACAAATGCTCATAATTCTAATAAACGAACAGTTTTATGTACCTTATTTCAAGCTTAGTAAAAAATACAGTCGAAACTGGAGGCTCTTATTTATACAGTTGGATTATGCAAAGCCATCTAAAAAACGAAAGTTTTTCTAAAGGAATTAGAAACGAGGAAAACCCCAAACTTTTCATATAAAACATATGGGAAATTACTTTTTTTCTAAGGTATTCTGAGGTATTTTCATAAATGTTTAAATTTCAACATACGAGTATATGAACATCGGTCAAGAAAATCGTTTTCATTTTCTTGTAATAATAGATTAAAATTTTAAAATTTTTTGTAACAACAGCCTACTGGTCAAACTGAAATTAAAGCTTACTGCAAATCATGTGGTCACTAAGGTAATACAATTTACATAGATGGCAGCACAAATTTGGTAAAATCGTACCAAAAATTACCACCTGGGAAAATTTCAAGGTAGGTACACTAGTAAAATAAATTCAGCTAGTATTTCACAAGGTCAGAGCCACCTTTCATGTATTTTTCAAAATGGAAGTTCGATAAAAATATTTTAGACATTATTTATTTTTAATATTTCTGCAATTAATATTTATTTAATACCAATTTAGCCTTTATTTATGTTGTTGTTAAAGATATTGTTACGTGTTTGCCTTGTCAATCAAGGTTCGTACACTGAAAAAAATCCTACATTAATGCAAACAAAAAATGCATTAATATTTAGAAAAAATCGTTAAAACTGAGCCGGAACGACCCTTCTTTAATAGTACGAAAATCATACGTTAATATGGTGAAACACATAAAAAAATGTATTTTATGTTTGACTACTTACGTTGTAATATTTATGAATTGATTCATATAAGATACGAAAAATGTTATAATTTTAATGTAGTTAAAAGCATTTGTGGATGAACAAATTCTTATTGTTAACGTAAGAAAGTAAAGATAATATGAAATGATTCGTAACTATAATGAAATGCTACATCATATTAACGAATAAATTCATACATATAACTATTAAAATTCATTATTTGTGCATACGAAATTATTCGTATATAGGAAGAACGGCATACTCAGTGGTTAAGAATAATACACAAATATGATGATTATTTTCCAAAGTATATTGAATATTTTATATGTGGTAACGGGTTCATAATTGATAAACAAAATTACATAATATTTATATAGAGTTCATAATAGGAACGTATTTCTGGGTCGTTTGATAAATAAATTCGTAAAATTTATACAGCGGAGTATAAAAAAATAAAAAACATAAAATTTCCTTATAATATTACTTAATTGATTTAATTTAAATAGAATTTGATAAAATGTTAGGCTTTCAATTCTAATATTTTGTATTAAATTATAAGCATATTATCACATTTGCTTTTAATAAACTAGAACTTAAAAATAATATAACTATAATCAGAAAAAAAATATAATATGAGCAGTAAGCGCCGTGTTGATATTCGAATTCCAAAGTTTCTCCCATTTTGGTATTCTTGAGAACGTCCTTTTCGTGTATAAACTTTCAATATTTTTAAAACTATGATAGTGATGTTCTGTTCTGTAAATTACACTCACATTTACTTTTTATTTTTGTTACCTGATCTGTTCGCAATACCCCAAATGCGGTTTTAATGCCTAGCCTTTTCCTTGTGCTGAACTTACAGACTGAGGAACATTTATAAGGTGGATGGTGGCTCGTGAAGTCCTCCTTGTTCATGTTAGATATTTGACATTATTTTGCAAGCAACAATAAAAAAATAAAAATATTATTAACACAATAAATTTCTAGTCCCGTATATCACATGACTTATAAATTTATACATTATTTATATTATGAAATAGTGTTTTCCGCACAAAAATGTTCTCGTTTTGATTTAACGGAATGAGAATTCCGACAAAGTCACGGACAAAACGAAAACACTTTTGCGTACAACACTAATATAATTTTAACACACAAAAATTTATTATTTCATTAAAATTTATTTTATTAATTTGAAGAAAATGTTCTTATTCATCACAAATTTAACAAAATAAATGGACGTTCGTAAGACACATTTGGTGGGGGGGGGGTGGTTTGGCGTCTATTGGAGGGGGGGATCAAAGTTGAGTAGATTAATCTACCAGCTCCGTAACCTTCCAGTAGGGTGCGCATCACGTGGGCTGTTCTGGTCTTGTCATTAGGCAGCTACGTGATGGGTACAATTGTGTAAGGGGTAACCTGTTCACAATTCGCAAGTGTACGTACTGCCTCCTCGTGGCAACCACTGGTAACTAAGGCCACTTGGCACATTTTAGGCCATTTGGCACAGGCTAAAGTACGGCGCTAAAGGAGAAAACCTTGACAAAAAACCCTAATCTAAGGTGGAACAGCATATGCCGAAAGATGAATGGCTGATAGGTTAATCAGCCCAAAATATGCGGACTCTGGATACCAGGCACCCTCCAGTTTTATTTAGCCTTCCTGTAGTATAGCTGGGTGACCTACAGGTGATTTGCAATTCCCAGCAACTCGTAAGAGTAAAATCAAACGGAATACGGGGCAGGAGTAGGAATATACGGGAGTGGGACAACCCTCTCGAGGTCCTTGAGCTCCAATGCTACCGTCTTTCTAGCGGAACTACATGCTGTAGTAAACATCTAGGAGGGAGAGCAATAAGCCCAGATAGTATGTATCACGTACCGGGAGGCAATATTGTCAGGTTCATTAAGAACCTGAATATTGACTGGACGGATAATTAAGCAGGGGCCAGCACAATAGATCTTTTAGGTCGCAGTGCGAAGTGGCTGATCGCCCGCATGGCCCCCCCAATTAATAATAATAATAATAATAAGACACATTTCAGTAAGCACTTTTCCCTAACTTTAACGTTTGATTTATGGTGATGAAAAATTTTAATTAGAGACGGAGATGAAAAAAAAAAAATTTCTAAAACATACACACTCAACGTACATTTAAAAGCCGAATTATAATATTCGTGTATTTCAGTGCCAGATTCGTTAATACGACGAACAATAAGTATTTAACATATATTTTCGTACATAATCTTATTCATAAATATTATGAATTGTTCACAAATGTAAGTAACAAAATTCACAACAAAATTGTGGTTAACGAACGCCATTCGTAAATAAAAAAAACGCAGTAAATTTTTTTCAGTGTATCAATGGAGTGTGAATAAAAGAAAACACTTCAGTTTAACACAAACGAATTTATTTATTAAGCACCAAAAATAAATTCAACACAATTTATTACTAATAATTCACAAAATCACTTTTTATAATATTCGCACCAAATTTACTGATCAGTTTTACTTTTTATATCTCACTAATTCACTTTTAATACTCTCGCTTACTGAAAACTAATCATCCCATTCGATCTCGTTAGCTCCTTATATACCCAAACCAAAACTTCTAGAAATTTCATGACTTTTCCAGTAAAAGTAGTCTAGAAACATTTAGAACAGTTGTATCATGGAAAATTCTATTTTAGTACAGTAAAACTTTGCGCTATTAATTTAACTTATTCTATTCTATCCTAGATGTCATCGTAACAACATGTTAGAAAACATTAATATTGTGTATTAGAAAACATTAATATTGTGACAGTGACACCTAGGATGTAATAGAATAAGTTAAACTAATAGCTTAATGTTTTGCTGTACTAAATTGTTCTAAATATTCCTAAAGCGCGTTTTTTTATTCGCTCCGGATAGCTGCTATCGAGAGCCGTCATTTTTATACGCCTAAATTTAAATTTGACGCGCTATTTATTGGTAAACTAAACTTATTTAACATCAAACTATCGTTTTTAATTCAATTGTTTAGTGAAAACTTGATATAAAAAATATTTGGCTCTACCTATTTATACGGAGCGCTATCCGGAGCCACTTTTCATATGACGGCTCTCAATAGCAGCTATCCGGAGCGAATAAAAAAACACTACACTAGACTATTGTTAAAAAGTCATGAAATTTATAGAAGTTTTGGTTTGAGTATATAAAAAGGCGATCGAAGTCGAATTGGATTATTAGTTTTCGGTAAGCGAAAGTATAAGGAATAAAAAAGTGAATTAAAAGAGATTTAAAAAGTGTTTTAGTGCGATAAATAAATTAAAAGCGATCAGTAAAATTGCGCGAATATTAAAGTGATTTTGTGAATTATCGTTAACAAATTGTGTTGTAATAATTCTTGTGTGAAATAAATAAATTCGTTGGTGATAAAATGAATTGATTTTGTTTTATTCACAATTCAGTGATACGAACCTTGATTGACAAGGCGAAAACGTAAAAATATAAATGTTTTATAATATTTTCTCGTTTTTCATTGAAAAATTTCAAGCTGAAAAACAACATTTTTACTATGGATTCCTATGGCGAACAATTAAAAGTTGTATTATTTAAAAGCTTCTAAAAAATTTTGACATATGATTATGGCTCTATAATCTGATAGTATACATACAAATGTACATAGATATTTTTTATATACAGTTTTGGTTCAACCAACACTAAGATAATTCGATTTTTAAAAATATTTTTGAATACCAATTTTCTCCCTAATTTTCACTTGAAAACTCTGTTCTAGAAAATCTATTTTTTATAACAGATTATAATATTGAATTTCAAATAGTCACTCCTAAATTATTTTTTTTGTTGCAGATTGCTACCTAACTATCTCATTTTGCTCATAAATCGACACCCGTACAACACGAATATATTCTCTTATATTCTCTACTTCTGAAGACCTTTTTGATTATCTGTAAATAACCCAACCAAAGGTGTATTTTTAGTGTGTAACAGATTTATAAATCGATGGTTCATTTCCTGCGTGCAAAAATGTTGTATTGCGTCTTAACCCGCACATAAAGTTTTCTACTTTTACTTGTGATTGTCCTCCAAAACCTCACCTAAAATTTTTTTAGATTAGGAAATTTCGTGAAATCAAGAACACTTTCTAAAATTTCTAAATTTGTTCAAGCGACAATATTATATTCTAAACGCCCAGATGATCTAGTATATGGTTTTATTGAAAACTTGTTCTTATACAAGGTGTCGCACAACATGCTTTCTGAATTTAAATATATTGACAATTGAAAAAGGTTGAATTACTTTGGGTTGCTTGATTTTGGTTTGCAATATGTTAAAATTTTTCTGACAGGATGAAATTTTCCAGAACCCTCAAGATGTTTCGAGGTTACCAGATTATTTGAGTCTTATCGAGATTTTTGGAAGTCCGGGTTGTTATATATGTTGCTTGGCTTCCCCATGGTTCGATATATTCGAGTTTTAGAGTGGAGATGCTTGCTTGACAAATTATTAGCATCATGCAACTTTCGAAATGATTAGAAAATTGATTTTGTGTTGCATAATGTTCCGTGGTGATTAGTGATTAGTGCTGAATGTTGAGTGGCTAGTTTTCTTCCAGGAACCGTTGTGAAGTTACCATAAGATTTTTGTTCATAGAAGAAAATTAGCCTGAGGATTTTTAAAATTTCAACGTATCTGAATTCAGAGAGTATAGCGGAAAGTCGATATTCACGTCGATTCAATGAAATCTTCTATTCTTCTTGAAAAATCTTCTTCAATCAAATAGAAGAAATCCAAAATAGAAGATTCTTTTATTTTGCTATTCAGTGTAGCAGTGGGATTCTAACCTTCTATTTTTATAAACGAAAGTTCGAAATCGAATTTTTTTCTTCTATTTGATGTAAACGTCAAAAAAATGTATTACCAAAAAAGCAACAGCTGTGAACAAAAGGTTTCAAAAGGAGCTTAATTATTCTTTAAATGGATAATCAAAACAAAAGTAATTAAATATATCCTGATAAAAAAAATTTAAATCCTAAATTTTTCCTATGTTTACAAAAATATTGCCAGAAAAGGACACTATTCGAGAGGAAAAAACCACATTAGAACAAAAAGAAATTCACGTCGCGTTTATGGAGACGAACGAGGCGGCGTTCCTCACAAAAAAACCAAGCGACAAATCAGTTGATTATTTATGGGAGGGGTACCAATAAAATAAAGGCCGATTGGAAAAAGGTATTGTAATAAAAATAATTGCCAAAAGTTTAATAATTATGTATTCCTTGTTTTAAGTATTCGACAATTGGAGGTATGTTAGCAATTTTAAGGCACGCGTGTTTAAAGCATTAATAAACCTGGTGGTGGCATAAACAAATGTAAGCCTCTCTCCGAATTAGAAAATCGGGCTCTTGTTTGCTGGGGGAAAATTGTTGTCGAGGGAATCCAGAGGTGTCATCGCTGGGCTTTCAAAACCAACAAATCGAATTGGAATACATCGAAATAGAAGAAATTCAGTTGCAACATTCGAAGAATGATGCTATTCCGTTACCTGAAAGTAGCAAGAGACCTCGAATTGGGAGACTTACCGCAGGAGATAAATTTATTTGTAATTTTTTTATACTTACATATGTACTAATTTACAACTATGTATGTATACTATTTTAGATAGGCAATTCCATCAATTCGCAGAGCAAGCTGAGCAGGAGAGGTCCAGAGCCCACACCGAACTTAATGTCACTTTGAATGATATTAGCAGTTAATTAAAAGAAATTTGCGGGCACCTAAAAACTATTGCCGAAAAAACATAGGCATTAGTGAGGATGAGACTGACAATTTGTGATGAAATGAAATTACGCTTATTATTAATAAAATTGAAATACTTTATTTTTATAAATGAAAATATTTATTGTATGAAATTTTAATTATTTATTACAAATTTTATAAATTAGTCGCATATTGGTCTCGAATTTGTTACCCTAAATTGCGCCATTGATTTCTATTAATGGAGAAAATCCCTCGTTTGCAAGTTCTAAGCCGTCTAATTCAATTAATTCTTCAGCATCTATTGCTCTATCATTCAAAAATTTGTTGTGTAATGCAAATATAGCATATATGATTTGGGCTGCTTCCTTAGGGGAATAATGCAAAACCAGATGGCGTAACAAACATCGAAATCTACCTTTCAATACCCCAAACAAGCGCTCGATACAGTTTCTTGCAGTATTAAACTTCGAATTAAACCGAATTTCAGTATCGCTGGATGGACTGGCGTACGGAGTGAAAAGCCATGGTTCCAATGGAAATCCAGAATCACCTGAAATTGAATATACATACTACAATTTAGCAAAGTCTTACATATTTTTTAATTTATTCTTGACAAATGATAAATTCCGTTTGAGTGTCAATTGAGGAATATCTATTTGAGAAATTGTTTCTCAGTTGCTCCATATAGCTGAATCATGCACTGATCCTGGAAATGATGCGTCAGCATATAAAATTTTCATGTCGGCACTACAACACTTGAAAATAAAATTATTTTTATACTGCAAACAAAAAAATATACATCGAATATTTTACCACCAGCGAATTTATGCTATGATATCCTTTTCTGCAAATATATTAATTGGCAGGTGTCTCAACTGAATTTTCCGGTAGGGCGATTATTGATATTTGGACACCGTCAATAGCACCGATTATATCCCTCATTCCATATTTAACCTAAAATCTATTAATAGATCATTATGAAATTTTAAAAATTATTAAATCTTGTAAATTTTTTTCTTACCTTATTTTGTTTCTAGTTTTTTCCAAAATAGTTGTCGGAAATGTTATGTGCTTTGGCACCAAATATTTGTTAATTAGGCAAGTTACATTTTCTATACACCTAGAAACATTAGGTTGTGACAGGCTACATTGTTGCTAGGGAAAAATGCAAAGTAGCTAGCACCTAAGAAATAAGACTCACATATGTACCTTCTATTTGTATTTTAAAATAATTCATACAAACTTGTAATTTAAATGGTATTGAGTGGAAGCGAGATTTTGCTGCTAACTCAGATAACAATGTCACGACATTTCTCTTTTGCAAACGAAAATATTTGTGGAATACACTATAAGGAAGCGCAAAAGGACCCTCGTTCATTCTTATGTTCTTCAGTCTCATTTTTAGTTTTTGTCTAAAAAAATATATTTAATTAAATTTTTGTAAACAATTAATAAATTTCCCTACGTAGCAATGCGCTTTTGGCGGTTTCTTTCCCTTGCATTAAATAAAAATCCATTTTTTAAATTAATTAATTGATTTAATCAGAAAAGACGGAAATGAAAACACAATCATATAAGAACACAACCCGCTTTTGATAAAAATCGAACAAAAAATATTTCTTCTTATCATAAAAGTCGAATTTGTATGTCTTCTATTTTTAGTAGAAGTCTTCTAAGCGAAAAAATCAAAAAATTTGCTTTTTTTAAATGTGGAATAGCCATTCTTCTATTTTTTTTTCCTCCTATTTTAACATTTAATAATTTTCATACAAAAGTATAGAAGAATAGAAAATATTGAAAATAGAAGATGTACCAAATGATGATGTGTCCAAAGCTGAAAATATTTCCCAGTTGCGGTTTTACGGATTTGCTTAAGAATTGCGTGGATAAATTGCAGCGGTGGCATATCATTTTTCACTCATAAGAGAATAAAAGGTTACCTGAGGTCGTCGTCTTTAGGGCTATGTAAATTGAATAATAATTTATTGTATTATCGATAGAATCCGATTTCTTGGAAAATATTGATCATGAATGGAGCCAATCTTTTGGGCTCCGATGGTATTAACCCAAAAAACTATTACAAATCTTTGACTAAACTTTTAGTTATTCTGTTCCATTGCTATTTGGAAAATAGCTGATGTTTTTTCGTTCTTCGGAACTTTTACAAAATTAATTAATGACATGTGGGCTTGCACACCGAAGACCAGCCTGGCTGCAAACAAACGAGTTCAAAACGATCTCGTCTGCTGACGGAATGTGGGAGGTGTATATGCCTTCTACTAATATTTTAATGACATGTTCTTGGCGAACCCTTATGAACTTGTGCTAAACTGTCCATAGAAGTACAAACTGAATATCAAAAATAAAACTCTTGAAGACTGAACTATCAAACACTTATTATCCAATTTTATCATTCCTTCCGTGCTGTCATTATTCCATTGATAATGCAGTACAAATATTGTTGCGAGCATTTCTTTTTTCGGAGCAGTTTTGCAGAATCAAAATCCATTTGGCTTCACAAGGGCATCCGGGGGCACTATTCTGGTTTTCCCAGCGAATTGCTAATTGGGAATTGATTTACTGTTAGTTTTTAGTGTATTTTATACGAGTAGGTAACAAATTTTATTTAAAAAAAAAGATTTTTAAAAAAAAGCAGAATTTTGAATAACACTTCATTGCCTAATTTTTACGCAAATGTACAATAATTAAACGTTTTGAAATTTTTTTTAAAAATTATCCGATAATCATTGCACTAAAAATGCATCAAAAAATTTAGTTTTTTGTATATTTTAGGGGTATATGCTCCAATCGGTTGTAAATAAATTATTTGCTCTACAAATTGACTGATTTTAACATGAAGTTTTCAATTGAGAATTATTATTGTTTTGTGTTTTATTTGCTTTTGCGACTGAGTAGTAAAAACATTATAGGGTTAAACACCCATTAGTGGGCCCCCATTCCAATAGCGAGCACAGGACATAAGTTTTATTAAATATTTAGAAATAGGGTAAAACCCCCAATAGCAAGCACCCTTAGGAAGGGACACTGCTTACTGTGCTTATAACTAAGAAACGAATATTCTGAATCCTTTATGATAGTGAAACGATTAACTACGGAGCATCTAAGTGTTAAATAAATTAATAATCTAGGATTTGGAAATAAAAAATAAATCTGTTTTTGATCATAATTCACAGCAAGGTCCATTTTGCAGTAACGAGCACTAAAAAACTAGTAACGAGCATCTATTGTTTCTCAAAAGTGAGCACCGTAACTTTATTAATCAATTTTGGAAAGGTACAATTATTAATCAATTTTAAATAGTAAAACATTTATTAATACAAAAATTCTTTGGTTTATTAAAAAACATCAAACCCATAAGTGTAACTGCTAAAATTAGATTTCCTTAGCTGCATAACTGCATAACTAGAATATATTGTTAATTAAAAGTTAAATCACATTCATTTCATTTCACAATTTGATCGCAATGGATCGCAATATTAAATAAAAATTCAGTTTAAGAAACAACTAAAATTCTAATTGTACCCGCGCATTTAAAACAAAGCCCGTCTACCACTTCGCTGTTCAAAAATTTTGTTGGCGTGTTATTTATTCCACAAAAAAGATCTATTAGCTCCCTATTTGATGGCACTTCTGAAGATTGATCATTAGCCGTTACTTCATTTAACCTGCTAGCAGTTAGGGATTTTTTCTGCGTCACTTTCTTGCGTTCCAGTTTACCTAGTTTCGGAACAGTTGGTTAGCTGGGTCTTTTCATAATTTTTTTTAAATTTTCTTTTATATGTTTCTTTTGTAGCCTATTTACTTTATCTGTTTCTTTTGCCTTTTCAGCTTCTTACATTGTATGTTTCTTTTTGTATTCGTTTTCCTGCCAAAGTTTTGAGGTAATTCTAAACAAATGAATTGTGCTTAGGTTTAGTCGTTTTTTTCTCTGAAGTTTTATTTTACACAAAATAATCCTTAATCTATAATGTCTCGTTTTCGTTATTTTCTGTATTTAAAAATACCACTAGAAGATTTTCGATCCGGAAATTTGGATCTTCCGTTAAATTATGATTTGATGCCTCCCCTGCAATTTCAGCAACAATAGGTATTGGTTCATCCTCTATATTTCTAGCTGAAACAGAATTTGTGCTGTTCATTAATGGGATGATGATATTGTCTATTATCGTCGATTCAAGTTGAGGTACTTCTGTCAATTTAACATAAATTTCGTGCAGAAATACAAAATCTTAAGAGTAAGTTGCTTGTGTATTTGAGAAATTCTTCAACTCTTTTAATTTGTGTGGATGGTTTTGGCGTTTACTGGAAAGGGGGGGGGGCACCAAAGTTGAGACCAGAGTAATGAGACCAAAGTTGAGACCAGAGTAATCTGCCATCTCCGTAACCTTTCGGTGGGGTGCAAATCACGCGAGCTTTTCTGGTGATGTTTAAGGCAGCTGGCGTGATAGGTACAATTGTGGAAGGGGTAACCTGGTCACAATTCGCAAGTGTACGTACTGCCTCCTCGTGGCAACCACTGGTAACTGAGGCCGTTTGGTACATCTGACCATTCGGCACAGGCTAAAGTACGGCGCTAAAGGAGAAATCCTTGATAAAAAATCCTAATCTAAGGTGGAACAGCATACGACGAAGGATGAATGGCTGTTAGGTTAATCAGTTTTAAGTTTACGGACTCTGGATACCAGGCGCCCTCCAGTTTAATTTAGCCTTCCTGTGGTAAAGCTGGGTTTCCCACACGTGACTTTCATTTCCCAGCAACTCGTGGGAATAAAATGTTGAACCAAAGTTCTGAAAATAAGGATGGTAACGCTCCTAAAGCGTCACATACCAGCGATAGTCCCGCAGTGGCTTTTGAGGACCTCAGCCCTCTTTCCACTGTGGGGCTCTCGATGAGTGGTCCATCGGATCTGGAGGTCCGTTCGTTGCTTGAGAAATTAGTTCTCAACTCCGACATGGACACCTCAGGAGATGAGGACTTGGCCCCCATAAGTGGGGATATCTCCTATGTGAAAGCAAGGGGGAGCATGGACGTCGGGGAGGACCCGAAAGGTATTGTCAACACCACTGACAAATCTGTCGCGGCTCCTCGCGTGAAAATGTGTGGAGCCGCGAAAAAGGATAGGAGGCTTCTTGCTGAGAGCAAACCGCCCGGAAGCGAGACAAGGCTTCTGGCGATGCGACCACAAAGGGAGTCTTGTGCCCCCACAAAGGCCCCACCGTCGAAGAGAATCTGCTCGGATGAGGGTAATCCACCAGCACAAAAAAAGGCCAGGGGGGAAGAATCTGTCCCGGCGGTCTCGGGTTCTGCGGTCCAGTCTGGACTTACCTTCAGGCGGGCTGCGGTGTCGGAAATCGTTGGGATCTTGCCCTCTGGTTTTCCTGAGGTTGTCCTCACTGGAGAGCAGCTTAAGGCTGTTTAGGAGGGCATCCTAGATAAGGTGCTAAAGCAAGAGGCCAAGGAGTTTAAACCTAAGTTCCATGGTAGTCATCTTCGGCCTGGTTAGGTGGTAGTAACCTGTGCTGACCGAGCCACTGTTCAGTAGCTCAGGGAGGCCATTGGAACTATCAAGCCATGGGAGGGGTTATCTGCCAAAACATTGGCATGGCTCTAATCCAGTGGCCGTGGGTGACAGGAAACCAGATTAGAGGTATAGCAAATCAAGTAAGTAAGTTAATTTATCATAAAGGAACTGAGAGTCCAAGAGCGGCTATTTTGGCCAGTTCGCAAATTAATTGTATTCCCATTTCAGAGTTCATTTCCAGGAACTTGGTTGCAGTAATGGTAGAGGTTCTGGGTGAAAGAGGCAAACAGGAGGCTATAATGGCTTCCGCCTACTTTCCTCGAGACTCAGAGTTAATACCTCCACTTGACGTTAGGCGGCTCATAGCTCATTGAAAACGCAATGGGCTGGCCTTCATGATAGGACGCGATGCAAATGCACACCACACGGTGTGGAGTAGCACGGAGATCAGTAACAGGGGTGAGTACCTTTTTCAATTTCTGGTCTCAAATAATGTAGACATTGTCAATAGGAGAAACCTACTTTTATAAATGTGATTAGGCACGAGGTCCTAGATTTGACACTTGCTAGTCCGCATTTCAGTGACTTGGTCAAAAACTGGCATATGTCTGAAGAGGCCTATAAGATGGCCTTGACGGAATATAATCTAGAATTAGGAAGATCCAAAAGGGCTACCTGGAGGAATTCCTGTGAGGGAATCAATGAATTGCCCCCTGCAGCTCGCCTCCAGAAAGTCCTTTCCAGGGGTCATTCAAATGGTTTAGGACTTCTTCAGAAGCAAGATGGGAGGTTCACTGAAAACCGGAAGGAAACCTTAGAGGCACTGCTAGAGACCCACTTTCCGGATTCAGTAGTGATAGGAGCCCAAGAGGACCCGCATAATCCCTCAAGTGAGGTAGCCTAAGCGCTTCACAGTAGGATCTGGAGTCTCTCTGGGAAAATTTTCACACCCAGCAAGGTGCGATGGGCTATTGGGTCTTTCAAACCTTTCAAATCCGCTGGAAGGGATGGTATCTTTCCAGCTTTACTTCAAAAAGGTATTGAGGAAATACACCCCAGCTTCATCCAAATGTTTCGGGCAAGTTATGCTTTTAACTATATTCCGAAACTGTAGAGGAAGGTAAATGTGGTCTTTATACCAAAGCGGGAGGGGGGGGGGGGGGGTGCTGTCAACCAGACACCCAGGCCAAGGCATATCGGCCAATTAGCCTCACATCGATTCTATTAAAGACGATGGAAAAATCCTGGTCTGAAATGAGAAGTGAGGTCCTTGGAAAAAATCCGCTGCATCGGGACCAGTTTGCGTATCAAACTGGTAAATCCACTGTGATGGCCATTAGCGGTGGGCGTACTTGGGGACTACAACCAAAAATGATCTACTGGTCATTTCTTACAATCATTAGGACCTACGCATCGGTTGTATGGTGGCCTAAAACTGAGCAGAAGACAACGCAAACCTTATTGAATAAGGTTCAGCGTATAACCTGCATCAGTGTTACGGGCTCAATGAAATCATGTCCAATCGCGGAGATGAAGTCACTTCTAGGACTGACACCGTTACACCTTTATGTTAAAAAGGATGCTGCAGATATGGCCCTGAAAATGCAAGCGGAAGGAAATATCAAACCAGTGGGTCATCAGGAAATCCTTAAGGAATTTCAGACCCTACCATAGGAATGCCTTCCGACTGTATGCCAGCTAAACTTTCACAAATCATTCTGTGTTAGGTTACCTGACCGGGATGTGTAGAGTGCAGGTTAGCCATCCTTTAAGCGAGGATCAATGGTATGGTTTACAGATGAATCAAAAATGGAAGATAGGGCAAGGATCGGAATAGACGGGAGTGGCATTGCCCTCTCGAGATCCTTGGGTACCAATGCTACCTTTTTTCAAGCAGAAGTACATGCTATAGAACTTTGCGACTAAACGATGCGAAGATTTTTATTATATCAGAGAGCCAATCGCCCTTAAAGGCTCTTAGGTCTTGTACCGTTGAGTCAAGGCTGATATGGGATTGTCTGAAGGTTATTAAACATCTGGCAGGCTCAAATAAGGTAGCAATTATGTGGGTGCCAGGTCATACTGGAATCGAAGGAAATGGAAATCTCCTTCTGCGGCGTCACTAAGGGACACCTTAGAGCAGCGGTAAAACGCTGGGAGGATCTTCAAAAGTTCTCCTACTGGCGCAGAATTACAGGTTTACGACAGGCGAAGAAGTTTATATCACCTTCGTCTATCAGGATTAATGTGTGTCTTGAACTTAGGAAACCTGAGTTGAGGCTGCTTAATAGCTTCCTCACAGGTTATGTCCCCTTAAGGTATCACCTTAAGAAGATGGGCATAAGTACGACCGATGGATACCGCTTCTGCGATCTGGAAGCGGAATCAGCGGAACATGTTATGTGCCAATGCCCAGCCATTTTCCAGCAAAGACTGCAACATCTAGGAGGGAGAACAATGAGCCCGGATAGTATGTATCTTGTACCGGCCAATAGTATTATCAGATTCATTAAGAGCCTGAATATTGACTGGACGGATAATTAAGCAGGGCCCAGCACAATAGATCTTTTAGGTCGCAGTGCGAGGTGGCTTATCGCCCATATAGGCCCTTCAATTAATAATAATAATTATTTGTGTGCCCCGATTATGTCCTTGAAATTTTGAAATGTGATTGTGTTCGAGTAATTGTCACTTTCAGCCAACACATTACTTCTGGCTTCGTTATTTTTGCCCAAACATCGAGAAAAATCTATGGGATTTTTATTGAAGGGGTATAAGCCGCAAGCCTTACATCCGTTTTTGATTTGGATTTTATAGAACTCGTTCAGGTAATAGAAAATAATGATGGTACCGTTAACGAAGAAGAATCATAGCCACAAGCAGCAATCGAGGCAAATTGAGGCCAGAAATACACGAGTCAAGGCAAAAACGATAAAACTATTTGGTGGTCGATGCCATCTGCTGCGGAGAAAGCGAGAACTGAAGATTTGAAAACGAAGAGATTGGACTCCACTCCATATAGTACTGAGACATTTATTGAAAAGTTTGACGCCTTTAAGCGTCTTCTTCCAGCGAATCAACGTGCATCGGCATAAAGCTTTACGCTGGTCTGAGAAATCAAATTTAGTGGCAGCTAAAAATTTATTCCACAAGTCTCATATGCCATTTTACAGAGGAATGATGTTATTAGAGAGATGCGGGCAAATCAGTCGGTTTTTGGGTTTCGACGATTCAAGAACTTGTGTTGATCGATTGCGAGAAGATCTCTTCAAAATTAATTTAAATTTGCCTTTCTTTTCATCCAAAGAACTCAAGATCGATGAGCAGTTGGTGACATCCAGAAGCAAATACAGCTTTCGCCAATACATACCATGCAAGCCAGGATAGTACTGGGTTAAAAATTTTTGCTTGTAGATGTAGAAACAAATTATCAGCAGAAATTTATTTGGGTACCCAGCCAAGCGGTGAAAGATCCACTGAAATTTCACATAGCAATGCAAAAGAAAAAGCAATCGATGTCTAATGATCATATTTTTATTTGTCGTGGCTGGACTTGCAGCTTACTTATTGTTCGAACTATGTTATCCGACTTGGAACAATAACAAATTCGAGAAAAGAGAATCTTTTCTAAAAGAATTGGCGCTGGAATTAGTTCAGAAACATCTAGACAACCGTGGCAAACTTTCACTGCATCCATCTGTGAAAACTGCGACCGTTCCCACAAATACAGGTGACTAATCAATCAAATGTTTTTTAAAATTTTACCTATACCTATATCTCTATCTCCATCAGATAAAAAATCCGTCGCGCAGATTTTAGCATTGTGAAAGATTCCGGACGAAGTTCAGAGACACGAAAACAACTGCCATTTGTGATTTATACTTCAGGCCAACGTGCGGCAAGCACTACGTTCAGGTTTGCAAACCGCATTTCATGAGTAAGTTCAAGGAGAATGATTCCGACCAAGAATTTTTTGATAAGGATGACGTTCAAACCATATAAGGTCCATCCACATCAGACCCAACAACACCAGGTCCGTACACCCCCATCTGGACTACCGTCAGCCAACCGAGCCCGCCCAACTCCTGGCTCACCATCAGATATATAATAAAACAATAAAGAAAGTGAATTCCTCATATTAATGTCTTTTCTTAACACTGGGGAATACAATTCCCAGAACACGGGATTAAGCCGGAAGAAGAGTACACGATTCTAAGGTTAAAATTGTTGATTTGCCCCTTAAACACTTTCAGGCAATGACATACAAAATTTTAAAAGAATAAAAATGGGGTTTTGGCACAAATAATTTACAAAAATACATAAATACTTAAGTGATAGAGAATACTACGCCAGGAAATGTTTAACAAACTTGGCCTACATTTAGGCGATAACGATAGGTAAGCAGCACTCTGCTTACATTTCTCACCATTTCCTGCCTGGTCTAAGTAGACGTAAAGGAAGAAGTTTGTTTGACAATGATAAGGCCAATTATCCGATTTTTCGCTGAAAAGTCAAATTGCATGAACCAACCCGGCGTTTCGCAATTCAGTGACTTCACGGATAGAGAAGGAAGAGAAGAAACATTCATATAATATATCGAAAGGAGGTAAGAGTATACAAATATATTCCGAAACGTCTAGCCGGTCCTCACTGTACACCATCGATATTAGATTATTTAGAATTTATAACTAAATTAATTTTTTTTTGCTACAAAACGCAGTCTGTCAAATCTTTCATGTACTAATAATTTACTTCATTCACCGCTAGACGCGCGATTTTTCTGTTTATCAATTGTCAAATTTTGTTTTGCCGTCTGTCCGACGGTGAATTTTTTTGAAATATTCTTTGAATAAATGCACTAAAGCAAGTAGTGACAAAATATTTATCCGTTCTTAGTTTTTGTGACAATACAGTATGTGCAATACGAAAGTTTATGTAACGTAATGTCGGGTGTTGGCAATTTAGCATCAATGGACATGCCTCATTTTTTAATTCGAATGAACGATTTTTTTAAAAATATTGATTTTCCTTATCCCAACCAGATTATAACGCAGTACAATCGTTAATGTTAATTATATCGGCTGATATACAGACAAAATCAAATTACTTCATGATTTGATCGTTATACTCATTTAAATTAACTAATTAAACTTCCATGGGATGAAGAAAAATATACCTTTAAGGTAAAATACTATGAATGTGTAAGTGTAAATGAAAAACTCATTACCATTACATTATGCTGGTAAATTGTATACCATGTGTACATGACAAATATGAAGATGATATAATGGCCCTAGGGTACAAAAAAAAAAAAAAAATGTTTTTTTTATTATTATGTATTACAAATTTGTACTGTTGCTTTTTATTTTCATAAATACATATATTATACATATTCATACATGTATTTTACATAAATGAGTTTTAGGAAACATTTTAATTTACTTTTTTTGTCGGGGTTACGAGTAAAAGTTACACCCTTTTTTTAAACTGTATTTTGCTCTTTTGAAAATACACTTTTCAATAAGTTTTCTTTCTTGTATTCCCTTTTGTAAAGAAAATTTCTTCATCTTGTTTACTTTTATGAGTGCGTGTGCGTGTTTGCGTTTGAACGACTCCTTTCCTTTAGAAATTGAATTAATGATTATGCTAAATGTGCCATGAAAAATGAATTTATGACATAAAGTTTTATCATTGTTAAAATTTATTATAGCTGAGGTGTTGCTGTAGAACTTGTTGTATAATAGCTTTATATCTCCTGATATATTTATATAAAGAAGATATAATAATTTACATTATTCATTTTTTAAGATAAAATTTGCGTCACCCTGTTTAATGCAATCATTAATTTATCTACAATAATTTGGGAAACAATACAGCGCGGTTCCACACAAAGAAAACCTAAGTTACCATACATTTAATACTTTTTGGAATTTTTACCGGAAAAGACAAAGAAACCATTGAACCCAAACCGTTAAACGAGTTATGCTTGGAAAATGAAATCATGCTAAAAATAATGTAATTCATGATACATATTCCACAATGCTAAGTAGCTATGTAAATGAAATAATATTTTAATGAGAAACATGTAAAATTGTATTTTGTGGTTTGGATTTTTTTTTTTTTAATATATTTGTCACAGAATTTTTTACTTTGCGGTGTAGTGGTGTCGGTTGTGACATTCGGGGTATTTTACTTTTTGCAAAAAATGATGTCGAGAAATGTTTTGTTTAAAATAACTCGTTCAGCATCGTTATCTGTAATTAGGTTTGATGTTCTGCCTTTGATGGAATTGTTTGTTTTAATAATGGAAACAGAAAGTTTATAAAGTTTGTCTCTAGACAATTTAATCAATTCAACTTCGTAATTTTTACTTGGAAATGTAAGGCAAAACAAAATTTAATGCGTTTTGTTTAATTGTGAAGATTTTTTTTTACCAGGACGGTCTACAAATTGCCAACTATAGGCAGAGTAATATGGAAGAAACTATTAAAATTCGGATCTTTCCACTTATTTTTATTAATAATTTTAATGTTTAAGAATGTTTTGAAGTAAAGCGTTTTCCATTTATATCTTTTGTACTAGAGTTTCATATGAGAGATGTAGGATTGAACAAAGGATGTTTATTGTTAAAAATAATTTTAAATATGGTGAAAGTTATGCAGAAGTTGTAAAAAAAATTCGTACAGAATATGAAAGAGAAAATTATCCGTTAATTGTGACCATTCGAAAAATTGTTGCAAAATTTGTGAAAACTGTTTCGGTAAATGATGAAAAAAGCAAAGTATATCATCGTAGTTGTCGTTCAGAAGAAAATATTTCTACTGTAAGTGCAATTGTTAATGAGAATCCAAAAACAAATCCACAAACAAACAGCAATTACACATTCCACCAACCATTTTATTCTGAATTTTGCACAAAGATTTTCATTTGAAGGCATACAAGATTAAGATAACTCAAAAAATAAAGCCATCAAACTTTGGATTATGTCGTCAATTCGCTAATTGGACCGTACAAAAAAAAAAACTTGAAATGCGAATTTTCCAACAAGGTCACCTTTAGCGACGAAGCAGATTTTGAACTGGGAAAAATGGTCGAATCAGGGATGAAGAAACCCGAAACCCGATGCAGAAAGTGATTCGCTGATGTGGTGTTTGGGCTGGTGAAGTAATCGGAAGTTATAATTTAGAAAACGAAACTGGGATTGCTGTTACTGTAAATGGACCTCGATTTCATAATATGATTAACGAATTTTTTGTTTGACGAATTGGAAGGTATGGATGTCCAAAATATGTGGTTTTAGCAGGACGGTGCCACATGTCGTATAACAATAGAAACAATTGCAGTTTTGCGCGAATGCTTTAGTAATCGAATAATTTTTCGAAGCAAGAACATTAACTGCCCGCCTAGATCTTGCAATGTGACACCCTTAGATTTTTACCTATGAGGCTGTAACGAACGGATGGGTTCCGTTCGTTCCAGTGGGACACGTTAATAGGTAGTTTATTTATTTGAGAGAATATTTCGTGAGAAACGAAAAATAAATGATAAACTAAGACCCAGATAGATGAATTTTTTCTTATATAAAAAAAAAAAAAAACTTAATGGAATCAACCATATTTTTGAAAATTTTTGTTGCTGATCATACAAATTACTGTAAAATGAAATGCCGTAATTCTATTTCAGTTTATTTTAAATTTTTCATGACATTGCTTCTTTAACGAGATTTTTGATCGTAGATTTAATACATCCATTGTCTAATAGATGGAACCGGTATTCATTAAAAAGTTAAAGTTTATTGAGAGAAAGAGTACTCAAATTGGATATTGTCACACACAAATATCGATGTTCATGATTTTACATACAGACAAAACCAACATTAATGTACTACAAGCCTGATTGTCACCAATATTATAAATTTATTTTGCGCTTATACATGAAAGTATTGGTGATCGACAGATTATATAAATGAGGGAGAAAAACATACAAATAAAATAAAACAAACGAATTGTGGAGGAAAAATTGGGTATGTTAAAAATGAAAAAAACTAATTGAGATTGGTTAGATGAGAGTATTTTTATTCTATTTCCACACTAACTCTTCTAACTATAAGGTATTAAATGTAAGAGGGTATCTGTGTGCTTCTTCACTGAATCAGGCTTGTAGTGTTACATTAGCGTTGGTTTTGATACAGACGGTTCGTGTAATTGTGTTTGTCTTTTATTGGTGGACTATGTGGCGCGACCAAAACCAACAAAAATGTTTATACATTTTGTATAAACGTTTTGTATAAACATTTTTGTTGATTTTGGGCGCGACAATTGTTGTTTTTGTATTGCGCACAGTTTGTTCCGATTTTGCGTGTGTGTGACTAATATGCTATAGTCAATTTCTGGTTAAGTGTCTGAATAACGAGAGAGAGAGAGAGAGAGAGAGAGAGAGAGAAAGAGAGCTGAAGTACAATTTTATTTTTGTGTTTTCGCTTGAAAATAGAAAAATAAAGTCAGTCGGGGAATGGATTTTGACTGGACTGAGTCAGGTTTGATTAAACTCTAATTAAAATTGTTAAAATAAAATCAAAATCTAATTAAAAATTGTTAAAACTAGAATCTAGTGGGAATTGTTAAAATAAAACCAAAATCTAGTTAAAAATTGTTAAGATAGAACCAAAATCTAATTAAGATTGTTAAAATAAAAACTAAAATCTGAATAATTTGTTTGAATTGTGGCTGAGCGGGTGCTTTACTCGATATATCATTGGATACAGTTTTGCGGGTGCGCTACACGTTATTGTGAATACAGTTTTGCGGGTGTGTTGCTCGTTGTTGTGGATACTGTTGTCGGTGTCAATACGTTATTGTTAGATACAATTTTCGCTGGTGGCGAGATATCATTGGAAACAGTTTCACGATTGCGATATATCATTGGATACAATTTCGCTAATTGCGATATTTTATTGGCTACAATCATCGGTTGGGATACACTATTGGGAATACAGTTATTGGTGTCGAACGGTCCGTTTGAGAATGAGGGTTAGCAGCCGTGACGAAAGAACTAGTTAGTTAAGTAAACTGTTAAACATTCTAATATATATTTTTAATCTTTAAATTTTCAATTAGATTTACATTATTTTTATTAGTTGTTCATTGTAATGTAAAATTTTTTTTGCACATGGCAATAATCTTTGTGATTAATTGTTTATTTCGTTACACAAATTAACGTTCACACGTGTCCGTTATATAATGCATGTTTTTTTATTAAACTATATTTTTCTTATATATATTATTAAATAACGCTTATTTTAGTTTCCCTTCTCTCTCTCTCTCTCTCTCTCTCTCTCTCTCTCTGTTCAGCCCCACGAAAGCCTTTTGGCTCCAATGGTCTTTTTAAAGACTCCGCAAAAGAAATAATTTTATATACGGTCAGCTTTCGTATGATCCGTTTCTCAGATTTTTTTTTTCTCCGGGGAGGGAGGGGAGACGCGACCCTCGCTCGTCCACCGACTGATACTGTGTTCTTTTGGATCGTTGTTAAGTGGTCATCGCGCGCTGGGGCGCCGGTGTCTGTCTCCGATATCTCCCACCGTTCGCAAAGCCGTCGTGGTGGAGCAAGGCACCGGAGGGTAGTGCCCGGTGATTTGGGGGTATCGGAGGCAGACACGGGAAGATCGCGTTGCGGTGATCCGGCCATGTGTCCTTGGACCCACCCGGTTTATTATTAGCTCTCCACACGGATCCGATAGATCCTTTCATTTTGCCTCTGTTGCGTATTTATTTTTTTTTCCTGCGATGCGGTTATTCAAGCATCCGAGCAAGTCTGACAATCCCCACTCCCATGGTACCCTGAGTCTAGCCAACTACATATACCGCAGTCCGACCTCTGTTCGGATGATCTGTTAACGAGGACCTTGTGTCACGTTACAAGGCTATTTAAAGGCAAAAGTTTATGTCAACGATCTACAAAACTAGTAAGAAAAAGCTATTTTTTGTGGTAAATCTATAAAGATGTGGTATAATGAATCTATTAGTCTCCGTGAAACCTCTATTGCGGATAGCACCTACTCAATATGCGCGATTGACAAACTATTAAACTATTATTCATGCAGAAACCAACATAGCGCATCTTTCTGTGAAATTTTAAACTAAATTCTAAGCTAAATACTAAACATAAAATAAACAAATTCAGCTATATTTTATGTTTAGTATTTAGCTCCGCCCACTTTATTTTACTGCACCTGCTTTGTTACGAAATTAATCCATTCCCAAAGTCATTCCAAAGGTTTCATAAAAATGCCGAAAACCCGGAAGTTAAATGAGAAGCAGCGGCTTGTAATTTTGTCGTTGCACGATAAGGGTTTTTCCTCAAGTGCTAAGTGTGAAAAAGTGAAATATTCACGTTGCGCTATGCAAACGACCATCTGAAGGTTCAACGAGCACTTTACTACCAAGTCCAGGCCAGGAAAAGGTAGAAAACGAAAACCACCGGCAGAGAAGATCGGATGATTGAAAAGGAGTCGTTAAAATCTCGTAAAAAAAGGCAATCCGAAATAGCAGCATCTATAAATAGCAGTCTTCATGTGGGCATTTCGGCAAAAAACTGTTGGTCGGAGACTTGACGAGTTGGGCCATGCCCGAAAAGCCAGAAAAAACCGCTATTGTTTGACTTGAAATGAGCAATAACTTAATTTACGTATTTTCTACTAATTATTTCAGCGTTTTGGGACATCTGGGACTACCTACGTCCGTCGAAGGAGAAGCGAAGCTTATGCTACAGAATGCTTAGTTCCTACTGTAAAGTATGGCGGCGGCAGCATAATGATTTGGGGGTAACTCCTCAGCAGGAACGGGAATCCATTATTTGTGTCCTGGGACGTATGAACTCAACTACATACACTACCATCTTGGGCAAGTGTTGGAACCGTCGGTCGAAAAATTGTTTCGACGAGATCAACGTGACCAGGTTATTTTTCAACAAGATAATGCCCCATGCTACAAAGCACGGGGAAGCCTACAGTGGTTTGAAGAAAAGAACATTAATTTGCTGGAATGGCCGCCCCAGAGCCCTGACCTAAACCCAATCGAGCACTTGCGGGCTATTTTAAAACGGAAAGTCGATTGCGAACCTCAATGAAGTGATGGAAGAAGAATGGGTAGCTCTAGATCCCTCAATCTGTAAGGGACTTGTGGAAAGCTTGCCCAGAAGGATTGCAGAAGTAATTAAAAATAAAGGCGGGCCAATGTAATATTAATTTTAAATTATAAAATATAGAATAAATAAAATTTAAAACAAAAAAAAAGTGTCTTCATATTTGGTAAAAAATAAGGGTGCCTAATAATTTTATCCATGTGATAAAGTGGAACCATAAAAATCATGTTCCATATTTTTACACATTCCAATGACAATAAAGAACAACGGTTTTCTTAATAGTTCACCTAAAATAATGTTGACCAATATGTATAAATATGATTGATGACTGATTCTCTAAAAATAAGATAATGAGTAAACCTTAAAGATTGTAAAAACCAAAGCTTACTTTTATGAGTTTCCAATTTTTTGATTTGACTACTACTAAAATAATGGCTTTACTACGAAATCTTGATTTTCAAAATCCAGAATTCAAAATCCCGGTTTTCAAAATCCTGGTTTTGAAATATATATATATTTTTAAAAATTCTGGTGAAGGAAAATTTTAGTTTTGAAACGGGATTTCATATTACAAAAAAACCGAGAGTTTTATTTTTGCAGAACCGGGATTTTGTAAATCAGGATTAACAAAAAAACAGGATTTCGACAAATCGGGATTTTGAAAACCGGAATTTCGATAGACACCCTAAAATAATATCGAAATATCGTAAGCTCATGAAAGTAAGCTTTACTCTTTACAAGTTTTCACATTTACATATTAACTTATTTTTTAGAATCAGGGCGCTGCGATATATTCGATCCACTAGTTGCAACTTGCAAATAAAGTAAAAAACTTATGTATAGGACTACCCAAACTTTATTTTCCAACACTTTATTATTTTATTAAAGGTAGAAATAAGTCTTACTAGCAGTTAAGTGCAAATATATTTGATCGCAATTTGACTGCACTTTCTTTCTCCCTTAATTGGCCGTTGCTCTTGGTAAAGTTCGAACCTTAAAACCTCATCCCAAGGCTATGCTGCCTTTATTAATTTAATTACTGACACTATATTCACGCCGATCAGGTTTTTCCAACCGTTTTAGAGAACTTAAATATGGCGAAGTCGATTATACTGGTCCCTGGAGTTTTTCGCTGAATAATTTGCTCTTGACTGGTCCTTAAGTGTTAAAAAGGCAATGTTTACACACATATATAACTATTGCTAATCTTGTGTAATAGCTCATCTCTTTCATGTTGAAGAAAATGTATACATTAATAAACAATTCAATGTTCCATAAAGAAAAATATCAATGACGATAGTCAATCTTTCTACTCAATTAATTTCATATATGAACACACTTTTCTCAATCATTGGTCATGCCAATAAAAAACCACGTTAACGCTCAATAAAATTTATAATCATCAATTTTCAAAATAAAATTCGCAAAAATATTGTTTCGCATATTGAGAAGTACAATCGCAAGGAAATACTTCTGATTTGAGGGATTATATCTGCGAAACTAATAATAGTATGTATACCAATAAACGATACGACGTTAGTTAGCTTATATAGTATTTCGTAGCTAAGAGCCAAAACTAAAGGGTGCATGCGATAAACCGAAAATATCTGAACTTAATATTTGCTTACAAAATAAGTACGAATAGTAGTATATACAAATGAACAAATATAGTATATACAAGAAGAGAGACGACGCGATGAGTCTCCAACATCTCGTGCATCAAAGCTTACTCAGCAAAGTCGTGCAGATGAAGCAAGACGACGCGATGAGTCTCCAACATCTCGTACATCAAGGCTTACTCAGCAAAGTCTTGCAGATGAAGCAAGACGACGCGATGAGTCTCCAACATTTCGTGCATCAAGGCTCGCTTCAACGTAAAGCAAATGAAGAGAGACGACGCGACGAGTCTCCAACATCTCGTGCATCAAGGCTTACTCAGCAAAGTCGTGCAGATGAAGCAAGACGAAATGTTAAATTGGATATCGACGCCTCGGTAGCTGCTTTCGAAGCAAAATTTAATGTTTATGCCGTAGAAATCTGCGAAGTCTGCCACAAGCGATGCTAAAAACAACAAGTGAAAAACTGCAGAATCTCTGGTTTAACTTTAAATTATCTTCCCGCCGAGTTGTCCTGAAAAATTGCATTGCTTTTGTGCAACCGTTGTGAGACACATTTGAAGTCGAAGAAGCCACACCAACCTTCAAAAGCATATTGGAACAATCTTGCTCCAGGAGTAATTACTCAAGAGATTGCAATTCTCACATAAGTGGAGATTCGTTTACTCGCTCGAATCATCTCATTCATGAAAATTATCGACGGCGTTTTTGGACAGTTTGGATTCAAGGGTCAAGCAGTTTTGTTCGCTAAAGATATTTTCGAAGTTACCGAAAAGCTTCCAACATCGTTGCCTCGATCACCTGATTCTGCCGGCTTGATTGTAATCACGGAGTCATTGGAGAACCTCAACATCACACGTGAGTTCACAATTTCACGCAACAATGTTAGCAATGCAATTGAGTGGCTAGAGGCAGTGTTGTGCAATTACGCGTAAAAAATAATTTTTTACATACATTACGTAAAAAATTGTAAAATACGGTAAAAATTGTAATTAATGTAAAATATTGTAATAAATGTAAAAAATATTAAAAGTGATGCCATCTCAAAGAATTAAGATATACTAGTACCACTCACATACTCAAACCTCTCTAAAAATTTTCAATCGATTTTAACGAAAATTATAATCAAAATAAAATAACAATGCAAAATTTATAATTATTAATTAATTAAATTATCATAATGAATATTGCATATGTTTAACAAACCAACATGAATAATCAGTCATATTGATTAAACTAATTTCACCACAGTTGGGCATATTCATGTACAATTCCATTTTTATCATTTTTCAAATGAAAAATAAGATTCCTTTAATAGAAATATGCACATAAAATCATTGATTAATGATTTGATTAGTTAATTATGCTTTACCAGATAATAATTTTTGTAGTAGGTAGATATAATATATTCACGCTAGAATTTATCGCAATGCCATCTGTGGTTAGTTTTAGCAAATTATTAAAAAAATATTTTTAAGAGTGCAATCAATTGCTGTTTACTAAACCCGCCGCAATTTTTGTGTATATTGACAGAAATTCGCTCGCTTCTGCTCAAAAGTATTTCGGATAATGTAAATTATTTCACAGAAATACGGGCATTATATTATGTTGGCCGCATGGCATAACGATCTTATGCAATTGTACGATTGCAATTGTTTTGTGAATTTTTGCTTGATTTGACCGGATACATGATTTCCTAGAATCATTAAACTGCATAAAATACATAATCATTATTACTGACACTCTGGTGACCGTAAATAAGAAACGATGTAGCAGTGATAATATGGATGGAAGTGATTGAATTAGAATTACCTATTGTACATAAATAAAAATTTTGTGCCGAAAGAGAATTTAAATCGGAATTAGCATTCTCTCAAAAAGAATTCTCCCCAAAAGATTCTTCCAAAAGAGACGTTCACTTAGGCTAGAGCTAGGGGCTTGAAAATTTGCACACCTTCCTAGGTTCGATGACAACACCTTCTATTAAATTTTCACAGAGATAGGACGCCGGGGTCAAGGGCCCTCCATACAAAAAAATTAAGTTAAGATTTTTTTTTGGGGTTTGAATATTTTGCCCTTTCAACTAGATCACTGGCTGTATAAATTTCAAAGTGATCGAAATTCAAATTGATCAGACAAATTGGTAAACGGGCTGATATTTGTCCGGGATGATTATTTGTCCTATTGGTGGAGTTGAAACATTTATCAATTTTTTATGAAAATAGATTTTTCGAAAAATTGATAAAATTTCAGTTTGTCTTTAAATTTGAACTCCGCTTCAGTAAAGAAGCTACATAGTAGTCACATTTTGTGATGATCGCTAGTAATAAAAATAATATTTATATAATTTCCATGAAGAAACGAATAGATCAGTAAAATCTCTCAAAGACGGAGTTTCAAGGGACCGACAAAATTTTCCGGGTTCCGGGTTTCAGGGGTTTGAAAAACCAAATGTATGAATAAATAAAAAAATGTTACCAAAATAAAGTTACTTTGATGAACAGTGCATCAAAGTAAATTTATTAAATTATTAGAATTAAACTAACAGAAAACATTACAAATTTTGTATTAAAAATAAAATTTTATTTATTTACTTAAAATTCAAAACTATAAATTATATTTATAAAATATATATATATATATATATATATATATATATATATATATATATATATATATATATATATATATATTTATATATATATACAGGTATATATATATATATTATATGTATATATATATATATATATATATATATATATATATATATATATATATATATATATATATATATTCTGAGTTGGCTAAGAAGGTACTCAATCCACCAGCCTCATCGGCACAAATTGAGGGGGTTTTCTCTAAATGGGGTGTAATACACACCTCAATTAGAAACCGCCTAACTTTCGAGCGTTCAGAAAAACTGCTTTATGTTTATTTTGCATTGAATAATGAAGAAGTTTTGTCAAACAATTCAGTAGATATATATATATCTATATATATATATATATATATATATATATATATATATATATATATATATATATATATCTATATATATATATATACATACATATGAGATGAATATATATATATATATATATATATATATATATATATATATATATATATATATATATATATATATATATATATATATATATATATATATATATATATATATATATATATATATATATATATATATATATATATATATATATATATATATATAGATATATATATATATATATATACCATATATATATTTATATATACTATATATACTGCATTACTATTATACATGCTTACTACAGTTTTGGTGTTGGATGAGAAATTTTTCCATCCATATACCATAAGTACTGAATTGGTGGGAAGTTTTTGCTTCGCGTTTAGTAGGCACTGTTTGTATGTTTCTTCTAAAATACAGGTCGATAAAACACGTTGATTTGGTATTAATTTTGTGTATGACGGTCGCAATATATTTATCAAATTTTTGTAAAGTCTTTATTCTATAATCCTCAACGGAATATTACAACCAAAGATGAATTTGCCGATTGCAATGTTGATTTCGTTTTTCTCGTCATTAGTTACCACATCAACAAATGTGGGCATAGTACGTCGCTTTGATTGTGCTATTGATGATCTTGTTTTTTTCAGAGTTCGTTGAGTTTTCATTACATAAACTGGAGATTGATGTAAGCGGTATTCCAGTACTAGGTGTAGTTGTAGGATCTTGGGATGCTGATTTTGACGTTTCCGAATTAGAAGAGCTTTTACAATGTATATCGGAAATTGATGTAAGTAGTGTTCCAGCACTAGATGAACACGATAAAATTAGAGGCTCATCATTTGTATCTGATTGCACGTGTACTTCGTCTATAAATTGGATATCCACATCATTTAGAATATATAAACTGGTGCCAGCAGTAACGTTGGATTCCCGACAAATTTTCCTAATTAATTAAATATTATTAGTAGTATATGTATATAGTACCTAAATATTATATTGTCAATTCAATTTAACAATCAACTTAGCCTGAAGAAATTTTTTGAATATGGCGAGCCAAAAAGAATTGTTTGTTTGAAATTGTTTGATGTGTTTATAGGCAATGCAAGTCAAAAATTCTGGCAAATTGCTATATTGCAGAGGAGATATTTGAGCTCTTTTCCAAAAATTGTGTGTCTTTAAATAACTTTCTTGATCCGATTTTGTGTTTATAATTTTTAAAAAATGCAAGCAAAAACCATGCTAATATTGCTACATTTACAAGAATATTTCAAGTTTCTGGAGAAAAATTGTCTTGCATGCTGCAATAATTTTTAACATTATTTGAACCGATTTATTGAATCACGTTACATCGTAAATTTAACAAAGTAGTAAAATGTTTGAAGGGTATTTTAATTACTTGTATATTGTAGATCCTGGAGGCTACCCAAAACCTCAGGTGGTTAAGATTTCTGGAAATTTAAAATTCAATGCTAACGTTAAGTATACCATATGCCATACAAATCGAATAAACGACCTAATTCACATTTAAATTTATTGATTTAAAATGTTAAGTACATACATATAATATATATATATATATATATATATATATATATATATATATATATATATATATATATATATATATATATATATATAAATATATATATATATATATATATATATATATATATATATATATATATATATATATATATATATATATATATATATGCAGTGATGTTCAATATTATTTGTGCAAAGCGAAAATTTTTTATTTCGCAAATTCAATTGCTTCGGAAATAAAATGTGGACCATATTTTGTAATGAAGTTAATTATATAGTTAGACCAAAGTATTTACTTAAACCCCACATAATTTTTTTTTAATTTTTAATTAAAAATTAAAGAACAGTTAAATTTTGTTTGGTTTAAAATTATTTGTGCATTTATTATGTGTCCAAAATTATTTGTGCAGTTGGAAAAAATTAAGAAAAAATTAGTAAATTAATTAAATTTAAAATTATTTTTGGCTAATTAAATAGTGATTTAGCCACTAATATTTTGTATATCCATGGTCAGTTTTTATTACGTCTCTATGACTTCTGTGAAGTGGTCCAAATATAAGCTCATAAAATCGGATCAAATCTTACCCCACGCGGTTTTAATAGCACCCCATTACAAAGTTTTGGTCTTGCTAGATTACAAATCTCTACCGCTTTCATTTAAACCCCTGCAAAGATAAATCGAAACAATGCTTTGGCTCAGGTAACTAATTATGTCAAAAAATTTTGTAAAATTTTGAAGCAATGATACTTCTTGTGTATGGGAGCGTTATTGCGTTGAAGAGCAAATTGAGGACCGACTGATTTTTCAACAACTAGGAATGCTACCTCATTCAATAAAACGAAAATGTGCATTGACCTTGAAGTGTTGTAGTTTATAGAACACATAGCCAAACGGAATATGATTTACCGTATGACAACAAAATGTGATCGTCATTATATTGGATTGAAAATTGAACTTTGGAGAACTGTATTATATCCAATTTAGTGTGTTTTGGCGTTAATTAGAAAATATGGAAGAGATTTTTGTTATTACATTAGCAGAGAATATCAAATATGGTGGTTACTTCTTCAATTGGTATCTCTTGCGGAAGAAATAAAAGGTTATGCGGCTGTGTAAATTACAACACTTTAAGGACAATCTTCAATTTCGGTTTACTAAATGAGGCAGCATTCCCAGTTGTCCAAAAATCAGTCGGCCCTCAATTTGCTCTTCAGCGCAATAACGCTCCCGTACACAAGAAGTAACATTGCCTCGAAATTATACAAAAAATTGATCAAAATTAGTTACCTGGGTCAAGGCAGAGTTTCGATTTATCCTCGCGGGAGTTTTAATGAAAGCGGAAGATTTTCCCAATCTAGCAAGACCAAAAATTTCTAGTGGAGTGCTAATAAAACCGCGTGGGATAAGATTCGATGCAATTTTATGACCAAATTTTTGAACCATTACCGAGATGTCATAGAGACGTAATAAAAACTGACCATGGCCATAAAAAATATTAATGGCTAAATCACTATTTAATTAGCCAAAAATAATTTTAAATTTAATTAATTTACTAATTTTTTTTTAATTTTTTCGTACTGCACAAATAATTTTGGACACATAATAAATGCACAAATAATTTTGCACCAAACAAAATTTTACTTTTCTTTATTTTTTAATTAAAAATTTAAAAAAAAATTATGTGGGTTTTGAAGTAATCACTATGGCCTAACTAATATAATTAACTTCATTACAAAATATGGTTCAGATCTCATTTCCGAAGCAATTGAATTTGCGAAATAAAAAAATGTTCGCTTTGTACAATAATACTGAACATCACTGTATATATATATATATATATATATATATATATATATATATATATATATATATATATATATATATATATATATATATATATATATATATATATATATATATATATATATATATATATATATATATATATATATATATATATATATATATATATATATATATATATATATATATATATATATATATATATATATATATATATATATATATATATATACATACATATATATATGTATATATATTGTACAATTTGGCAATTTTACAGGGATTTTTTGATTTCTACTTGCACTAACACACAAACCTATAAAAAGAACTTTTCATAAAATTTCGTTTTAGCCATACTTACCGATGAGCCAGCAACCTCGAATATGCTGTTTTGCAATGTTCGTTTACAATTTGTGCAAATTGCAACCTGTTTCCTGTTATGTTTTACCACTGAAAATCCTATTTCGTTGTAATTAGTTTTTTTCGGCATGCCCGCCATTATCCTCAACAACCAACAAGAAATATTCGTATATTACTCAAATCACTCAAATACGCTCAAATCACTTGTGTATTAATTATATATGTATATGTGATTATATTTAGAATTTTAAATTATTAATGTTTTAATTAAATTTACATAATTTTTGATTATATCATAAATTGATAAATATGCAAATGATTAGCGATCGTAGAGTTGTGCGTACATATCTAAAATTCTAAAATGATTGAAATCAAATAACTTATAATCATATAAAGGAAGCTAGGTTATGTTTTTATAGTAAAGTTGCGCAGGCGCACTGCCATATATGCGTTAAAAAATAGTTGGAACTAAATCTAAAGGCGTCGCGCTAATCGTTTATTTGATTTTAACGCAACATTTTTGTCAACATTTTAACGAATAATATTGAAAAGATAAACAAAAATTGTATACTTACATTATTTGATTAAAATGCATTTATATAGGCTAAGTAGGCACATAGATCTTTTTTACACTAAAATAGTTTTTTGTCGTATAAATGCGTGAAAAACAAATTAAAGTTCAAACTCTAGTATCGCTTAATAGATGTCGCTGTAAAATATAAAACGCACGGTTAATTTTGCATGTTTTTTCTTAAATAAAATAAAATTATTAAATATTCCATAAATCTAATTACAACAATATTAAAACTATACGAAAATATAATTTTCCGAGTATGTCTTTAATAATTATCTAAGAATTCATAAATTTTAAAAGATATTCTGTTGTATGCCATTATCCACTCACATCCCAGTAGGAAACTTGTCAACATTCATATGAATTAATTTTTCATACAGAAATACGTTTACAAAGTTTTTTCTGTTTTCTAATGTGTGTGAAAGAGAAAAATAATATTTGTATTTCGGAAATTGATGGCATGTTGACTAATAGATCGATTTATGACGTGTCATTGATTTATCTGGTATGACAAATCAACTAATTTTACAATTCCTGAGACTTCCTTTAAGAATCATATATGACACGTTCATGCTCGAACTCCTTTTCAATATGACATAATTCAAACTAATCAAAGCCAAAGGTTTCGTTTTACGATACTTAACAGAAACGTACAGTATACGGGGACTTGTTTATAATTAACTATTCGCAAACGTAACGAGCTTACATAATGGAAAGCGTTGCCATTGGGACGATATTATCGTCATTTTGACGTTTTTAGATCCAAAATACCATGAGACGTTTTTTTATTTCTCGTAGAACAAAATAGACTATACTATTATTATTAGATTAAACTATTATTCCTTGTCGGTTTTCCATCGCACGCGATGAAGTTAGCACCAATTATAGTTTTTTTTATGTGAACGTAGGTATAATTCCTATTTTAAAAATTTTGACGTTGATATTATTTAATTCCATAATTTTTAGAAATAAATGCCGATTTTCACAATGTTAATTTCAAAAAAATAATTGCAAATTCCATTATAATATTTAGACAAGTTATGCAGGTACCACAAAAAAAATCGAATGCTAATTTTGCGAATTGTTAATATAATACACTGTCAGATAAATTTACAATGTTAAAAACACAATTTGCTACCTATTATTTTTTTGATAGCTAGCATAACGAAATATTATATTTATACTATTATACTATGAACGTCGAATTCCCATCGTCATAGTATAATAGTATAATAATATTATACTATGACGATGGAAAATCGGTATTAATCAGGTTAAAGTACTTTTCACACCAGGCGCCTCGGCTTTGAGCTTCAAAAATAAAAATTCTTTATTTCCTTTTTGAATAATGTAAATTAGTTTGATTTGATTGACAACGTTTAATTTTATATAAATAAATTCAATTTGTTGAAAAATAATTTATTTTTAAGTGGTACTTTTAAAAAAATAAAAATATATTGCAATGAAGTTATCTATAAAGCCAAAGCAATGCATTCCACACTCGATTGCGAGATTTTAAAGTAGTACAAAGTGAAGTGCTTTGTCAATATAACCTACAAATCATATTTTTTGCACAATTATTTCATACTTACCAAAAAATCTAGCTCATATGTACGTTACAAATTTAGAATATCTCAGTTCTTGCTATAATTCACGTGTAAAATAGACCTAAATAAAATATTTGATAGCAACCGAATGTTCAAAGCCAACGCCATCGGTATGAAAGGGTCTCAGCTTCGCATTTGTGGTAACTAAATATTTCGAGGCGAGGCGCCTGGTATGAAAAGTACTTACAAGACCTCTAATATTTCTTCGCGTTAAAAACAAGTTTCAATTGAAAGAAAAGGTATATTTTCATTAAAAGATTATTTTTTTTTGTTAAGTATGAAACACACCGAGCAGCAGATTTAAATATTAACTAATTTACCTATTTAATGATTTCAAATCATAGTTTGAGCATAAATACAGGGATTTTTAAGAAAATAACCAATTATTTTATATTTTTAATAGAAAAATTTCTATTAAAAGAGAAATGATTTGAATGAAATTGGTTTTACCGTCGCTTCAACATATTCCACACCCAGCAGCAAAAAAGAATGCTCTTTGCAGCTAATCATAACCTCAATAAATATGACATATTGTTTAGTTTCTGTTATTTTCGTGTGTACATATTTTTTTTGCAATAAAATATTTTGAAAAATAAACCTCTTTCACAAAACACAGTATTAAAGTTTCGAATAACACAAAACACAAGTTTGGTGTGAACGGATGCAAGCAGCCGATAGTGTGGATTGTTTGGGACATGTCGCGCTGCTCATAGTGTGTTTTAGCCTTAAAGGCTGAAATATACCTAGCAGCAGATTAAAATATTAACCTATTTACCTGTTTAATGGATTCAAATCCCTGTTTAAGCATAAATAAAGGCATTGTTTTAAGAAAATAATGAATTATTTTATATTTCTAATATAAAAATTTCAATTAAAACATAATGTATCGAATGAAGTTCGTTCTGCCGTCGCGTCAATAGGATCCACACCCTGCAGCAAAAAAATAATGCTGTTTCCTGCTAAACATAACTTCAATAAATCTGACGCAATACTTATTTTTTTTATTTTCTTGTGTACCTATTTGTTTTCAATTAAAATATTTTAAAAAATAAACGTTTTTCATAAAACATAGTATTACAGTCTCAAATAATGCAAAAAACAATTTTGATAACAGTAAAAAATAAAATCTCGGCGCTGCTAGGTCTGAATGAAAACAAGGAGCTAATATTCACGCCGATGTCATACTGCTCTTGGTGTGTTTCACACTTAAATAAAATAGCATCATTTTTTGTAAGTCGCTGTTTCCTAATAAACATTTTTCTGCTGCTTGGGTTTTCATTGAATGACGTTTTTGACGTTTTTTTCCCTCTGACAAAATACGATTTCATTTTATTTTTTCTGGCAACACCTTCTACACACTTGCCACAAGAGAAATAAAACAAATAAATTATACATTTTGTTTTCGTTTAAACGTGACATAATTGAACAATTCTTGCGTAACGTTTGCTACGTAATAAATGTAAGGTTATGTAACTCCAAATCAATATAATATTTTAAATGAAAAGATAAATCTATTAAAAATAAAATTCATTTTATTAGGATGATAATTATTTTAATGTTATTAAAAACTTTTTTTCTATATCTACATACAACTCTAGCGTTAAATTGCTTGATTGTTCAAATCAAATTGTTACACTATGCAAAATCGCTGAGATTTCTGTTCTCATGAAATTAAATTTATCAATATATGTACATATGCATATTATAATACCAATTTTGACCATGCAATATTTACTTTAAATTTAAAGTACATACTTTTCATACCAGATGCCTCAGCTTTGAGCTTCAAAAATACAAATACTTTATATAAGTTTTGAGTTATGTAAATTAGTTTTATTTGACTAAACATGTTTGACTTTATAGAAATAATATCAATTTTTATAAACTAATTTATTTTTAAGTGATAATTTAACAAAAATAAAAATTTATTT